>JAZKJV010004838.1:0-600000 GCA_037367405.1 Ottelia alismoides
TCGTCTGATCCGAGCCGGGTTCTCTTCGTTGAGGCGCTGCTACTTCCAGCCGTCAGATCTCCCACGTGGCGCCGCTCCAACCCTCAGATAATAAGGGGTAAATATCACTTAGGCCCCCTTCTATTTTGTCTTTATTGTTTAGTCATGTAAATATCGAATATAGTTCTTTTATTTTTGTAAAAATTGCACTGAAGACCTGTTTGTTTATTTTATTTGCAATTTAGTCCCTGTGAATGGTAGACACGTGCATCGTCACGTGATTTTTGTGAAAATTGCATGATATGGGCCTGCGGTCTGGATGTGTTAATGAATGAAATACATTTCTTGATATTTGCACTTATGCCCCTGTGAATGGTTTAATTTGACATGTGTTGAATATTTTGGGCATTTTGCTATTAGTACCCTGGGCTTTTAGCACCTGTTGCTAATAAGCCCTCGGAACTATTTTTTGTTGTTTTTTAAAATAGGTCCTTCTGTGCCTAGTTCACGTGCCTAGCGCGTGTGATATTGGAAATTTTGCACAAGGACCCCCAGTTTCTGAGTTTGTTACATTTTGGTCCCTAGAAGATATTTTTATTATGAACAGGTCCCTGTGCACTATGGGCTCTTGTTTATTTTAAATAAAATATCAAAATTAATCCAAATTGAGTGAAAATTGGATACGTGGCTCCTGCCACTTTGTAAAATTTTCACCAATTTTTGGGTACTTTTTTAGCCCTTTCAGTATTTTTAAAAATTCGAAAACCCTTATTTTTCTGCCTGTTCAGATTAAAATTTCATAAAAAATATTAAAACCTTTTAAAAATAACTATAAAAAAATAGTTTTTGTGTGTTTGATTTTCTGACCATTTTTTGTTATTTTTGGATTTATAAAAAGCATAAAAATTAAAAACCCTGAAAAACTCATAAAAATTATAAAAAAATCATAGAAAATTCAAAAATTCAAAATTCCTTTTCCTGAATTTTCCTTTTTGTTCATACTTTGCATGAAAAATACCTCCAGGCTTTGATAGGACCATTTTGTATTTTATTTTGGTCCTTGAAGCCTGGCTGGACAACAGCCCGGTTTTTCAGCCTTCTTTCATTTTTATAAAATCCCATAAAAAATCATAAAATTATCAAAAATTCTCCAAAAACAGTAAAAAATCCATAAAACATAAAAATATTTTTGTTTAAATTTTTGGAGCTTTTTACAGTAGTTAAATAAATTGTTGTTTGTGCTTGTTTTTACCCTTTTTATTATTTTCTTCATAACTAAAAATCCAAAAAAAAATATAAAAATATTAAAAATCCACCAAAAAATATTTGTTTATATTTTCTTTATTTTTAGACTACTTCGTAAGCCGCAAGGCCATCTCGTGCTCCTCGAGACTGACCCTAGGTGCTATACCAGGTTAATATCATAGCGAGATCGCTATTTTGATTTTCATCGATTTTTATCTCTGACTTGGTGGTCTGATTCTCTTTTTTTTCTTGATTGAGCTCTGAGTCCCGAGCGACTGAGGTCGCAACGACCTCAGTGACACCTGATTTACCTTAGTCATTCGGGCAGCTCATCAGAATGGCGCTATTGCCGGGGAGCACGGCTTAGTAGTCGGTTTCATTTTCTTTTTATTTTGTTTTCTTTTTCGCGGCTTTCCGCGGCTTTCTCTTCGTCCGCGGCTTTTCGCAGCTTTCTCTTCATCCACGGCTTTTCACGGCTTTTTGTTTTTCTTTCATTTTTATTTTCTTTTATTTTCTTTTATTTTTGTTTTTGATTGTTTTTGCTTGTTTATTTTTTTCTATTTTTTGCATATATACCTTGTTTTCTTTTATTTACTTTATCTGCTTTATTTCTATCTGGTTTGACATTTTTTTATTTTCTTGCAAGGGCCCGAGGACCGAGGCAGATACTTTCGAGGAGCCGGCGCAATCGCGACAATCGGAGGCGGCTCCCTTCTGCACGGAGCTACAGGAGAGCGCGAGGAGGAAGCCGAGTGCGGGTGTAGATAGGATTAGCTTAGATTTTATTTCCAGCATTATTTGAATTATTGTTGTAATAATACAGGGACAGGACACTCAGCCAGACTTTTGAGACTCTCATGGTCTGTTTCGTCGAGCACCGGTGTGCTCGGGCGACCCCTCGGCTTTTTCGTGGTTTTCGCAGTTTTCGTAGTTTCTTTACCGTTTATTTCCTGCCTTTCTGATTCTCGCGGATTTCAGCCCCTAGCCCTAGGATTTTTGCTTGACTGTGACGTAATTAGTAGGGTCCCAACACCTTAATAACCTTACATGTACCTATAGATTGATTAATTGGACCAATAATAAAAATCTAATAAAAATAGTCGATCCACTACCTTCGATCCTACGCGTCGCGAGCCCGCCCTGCCAAGCGCTGCTCCTGAACTCGATTTGTCAAGAGGAGGAGGGGTGAGCCTAGACCGGACTCTTGGATTGAAGGTTGGTGGTCGACTAGCCGTTCTTTCGAGTAGAACTGCTTGCTTAGGGCTCGGATTTCCGTATGCATCATTTAGGTAGTTTTATTTTAGTCTTTAAATTCTGCACGGATCATTTTGCATGTAGACTGCTGGAGTCAGGTATGCATTTCTTACTCTGCATGCATCATTGATTTTCTCGTGCATCGGCTTTTTCGACTTCTCCCCCCATTTTTGGACTTAGTAATCAGGAGAACTGAAAAATTCGTTAGGCGATTTGTTTGATTATTGAAAAATACCTAAAAAGAAAAAACCATAAAATTGGGACTGGTTAACTCTATTGACCCTAAAAGACACTCATCATAAAAATCTGTCTTGGGGAGAGCAACCCCCTCCTTGTCTGGTTTGCTTGCGCAAGAGAGTGACCCACACATTAGGGCTAGAGCCCCATCTCCACCTTCAGGAGTTCTTGATGATCTGCAACACAGTCCACGACAGACAAGTGGACTAGGATACCATCCGCATGATTGCCTTCCCCTTCTCACTAGCAGACAGAGCAGCCACCTGGCTGAAACATCTGGGGAAGTTTGTGTATACCTGGGAGCTGCTCCGCACCGAGTACTTGAACAAGTACTACCCACTCGGGCGGACGAATGCCACGAGGTCCCTGATCAGTAACTTCTCCATGCTCACCAATGAGCAATTCCACGAGGCATGGGAGAGGTTCCGAGAGTTGACAGATAGATGCCCGCACCATGACATCTCGAAGCCAAACCTAGTTCAGAGCTTCTTCAGCGGGCTGACACCAGAGCTACAGGGCCTGGTGAATGCTTCTTGTGGCAGGTCCTATTTCGCCAAGGATCACGATCAGGTCTGGGCCATCTATGAGGAGATGGCCGAGAACTATATGGTGATGTCCCAGACCCGACTCTACACACAGGGACGACCCAGCCACAGACCGTGTTGTACCAGAGGATAGCACGGGTTGATGCCAGTCCATCCACTTCATCAGCGGCAACAGCACAGGCCAAGTCCACAGCCACCGACATGGGTATCATCAGCGAGAAGCTGGACCGGATGGAGATCATTGAGAAGAAGCAGTGCTAGGGCATCACGCAGATGGAGCAGATGGCACAGACTCTGAGTGACCTGAAGACACAACTCATGTGTCTCCAAGAGGCACAGACGGCTTCCCAGCCCCGTCTTCAGGTACGAGGCGATCCGAGTAGCAGCAACAGCTCGTCCTAGCGCTCTAGCCACCAGCAGCCTAGACAAGTTCACCTTGTACAGGCGGAGCCGTACCAGCAGTCGTAGCTTCCTTACCGGTCACTACCATCCCCGGACACACAGATGGTGGTATACCAGCCGGATCAGCCTCTGGCAGTGCTCCCGCCACCCCCGTACGAGTCAGAGCCATTGATGGATGTCAACGGGATTTGGTACGACCGACCCTAGCCCGGTATCCGACGAGACCATCTCAAATTCCGTTGGTCGGCCGGAGGTTCCAGCTCCCAGCAGCAGCCGTCAGGACAGGGTGTCCAGTACAACCATCAGAGAGATCACCAGCAGCAGCAGCCCCCAGCGTACCACCACCACCACCAGCAGCAGTCACAGTAGTATGGTCCTCGTCCCTATCAGCAGGGACAGTCTTGGAGGCGTGATCAGCCTCAACAGCAGCAGTATCATCCCCAGTCATACCCCTCTCACCTGCAGCACCAGCTACAACATCCTCACTACCAGCGAGGCCACCCGTCAGGCTCTCATGGGCCATCCTATGAGAGCCCCGCCTTGGATGACATAGCCCGCCTCCTTACCGATCAGCAGGCTACCTTTAAACGGGAGATGGACGAGTTCTGCCAGGAGATGCGGGAGATTGTGAGAGGGAAGGCCGCCATCCCTGCCCAGATAGAGCCCAATCCGAACAACCTCAAGAGAAAGTCTGAGCAGGTAGATTTCACTGAGTATGCCACTCCGAGTGATGCTTTTGGTGATATGTCTGCATATCTTTTTGATACTGATTTTGTCATACTTAGGGGCGGTAGGATGCCAGCAGGTGACGCCTCGTCTGAGCGACACCTCGAGGACACTTCTAGAGCGCCAGACGAGGAGGAGGAGCACGGTACTGAGGCCGCGAGAGATGATGACGGTGGTACTGATGCCACCATGGATTCTGATCCCACCGGCGGTACCGATGTCGTCGATTCACTAGATGGAGGAGATGGTACTGAGGCCACCGATGTTGCCGATCCAGAGCGCGGTGCTGATGCCGCACGTCTACCAGCCGAGGGTGGTGCTGATGCCACCATTTTTACTTCTGAGAGTCATGTAGTTTTTCCTTCTGTGCATGTATCTCAAGAAAACTTCTGGCAATAAAGGAAAGGGTTTGTTTTCTTCCGGTCCACCTGTGGTGCTTGATGTATGTGTGGATCCTGCCGTCGAGCAACCTAGACCCTCTCCTAGTCCTTCATCTGAGAAGGACCCTGTGATCCCCTTCCCTCGAGCTCTTCACATGGGAAAGGGGAAGAAAATAGAAAATCCAAAAAAGAGGCAGCAGGAAGAGTTCAGCCAGCAGATGATCGACCGTTTCCACATTCAGCTGACTCTTCAGGAGGCTTCGCAGCACATCCCACTACTCCAGCGTTCGCTCAGAGACAGGACCACGGTTAGGAGGAAGAGGAGGAACCACCAATCAGAGATCCATGTGTTGACCAGAGCCACTTGTTTCACGATCTAGAACCGTCTGCCGGCCAAGAGGCCAGATTCAGGGGCCCCATATGTCAGATGCCATATCAGAGAGCAGAGGTTCGACCGTACTCTATTAGATAGCGGTTCATCGATCAACCTACTTCCGGCAGTCCTTCTCGACCGCTTCGAGTTGGGCACTCTACGACAGAGCAGGACAATCCTTCAGTTTGCTGATCGATCTGTCAAGAGGCTGAAGGGGTTGCTGAGGGACGTTGTCGTCATGATTCAGGGCCTGCAATTCCCCGTGGACTTCGTAGTGTTGGACATGGAGATCCCTGAGTCAGTGACCGTTACCCCCATTATTGTAGGTCGCCCGTTCTTGGCCACAGCCAAGGCAGTGACCGACCATGATAGCGGGAAGGTATACTTTCGCGTCGAGGGCGAGTGTGTACAAATAGAGACGGTCGAGGACATCAGAGCCAGAGATTCAGCATGCTCAGAGACTACTTCCGATACAGAGCAGATGACAGATGCATGGCCAGACATCCACCAGGACTGCGACTTTGTGATCACAGATGACGAGGCAGTTTGGGCAGTCCCAGATGCACAGGCCATCCTCGCACCTTCAGAGTCCGCTGATGCAGAGACGCCAGCAGAGGAGAGCTTGGAGAGCGCATTCCTGTTTCAGGATACCATTCAGTCGGTAGAGCCGGTTCTCGACTGTGAGACAGATTTATTTTGTGATGACGGTGGCACCGCGAGACATCTTTGGCTCCGCATTTCCCTACCCAGGACCTCCACCACCTTCGCCTGAGTGACAGCTAGTGACTAGTGGTGTCGCAGCGAGGAGAGAGTGCCCCAGTCACTGATCCGGCGACCTAGCGTCGCCGTGCGCCGCCCCTTGCGTAGCGCTCGAGCCTCGGGCATCGACGACCCTCGAGGCAAGGACCCAGAGCTTCGGAAGCTCGTCCACAGTCGATCTCAGCCATCATTCTGATGAGCCGCCCGAGAAACTGCGGTAAAGGGGTAACTATACAGTCGTTGCGACCTCAGTCGCACGGGACTCAAAGCTCAACAAGAAAAATTATTCGGACCACCAAATAAAGATAAAACACGAGAAAGCCAACTAGCAGTCCTAGCTATGGGATTGACCTGGTATAGCACCCAAGGTCGAACACAGGAAGCACGTGATGGCCTTGCGGCCTACGAAGTAGTCAAAAATAAAGAAAATAAAAACAAATTATTTTTGGTGGATTTTTAATATTTTTATATTTTTTTGGAATTTTTAATTATGAAGAAAAATAAGAAAACAATAAAACAAGCAAACTCAAGCAATTATTTAATTACTCTAAAAAGGACCAAAAAATCAAACAAAAATATTTTTATGATTGTTATTTTTATTTTTTTACTGTTTTTGGTGAATTTTTGGCAATTTTCTGATTTTTATAGAATTTTCTAAAAATGAAATAAGGCAGAAATACAAGAACATTCCAGCCAGGCTTCTAAGACTAAAATAAAATATAAAATGGTATCAACAGAGCTGGAGGTAATTTTCTTGGAAAATAAAAACAAAAGGGAGAATTCAAACAAAGGGATTTTTATTTTTTGGTTTTTCTGTGATTTATTAGAATTTTTATGAGATTTTCAAGGTTTTTCAATTTTATAGTTTTTATGAATCCAAAAATGACCAAAATTGGTCAGAAAATCAAACACACCAAAAGAAACAAAATCTAACTTTATGATAATTTTAAAGCGGTTTTGATATTTTTTTGTGAATTTCAAATCTGGACAGGCAAAAAAAGGGAGGTTTTTGAATTTTTAAAATAATAAATGGGCTCAAAAATTTTCTAAAAAATTAGTGAAAATTCTACACATTGGAAGGAGCCACGTATCAAATTTTCACTTGATTTGGATACAATTTTATATTTTATTTACAACAAACAAAAGCCCATAGTCACAGGGACCTATTTGTCATAAAAATATGTTCTGGGGCTAAATAAAGAACAAACTCAGAAATGCAGGGGGTCCTCGTGCAAAAACACCAGAATCTCACACACCACGCACGTGTTCTGGGCATTGAGGGACCGATTTGCAATGGAAAATAAGTTCCGAGGGCTTCTTAGCAACAGGTGCTAAAAGCCCAGGGAACTAATTGCAATTAACCCAAGAAATTCGGCACATGTGGAATCAAATCATTCACATGGGTATAAGTGTAATTATACAAAAGATTTTTCATTCATTAACATCCAGAAACTATAACCCACAGAATGCAATTTCACCAAGAATACACGTAACGAAGCACGTGTCCACAATATACAGGGGTAGAAATGCAATTAAAATAAACTAGCAGGTCCTAAGTGCAATTTCTACAAAAATAAAAGAACTGGATCCGATATTTACAGGACTAAACAATAAAACAAAAGAGAAGGGGGGCCTAAGTGATATTACCCCACTTATTATCCGAGGGGTAGAGGATGTGCTACGTGGTGTATCCAACGGCTGTTGGTGGCCGCTCCTCAACGAAGGTCCCTCAAATCTGATCAGACGGTAGAGGGTGCACCACGTGGATGATCAACGGTGTAGAGTCGCTGGTGCTAACCCTCGTAGGCTCGGACTGTCTAGATCAAACCTCCACCGGATCTGACGATGAGGGTTGCTCCTTAAATGAACGGCATGGATCTCATCTGGAGCTCGAGGCTTAATGGACGGCTGGGAAGGCTCCTGGAAGAACAGGTGGACGGCAAACTTCGTCGGCCCGATACGCACGCAGTGAGCCTCCTCGGGGGCTGCTGATGATTAGAAAAGGGCCGTCGGAGCCTCCCGCGTATGAAGAACCCCTCCGATGGTGCCAAGGAGCTCCGAGGAGCCCGAGAAACAGCGGCGGACCTGAGCTCCTGTGTCTGAAAGTTGAGGTCCTCAGATGGACCTTCTCTGGCCTGCAAAGCTACACAGAAAGACTCCTGGGTCGAGGGCAAAATGCCTCGACCCGGTTAGAGGTGAGGTGGGTGGTTGGTGCGTCGTGACGAATGAACTTCGGCGATGCGACGGCGAAGGAGTTCGACTCCCAGTTCCATGGCGAACTGGGTTGGATGAAGGGGCGGAGAACGTGCGGGTGAGAAGGGCGAAGGTGAAGGTCAAGTCCGATGGTCGAGATATGGACGGATGTGGTCGGAATCGATGGTCATCGGCGGAAGACGAAATTGGGGGTAAATGGAAATTAGCAAAAATGAAGGGAAACGAGGCTTGTCAGATGGCTGAGATCGACTGTGGACGAGCTTCCGAAGCTCTGGGTCCATGCCTCGAGGGCTGTCGATGCCCGAGGCTCGAGCGCTATATAAGGGGCGGCGCACGGCGGCGCTAGGTCGCTGGATCAGTGACAGGGGCACTCTCTCCTCGCTTCGACACCACCAGTCACTAGCTGTCACTCAGGAGAAGGTAGTGGAGGTCCTGGGTAGGGAAATGCGGAGCCAAAGGTCGAGTAAAATGCGCGGCGGAGCTGGGACTAAATACTCCTAGGGGTCCGGCTAGAAGAGGTTCGGGCAAGACAATCAGAGCACGGATCCCCATAACCCACCCCGGGCGTGCATCAGGGATGAATCAGGAAGAAGTAGGACCCGGGGTTAAGGGTTTTGGCGATCGGATCATGACACGATAAATCAGAGAAATCGGGTCGGGCGTGCAGATCCGTGGCTTGTGGTCCAAGGGGGGGGAGTTGACCGGGGGGTCAACATCCCCCATGGACCAATGGGAAGCGTCCACGTTAGAAATAATTGGAAATTAAATTTAAAATAGTAAATGGCCGAATTATGTAAAACTTAAAACATGAAAAATGTTTCTTTTATTTTAAACTATTTTTTGTGATTTTTATTTATTTTTTGAAATAAAAATAAGGTATGTACAATATAGTATAATATATAGGTATATATACAATATTGTATTTTTGATTTTGATTTTTATTTATTTATTTTTGTACTTTTTTATTCCAATTTTATATTTTATTTATTTATAGAATAAAATTTGTAATATTTTGGTATTCTTATTTTATTTTTATTAATTATTTACAAGGATTAATAAATACTTTTATTTATATACATATAGGGTATATGTACAATGTTGAGTTTGGTTTTATTTTTATTTCCTTTATTTTATTTTTGTTTTTGTAATTTTTATTTTATTTATTTACATTATGGAATATAGAATATATACATTTTTTATGGGATTTTTATTTATTTATTTATAGGGATAAATAAATATATATATATGTGGTTTTATGTACATTGGGAATATAGACAAGGATGAAGGGATTTTATTTTCTTTTTAATTTTCTCATTTTTATTTTAATTTTATATTTACAAATATTTACAAATAAATAAGAACCCATTTTTATTTTTATTTATAGGAAAATATTTTTATTTAATTACATGTATATGTACACATGTGTGAGCTTCCTTATCTCTCTCTACTTGGGTTTTTATGCGGTCAGGCCCATGCTGAGCCCTCCCTTGGGATTAGGTCGCTCAATATTTATTCTAAATATCTCCCTCTTTTTCTTTTGTTCTTTATTCTTTTATTTATGCACAAAAACATGCTAATTATGCATATTTACAAAATGCATGCTGATTGACAATTATTTGTATTTACAGGAATATACATGTGTTTGGAAAAGGTTTTGTAGCTAAAAATAAAAGAATAAAGAGTGATGAATGGGTATTCATCACCCCCTATACTTAACTTTACTAGTCCCTTAGCAAACACTTATTTGAAAAAGAAGTGAAAAAGAAAAAGAAAAAGAAAAAGAGGAGAATATACATGGATTAATGCTGATAATTAAACTTACCTTCATTTTGAATTATGGAGCTCGATCAGATCTTTGGATTATTAATATGTCGGAACCTTATTTGGACTTAGGTTTAAAACTCAACAACCTCTAAGTTCCACTAATCTATAATCAAGACTCCTCAACAATCCAGATCATAACAAGTCTACATACACAATCCCCTGAAGACTATGAGTCTTTCCTTGTACAGTGTAAGTGAGGTAAGCTCTCCACCTCAGAAGTATAAACTCGACAACCCTCCCCAACAAGGTAACTCTATGACCCTAGTCTGGCCACTCTTTCCTCGAGGAGCAGGGTATTCCCTTCTAAGTTCAAGTTCAACCGGCTCAAGAAGAGGGGGAAGAAGAGAATGGACCATGGCCAGTGTAGCCATGTATCCTTGGGAGCTCAACCAGGTGTAGCTAAGTCTCCCTGCTGCAAGCTACATAAGATGGGAACATGAGTCTCAAGCTTTGCTTATTTGCACTATATACATACTCCGGTGGGATTATCATTTTCTATCAGACCCACCACTTTTTTGGAATTATTTTCTTTTTGCATTTTTTTTTCAAGTGCATATGTACAACATATACATGTGCAGCATATATACAAGGAGTTTTTCCTCTTGAGCCAATAGACTATCCCTCTTTTGAAGCATTATTGCAACCCACAACTCCTGTCGTTAGACCTCATGGCAACCAGACCAAGTTGAGACGCACTTCCTTCACTAAAAGAAGAAGAGAGGTTCCGCCTAGAAGTACTACCCTCATATGCTACCCCAAGTCAAGGAAGACTGCCTCCTCACCACCTCATCCGTAGAGAGCTCGGTATAAAGTGCGGGTCCAAGTAAAGCCATTGTCTATGTGAGTCATGTGTGTGTTGTTAAGTGCTCTACTTAGGCTCATTGAGATGACATGTGATCATAGCCTAGTGGACTCAAAGAATTAAGTCACCATGGACCTGAAAAGCCTTAACCCTAAGCCCGATAAGGTTCCTCTTAGAATTAGGTGGATTAAGACCTTAATAAAGCTCCATTTCCCAATTTAATTCCAGACTAGTTTAAATGTCAACTATAATCCAGGAAAAACTATACAAGTATATACAAAGATGCTATTTACACAATATTTACACAAATGCAAATTTTTTGAAAAATGTTTTGAAATCATGGATGTATGCATGAATGCAAGTTTTGCAAAATATTCAAATTTACACAAGGTTTTTGCAAACTTTTGATTTTCAAAACATTTTGGAAAAATTTTGTACTATATACATAGTTTTGATATGCAA
Organism: Ottelia alismoides; assembly: GCA_037367405.1. NCBI lineage: Eukaryota > Viridiplantae > Streptophyta > Magnoliopsida > Alismatales > Hydrocharitaceae > Ottelia > Ottelia alismoides. The sequence continues at coordinate 11,203 of JAZKJV010004838.1, forward strand.
AATATTTACGCAATCTTTACACAAAAAGTTTTTGAAAATATTTTTACAAAAATAATTTGTACAATAGCTATGTATGTGCAATAAAAGAATGTTTATTTACAAGGAAATTTTTTTATTTTTTTATGGATTTTAGGTGTTTAGCCATTTTTATTTATTTACACACTCACACAAAGTACGAGTTATGGCTAAAGTATATATGAAATATATACACACCCCCCTATACTTAGCTCGAACGATGTCCTCAGAGTCAAGAGCGATGAAGAAGACATAAGTCGTGCTATGTATAGGGAAGTGAAAAGGAAGGCTATATACAAAGACGAATGAAAGAATAGAAATCAAGAGAACCTCGGTTTTTCCCCCTATACTTAGGATCAACTAATCCTAAGTATAGCAGGCTGGACATTAAGGGAAAAACCGAGTGGACAATGTACAGGTCTATCCCCCCTATACTTAGGGTAAAATATCCCTAAGTATAGGCAGCGAAAACAGGGGTAAAAAGAATCAAAAGAATACCCGAGAGTCCTACATCCCCCCTATACTTAGGGTAAAGTGCACCCTACGTATAGCATAATCAAAGGATGAGAAAAGGGATGTGGGGCTAGAGAATGGAATGATATGGACATCTGGATCTATACAAGTCGGGAGAACAGTGATAATCAGGCGTGAGATGCAACAGATGTGAGTCAAGAGACCACATCTCACGCAAAGTGAATAGGGGCAACATCAACGACTCGCGGCTCATAATCTAGAAATGGCTTGAGTTGCTGGCCGTTCACTCGAAAGGTACTCTCAGAAGACAGCTCAGATATATCAATACTCCCATTGTCATGTACCTTTCTCACTAGATACGGTCCCTTCCATTTGCTCTATAGCTTCCCTGGAAATAGACGAAGCCTAGCATCAAACAGCCATACTCTCTGTCCAGGCTCAAAATGCTTGTGGCTGATATGAGAATCATGCCACTCCTTCACTCTCTCCTTGTACTATAGGCTGTTTGAGAAGGTGGTATCACGAAGCTCCTCCAAGGCTGCTAACTCTGCCCTCCTCTAGTCTCCTACACTATCTGGATCCAAAAGTATATCTGTGACTGTCCAAAGTGACCTGTGTCTCAACTCAACAGGCAAATGGCATGGCTTGCCATAAACGAGGCGAAAGGGAGATGTGCCCAAAGGTGTCTTGAAAGACGTCCGATATGTCCACAAGACCGAGTCCAAAAGCTGTGACCAATCCTTTCGGTCAGGGCGGACGACTTTCTGCAAATTAGTCTTGATCTCCCTGTTCGACACTTCAGCTAGACCATTCATCTGTGGATGGTATGGAGTGGCAACTCGATGGTCTATGTCGAACTCGCTAGCAAGGGTCTTCACCTGGTCATTGACGAAATGAGACCCCCCGTCAGATATCAACACTCGAGGTACCCCGAATCGTGTAATGATATGCCTCCTCAAAAATCTGCAAACAGTCCTGGCATCTGCGGTTCGGGCGGGGATGGCCTCAACACAACGACTCACATAATCAACGGCGAACAGAATGTACTCGAATCCCTGACTCTTAGGGAATGAACCCATGAAATCGATGCCCCATGCGTCAGAAACCTCAGAGAAGTGAATGGGCTACATCAGCATCATATCATGCTATCCACAAGTGCCCATCCTCTGACAATCAGTACACCTCTTCACGAACTCATCCGAGTCCTTGAAGAGGGTAGGCCACCATAGGCCGGATTGGAGCACTTTCTATGTCGTTCTCCTCCCAGAGTGATGTCCTCCTGCCTCAAGCTTGTGGCAGTAAGTGAGGACGCTATGGTGCTCCTCCTGAGGAATGCACCTACGCCAGACGCTATCCCCTCCTTCGTGGTAAAGGATGGGATCCTCCCAGTGGTAAGACTTGCCTTCGCGAGGAAAGTCTCAAGCCTCTGTCTGGGCCAATCTTGTGGAACTTTCTTAGCAACAAGAAAGTTCACAATATCAACATACCACAGGAGAGAGGCGATAGCAAGGATCGCCTCATATGGGAAGGTCTCACATATAGGATCAGTCTGCTCAGAGTCCTCAAGATGCTCTAATCGGAAGAGATGATCCGCCACCTCATTCTTGACTCCAGGCTTATCTTTAATCTCTATGTTAAACTCCTGGAGTAGAAGGATCCATCTAGTCAATCTGGCCTTGGCATCCTTCTTTGCCATGAGGTACCTGATGGCGGTATGATCAGTATACAAGGTCACTCTAGATCCAATAATGTATGATCTGAACTTATCTAGGGCGAAGACTACGGCTAGCATCTCCTTCTCAGTGATTGTGTAGTTCCGCTGTGCGGAATCCAATGTGCGGCTAGCGTAGTGAATGGCAAATGGAACTCCATCCCTCCTCTGTCCCAGTACGGCCCCCACAGCAAAATCGGAGGCACCCGTCATGATCTCGAATGGGAGAGACCAATCAGGTGGCTGGAGAACAGGAGCCTCAACAACACATCTCTTGAGAGTCTCAAACGACGAAAGACACTTGTCATTGACAAGGAACTCGGTGTCTTTCGTCAGCAGATCAGTCAACGATCGGGCAATCCTACTGAAATCATGAATGAATCGTCGGTAGAAACCGACGTGCCCCATGAATGACCGTAACTGCCGCAAGTTGGACGGTGGTGCGAGTTTCCTAATGACATCTACCTTGGCTGGATCAACCTCCATGCCCCTGTTGGAGATGATATGGACAAGCACCGTCCCTTGAGTCACCATGAAGTGACTCTTCTCCTAAGATAGCACAAGGTGAACCTCAATGCATCGCTGAAGGACTCGAGTCTAGGCAGTCAAGACAGGAGTCGAATCCGTCACCGTAACCCGAGAAATCATCCATGAAGACCTCCAAGCACTCCCCTACCATGTCCAAAAAGATCGACAGCATGCATCTCTGAAAAGTCGCAGGGGCATTGCATAGCCCAAATGGCATGCGTCGGAAGGCGTATGTGCTGAAGGGACAGGTAAAGGTGGTCTTGTCCTGGTCCTCGAGAGCGATGGCCACCTGATTATAGCCGGAGTACCCATCCAGAAAACAATAATGGCTCTTCCCTGCCAGTCTCTCAATGATCTGATCTATAAAGGGCAGGGGGAAATGATCCTTCTTGGTGGCCTTATTGAGTCGTTTGTAATCCACGCAGACCCATAAAGAAGTGGGTACTCGTGTAGCAATCTCCTCTCCAGACTCGTTGACTACTGTAGTGATGCCCGTCTTCTTAGGCACCACATGCAAAGGGCTGACCCACTTGGAGTCGGAGATGGGGTAGATAAAATCGGTGCTCCACCATTTCGATATCTCCTTTATGACAACCTCTCTCAGATTCGGGTTCAGCCGCCGCTGGAACTCACGCGACGGCTTCGCCTCATCCTCGAGATAGATATGGTGGGAGCACAGGGCCGGACTTATCCCCTAGAGATCTGCTACGCTCCATCCTATCGCCTTGCGGTTCTTTTCAAGAACCCCCATCAGACGGGATTCCTGCTCTCCATTCAAATCAGCGGAGATAATGACTGGGTACATCTCATGCTCACCCGCAAGGAACCTATACTTCAGCGACGCAGGAAGTGGCTTCAGCTCTGGACAACTGGGTGCGGGTGGATCTGGCCTCTGAAAACTCTGTGTGAAGACTGCCAAATCCGCATGGGAGAACTGAAACTCTCTATCACACTCTGAAACTGAAGAAGGCTGCTCGGTTGGACTGTCTCTGCTCTGCTCGGCATCTACCTCCTCCCTAGGTGCAGGCTCAGTGGAAGTCATATCTAGTATACAATCTTCAAACTCTGCCCAGTCAAAATCTGACTCCGAGGGATCTGTATCATCCAAGGTGGCCTTAGTACCACCATCATCACAAAACAAATCTGTCTCACGGTCGAGAACCAGCTCTGCTGCCTCAAAAGTATCCAGGACCAGGAATGCTCTCTCCAAGCTCTCCTCTGCTGGCGTCTCTGTATCAGTAGACTCTGAAGGTGAGAGGATGGCTTGTGCATCAGGATCTGCCCATACTGCCTCATCATCTGTAATCACGAAGTCGCAGTCTTGGTGGATGTCTGGTCCTGCATCTGTCATCTGCTCTGTATCGGAAGTAGTCTCTGAGCATGCTGTATCTCTGGCTCGGATGTCCTCAACCGTCTCTATTTGTACACTTTCGCCCTCGATGCGAAAGTATACCTTCCCGCTATCATGGTCGTTCACTGCCTTGGCTGTGGCCAAGAACGGGCGACCTAGAATGATGGGGGTATCAATCACTGACTCAGGGATCTCCATGTCCAACACTACGAAGTCTACGGGGAATTGTCGGCCCTGAATCGTGACGACAACGTCCCTAACCAACCCCTTCGGCCTCTTGACAGATCAATCAGCAAACAGAAGGACTGTCCTTCTCTGTCGAAGAGTACCCAACTCGAAGCGGTCGAGAAGGGCTGCCGGAAGTAGGTTGATCGACGATCCGCTATCTAATAGAGTACGGTCGAACCTCTTCTCTCTGATATGGCATCTGTTCGGGGCTCCTGAGTTTGGCCTCTTGGCTGGCAGACGGTTCTGGATCGCAAAATAAGTAGCCTTGGTTAGCACATGGATCTCAGACTGGTGGTTCCTCCTCTTCCTCCTAACTGTGGTCCTGTCTCTGAGTGAACGCTGGAGTAGAGGGATGTGCTGCAAAGCCTCCTGAAGAGTCAGCTGAATGTGGAAACGATCTATCTTCTGCTGGCTGAACTCTTCCTGCTTCCTCTTTTTGGGATTTTCAATTTTCTTCACCTTTCCCATCTGAAGAGCTCTAGGGAAGGGGATCACAGGGTCCTTCTCAGATGAAGGACTAGGAGAGGGTCTAGACTGCTCGACGACAAGATCCACACATACATCAAGCACCACATGTGGATCAGAAAAAAATAAACCCTTTCCTTTATTGCCACAAATGTTCCGAGATACATCAACAGAAGGAAAAACTACAGGACTCTCAGAAGAAACGGTGGCATCAGCACCACCCTCGGCTGGTAGACTCGCGGCCTCAGTACCGTGCTCTGGCTCGGCAACATGGGTGGCCTCAGTACCACCTCCTCCAACTGGTGAAACGGCGGCCTCAGTACCGCCGGTGGGATCAGCATCCATGGTGGCATCAGTACCACCGTCATCATCTCTAGCGGCATCAGTACCGCTCTCCTCCTCGTCGGGCGCTCTGGAAGTAGCCTCTGGGTGTCGCTCAGACAAGGCACTGCATGCTGGCATCCTACCGCTTCTAAGTGTGACAAAATCAGTATCAAACAAATATACAGACATATCTCCAAATGTACACTAGGAGTAGCATACTCAGTACAAACTACCTGCTCATACTTCCTCTTGAGGTTGTTCGGATTGGGCTCTATCTGGGCAGGGATGGCGGCCTTCCCTCTCACGATGTCCCGCATCTCCTGGCGGAACTCATCCATCTCCCGTCGGAATGTAGCCTGGGATCTGTAAGGAGGCAGGCTATGTCATCCAAGGCGGGATTCTCATAGGATGGCCCATGAGAACCTGACGGGTAGCCTCTCTGGTAGTGAGGCTGCTGCTGCTGTGGTTGATAGGGGTATGACTGTGGATGATGTTGCGGCTGATGAGGCTGATCACGCCTCCAAGATTGTCCCTGCTGATAGGGATGAGGTCCATACTGCTGTGACTGTTGCTGCTGCTGGGTATACATTAGGGGCGGTTGCTGCTGTTGGTGATCCCTCTGATGGCTGTACTGGCCACCCTGTCCTGACGGCTGCTGTTGGGACTAGGCACCTCCGGCCGACCAACAGAATCCGGGATGGTCTCATCGGATACCGGGCTGGGGTCGGTCGTACCAAATCCCGTTGACATCCATCAACGGCTCTGACTTGTAGGGGGCTGGCGGGAGTACTGCCAGAGGCTGATCCGGCTGGTATACCACCATCTGCGTGTCTGGAGATGGCGGTGACTGGTAAGTGAGCTGCGGCTGCTGGTATGGCTCCACCTGTACAAGGTGAACCTGTTAGGCTGTTGTGGCTAGAGCAGCTGGGACGAGTTGCTGCTGCTACTCGGATCGCCTCGTGCCTGAAGACGGGGCTGGGAAGCCGTCTGTGCCTCCTGGAGACACATGAGCTGTGTCTTCAGGTCACTCAGAGTTTGTGCCATCTGCTCCATCTGCGTGATGCCCTGGCACTGCTTCTTCTTAAGAATCTCCATCCGGTCCAGCTTCTCGCTGATGATCCCCATGTCGGCGGCTGTGGACTCGGCATGTGTTGCTGCCGCTGATGAACTGGATGGATCGGCGTCGACCCGTGGTATCCTCTGGTATTGCACGGTCTGTGGCTGGGTCTCCCCCTGAGTGTAGAGTCTGGGTCTAGGACATCACCATGTAGTTCTCGGTCATCTCCTCGTAGATGGTCCAGACCTGATCGTGGTCCTTGGCGAAGTAAGAACCGCCACAAGAAGCATTCACCAACCCTAAAGTTCTGGTGTCAGCCCGCTGAAGAAGCTCTGAACTAGGTTCGCTTCGAGATGTCATGGAGCGGGCATCTGTCAGTCAGCTCACGGAACCTCTCCCATGCCTCATGGAACTGCTCGTTGGGGAGCATGGAGAAGTTGCTGATCAGGGCTCTCGCGGCATTCCGTCCGCCTGAGTGGGTAGTACTTGTGCCAAGTACTTGGTGCGGAGCTGCTCCCAGGTGTAGACGAACTTCCCCAACTACTTCAGCCAGGTGGTTGCTCTCTGCTAAGGAGAAGGGGAAGGCAATCATCCTATGGTATCCTGGTCCACCTGACGGTCGTGGATTGTGCTGCAGATCATCAAGAACTCCTGAAGGTGGAGATGGGGCTCCTTTGTGGAGAGCCCATGGAACCAAAGGAGGAGCTGCAAAGTGTTCGGGGGGAACTTGAAGTCCCCCACGATGGCTGGAAGTACGACCCAGTGATGCATCAAGGTCGATCCGGGGTTGTGTAACTCCCGCATCGGTCTCGGTGGATCTCCTGCGGCTGCTGCGGCTGCTGCGGCGGCTGCCGCATGGTCGGATATCCTCGGCCCGTCTCCTAGCTCGCGCTGCTCGCGGTCTGCTCTCAACAGCTCCATCTCACACCTCATCTCTATCATGAAAGCTCCCTGATCCCTCAACTGCTGCTGAACTGTCTCGAGGGAGGCGATCAGGGTGGAGTTGATCGCACCCTAGTCCATAATGAATGTCTGATCATGATGGGGACCTCTGGTGCGGTCGTCACTGCTATCGGCCATGGTCTCTGCAAAAGCAAAAGACCCAAACTCAGGTGCCGATAAATCATCTGACTGTCTCTCCTCTGGCACTGGTATCTCGGACTCAGAAGAAGGGGGGTCGAGGGGGAACAGGGTGGAGTCGAACTCGGGTTCGGAGAGCGGGTCTCGGCTCCCGCGAACCAACCTAGATGAGCAGGTAGAAGTGCTAGGAAGCGGTGCAGCCAGAGGCTGCCTAAGAGACCTTCTACCCATCATCTTGATCTGACGAATTGGGCAGATGAGATCTGGTAACAACAATGATCACAAGCAAACCCCTGATTCACCTACGCAACGCGAGCTGAACACCGTAAAGGCTCGGTCAATTATCTTATCAATTTTATTAGGTGATCAGTCAGGATAGCAGAGCGATTAACGTGACATGTTGGGTAATCCGATATTTTCTCACGACTGTCCCGTACAGAAAGAGCCGGTAATCAGTCGAGAAAAATATCGGATATGGCTCTACCTAGTGTGCAGGTCACTCTCTCGCGCAAGCAAACCAGACAAGGTGGGGGTTGCTCTCCCCAAGACAAATTTTTCGGTGAGCGTCTTTTAGGGTCAATAGAGTTAAACCAGTCCCAATTTTATGATTTCTCTTTTTAGGTATTTTTCAATAATCAAACAAATCGCCTAACGAATTTTTCGGTTCTCCTGGTTATTAAGTCCAAAAATCAGAGGGAGAAGTCGAAAAAGCCGCTGCGCGAGAAAATCAATGATGCATGCAGAGTAAGAGATGTGTACCTGACTCCAGCAGTCTACATGCAAAATGATCCGCGTAGAATTTAAAGACTGAAAATAAACTACCTAAATGGTGCAGGCGGAAAACCTAGTCCCTAAGCAGCAGTTCTACTCAAAAGAACGGCTAGTCGACCACCAGCCTCCAATCCAAAAGTCTGGCCTCGGTCCACCCCTCCTCCTCTCTACAAATCGAGTTCAGGAGCAGCGCTTGGTAGGGTGGGCTGCGACACGTAGGCTCGAAGGTAGTGAATCGACTATTTTATTAATCTTTTTATTATAGGTCCAATTATCGATCTATAGGTACAGGAAGATATATTAGGGTGCTTGGATCCTAATTATTATGTCACAGTCAAGCAGAAAATCCTAAGGCTAGGGGCTCGAAAATTCGTGAGAAACCGAATAAGCAGTAAAGAAATAAAAGCCACGAAGAAAGCCGCGTAAAAATCGAGGGGTCCCCCGAGCACACCGGTGCTTGGCGAAACAGACCCCGAGAGTCTAAGTCTGAAAGAGAGAGAGCGAGAGAGTCTTGTCCCTGTATTATTACAACACTTCAAATAATGCAAAAATAAAATCTAAACTAAAGCTAAAAGCTGCACTCGGCTGCCTCCTCGAGCTCTCCTGTGGCTCCGTGCAGAAGGGAGCTGCCTTCGAAAGCTGCAGTTGCGCCGGCTCCTCGAAAGTCGATGCCTCGGTCCTCGGGCCCTTGTAATAAGACAACAAAGTGTCAAACCAGATAAAATAAAGCAGGTATAGTAAACATGGTATATATATGCAGAAAATGAAAATGAAAATAAAAATAAACAAACAAAAACAACAAAAACAAAAATAAAAGAAAAGAAAATAAAAAGAAAATAAAACAAAAATAAAAGAAAGAAAAAAATAAAAAGCCACGAAAAGTTGTGGACTACGAAAAAGCCGCGGAAAGCCGCGAAAAAGAAAACAAAATAAAAAGAAAAATAAAACGACTACTAAGCCGTGCTCCTCAGCAACGGCGCCATTCTGATGAGCTGCCCGAGCAACTGCGGTAAAGGTGTAACTATATGGTCGTTGCGACCTCAGTCGCACGGGACTCAAAGATCAACAAGAAAAATTATTCGGACCACCAAATAAAGATAAAACAAGAAAAGCCAACTAGCAGTCCTAGCTATGGGATTGACCTGGTATAGCACCCAGGGTCAAACTCAGGAAGCACGTGATGGCCTTGTGGCCTACGAAGTAGTCAAAAATAAAGAAAATAAAAATAAATTATTTTTGGTGGATTTCTAATATTTTATATTTTTTTGGAATTTTTAATTATGAAGAAAAATAAGAAAACAATAAAACATGCAAACTCAAGCAATTATTTAATTACTCTAAAAAGGTCCAAAAAATCGAGCAAAAATATTTTTATGTTTTTTATATTTTTTACTGTTTTTGATGAATTTTTGGTAATTTTCTGAATTTTATAGAATCTTCTAAAAATGAAATAAGGCATAAATACAAGAACACTCTCTAGCCAGGCTTCTAAGACCAAAATAAAATATAAAATTATCTTAATAGACCTGAAGGTAATTTTCTTGGAAAATAGAAACAAAAGGGAGAATTCAGAAAAAGGGATTTTTATTTTTTGGTTTTTCTTTGATTTATTAGAATTTTTATTAGATTTTCAAGGTTTTTCAATTTTTTATAGTTTTTTGAATCCAAAAATGACCAAAATTGGTTAGAAAATCAAACACACCAAAACAAACAAAATCTAAATTTTTGGTAATTCTAAAAGAGGTTTTGATATTTTTTGTGAATTTCAAATCTGGACAGGCAGAAAAAGGGAGGTTTTTGAATTTTTAAAAATAATAAATTGGCTCAAAAACTTTTCAAAAAATTACTGAAAATTCTACACAGTGGCAGGAGAGACGTATCAAATTTTCATTTGATTTGGATACAATTTGATATTTTATTTACAACAAACAAAAGCCCACAGTCACAGGGACTATTTGTCATAAAAATATGTTCTGGGGCTAAACAAAGAACAAACTCAGAAATGCAGGGGGTCTCGTGCAAAAACACCAGAATCTCACACGCCACGCACGTGTTTTGGGCATTGAGGGACCGATTTGCAATGAAAATAAGTTCCGAGGGCTTCTTAGCAATAGGTGCTAAAAGCCCAGGGAACTAATTGCAATTAACCCAAGAAATTCGGCACATGTGGAATTAAATCACTCACAAGGGTATAAGTGCAACTATACAAAAAGATTTTTCATTCATTAACAGCCAGAAACTACAACCCACAGAATGCAATTTCACCAAGAATACACGCGACGAAGCATGTGTCCACAATATACAGGGGTAGAATTGCAATTAAAATAAACTAGCAGGTCCTAAGTGTAATTTCTACAAAAATAAAAGAACTGGATCCGATATTTACAGGACTAAACAATAAAACAAAAGAGAAGGGGGGGCCTAAGTGATATTACCCCACTTATTATCCGAGGGTGGAGGATGCGCCGTGTGGTGTATCCAACGGCTGCTGGTGGCCGCTCCTCAACGAAGGTCCCTCGAATCTGATCAGACGGCGGAGGGTGCGCCATGTGGATGATCAACGGTGCAGAGTCGCTAGTGCTAACCCTCGTAGGCTCGGACGGTCCAGATCAAACCTCCAACGGATCTGACGATGAGGGCTGCTCCTCAAATGAACGGCATGGATCTCATCTGGAGCTCGAGGCTGAATGGACGGCTGGGAAGGCTCCTGTAAGAACAGGTGGCCGACGAACTTCGCCGGCCCGATACGTGCCAGTGAGCCTCCTCGGGGGCTGTAGCTGATTGGAAAAGGGTCGTCGGAGCCTCCCGCGTATGAAGAACCCCTCCGATGGCGCCAAGGAGCTCCGAGGAGCCCGGGCGACAGCGGCGGAGCTGAGCTCCTGTGTCTGAAAGTTGAGGTCCTCAGATGGACCTTCTCTGGCCTGCAAAGCTACACAGAAAGACTCCTGGGTCGAGGGCAAAATGCCTCGACCCGGTTAGAGGTGAGGTGGGTGGTCGGTGGGTCGTGACGAATGAACTCCGGTGATGCGACGGCGAAGGAGTTCGACTCCCAGTTCTGTGGTGAACTGGGTTGGATGAAGGGGCGGAGAACGTGCGGGTGAGAAGGGCGAAGGTGAAGGTCGAGTCCGATGGTCGAGATATGGGCGGATGTGGTCGGAATCGATGGTTGTCGGCGGAAGACGAAATTGGGGGTAAATGGAAATTAGCAAAAACTAAGGGAAACGAGGCTCACCAGATGGCTGAGATCGACTGTGGACGAGCTTCCGAAGCTCTGGGTCCTTGCCTCGAGGGCCATCGATGCCCGAGGCTCGAACGCTACGCAAGGGGCGGCGCACGGCGGCGCTAGGGCGCCGGATCAGTGACCGGGGCACTCTCTCCTCCTTGCGACACCACCAGTCACTTGTTGTCACTCAGGCGAAGGTGGTGGAGGTCCTGGGTAGGGAAATGTGGAGCCAAAGATCGAGTAAAATGCGCGGCGGAGCTGGGACTAAATACTCCTAGGGGTCCGGCTAGAAAAGGTTCGGGCAAGACAATCGGAGCACGGATCCCCATAACCCACCCCGGGCGTGGATCATGGATGAATCAGGAAGAAGTAGGACTCGGGGTCAAGGGTTTTGGTGATCGGATCATGACGCGATAAATCAGAGAAATCAGGTCGGGTGTGCTGATCTGCGGGCTTGTGGTCCAAGGGGGGGGAGTTGACCGGGGGGTCAACATCCCCCGTGGACCAATGGGAAGCGCCCACGTCAGAAATAATTGGAAATTAAATTTAAAATAGTAAATGGTCAAATTATGTAAAACTCAAAACATGAAAAATGTTTCTTTTATTTTAAACTATTTTTTGTGATTTTTATTTATTTTTTTGAAATAAAAATAAGGTATGTACAATATAGTATAATGTATAGGTATATATACAATATTGTATTTTTTATTTTTGATTTTTAATTATTTATTTTTGTACCTTTTTATTCCAATTTGATATTTTATTTATTTATAGAATAAAATCTGGAATATTTTGGTATTTTTATTTTATTTTTATTAATTATTTGCAAGGGTTTAAATAAATACTTTTATTTATATACATATATGGTATATGTATAATGTTGAGTTTGGTTTTATTTTTATTCCTTTTTATTTTATGTTTGTTTTTGTAATTTTTATTTTATTTATTTACATTATGGAATATAGAATATATACAGTTTTTATGGGATTTTTATTTATTTATTTATTCGGATAAATAAATATATGTGTGGTTTTATGTACATGGGGAATATAGACAAGGATGAAGGGATTTTATTTTCTTTTTAATTTTCTAATTTTTATTTTAATTTTATATTTACAAATATTTACAAATAAATAAGAACCCATTTTTATTTTTATTTAGAGGAAAATATTTTTATTTAATTACAGGTATATTTTACTATGTGTGAGCTTCCTTATCTCTCTCTACTTGGGTTTTTATGCGGTCAGGCCCATGCTGAGCCCTCCCCTTGGGATTAGGTCGCTCAATATTTATTCTAAATATCTCCCTCTTTTTCTTTTGTTTCTTTATTCTTTTATTTATGCACAAAAACATGCTAATTATGCATATTTACAAAATACATGCTGATTGACAATTATTTGTATTTACGGGAATATACATGTGTTTGGCAAAGGTTTTGTAGCTAAAATAAAAGAATAAAGAGTGATGAATGGGTATTCATCAAGCGCATTCCTGGTCCAGGATACCGTTCAGTCTTCAGAGCCAGTTCTCGACCGCGAGACAGATTTGTTTTGTGGTGACGGTGGCACTGAGGCCACCATTGATGATACAGATCCCTCGACGTCAGATTTTGATTGGGCAGAGTTTGAGGATTTTATACCAGATCTGACTTCTACTGAGCCTACAGCTAGGGAGGAGGTAGATGCCGAGCAGAGCAGAGACAGTCCAGCAGGGCAGCCTTCTCCAGATTCAGAGTGTGATCGAGAGTTTCAGTTCTCCCATGCGGATTTGGCAGCCTTCACTCAGAGTTTTCAGAGGCCAGATCCACCAGCACCCAGTTGTCCAGAGCTGAAGCCACTTCCTGCGTCGCTGAAGTATAGGTTCCTTGCAGGTGAGCATGAGATGTACCCAGTCATTATCTCCGCCGATTTGACTGGAGAGCAGGAATCCCGTCTGATGGGGGTTCTTGAAAAGAACCGCAAGGCGATTGGATGGAGCGTAGCCGATCTTCAGGGGATAAGTCCGGCCCTGTGCTCCCACCATATCTATCTCGAGGAGGAGGCGAAGCCGTCACGTGAGTTCCAGCGGTGGCTGAACCCGAATCTGAGAGAGGTTGTCATGAAGGAAATTTCAAAATGGTGGAGCACCGATTTTATCTACCCCATCTCTGACTCCAAGTGGGTCGGTCTGTTGCATGTGGTGCCCAAGAAGACGGGCATCACTACAGTTGTCAGCGAGTCTGGAGAGGAGATTGCTACCTGGGTACCCACTTCTTGGCGGGTCTGCGTGGATTACAGACGACTCAACCAGGCCACCAAGAAGGATCATTTCCCCCTGCCCTTTATAGATCAGATCATTGAGAGACTGGCGGGGAAGAGCCATTATTGTTTTCTGGATGGGTACTCAGGCTACAACCAGGTGGACATCGCTCCCGAGGACCAGGACAAGACTACCTTCACATGTCCCTTCGGCACATACGCCTTCAGACGCATGCCATTTGGGCTATGCAACGCCCCTGCGACTTTTCAGAGATGCATGTTGTCTATCTTTTCAGACGTGGTGGGGGAGTGCTTGGAGGTCTTCATGGATGATTTCTCGGTCTACGGTGACGGATTCGACTCCTGTCTTGACTGCCTAGACCGAGTCCTTCAGCGATGCATTGAGGTTCACCTTGTGCTGTCTTGGGAGAAGAGTCACTTCATGGTGACTCAAGGGACGGTGCTTGGCCATATCATCTCCAACAGGGGCATGGAGGTTAATCCGGCCAAGGTAGATGTCATTAGAAAACTCGCACCACCGTCCAACTTGCGGCAGTTACGGTCTTTCCTGGGGCACGTCGGTTTCTACCGGCACTTCATTCATGATTTCAACAGGATTGCCCGGCTGATGACTGATCTGCTAACGAAAGACACCGAGTTCCTTGTCGATGACAAGTGTCTTTCTTCGTTTGAGACTCTCAAGAGATGTGTTGTTGAGGCTCCTATTCTCCAGCCGCCTGATTGGTCTCTCCCATTCGAGATCATGACGGATGCCTCCGATTTTGCCGTAGGGGCCGTGCTGGGACAGAGGAGGGATGGAGTCCCATTTGCCATTCACTACGCTAGCCATACATTGGATGCCGCACAGCGGAACTACACAGTCACAGAGAAGGAGATGCTAGCCATAGTTTTTGCTCTGGATAAGTTCAGATCGTACATTATTGGATCTAGAGTGACCTTATACACTGATCATACCGCCATTAGGTACCTCACGGCAAAGAAGGATGCCAAGGCCAGATTGACTAGATGGATCCTTCTACTCCAGGAGTTTGACATAGAGATTAAGGATAAGCCTGGAGTCAAGAATGTAGTGGCGGATCATCTCTCCCGACTAGAGCATCTTGAGGATTCTGAGCAGACTGAGTCTATATGTGATACCTTCCCAGATGAGGCGATCCTTGCTATCGCCTCTCTCTCGTGGTACACCGATATTGTGAACTTTCTTGTTGCTCAGAAAGTTCCACAAGATTGGCCCAGGCAGAGGCTTAAGACCTTCCTCGTGAAGGCCAAGTCTTATCACTGGGAGGATTCCATCCTTTATCATGAAGGAGGGGATAGCGTCTAGCGTAGGTGCATTCCTCAGGAGGAGCACCATAGCGTCCTCACTTACTGCCACAGGCTTGAGGCATGAGGACATCACTCTAGGAGGAGAACGGCACAGAAAGTGCTCCAATCCGGCCTATGGTGGCCTACCCTCTTCAAGGACTCTGCTGAGTTCGTGAAGAGGTGTACTGACTTTTAGAGGATGGGCACTTGTGGACAGTGTGATATGATGCCGATGCAGCCCATTCACTTCTGTAAGGTTTTTGACGCATGTGGCATCGATTTCATGGGTCCATTCTCTAAGAGTCAGGGATTCGAGTACATTCTGTTGGTTGTGGATTATGTTAGTCGTTGGGTTGAGGCCATCCCCGCCCGAACTGCAGATGCTAGGACTGTTTGCAGAGTTTTGAGGAAGCATATCATTTCATGGTTTGGGGTACCTCGAGTGTTGATATCTGACGGGGGGTCTCATTTCGTCAACGACCAGGTGAAGGCCCTTGCTAGCGAGTTCGGCATAGACCATCGAGTTACCACTCCATATCATCCTCAGTAGAATGGTCTTGCCGAAGTGTCGAACAGGGAGATCAAGACTATATTACATAAAGTCGTCCGCCCTGACCGAAAGGATTGGTCACAGCTTTTGGACTCGGTCTTGTGGGCGTATCAGTCGTCTTTCAAGATACCTTTGGGCACATCTCCCTTTCGCCTCATTTATGGAAAGCCGTGCCATTTACCTATTGAGTTGAGACACATGTCACTTTGGGCAGTCACTGATATACTTTTGGATCTAGATAGTGTAGGAGATCGGAGGAGGGAAAAGTTAGCCGCCTTGGAGGAGCTTTGTGATACCGCCTTCTCAAACAACCTACAGTACAAGGAGAGAGTGAAGGAGTGGCATGATTCTCATATCAGCCACAAGCATTTTGAGCCAGGACAGAGAGTATGGCTGTTTGATGCTAGGCTTCGTCTATTTCCAGGGAAGCTACAAAACAAATGGAAGGGACTGTATCTAGTGAGAAAGGTACATGACAATGGGAGTATTGACATATCTGAGTTGTCTTCTGAGAGTACCTTTCGAGTGAACGGCCAGCGGCTCAAGCCATATCTTAATCATGAGCCGCGGGTCATTGATGTTGCCCCTATTCACTTTGCGTGAGATGTGGTCTCTTGACTCACATCTATTGCATCTCACGCCTGATTATCACTGTTCTCCCGACTTGTATAGATCCAGTTGTCCATATCATTCCATTCTTTAGTCCCACATCCCTTTTCTCATCCTTTGATTATGCTATACTTAGGGTGTACTTTATCCTAAGTATAGGAGGGATGTAGGACTCTTGGGTATTCTTTTGATTCATCTTTACCCCTATCTTTATTGCCTATACCTAGGGGTATTTTACCCTAAGCATAGGGGGGGTAGACCCTGTACATTCTTCACTCGATTTTCCCTTTGTGTACATCCTGCTATACTTAGGATTATTTGATCCTAAGTATAGGGGGAAAAGCCGAGGTCCTCTTGATTTCTATTCTTTATTCGTCTTTGTAAATAGCCTTTCTTTTCACTTCCCTATACTAAGCACGAGTTATGTCTTCTTCATCGCTCTTGACTCTGAGGAAATCGTTCGAGCTAAGTATAGGTGGTGTGTATATATTCCATATATACTTTAGCCATAACTCGTACTTTGTGTGAGTGTGTAAATAAATAAAAATGGCTAAAAATCCAAAAATCCAAAAAAAATAATTAAAAATTTTCCCTGTAAATAAACATTCTTTTATTTGCACATACATAGCTATTGTACAAAATTATTTTTGTAAAAATGTTTTCAAAAACTTTTTGTGTAAAGATTGTATAAATATGTGTATATCAAAACTATGTATATAGTACAAAATTTTTCCACAATGTTTTGAAAATCAAAAGTTTGCAAAAACATTGTGTAAATTTGTGTAAATATTTTGCAAAACTTGCATTCATGCATACATCTATGATTTCAAAACATTTTTCAAAAATTTTGCATGTGTGTAAATATTGTGTAATGGCATCTTTGTATATACTTGTATAGTTTTTCCTGGATTATAGTTGACATTTAAACTAGCCTGGAATTAAATTGGGAAATGGAGCTTGATTAAGATCTTAATCCACCTAATTATAAGAGGAACCTTATAGGGCTTAGGGTTAAGGCTTTTCAGGTCCATGGCGACTTAATTCTTTGAGTCCACTAGGCTATGATCAAATGTCAGCTCAATGAGCCTAAGTAGAGCACTTAACAACACACACATGACTCATATAGACAATGACTTTACTTGGACCCGCACTTTACACCGAGCTCTCTACGGATGAGGTGGTGAGGAGGCAGACTTCCTTGACTTAGGGTAGCATAGGATGGTAGTACTTCTAGGCGGAACCTCTCTTCTTTTTTTAGTGAAGGAAGTGCGTCTCAACTTGGTCTGGTTGCCATGAGGTCTAACGACAGGAGTTGTGGGTTGGAATAATGCTTCAAAAGAGGGATAGTCTACTGGCTCAAGAGGGAAAACTCCTATTGTACATATGTTGCACCTTGTAAATATGTTGTACAGATACACTTGAAAAAAAATGCAAAAAGAAAATAACTCCAAAAAAGTGGTGGGTCTGATAGAAAATGATAATCCCACCGGAGTATGTATATAGTGCAAATAAGCAAAGCTTGAGACTCATTGTTCCATCTTATGTAGCTTGCAACAGGGAGACTTAGCTACATTGGTTGAGCTCCCAAGGATACATGGCTACACTGGTCATGGTCCATTCTCTTCTTCCCCCTCTTCTTGAGCCGGTTGAACTTGAACTTGGAAGGGAATACCCCGCTCCTCGAGGAAAGAGTGGCCAGACTAGGGTCATAGAGTTACCTTGTTGGGGAGGGTTGTCAAGTTACTACTTCTGAGGTGGAGAGCTTTACCTCACTTACACTGTACAAGGAAAGATTCATAGTCTTCAGGGTTTGTGTATGTAGACTTGTTCTGATCTGGATTGTTGAGGTGTCCTGATTATAGATTAGTGGATCTTAGAGGCTGTTGAGTTTTAAACCTAAGTCTAAATAAGGTTCCGACACATTAATAATCTAAAGATCTGATCGAGCTCCATATTTCAATTTAATGAAGGCCAGTTTAATATTCAGCATTAATCCATGCATTTTCTCCTCTTTTTCTTCTTCTTTTTCTTTTTCACTTCTTTTTCAAATAAGTGTTTGCTAAGGGACTAGCAAAGTTAAGTATAGGGGGGTGATGAATACCCATTCATCACTCTTTATTCTTTTATTTTAGCTACAAAACCCATGCAAAACACATATATATTCCTGTAAATATCAATAAATATCATTCAGCATGCATTGTGTAATTATGAATAATTAGCATATTTTTGTGCATAAATAAAAGAATAAAGATACAAAAGAAAAAGAGGGAAATATTTAGAATAAATATTGAGTGACCTAATCCCAAGGGAAGGCCCAGCATGGGCCTGGCCACATAAAAACCCAAGTAGAGAGAGATAAGGAAGCTCACACTTCTACATAGACCTGTAAATAAAATAAAAATTATTTTCCTCTTATTCAAAAATAAAAATGGGTGTATTTATTTGTATATATTTGTAAATCGTAAATTAAAACAAAAAAATGAGAAAATTAAAAAGAACTTAAAAATCCCTTCAACATTGTACATAAGCCATGTATATAGAACCCACATACCTATTTATTTTCCCTTATAAATAAATAAATAAAATTCCACAAAAAATTGTACATATTCCATATTTCATAATGTAAATAAATAAAATAAAAACCATAAAAAGAAAAATAAAATAAAAAGAAATAAAAATAAAACCAAACCCAACATTGTATATATACCATGTATGTACATAAATAAAAATATTTATTTAACCCTTGTAAATAAATGACAAAATAAAATAAAAATACCTTTTCATTCCAAATTTTATTCTATAAATAAATAAAATATAAAATTGGAATAAAATGTACAAAAATAAATAATTAAAAATCAAAAATTAAAAATGTATATTATATATACCTATATATAATAATACTATATTGTAAATATCTTATTTTTATTTCAAAAAAATAAAAATCACAAAAAAAGTTTAAAAATAAATAAACATTTTTCATGTTTTGAGTTTTTCGAAATTCAACCATTTACTATTTATTATTTAATTTCCAAATATTTATGACGTGGCTGCATCTGGTTGGTCCACGGGGGAATGTTGACCCCCGGTCAACTCTCCCCCCAGGACCACCAGAGCCGGATCCTGCGCTTTGACCCGATTTCTCCCTATTTCACTGCTTAATCCGACCACTAAAACCTTAAACCCCTGGTCCTAATCCTTCCCTGCAGATCCGAGATCCACGCCCGGAGGTTTGCATCGGGGTCCGTGCTCTGAATTCCTCGCCAGACCCTCATCTAGCTGGACCCCTAGCCGTATTTAACCCCAGCTCCGCCGCACCATTCCACTCATCTTTGGCACTGCCCCTTCTTCCTGTGACCTCCACTAGACTCCCCAGAGTGACAGCTGAGCGAGGCAAGTGTCGAAGAGAGGAGAGGACCGCTCCGCCACTGATCCGGTAGCTTCTCGCTGCTGTGCGCCGTCCAGAGCTGCGCCCGAGCCTCGGGCCATCGACGACCCTCGAGGCTACGACCAGAGCTCCAGGAGCTCATCCCCAGTCGAACTCGCACACCTGGTAAGCCTAATTCTTTCCATATTTCTCTAAGTTTCGATTTCGCCCAAATCCATCCCTCGCCGTTTCCGATCGATTACGCCGGCTCCGTTCTCCCACCTCATCGATCGACCCGACTATCATCTCCGCTACACTCCTCTGCACGTTCTACGCCCATCCATCCAACCCAGTTCGCCCCAGAACTGGGAGTCGATCTCCCTCACCGTCGCATCGCCGGAGATCATCTGCCTCGCCGCACCATTCCCACATTCCGTCGCTAACCGGGTCGAGGCACTTTGCCCTCGACCCAGGAGTCTTCCTGTGTTGCTTTTCAGGTTAGAGGAGGCCCATCTGAGGTCCTAGACATCCAGGCACAAGAGCCCAGCTCCGCTATCGTCGCCAAGGCTCCTTGGAGCTCCTTGGCGTCATCGGAGGAGCCCTTCAATCGCGGGGGGCAGTGACGATTCTGTTCCACCCATCAGCACCCCCGAGGAGGTCCGGCGTTGCAGCAGTGCTCCGTTGAAGTTCGCCGGCGAGGAGTTCTTCCAGGATCGTTCCTTGCCGTCCGTTCAGCCCCCGAGTCCCAGTTTTGATCTGGACCGCCCGTTGTACGAAGAGGTGCCCTTGATTCCAGTCCTTCAGATCATCCACGTGGCTCCGTCTCCGTCGTTCATCCAGGCGAGGGTCAGCCACCAGTAGCCACCGTTCGATAGCACACATGGTTGGTCCTCAGCCGTCTGATCCGAGCCGGGTTCTCTTCGTTGAGGCACCGCTACTTCCAACCGTCAGATCTCCTACGTGGTGCCGCTCCAACCCTCGGATAATAAGGGGTAAATATCACTTAGCCCCCCTTCTGTTTTGTCTTTATTATTTAGTCCTGTAAATATCGAATATAGTTCCTTTATTTTTGTAAAAATTGCACTGAAGACCTGTTTGTTTATTTTATTTGCAATTTAGTTCCTGTGAATGGTAGACACGTGCATCGTCACGTGATTTTTGTGAAAATTGCATGATATGGGCCTGCAGTCTGGATGTGTTAATGAATGAAAGACATTTCTTGATATTTGCACTTATGCCCCTGTGAATGGTTTAATTTGACATTTGCCGAATATTTTGGGTATTTTGCAATTAGTACCCTAGGCTTTTAGCACCTTTGCTAATAAGCCCTCGGAACTATTTTTTTTGCAAATAGGTCCTCCCGTGCCCAATTCGCGTGCCTAGCGTGTGTGATATTGGAAATTTTGCACAAGGACCCTCCCAGTTTCTGAGTTTGTTACATTTTAGCCCCTAGAAGATATTTTTATTACGAACAGGTCCCTGTGCACTATGGGCTCTTATTTGTTTTAAATAAAATATCAAAATTAATCTAAATTGAGTGAAAATTGGACACGTGGCTCCTGCCACTGTGTAAAATTTTCACCAATTTTTGGGTACATTTTTTAGCCCTTTCAGTATTTTTAAAAATTCGAAAACCCTTATTTTTCTGCCTGTTCAGATTAAAATTTCATAAAAAATATTAAAACCTTTTTAAAAATTACAAAAAATTAAGTTTTGTGTGTTTTTGTGTGTTTGATTTTCTGACCATTTTTTGTTATTTTTAGATTTATAAAAAGCATAAAAATTAAAAAACCCTTAAAAACTCATAAAATTTATAAAAATCATAGAAAATTCAAAAATTCAAAATTCCTTTTCCTGAATTTTCCTTTTTGTTCGTACTTTGCATGAAAAATACCTTCAGGCTTTGATAGGACCATTTTGTGTTTTATTTTGGTCCTTGAAGCCTGGCTGGACATCATCCCAGTTTTTCAGCCTTCTTTCATTTTTATAAAATCCCATAAAAATAATAGAATTATCAAAAATTCACCAAAAACAGTAAAAAACCATAAAATATAAAAATATTTTTGTTTGAATTTTTGGAGCTTTTAGAGTAGTTAAATAAATTGTTGTTTGTGCTTGTTTTTACCCTTTTTATTATTTTTCTTCATAACTAAAAATCCAAAAAAATATAAAAATATTAAAAATCCAACAAAAAATATTTGTTTATATTTTCTTTATTTTTAGACTACTTCGTAGGCCGCAAGGTCATCTCGTGCTCCTCGAGATCGACCCTGGGTGTTATACCAGGTTAATATCATAGCGAGACCACTATTTTGATTTTCATCGATTTTTATCTCTGACTGGTGGTCTGATTCTCTTTTTTTTCTTGATTGAGATCTGAGTCTCGAGTGACTGAGGTCGCAACGACCTTAGTGACACCTGATTTACCTTAGTCATTCGGGCGGCTCATCACTTACCCCCCCTTTGGTCTCACTCAAGGATTCCTTGGAGTGGATTAGCTCTATTGCCACAGGTTACTCGTGAAAGACTAAGATAGCATTTGGTTGGCGGGTTAAGGCGGGTTAAACTGATAGAGGGTAACCCATTTTTGTGTTTTGGTGTTTGGATAGAGGGTTAAACAGGGGGTGGGTAAGAAGTGGATTTGGGGTGATATGATTGTATTGGAGTTTGAAAAAGTGAGTAGTTATTGTGATGTGATTGTATTGAAGTTTGGAAAAGTGAGTAGAAGTTGAGTAGTTTATAATTTTTATATGATATGATGGTTTAATATATTATTTTTTGATAGGATTGATGATGTAAAATTCATTTATTTGATTTTTTAAAAAAAGGAATAAAGTGGGGTCCACGGGGAGAGAGGGGGATGTAGGTTAAGGGGGGTAAACTCCCCTAACCCATAGGTAACCCAGGATCCAGGATCCGAACGGGCCCTAAGTTGCCTACTTGCCACTACTATTTGGAGCGTTTGGCGAGAAAGGAATTCTCGATGGGCCGATGGTTTCGGCAGCCCAATAGATACGGTGGTTGTCTCAATTGTAAATATAGTCCTTATTTTGGAAGAGTAAGCAGATCCCTAGTTTTTGATGTCCTGAGGCCTAGTAAACAACTTTTCAATCTTTGTTAACTGGTCGTTGTACCTTGTAAAACTTTTTTTTTGCTAAGCAAATTTTGTATTAAAGGAAAAAGGCCCAAAGGCCTGTTAATACAGAAGGGGCCTTAACGGCAATAAAAGGGTAGGACAGCCAATGAGCGACAGGAGCAACAAAGAAGGCTAGTTAATAGCGTCAGACACCATATTAGAGATAGTCCAGATCAAGTCATGCGAGGTAGAGGGCTGCCCCATAGTCCATCGGCTGTTCCGTTCCTTCCAGGTCGCCCATGTGGTAGCGGCGAGGGTAGCAACTTTCTTCAATTTCACATCAGGATCAGGGATCTTCGTACAAAAGTCCACAATAGAAAGGAGGTTGGTAGCTCCCTGATGGGGAAGGCCGAAGGTAGAGATAACCCCATCCCAGACAGACATCGAGTAGTTGCACTCAAAGAAAAGATGGGATGCAGTTTCACCCGTGGTATTACAAAGATAGCAAACACCATCAGTGGATAGGCCGCGACGAGAGAGCCTGTTCAACGTTGGCAGGCGGTCCAGAATAGCCCGGTAGAGCACGCACGCGTGCTTGGGAACAACCTTCGGCATCCACAAGATGTAAGCCCAAGGCACGCAATCATCAGTATTTCTCACTTTGTTGAAGGCATCCTTGAAAGTTAAAGGGCGGGACAAAATCACATGCGGGGAGCTGCCAGCACCAGAAGGGAACAGGAGGTGCCTGGCATCCAAGATATGCTTCCAAACCAAGGAATCCCCCTGAGATTTGTCGCAGTCCAAAAAATTGACCCCTCTAAGATATCTGTCACGCATGTAGGTAACCCAAATAGAGTTGTCTTCAAAAATAATTCTACCACACCAAGTAGCAATCATGGCAGCCCCGATGGAGCAAAGCGAGCGAAGACCCAAGCCACCTTCCTTCGTAGGGAGACAGACCACATCCCACTTAACATGGTGAGCACCGTAGGCCCAGAGAAAGTCTGTCGCAAGAGAATCAACTTTTTTGGCCTGCTCTAGAGGAATAAGCAAGGCGGAGGTCCAATACAGAGAGACGCCAGAGATGACAGAAACAAGGAGCTGGAGATGGCCAGGAAGCGATAAGGACCTTGCTTTCCAGCCACTAAGCAAGGTCCTTACCCGATCAATAAGTGCAAGGACCGCCGTCTTTCTCCCCTTGGCGTGGGACAGTGGAATCCCCAGGTATTTAGTGGGAAGGGACTGAGAGAGTAACCCAATTCAAGGCATAAAGTGAAGTCTGCATTGGAGGGCGCAGGGAGGATAAGCTTGCTCTTCCTCACATTCATTGAGAGACCTGACATGCTCTCAAAGTCTTTCAAGATTCTTTTAATCGTGGACATAGCAGCGTAAGATTTCCTGCAGAAGGAAATTGAGTCCATCGTAATAACAAATAACTGGGGACTAAGTGGGTCCCCTTGTCGCAGACCTCTAGAACAAGGGAAGTAGCCGTATGGAGAGCCATCAACGAGGACCGAGAACATAGGAGAAGATATGCAATTTGAGACCCAACCAATCCAGGTGTCATCGAAACCCCTGATGGATAAGCTTTGGAGCAGGAAGTTGTGATCAACGGTGTCGAAAGCCTTGGTGAGGTCAACCTTGATACAAGCTTTGCGCGAACAAGCTTTGCGCCCAAAACCGTGGATAATTTCTTGCGCAAGTCTGAAACTGTCACCAATAGAGCGTCCTTTGATGAAGGCAGTTTGATTAGGAGCCACCAGATCATTGATAGTTTCAGCCAACCGGGAAGCAAGGATCTTTGAGAAAATCTTGTATAAGGTATTACGGCACGCAATGGGCCTGTAATCCGCAAGGTTCGCAGGGGTGGGGACCTTGGGGACAAGAGTAAGGAAAGTGTGAGATAGGCACCTTGGGGTCTGGCCGCCATTCCCAAGATGGAGCAACGCCTGGACGAGATCCTTCTTGATCAAGCCCCAATGCCATTTGAAAAAACCGGCATTAAAGCCATCAGGACCAGGGGCTTTGGCAGAGTGAACGCTCCTTAGAGCGTGCTCAATCTCATCAACCGAGAAGGGACGTGAAAGCCACTGGCTCATATCCGGAGTGAGAACAGACCTAGGCTCGACAGGGCCAATCCGAGAATTGGAGGAGGCAGGAGCTGTGAGAAGTTTGGAGAAGAATTGCACAGCGTCATCAGCTATTTTGGTTTGAGTGTCAATTATGCTTCCGTCCCTGTCCAGCAAAAAAGAGATATGATTACGAGATCTTCTCGAGCGAGCTACCAGGTGAAAAAATTTTGTATTCCTGTCGCCCAATCTAAGCCAGTCGATTCTGCTCTTTTGCCTCCACATAGATTCCTCATCACCCTCAAGCTTAAGTATGGCCTCTTTGGCGTCTTTGTCCAACTGTGCAAGATACGGATCAAGCGGATCGACCTTTAAGGCCTCATTCAGCATGGCGAGGATAAGATTCATATCCCGTCTGTCCTTGCGAACATCCCCATGGTCGTCGGCCCATGCCTTCAGAGCCCTTTTGACATTTTTGAGCTTAGCTTGGAACTTGGTCACCGGGTTGCCAAACGTAGGAATAGCCCATGCAGCAACAATAGTGTCATTATACCCCTCACGGGAAGCCCAGTACTGGAAGTAGCGAAATGGTTTTCTTTGTGAAGGTTGCTCCCCAAAGACCACAGATATGGATAGATGGTCTGAAGAAATAGAAGCAGAATAGCGAAGCTTAATCAGAGGGAGATCAGATCTCCAAGCATCATTGACGACAGCACGGTCTAAACGGGCAGCGATTCTGCCATGCCCAATGGTAGAATCGGACCATGTCCAAGGATTACCAGCCGCCTCAAGGTCATCTAACCCAGCATGATACAAGCAGTTGTTAAAATCATTCATTGCTACCTCATCTGGCGGTCTCCCACCACATTTCTCGCTGTTAAATCTAACAACGTTAAAGTCGCCCATAACAAGCCACGGGCAGTTTATGGAGTTACTAAGACCGACAATCTCGCTCCAAAGACTCCTTCTCTCGGCGGTAGAATTATAGCCGTACACGACTGAAAGCACGAACTCGAGCCCACCCGCGTTAGTGCACCGGAGAGAGACCACTTGATCAGAGCTCTGAATGGTGTTGTAAGTCCAGCAGACGGAGTTCCATAAAACGAGGATACAGAGTATCATTATGTAAGAATGACCAGCCAGGGGGGACTAGGTTGGAGAAAGTAGACCAATTTGCGGGTCTAATTTTGTTTCCACCAGACCGACGATGCCAGTGTTTGTGTTCTGAAGATCGCACAGGAGCCTCTTGCATTTGGAGGGCCGATTTAGCCCTCTCGCATTACCAACGACCACATGCATTAAGAGAAGGAGGGGCTAGGCGGTTGGCCCCCGGCTGGGGCTGTTTGGGCCTTGGAAGAACTCTTCTTTTTCTTTTTATGTGTCATCAGTTCCCACTTCGGGTTAGCATGCACGGTAGAGCCTGGCTTGGTTTGTGGATGCATCAAGTCCCCCGCGGGTCTATTGAGATCCAAGTTGTGAGGGAGGTGCGAGTTGTTTTGTTTCCGAGGGGGAAGCGGGGGGCGATGAAGGAGCATTCTCGGCCCAATTGGTGTGGCCAGGAAAGGGGTGGAACCCGATTTCCTGGATGCGTATGATGGACGCTGCTCCCCTTCCCCATGAAGCAAGGACGGGTGATGACCAGGCGAGGCAGGACCTTTGTCGGAATGGAGGTGGGTTTGGGAGGAGTTCGAGACCAGAATCTCCGGGTTTGCTTGAGTAAGGAAAGGGATGTTGAGTATGGTGCAACAGGAGGTCGAGGCAGCAATAGTAGGAGAGTGGCCACAGGTCGCTCCCTCCGCCGATGATGGAAAATGGCTTAAGATCTCCCCTTCTTCGGGGATGAAGCCTTCAAAGCTGAGGTCCTTCCCCTCAGGACGTGATGAAACCGGATCCTCCTCATGCGAATTAGGGCCAGAAGAGTCAGCAGAGGTGTTCGGAATATGGACGACAGTTACTGAAGGTTCAGTAGTGGCGAGAATATGACCAGACGCATCTGTCGATGGGTAGATGAGGCACGAGTTTTGGCTATGACCAAAGCAAACACAAAGGCTACAACGCAGAGGCTTCCACTCAAGTTCGACGCCGATAAGAACTCTCCTGCCGGAGGAGAAGACGAGCGGTATGACCTGAGGCACATCAGTCGCAACGCTAATTGATATACAGCAACGTGCAGGACCGGTATCAAGCCCGGATGCAGTATTAGAATCCATAGAGTGGTGTCCCAATTAGGCTGCAGAGCTTGTTTAAGATTGGTGCAGTTGCATGGCCGAGAGGAAGACCATGCAGTCTAACCCATAATGGGATTTCGAAGAGTAGATAACGCTCAAGGCAAGCACCGTTCGCCTCCCAACGACGCATAACCACAAGCCTTCCTTGGAAGAGCCAAGGTCCTCCGTCAAGAATTCTCTGGCATTCAGAGTCCGAGGACAGTTGTAAGTAGAAAAAGCCATTTTGCCTAGCAATAAGCTTATGATCACCCGTCGGGCGCCAGACTTTCTCGATAAAGGTTGAAAGGTGCTTCCTGTACGGATTCTTGCCGAGGACGTAGAAAATGAGGGTGTTGGCCCACACCTTATCAATCCGCAAGGTGTCTTCCTCGGAGAGGAGGGCCACCAGTTCACCGCCTACTAAAGAAGGCGTGACGAACTCAAGTTTCCTGTTGGCAGGTTGCGCTAAAGAAGTAGCACAAACGTCTCTCCAAGACTGAAGAGGAACACCAAGGATGGAGGAATCACGGTGAGAGACGGTGGAATGGGGTTTGAAGGTGGTAGGCCGGGGTAGAGGGATGGTTGGCGGAGGCGGCGGGGGTTCCGGAATGGGAGGCGGAGGATCAGGGAGGGGCGGCAGTTCCGGTAGCGTCGTTCCGGAGGGAAGAGGGACGGTTGGGCTCCCCATGGAACGCGCTCTCCCTGTGTGATACAAATTGGATGTACCTTGTAAAACTTAGTTCCAGTTAAATACAAAAAAAATTCTTATCCAGAAAAAAGATGTAAAGCACAACACAGATTACATATTGTTAACAAATTAACCTATAATTATAACAGACAAGTTGGTTGATGGCTACAATCGGTGGACTGGCTCCATAGTCGCTGTGGGCGAAAGGAGATGATACGGATACGACGTACGGGAAGCACATTCACACACATCAACATCAGGACAGCTCCCCCGTCTCCTCCCATCCGTACAATACCGCTGAGAGAGAAAAGGGGAACCAATAGAGAAGGGAACCTTTGAGTGTTGGACAAGTGCGACTGACGCGGACGGCCTCCAACTTTGGGGAATCTCTTCCACATCCCTCCCCTTGTCGTTTACCTCCCAAAACGGCTCTCGCAGATGCCCTTCCCTATCACACATCTTACCTTATATTTTTATATATGTTTACCTGTATCCGCTCCAGAAGCCCGTGCAACACAGCTGTCCACGCGCTTCCGCTCTCGGTTTCAGCTACTTCTTAAGCAGAACCCCACTTTTACGCTCATGCCCTCCTAACTTCGCCTCTTCTTACCTTCACTCCCCCGCGGTTTTTGCAGCTGTTGGCTCCAAGATTTAGCAACCACGCTTCCAACGGGCAGCCCCCCAAAGATTGGTGGTTAGACGATAACCCACATGCATATGTATGAGAACTTGTTTCAAAAGTTCATGGACCTCTCCCCAATATGATTTATTATGAATTTTCACTTTAAAAAATAAGACAGGAACACTTGCTAAGTTGGAGATCTTCCTCTCAAATTCTAAACTTGGCTTGCTCTTTATTTACAACCATCATAACTGAAATCTTCCTTTTTTTTAACCCAAAAGAAGAAAAAAAATCCACCCATTTCTCACAGAGGAAGCTTCCATTTCTTCCTCCCCTCCACTATCCATTATTAACCTTAGTGAAGTAAAAAAAAGGACATTCAACAGATCTACACCGTCCGATTCGTCCCAAACTGCAGATCGACGGCTCCGGGGGGCGGAGCGCACCGCTCCCCCCTCTCGCAGAGGAACCTCCTCACCTCCGTTCGGATCATCTCCTGCATCACCCTCATCACCTCGCCGGTCACTGGCCATGCAGCTGGCACCGGCATCCTACCGGCTACAGCCTCCACCGCCGCCTCCTCCTCGTCGCCGGATCTCCCCGGAAGAGAGAGAGTGAGCGACGTGGAGGGCCCGTCGTCGTCGACGTCGCTGCTGACATCCGACGACGCGGAGGAGGGGGACGAGCGACGCTTGGGCGCGGGGGTGAGGCGGTCCTCGTCGAGGAGGCGGCGCTTGAGCGTGGAGTTCCAGTGGTTCTTAACAGCGTTGTCGGTGCGACCGGAGAGGAGGCGGGCGATAGTGGCCCACTTGTTGCCGAACTGAGCGTGCGCGCGGAGGATTGTGAGATCCTCCTCGGGGGAGAAGGGACGGTGCTCGACGGAGGGGGAGAGCTGGTTGCACCAGCGAAGCCGGCAGGACTTGCCAGATCGTCCGGGGATGGAGCGACTGATGAGGGACCAGTTGCGGGGGCCGTGGAGATCGACGAGGCGCTGCAGGGAGGCGTCCTCCTCGGGGCTCCAGGGGCCTTTGATGCGCTCGGCGGCCATTGGTGTCGGGATTTCAAGCTGTGGGAGCTAAAACCCTAGCTCTGATTTGAGGATTTGGCGGAGAAGGAGGTGAAGGTGGTGGTCGAGGGAAGGGGGAGGTGGTGGGGGTTTATAAGGAGGGGAAGGCGACCGGGAGGAGCCGGTTACCACGGTGGGGAGTGGGTGGATGGGGATAAGGGCGGTTGGAGTGAGGGAGGTTGTCCAGCTGTATGCGGACACGTGCCTCTCTTCTCTAGACCTTTGGACAAGTGATATTTTTTGAGGGGACATCTCCATCACTCACATACTCTCTTAATGGTATTTGATATTAAAATTTTTCTATTAGGCGATCGGTGAACGGTTTGTTGTCGGTAAATTATTTGTCGATTAATGTATTTTTTGATAGATTAATATTTTTTTCAACGAATATTTACCGATCGACAAATGATTCATCATTTGAATTATATATATATATATTAAATTTAATATAAAATATTTTTCATCCATTATTTCAGTTTTATATATATTAAAAATAATATATAATATTATTATGAAAAATCTTTTGAATTTTATATTATTAAAAATAATATATAGGCAAAAGGTTTGTCGATTTCCATTCAGAAGATGCATTATTGGCAAACGGTTCGTCGATCGACGGTTCACTGATTGATGACCTGACAACTTAGTCTCTATCGAGGTCTACATATCCCAACGAGATTGCAACTAACCTTGAATGCAGACAAAATGCCAAGAAGTCATACATACTTAAACCAGGCCAACTCAATCCTCGCAAATGTGAGGATATATGGGTCCTAGTAACTCAATGTTGGGCATGTGGGACCCACGCCTTATTAACATCGTGGTTTGTTGCATAAACTCTTGATCTAGCATAGGTTTTAATCTCAAGCTGATACATAAGCCAATAAAGCGAGCAAGACAACAGTCTCATCTCATGTTATCTGGTACGAAACAAGCACGTCTATTGACAACCCTGAATCTCAAGGCCTCCGAGCATCGTCACATAAGCATCAATCTAGCACGGAGATATCTCTCTCCACGATGCATTCCCTTCACCTTCGCCCTACTCGCTAGCCTTCGAACCTCATCACAAGACAAGTTATCCTCTAATTTGCACTAATCTGGACGTTTTTACAAATATAGAAAATGTTAGGAGGGTGTAGAGAAAAAACCGAGTTATGGTATTGAATAATAAAAGAGGATACCGGTGGGG
The DNA here is from genome assembly GCA_037367405.1 of Ottelia alismoides. Lineage (NCBI taxonomy): Eukaryota > Viridiplantae > Streptophyta > Magnoliopsida > Alismatales > Hydrocharitaceae > Ottelia > Ottelia alismoides. The sequence continues at coordinate 41,436 of JAZKJV010004838.1, forward strand.
AGGCGGGGAGGGCATTATTGGAGTGATGGGATGCGTACCAATGGAGTACTACGGAAGGGGCGGGTGGGGCCGAACGCCTCATGCGTGCAGATGCGCGGCTGGCACCGGGTCCCACCGCCTCCTGACCGGCAGTGGGCTCGGAGTCTCCATTTTGGACGCAAAAGCCCATTAATGCCCCCCGCCTCGCCCTTTTTTGTTTGTTAATCTTTGTTTCTAATCTCCAGTTAGGTGGCAATTATCAGAGCCCGTTTCTTACGTTTGCTCTCCTAATAATGTTGAAGCAAAGATTAATGACAATAATCGACTGAACGTGGGGGCATCCAACTTGAGGTCAATATACGTGAGGGTCAAACAAAACTGTCTGAATTCGCATTAAAGAAAACAGAAATAATAGACCATGTCAGGCGAGGGACAGCCTGTAAAACAGCAAAACCTGACATCCACATCACATACGTAACGGCCCCTTCTCACCAAACGATAATGCATAAATGCATATTATATCACATATAATGTGGGTTCTCTCTCTAAATTATTTATATCCATTGGGTTGGGTTGTCTCTCTCTCCAAGACGTACCTTCCGCGTCCCTTCCTCTGTGCTCTCACTCCAGTGGGCAGTTGGCTCTGAGGGCCGTGACCACCGTTGCCCCTCGGATTTGAATATCCACCACACCGCAGACCCCCACATGCGCTCCTTTTGTTTTTTCTTACCGCCCATTTTCGCCTCGATGCCGCTGATTTTCTCTAATTGCAAATTGGTTTGATTCGAGGAAAATTGATCTTGATAACATGGTTTAAAAAATCGGAGGATCGGCCAGTCGGATCGATTGGACTGGGAACCGATCTCGATTTGGTTTGTTCGACCGATTTTATGTGATTAATTTTAAAAAAAAGAAAATAAAAAATTGGTTCTGACCGGTGGTCGAATCGGATTGATCCGAGACGTTGGATCGGGTTGATCCAGATTGACCCAGTTTTAATGGTTTAGTATATTTTCAAAAAAAAAAAGGTTTACATTTTTTTTATCACTTGTGCCCTTCCTAACTAATGTAATTTCAGTTATGTTCCTCTCTTTTTCGGATTATAACTTGTGCCACTACTTTCTTAGAGTAATTTTCTAAAAGAAACTATAAATAAATTATTACAATATTATATTCATATATAATGATAGAAAATGTGACTACTTTTTTGTAGAGTTTACTTGAAATAGACAATCATGTTATTCTTTTGAAAGATTTGACAATTATTTCATTGATATATAAATACATATTTTCATATATGTATCAGGTTTTATCGGTTTAAAAAATCGGTTCGACTAGTTGGCCCAGTAAATTAAGCTCGGTCCGATTTTTTCCGAGTCGATAGGAATGATGATGTCATGCTGACATCATCACCGATCCGATCCGATTGGACCGAACCAAAGACTGACCGATTCAATGTTTATCGTGTATAATAACGAAAAACTTGTGTCAAAGAATGAATGGTTACATAGCAAAAAAAAGAATGAGTGGTTGTACCAGTGGTTTGATTCCAATAATTCCCCCGGTGAAGCAGTCCAACCGGATTTTGATCGATTTGATTATTTTCAATTTTAAAGTAAAGATAGATTGGTTGCTTTATTTTTACTCCGACTCTTGGGTGAACCGGATCAACTGTTCAGTATTTAAAACCCGATTGACACCAATTTTAAGGGACGACCAAAATAATTTTTTCGAAAAGTCAGGGATTTTATTGAAATTTTCCAATACCCGAATAGTCTTTTGCGTAATTCGCCCTGTGTTGTTTATTTATTGGGAAATGATTTGTTCTCGCTGGACTCGTGCAATCAAGTCCGTGATGCTCTGTCTCCCATCTCGACGGCATACCGTATACCTCCGGATTCGGTGAGGTATTTCTTTAATGGGGACGTGTATTATTCCTGTTGCCTTCATGTCCTGTAGGAATGCAGCACATAATTAGATATATTAGGTGTTGGTTAAGAGTTGAGATACGTACGCTTTCCTAAGCTGTGATACCGGTCCGATGTCGATATCTCTTGACTTGATCGATCATCTTCTTTACTTGGACCTCCGGTCGCAGTCGTCGCACCGTCGCCTTATATAGGTTTCGCTCCGATCCAGTATAAATTGTTTTTCCTTGTAGTTTTTGGATTAATCAAATTATATAAAAAATGGCCTATTATTACCTGGGAAAATATAAACGAGAAGGTAAATGTGGATTAGAACAGTAGGTAATAATGTGCACGGATGAGAGGAATAGAGACGTATGGAATTTTGGCTCTCTATAGGAAATAAATAAATAAATAAATCACATTCAAATCACGTTCGACTTTGACCGCCCAGTGATGCTAATGATGTGGTGGAGTCCGAATCCACGAATCGCTTTTCACGTGGCTTCTGTATGCTTGAATTCCTGTACTGTTGAGATAGGGTGGAATAGGACGCATATGATCATCTGATTTAGGTCTATCGTCAAAGTTTCAGATGGGACGATTCTCTCGTTCCAGATATGGACGGACTCGAATGATAAACATGGTTATAAGAACATAATAGTATGTTTGCATCACTACATGCATATCGACTGTTCCTTTTTTTAAAGGAAGAAAAGTTCAATTCACTCATCTAAAAAGGGATCGAACACCGACCATATAAAAGAGGTACACTACTCGCAATGTGATGTGAAGTTTGGGTTATGGTATGGGGCTTGGATTTCTATTAATGCGCGTACTTGTTGGATGTACGTCAATGTAGTAGGGGTTGCGGTGTGCGGAATGTGGTGTGAGGTTGTGTTGTGTGGAGGCTCGTAGTTGTTGTTTGGGAGATTGGGTACGTATCAGTGTAGGGGAAATGGTGCGAAAGCTGTGATATGGTTGCTGCTGTGGTCTGTGAGCTTGTGTATCTACATTTGTAAGACCATTAAGGCATTAAGTATCACACCATACTCGTCTCCATTTCTTGACGTGACAAAGTATCACCAGTCAAGCAAATGACAATTTTTTGTGAGATACTCATCAAGAACGTCGAAATTCAGATTCGGAAGCTCATTATACAACATTTTAAGTTTGTGGGTCAGCTTTTGGATTCATATCCGAATCTGGATCTGATTAGACTCATGTCTCTACAGAAATGTTACGTGGTTAGACCAAAGTGGCTAACCAGACCACCTTACTTGAGCTCACTGGAGCTCCACCACTAGAGAATTTCCAGCCGAGATCGTTGTCGCAAAGAGCTCAACACTGTGATCGATGTGGAGGCATGCATTTTGCACGAAGTGCCTCGGAGTTGTTGTTCTGGGCAGGGGAAAGTCCCAGTGGAACGATCTTGGAGGTATTATTTTTAGCCCTCTCTTGCAGTTGTATTCATGTGATTTCCGTGTCTTGGATTTAGGCCATTGTTTGTGATGTGTGGGCGGTGTTTTACTCGTAGACGGATGTGTTTTGGATAGAATTCCATTTTGGTCAGCAGTGTATTGAAGTGTTTCTGAGAGATCTAGTATCTTATTTAAATAAAAATTATATCACTATGACGTGGGTTTAAAGATCACATCTATGTGCCTTAGATCAAGGGTCATGGAAATTTCGCATGACGATGTCAATTGGCTTCAAGTCTGATTGATCAATCATACTGACTAATCGATCAACACTAATCGACCACGTTGTTCAATTGATCGATTAGTGTCAGACAGAATGACTGATCGTAGGATTTAACTAATTAATTAACAATAATCGATCAGTTAGGTATAATGATCAATCATTTTGGGATTGTGCACCCTTTTGGACTCTAAAAATTGATATGCCCGACTATAACAAATGTAGATCCACCTTGGAATTCAAGATACTTTATATCTATCATAAATAGATATAATAAAATGCTAAAGGAAGGAAACACATCCAGCTTTGAAATTAAAATGAATAATATTATGTGTGTGAGCCTCCTGAGGGTGAGAGCATCTGTTGTGTATGATCATGGGATCTCATTGTTATCATGAGTACTCGAGTTAGCTGAAGAGTTCTCCCGTGATGAAATCATTTTCCATGTCATAGTGGTTTTTCCTTTGGTTGTATGGGGGTAGATGGAGTATACGCCACCAAAAGAGGGGTGCATGCACCTTTGTGATTCAGGGAAGAAATTTAGATGGATGTGAAACCAATAGTTGCATTGGTTGTGGAATATGTTGCTTAGCACACCGAGGTGCTTGTCTAACATTGTGTGCTCTTTCACTCATTGAGCTAGCCAAGTAGTCATGGATGGTAGTCTATGTTTCGCCTTCAGGTACAGGATTAACACTCGGATGTTGGTTAATGTTTGGGCATTCTAATTAGTACTTTGAGTGGTAGTACTATGAGGGGAATTATGTGATATGTGGTTAGCAAAGGTGGATTAATGTACTGATTTTCTTGTATATAAAGAAGCATAGTGGTAGTCGCAGGCTTTTTAGACTACAGGTTTATGATCTTTGTGAACTTGTACCATGACTCGTGCCCTATGCCATTGAGGGTTTTACTAATGGGTAGGTGATTTGGATGTTGTAATAACCCTCTTGGTGTACCTTGAGTGCCATGAATTGTTTCTACATCAGTAGTAATCATGTCCCAATTTGAGTTGTGTTGCGACTTGTCGAGGTGGATTCGCAGTTGTGGGCGAGTTATCCTTGTAGTTCTTTTGTACACTTTACATTTTTTGCCGTTACTTTCACTATTGTGGGGGAGTTATCCTTGTAATTCTTTTGATACAAATTTATTCTTAATTTCTATAGTTCTTTAGTGATGTACTGAGCAATTGCTCATAATGTACCAATTTGTGTGGATCCAATAGGTTCTTAGGGTTGTAGTAGTAAGCGGCTCGTGGTTGGGACAATTCCTATGGTAGCCACACCACAAGGGTGTGTGTGCTTTTGTGGTACTTCTACTGTACAGTTACTTTCCTGCTTCCACTTTTGTACATTTTTTGAGAGACATGTATGTATGTGTATGGACATTTTATATGCATGTATATATATTGTGGGCAATGGACATTTTGGTATAGATACTTATGTTGAATGGAATCGATTTCAATCTTCTTCTGGTGCTTATTCTCCTGCGCTTGTGTTTCGAATGTGGAACTATGCATGTGAACTGATTAAGAGTATCTAGATCCTAGGGGCATTGCAAGTTGGTATCAAAGCATAGATACTCCAATCCCTTTCACGTACATAGTTTCTTAGTGATATTCGAAATATAGGATAATGTTTAGAGTCTTCTAACCCAATACGAGTATGCGGAGAATAACGTGAGTTCAGTATTATTTTCCATGTGTTTATCATAAAGAAAAAGTAAATATTGACGTAATGGTTCTTTATGCTTAACAATATTTCTCCGTGTGGACCCAGATGTGGTGCAACAGCTAGCCTTGCTTATACATGTAGTAAGGGATATCCAACAACACCAAGAGGCGATTGAGTGGAGGCTCTAGTAGCAAGATGACCCTCCATACCGTCCTTCGCGCTAGATGAGACAAATGATTTGGATGCTTCAGGCCACCTATACTGCTTAACAGAAGATAGGGCCCAAGTACCATAGTTATTTGGTACAAATGCATTAGGTGATGCCGGGCTATCAATAGACAATGTGTCCAAGGTATTGATAATTATCTTTGTGTGAAAGGATTCATGGTTATTATTGGTAGAGTATTCATTAATAGGTTATGTAAAGAGAGATGGTGGCATGCCACCTCAGAGCACGTGACCAATCCCATCACTTGGGAGGTCTTTGTGGACGAGTTTTGTTGTGAGTTCTTTTCGAATCATTAGGTATAGGACCACAATAGGAAGTTCGTTGAGCTAACATGAGGGTCGATTATATGATTCGTTACATAGAGTTGTCTCGTCATTCTCTTGCTACTACAACCTATCTGAAATGTTACACTATGCGGTCGATTTATATAATTGGATTTGCTATCTGGTAATTAAATTTGCATTTTTTACTAAAATGTAACATTATTCAGAAATAACTTGAGATGAATGTGATGAGAGAAATGAACTTCTTCCTACGACCACATATTACATAGACAATTTAAGTTACATTCTTCTCAAAGTAGAAGTACACAAAGCGGATCATCAAGAAGTTTGGAATGAAAAGCTCTCTGGAAAACCCCTGCTACAAACATCGACGATGGCCCAGGATTATCTGATTCGTTAACATAGTTGTCTCGTCATTCTCTTGCTACCACAACCTATCTGCAATGTTACAATATGTAGTCGATTTTATCTAATTGAACTTGTTATCTGGTAACTAAATTCACTAACATTATTGAAATGTTACATTATTCAGGAATAGTTTGAGATGAGCATGATGGGAGAAATGAACTTTTTCCTATGACTACATATTACATAGACAACCCATATTACATTCTTCTTAAAGAAGAAATACACAAAGCAGATCATCAAGAAGTTTGGAATGAAAAAGTGCTCGAGAAAGTCAACCCTGATTACCCCTGCTATACACCTCGACCTCGAGGAGAATGGAAAACATGTAGACCATAGGCTATACATAGGTATGATTAGCTCTCTTCTCTATCTAAATGTGAGTAGACTTAATATACTCTTCATCTTCTATTTAGCGGCACTTTTTCTGTTAATACCTAAAGAAAGTCACCTAAAAGTTGTAAAAAGGATTTTTTATGATCTTGTTTTTACTCAATATTTAGATTTTTTTATCCCAAGAGACAATGCATGGATTATTTGTATATATCATGTGGATTATTGATTAACACATTACCGTGGGTCTAAAGAGTATGTCTCACACAAGGCGGAGACAACCGAGGTCGTTGCGGTGACCCACAATAAAATATATTTAATCAACAATTAACCCACACTAAAGATCAATAATTAGAACTAAATGTGGAGTTAAAATTTATTTTTAACTCTGCACAAAATGATGTAAAGGGCAAGTATGCAGAGAGTTCGAACACAGGGAGCAAACAGGGTAATTCAAAAAGATGTGTGTGTGTGTGTGTGAATGTGTGTGGTGTCTACACTAAGCAAGCAAGCAAAGATTTTTGTGGGTTTTTAATTTATTTTAATTATATTTTTTTTATTTTTTAATTTTGTATTTTGATTTTTTAATTTTCTGATTTTTATATTTTATATTTTATATTTTTTTCTTTTTTTTTTCAATATTGGAATAAGAAAGCAATATAACAAAAGACAAGATAAAGTATTTGCAAAAATGTGCAAAAATAACCAAAAATTCAGAAATAAAATTTTTTTGATATTTTTAGGATTTTTTACTGTTTTTTGATTTTTGGGTATTTTTCAAACTGTTTTTGATATTTTTAAATACTGAAATAAGGGAAAACAATGAAATATGTACTGGATGTGAGTAAAATAGGAATTAAAATTAGAAAACAGCCACTAAAATTTTTCACACTAACTTTCAAATAAAGATAATGAAATACAAAACAAACAGGAACTGAGTTTGTATTTTTCGGAGTTTTCTTTGATTTTATATATTTTTTTGAAGTTTTTATGTATTTTTGAATTTTTAATGTTTTTCTTTTGAGATTTTTAATGATTTTTGGATTGATACTAAAATAGTTTAAAATACACACTAGGGAATTTTTTTGGAATTTTTAAAAGTATTTTACTATTTTTTGGTATTTTCTAAGCTAGACAGTGAATAACAAGCATGTTTTTGATTTTTAATAAATATTAAAATAAAATAAAATCAAAAACTGAAATGGTGGCATGAAAGTACAAGTAAACAGGAGCTTAAGTTCAAATTTTTAGAATTTTTCGAGTTAAAATGATGGTCCAAATAAATACTACAAACAAGCACAAATTAAAAAGCTAGCAGGGACTATATTGCAAATAGACATGAATCCATGGGCATATACGCAATTTTCACGCAAAAATTATACTGCATAAAATATATTCTGGACCAAAAAACAATATCCAAAGCCGCAAGGGCTTGTCTGCAAAATGTCCACCCACGCGCGTGCAATGCACGCGCCTGGGGAGGACTGGATAGCAATTATACAAAAAGTGGGGGGCTGGATTGCAAAATGCCCAAAAACTATAACACTGCAGATGAATATTCGTAGACTAAAGACAAATACTAAAATAACCCAGGGCCCTTCTGCAAAATGGCCACCTACACGTGCACGCAGCACGTGACTTGGCCTGGGGTCAAAATGGAAAATTACGAAGGCCAGGGGGGTTCTTACAAATTACACAAAAATAATATAACGACAAAGGAATGATTCAGTGCTGATCGAAAACTACAAAATTCCGTAGGGGTTAAATGGCAAAATACCCAGGCGCTTTGATCGCACGGCCGATGAAGTACCACTTACGCCACGTGTCGCGTGCGCGGGGCACGATGCCGCTTCGTCCGATGGCTAAGATTAAGATGAGGTTGCTTGATCGGACGGCTGAAGGCGTGTGCGATCCAAGGGCTGTTGTAGCTCTGGAAGATCAGGCCCGATCTGACGGTCGCGAGGTCCTCTCGACGAACTGGGAAGAACCCGTCGATGTGCGAGCTTCACCGGCACCGATCACCCTCTTTTGTTGTCCGGCGATCCCACAAAAGCTCCCAGCAACCTCCTGCAGGTGACGTCGATCTCCTGAGGTCCTCAAAAATCTCGCCGGAGCCCGAGGTTGCAGCCAAGGCGGTGGCGGAGCTGGGTGCCCCCAGATACCTCCGTCCAGAGGTCTAGAATCGATCCCAGGTGTCTCTTGGTGTCTTGTACCTGCAAAAGAGAGTGAAAGAGTCGGGGGTAAACTACCCCAACTCCGTGGTAGCACTGAAGCTGCTGCGAGCGTGAAGTTTGTGAAGATGGGAGTTACGGTCGGAGGAGCGCTCCGACGATGGTACGAATTAGGCGAATGTAGTGACGCGAATCGAAGGTGATGATGGGTTTATGAAGCGATGATGCTAAGGAATGGAAAGGGAACGGAAACTATGGGTAATAGACGGCCTCAAGCCCCTGGAAGGGCGAGGAAGAAGGTACCTCAACGGGTGGCCGGAGGTCTATTGGAACTCGCCCAAGTGTTGCTGATCCACCGCCTTGACGAGGGCTCCACGGAGCAGTCACCTCCAGAGAGTTCTAACGGGGTCAAGGGGGGGGGGGAACTTGGATGGATTTGCGGTTCAAAAATCGAATGAAGTCAAGGGGGCCGGTTTTGAAGGGTTGACGAGGGGCGTGATGAACGAGGATCAAACGAGCGTCACAATGATGCGAAGCCCCAAAAAAATCCAATGGTGTGATAGGTGGATGTTCGAGGGACAAAAGTCATGAAGGGAGCATCATGAATAGATGAAAGATGCGGCTCCCAAAAAGCCTTGAAAATGGGTCAAAACCCATCCTGACAGTCTACAGGACCTAGGGTCAGAGAGTTGACCCGAGGTCAACTCTTCTGGCCCCCTGGTTGGTCCATGTGGACCAACCAGGAAAAAGGTCCTAAAAAATTCTTAAAAAAAACATTTTAAAATAGTAAATAATATTATTTTAATGAGGTTATAAAATAAAAATTGTTTATACTTTTATCTAGTATTTTATTCCGATTTTTAATTATTTTTATGAGGCCTATTTTTACAAGTTCACTTTTTAGCCCTTTATAGATATAATACCTATATATTTTAGCCTTTATTTTTATTATGTGTATTTTAATGTTATTTATTTTTATTTCTTATTTTATAAAATTATAAGATACTTTTTTATTCACAAATATATTTTTATTTTATTTTTCTGATATGTTTTGTATATTTAATAAAATATAAGAGTGTATTGTATAGGTATACATATAGGTATAATACATGTATGATCTATATATGTTTATTTTTATTGAGTTTTATTTAGGTTTTTATTCCAATTTTAATGTACATAATTATTATAAGTAATATTTACAACATTATAAAAATATAAAAATGAAGAAATAATGAATAAAGAATAAATTGAATATTTTATTCTGTACACTTATACAATGAGGGTCCAAAACTCAACTTTCAAACCGTAGCTCTGCCAAATGCGAAACCACGGCCATTAAATAGCTTATTTTATTCTATATACAATTAAAGTGAGTTTGCTGCATTTGGAGTTGTCAGTTGTGAGATACAGGTCTGGGAAGTTGGGATTCTGGGTTTTTATTCAGCCTATAACTTTTCATCTGTACATTATTTTTCTGTGAAATCAATTTTGTATTTTTCTCTATAAAATTATCTACAACTTTCATGTACAACATTTCTTTATTTGATGTATAAAAAATGGAACCAAAAATAGGTCCCAAAATGAATAAAGAATGAATAATATAGGTATTTGACCCTTATCTCCCCCTACTTTATTCCTTGTCGACCTATTCATCAAGATGCCTAGGTCTCGGGGTTTCGGGTCATAAAATATTTACAATATTTTATTCTTTTTCTTTTCTTTTTTTTATTCTATAATTTTGGCTTTAATTACAGTATTTTATACACTATTGAGATGCACATGCATGAATGCTAAGATGCTCTATTTAAGTCTATTTACAGGCATTTGCTAGGGTTTTGGTGCCAAAATGATAGAATAAAGATGATGAAATGTGGATTCATCATCCCCCTATACTTTACCTTTGCTAGTCCTTAGCAAACACTTATGCAATAAGTGAAAAAAGAAAAGAAAGAAAAGAAAAAGAAGAACATGGATTTAGTTTAATCATCAAACTTGTCTTCACAAAATCAAAGTTTGGAGCTTAAGTCGGACCTTTGGAATTTTAGTGCGGGCGGAACCTTAGTAAGAACCGTGTTTGAAATTCAACAGTCCTTGAGAATCCCAAAATTCTGTCCAAGTATCCTCAATAGCCAGGTCAGAAATACTTCAACTCATACGCAAACTCTTACGACTATGAATCTGACTCGTACAGTGTAAGTGATGGTGGCTCTCCCCAACTAGAATGGCAAAGAAACTGACTTCTCCAGTACGACAACCCAATGATTCCCCAATCCAATAACTCCATCCTCGAGGAGCGGGGTATTCCCTTCTAAGTTCAAGTGGCAACCAGCTCAAGAGGAGGGGGTGAAGAGAAGAATGGACGGTAGCCAGTGTAGCTACCTATCCGAGGATGCAAGACCAGTGTAGTCAAGTCATCCTGCTGCAGGCTCACATATTTGACTTTGGAACTCAAGCTTGCTTATTGACTTTACAACATTTGTACACACTTGCAGGCCTTTTATTTTTGTACATGCCTGAACACTTTTTTTTTTAATACTATATACATCAGCATTAACATAAGGAGTTTTTACTTTTGAGCTAGTAGACTATCCCTCTTTTGAAGCTTTATCGCAACCCACAGCCTCCTGTCTTTAGACTTCCTAATCACTGGACGGGTTGGGGTGCACTTCCCTCCCTAGAGGAGGACAAATGTTTCCACTTGTGTGTGTCTCATACCGGCAAATCCAATCCCCTCACCACTCCAACTGAGTTGAGCCATGTGAAAGGTGCAGGTGTCCAAGTTAGGTCATTATCAACAAGAATCATGCGTGTGCTCCGAAATACTCTACTTAGGCAGTCAAGAATCCATTGAACCAAGTCCCGTGATCCTCAAAGAATTAAGTCAACTAGACCTGAAGTACCTCAAACCCAGTTCCTATAAGGTTCCTGTTATTAGGTAGATTTTAAGGTCCAATCAAGCTCCAATCTTTGGATTTTACTTAGACTCGTTCAACTATCAAACTCAATCCGAAAAATGCGAATGCCATGCAAATGCTATGCAGAAAATATTTTTGTGATGCAATTTTCTAGATTTTGAACTTTTTATGGATTTTTGAAAAGATGATGATGATGATGCATATGCATTTTTTGTATTTTTTGTATATTTTTTAAAAGGATTTTCAAATGTTTTTGGATTTTAGTTTTGCAAATGTTTTTGGGATTTTTGAAAATAAAAAGTTTTTGGCTGAAAACTAGGTTAAAAATATGTACACGGGAGTGCTTCTTATATCTACAAGAAGTGGATTTTAAGAATTTACCAGGGTAAGTGGTCAGTTTTATACATATATAAAGTGGATTTTGGTGTGATGTAAATATTCCTCAAACTTATTTGACACAAGATTTTCAAAAAAATTTGAAAACTATAGTCCAAAATAGTTTTTACAGACATTTTACAAACATGTACACACATTTGAAAATCATTTTGCAAAGGTTTTTCAAACAATATAGATATATTTTTAAATTTTTTTTTTGCAACCATTTTTCAAACCATTTGCAAATCATTTTTCAAACATTTTATTTCACACAAAGAAAATAAATTTTACAAAACACACATTTTTACACAGGTTGAAAACATGTAACAAAATATTTTCAAAATAGTTGTCAATAGATGTTCACAAAGATTTTCAAACTATTTTTCAAACATTTTGCAAAAAACATTTTCACCTGATTTATTAATCAGTATATACAAAAAGAATTTGAGGAATGGTAACATCTTTTTATTACGGTTTTTAATGAATTTTAATGGATGATTAGCCATATTATTAGGAAAATACGAAAGTACGAGTTATGGATAAAGTATATACGCAGTATATACGACCCCCCTATACTTAGCTTGAGCTATGTCCTCATAGATCGGAGAGAAAAGAGAAGACAAAACTCGTACTAAGTATAGACAAGTCTAAAGAATGAATGAATCAATGAATAAGAAGTTGACCGTCCCCCTATACTTAGGATCAAATAATCCTAAGTATAGCAGACTGTATGTACATAACGCAGGGAGGGTCAAGGGTGGGAATGAACAGATCGTACTCAGATTGTCTCCCCCTATACTTAGGGTAAAATATCCCTAAGTATAGACAAGAAGAGGAGACAATGGAGAGGATCGAAAAATAGAGAAACTCGGGGTGCACACCCCCCTATACTTAGGGCAAAGTACGTCCTGAATATGGAAAACTGTCTACAAGAGCGGCGCCTTTTTGATAGATAAAGAAAATAGAAAAGGAAAAGAAGAAAAGAAGAAAATAAATCAACAGATAAAAGAGTGATATGGACAGATGATCTGTACAGCGGCAGATAGAAGTGAACACCATGTATGAGATGCAGATGATGTGAGTCAAAGAGCACATCTCATACCAGAAGAATAGGGCAACGTCAATGGTCAGCGGATCATGATCTAGATATAGTTTCAGGCGTTGACCATTGACGCGGAAGGTAGAGGAGGATGACGGTTCAGATATGTCGATGCTGCCATTGTCGTGTACTTTCCTGACCACATAGGGGACCTTTCCACTTGCTCTGCAATTTCCCTGGAAATATTTTCAGCCTGGAATCAAACAACCATACTCTCTGATCTGGCTCAAACTGTTTATGAATGATATGCGAATCATGCCATGTCTTCACTTTCTCCTTGTACTGTAGGCTGTTGGAAAAGGCTGTGTCTCTCAGTTCTTCCAGGGCGGCCAATTCAGCTCTTCTCTGTTCTCCTATGCTCTCGGGATCTAACAGTAACTCAGTGACTGCCCAAAAGGATTTGTGCTTGATCTCCACTGGCAGATGGCATGGCTTGCCATAGACGAGTCGAAAGGGAGATGTCCCTAATGGATTCTTGAAAGAAGTCCGATAAGCCCACAAGACCGAGTCCAAGAGTTGTGACCAATCCTTTCGGTCTGGGCGGACAACTTTCTGCAAGATTGTTTTTATCTCCTGGTTCGATACTTTGTCAAGACCATTAGTCTGAGGGTGATACGGTGTGACAACCCGATGGTCAATGCCGAACTCGTCTGCAAGGGCCCTAACCTTGTCATTGATGAAATGAGACCCCCCGTCTGAAATCAAGACTCTAGGTACCCCGAACCGTGAAATGATATTTTTCCTCAAGAATTTGCATACGGTTTTAGCATCTGCGGCTCGGGCAGGGATGGCCTCAACCCATTGGCTGACATAATCAACAGCGAGCAGGATATGCTCGAATCCTTGGCTCTTAGGAAATGAGCCCATGAAATCAATCCCCCATGCATCAAAAACCTCACAAAAGTGAATGGGTTGCATGGGCATCATGTCTCTCTGTCCGCAGGTTCCCATTTTCTGACAATCAGTACATCTCTTCACGAACTCATCAGAATCCTTGAAGAGAGTAGGCCACCACAGGCCGGATTGAAGCACCTTCTGTGCTGTTCTTTTTCCAGAATGATGTCCTCCTGCCTCAAGCTTGTGGCAGTATGTGAGGACGATGTGATGCTCTTCTTGAGGAATGCACCTCCTCCAGATACTGTCCCCTCCTTCATGATAAAGGACGGGATCCTCCCAATGGTAAAACTTGGCCTTCGCTAGGAAGGTCTCGAGTTTCTGCCTGGGCCAACCTTGTGGGACCGTCTTGGCGACAAGATAGTTCACAATGTCAGCGTACCACGGGAGCGAGGTGATAGCCAAGATCGCCTCATCTGGAAATGTCTCAGTGATAGGTGCGCTGGGCTCAGATTCCTCAAGATTCTCCAATCTGGAGAGATGATCCGCCACCACATTCTTAACTCCAGGCTTATCCTTAATCTCAATATCAAATTCCTGGAGTAGAAGGATCCATCTGGTGAGACGTGCTTTGGCATCCTTCTTAGCCATTAAGTACCGGATGGCGGTATGATCAGTGTAGATAGTCACTCTAGATCCGAGAATATACGATCGATACTTATCAAGAGAAAAGACTACGACCAACATCTCTTTCTCAGTCACGGTGTAATTCCGCTGAACGGCATCTAAAGTCCGGCTGGCGTAGTGAATGGCAAGCGGTAAACCATCCCTCCTCTGTCCAAGCACAGCCCCAACGGCAAAATCTGAAGCATCCGTCATGATCTCGAATGGGAGAGACTAATCAGGTGGCTGAAGGACAGGAGCTGAAACAACCATATCTTTGAGAGTCTCGAAAGACGCAAGACACTTATCATTGACAATAAACTCGGTGTCTTTTGTCAGCAAGTCAGTGAGCGGTCGGGAAATTCGACTGAAGTCCTGAATGAACCGTCGGTAGAAACCGACATGCCCTAGAAAAGACCGTAACTGACGCAAGTTGGACGGCGGATTGAGTTTTCTGATGATATCCACCTTGGCAGGATCGACCTCCATGCCCCTGTTGGAGACGATATGACCGAGGACCGTCCCTTGCGTCACCATAAAGTGGCTCCTCTCTCAAGATAACACAAGATTGACCTCTATGCAGCGCTGAAGCACACGGTCTAGGCAGTCAAGACAAGCATCGAACCCGTCGCCATAGACCGAGAAGTCATCCATGAAGACCTCTAAACAGTCACCCACCATGTCCGAGAAGATGGACAACATGCACCTTTGGAATGTCGCTGGAGCGTTACATAAACCAAAGGGCATCCGTCTAAAAGCATAGGTCCCAAACGGACAGGTGAATGTCGTTTTCTCCTGGTCTTCGGGCGCAATAGCCACTTGATTGTATCCAGAGTACCCGTCAAGAAAGCAGTAATGACTCTTCCCAGCTAGCCGCTCGATAATCTGATCAATAAAGGGTAGCGGGAAGTGATCCTTCTTGGTGGCCTCATTCAATCGTCTGTAGTCTACACAGACCCTCCAAGAAGTGGGCACTCTGGTAGCGATCTCCTCTCCAGACTCATTGACAACTGTAGTGATACCCGTCTTCTTAGATACCACATGTAGTGGACTGACCCATTTGGAGTCGGAGATGGGGTAAATAAAATCGGCGCTCCACCACTTCGAAATTTCTTTCATGACTACGTCTCGAAGATTCGGGTTCAGCCGTCGCTGGAACTCACGCGATGGCCTAGCGTCATCTTCAAGATAGATGTGGTGAGAGCACAGAGCCGGACTTATCCCCTGGAGATCAGCTATACTCCAACCTATCGCCTTGCGGTTTCTTTCAAGAACCTCCATCAGACGAGATTCTTGTTCTCCAGTCAAACCTGCTGAGATAATTACTGGGTGCATATCGGGCTCACCCGCAAGGAATCTGTACTTCAACGACTGCGGCAGAGGCTTCAGTTCTGGACAACTGGGAGGTGGCAGATCTGGCTTCTGATATGTCTGTGTGAAGGCGACCAGGTCTGCATGTGAGAACTCTCGCTCTGCATGAATTTCTGACGAAGGGTGGCCTGCTGAATCATCAATAAACTGTACTGGCTCGCACTCTGTCATGGTTGTCAGCTCAGAAGGAATCAGACAAGGTAAATAATCATCAAAATCATCCCAGTCAATGTCTGAATCCGAGGGATCAGAAGAAGATGAGCAAGAATGAAAATCATCGGCACCACTCATCACAACACTGTCAGCCTCAGGTGTATCCTCATCTAGGGATGTGCTCTCCCGGCTCTCGACTGCCATGAGCTTGAGATATAGTGAATCTGTAGGCAAGGCGAGAGTCGGTGCTACAGGATCTATCCAGTTGGATTCATCATCAGTCATCACAAAATCACAAACCTGGTGGATGTGTAGCTCTTCCTCTGTCATCTGCGCGGCTTCGCTTGACTCTGCTCCAAGCATTCCAACTCTCTGGCTCTGGTTTTCTCGATTGTCTCTATTTGTATGGTTTCGCCCTCTACGCGAAAGCATACCTTCCTGCTATCATGATCGGTCACCGCCTTGGCTGTGGCCAAGAATGGGCGTCCGAGAATGATGGGGGCATCAGTTACCGACTCAGGGATCTCCGTGTCCAACACAACGAAGTCCACGGGGAATTTCAGGCCCTGAATGGTAACGATCACGTCTTTCAATAACCCCTTCGGCCTCTTAGTCGACCTATCAGCAAACTGAAGGACTGTCCTGCTCCTCAGAAGAGGACCAAACTCGAATCGGTCGAGCAAGGCTGCCGGAAGAGGGTTAATTGAAGAGCCGCTGTCTAATAGAGTACGATCAAACTGCTGCTCCTGAATCTCGCATCTAACATAGGGAGCTCCTGCGTCTAGTCGCTTGGATGGCAGCTTGTTCTAGATGGTGCAGCAAGTGGAGTGAGTGAGCACATGGATTTGATCTCTGTGATTCCTCCTCTTCCTGTGGATGGTAGTTTTCTCCTTCAAGTTCTTTTTGAAGAGGGGGATGTGCTCAAGTGCTTCCTGTAGAGTCAGTTGAATATGGAATCTGTCTATCATCTGATTACTGAACTCTACCTGATGGTCTTTTTTAGGATTTTCTCTTTTATTCCCC
Source organism: Ottelia alismoides (assembly GCA_037367405.1). Taxonomy (NCBI): domain Eukaryota; kingdom Viridiplantae; phylum Streptophyta; class Magnoliopsida; order Alismatales; family Hydrocharitaceae; genus Ottelia; species Ottelia alismoides. The sequence continues at coordinate 58,551 of JAZKJV010004838.1, forward strand.
TTCGCTCGGCGGAGTGCCTCGGGGAAGGGTATGGTAGGGGCCTCCACAGATGGAGGACTAGGAATAGGTCCCTGTGCCTGTGCAGGAAGAGAATCCATACAATAATCATCATTCAACACATATGGATCCGCAATGTGAACAGAAACCTTTCCTTTATTCATATTTTTGTTTTTCTTTTTGTTTCCACAGTCCATAGGTACAAAATGTGAGAACATCACAGAGGGAGGCTCAACAAAAGTAGATGTGGTGGCCTCAATACCACCACCGGCACCTGTCTCTGCGGCATCAGCACCGCGGTCTGGCTCAGCATCTAAAATGGTGGCATCAGCACCACCGTCTTCATCTGGTCTCATGACGGCATCAACACCATCATCTGGATCTCCATCATTGGTGGCCTCAGCACCACCGTCTTCAACATCATCATTAGCGGCATTAGCACCGCTACTCTGCTCCTCTGGCGCTCCTGGTTCTGCATCTGGTTGTCGCTCAGAAGAGGTGCCGCCTGCAGGTATCCTACCGCTCCTGCTCAGACTTCCTTTTCAGTTTGTTCGGGTTAGGTTCAATCTGAGCGGGTATTGCGGTGTTGCCTTTTATTATGTCCCTCATCTCCTGCCGGAATTCATCCTTTTCTTGCCTGAAGGATGCTCGCTGTTCAGAGAGCAAGCGGGCAAGATCATCTAATGCTGGGTTCTCAAAGGTGGGACCCTGAGAACCGAATGGTTGTCCCTGCTGGAAATTGGGCTGCTGCTGCTGCGGTTGATACTGGGGATGATGGGGATAAGATTGCTGAGGCTGCTGTCGCTGCCTCCACTGCTGTCCCTGATAGGTGGGATGAGGACCATTATGGTACTGCTGCTGGTGGGCATATTGGGGCTGCTGGTGTTGCTGTTGCTGCTGGCTGCTCTGATGTCCTTGGACAGGATTCTGCTGCTGGGAGGAGGAGCCACCGTTACCCCAACGGAATCCGGAGTGATCACGACGAATCCCGGGATGTGGGTACCGGTCGTACCAAATCCCATTGACTTCCATCAATGGTTCCTGCTCAAAGGGGGGTGGAGGAAGAACTGCCAGTGGCTGCTCCAGCTGATACACCACCATCTGAGTGTCTGGAGATGGCGGTTGTGCTGGGTAGTACTGTAGCAGTGGAACCGGCTCTGCCTGGATATGGTTCACCTGACGGTACGAGGTAGAGGCTTGGTTAGAACTGCTACTGCTGGGGTCAGCCCGTGACCTGGGAGGCTGCTGGGACTGAGTTTGTGCCTCCTGGATGCAAAGGATCTGCGTCTTCAGGTCACTCATGGTCTTGGCAATTTGGTCCATCCGGGCCATGCCTTGCATCTGCTTCTTCTTGAGGATCTCGAGGCGGTCCAGCTTCTCACTGATTATGCCCATGTCGGCTGATGCTGATTCAGCTTGGGTTGCGGCTGCCGACACTGTGTTGGGACCGGCATCGATGCTGGCGATCCTCTGGAATGATCCCGCTCCTTGCGGGGGCTTCTGCTACGTGTAGACTAGGGCTTGGGCCATCACTGTTGAATTTTTGCCATGCCCTCATAAATGGCCCAGGCATCATCTTCACCCTTGGAAAAGTACGATCCACTGCAAGAGGCGTTGACAAGCCCCTGCAGCTCCGGTGTCAGCCCACAGAAGAAACTTTGCACTAAGTTTGGCTTGGATATGTCGTGATGTGGACACCGGTCGATGAGCTCTGGAAAGCGATCCCAAGCTTCATGAAACTATTCATTAGGGATCATGACGAAATTGCTGATCATTGCTCTAGCTGCATTGGTCCAGCCGAGAGGGTAATACTTCTTCAAGTATGCGGTCCGGAGATCTGCCCATGTGTCGATGAATCGCCCAAGGTGTTTGAGCCAATATGCGGCTCTGTCAACCAATGAGAACGGGAAGGAGATCATCTTGATCGTGTCCTCAGTCATCAACCTGTCATGGATGGTGCTGCATATCATTTCGAACTCTTGGAGGTGGAGATGTGGCTCTTCGGTCGGCAACCCATGAAATTTGGGTAGGAGCTAAATGGTATGGGGCCGCAACTCGAAGTCTCCATGGATAGGCGGGAGTCTGATCCACCGATGTGTAAGCGACGCTGCTGGGTTATGCAATTCTCTCATGATGGTTTGCGGCGGTCTCTCAGCGTTGGGATCGCCTCCTCCTGCGTCAGGTCCTCCTCCTCCTCCTCCTCCACCACCGCCACCGCCCCTAGGTCGGTTTTCTCTCATCTGAGCTATCTCTCTCATCAGATCACCCATGAAGGTACCCTGGTCACGGATCTGCCTCTGCATAGTCTCCAGGGATGCTAACAAGGAATTATTGATGGCAGCCTGATCGAATATGAACGGAGGGTGATCATGGTCATCTTGGTGCTCGCCTCTGTCTGCCATCACTGGATTCTCTGAAAAAGCAAAAGAGGCCATCTCAGGTGCTGTCGAATGATCTGAACTCTGTGATGCACTGAATTCTGAAACTATTGGACTGAGAGAAGGAGAATGGGAAGGGTGGTCGAGGGGGAACAGGGTGGATGTAAACTCAGGCTCGGAGAGCGGACTCTCCGAGGTAGTCCTAGATGAATAAGGAGGAGTGCTGGATAGCGGTGCCGACAAAGTCGGCCTAAGAGATCTCCGTCCCATCATCTTGATTATTGGGAAGAGTAGAGGGAATGCAGAAGAAGAGAAATGAAGGAGAAGCAAAATTACGCACAATTGTGCTGTGTTTTTTATCTTGACCTAAATAAATCTAGCAATCAAACGCAAAACAGGGGTGAGTTCACCAACTCAACACATGAAGCCGTGAAGGTCCGGCTTTTATCTTGTCAATTTTATCTTGATTCAGGAATTTATCTTTTCACGAGTCCTTAGAGTGCTACGCCTAAAGGAGAGAGAGTACTATCGGAAAAGTATTCCCGTACTTGTCCTCCTCCTGTGTAACCTGTAACTTGCGCTTTTTGAGGTCTTTGTAACCCTTCCTAGATCCCTACTCAGCCAAAGAAATAGAGGGAGGAAGCCGATAGGCGAAACCGATACTTCGGATCTCGCTCACAACGGAATCACCCGTGAGCGTGCAAGATCCTACTCGGACGCAGCCGGTGAGACAGACACACCCGTGAAGGCGTGGCCTATGCTCGGTACTTCGGACAAGGTCGGTGCTCACACAATAGTGAGTCACCAATGGCGACCAAGCCCTACTCGACTACGTACGATAGTAGCGCCAATACTTCGGAAATCCAGGCGATACACAAGGCAGCCACAAGTTGGGTTTTTGGCTCTAATCCTTACGAAGCGCTCACCTCACTTGGAAGGAGACCTTCCCATGCAACCTGAATATAAGTGAGGGTGTTACTCTCCCCAAGTAATGAATCCAATTACCGATTTTATTTTTGGTCAAGGTTTTCTTAGTAGTCCCTTTTTTAATTTTTTTTGGTGTTATCGCTTCTTTTGAGTCAATTCAAACAAGCGCCTAATATTTTTGTATTTTCTTTATCCTACTTTGTTCCAAAAACAGAGGGAGAATAGAGTCAGAAAAGCCGTGCAAGTCGACACCAAGGTGGAAATCTCACCTTTGTGTCTAGATGATGGATGCAAAGTGAGAAGACTTACAGCGAATCCCAGCTCTCTCCATGCAGGATGCAAAGCAGAATTTATAAACCTATACTATATGGCGATATGCAAAGCAGAAATCGTCCTAGGGTAGGCAACTGCTAGCGTGAAGAACCACAAGCTAGCCACTAACTCTCAATCCTAATGTCTGGTCTAGGCTCACCCCTCCTCTGCTCAACACATTTGAGTTAGGAGAAAGCGCTTGTGTGGGATGAGCTCGCTGCGCGCGGATCGAAAGCTAATGACCAACTGTTTAATTAGTCTAAGTCCAAATACGATCTATAGGAACATGCAAAGGTAATTAGTGTGTTTGGATCTTGTCTAATCGAATCAAGCAGGCCTAGAGTCTAAGGGCTCAATCCACAAAAGAAATGAAAAAGGAAAACAAAACCGGAAAATGACAAGCGGAAAAACACGATAAAAGCCGCGGTGAGCCCCCGGGTGAACAAACACCCGAAAATTAGGCCCGGAGTGTCCAAAAGTCCAAGTACCTGTATTATTACAAATTATCAAAGTCACTCTCTCACAAAAATAAATTGCAACTAATCTGCCACTCTCTCTCACTCCTCCTTCTCTCTCCTGTCGGCTTGGCTAAAAAATAGCCGGCTCCGCCTCACGTGGTTGCTCCGGGTCACCTAGGCGATCCGCCTCGCTCCGCGGTCCCTCGCAATAAGACAAGACACGAGTGGTCAGAACAGCTCAACAAGATATATATCAAAAGTGCAAGAGAGATAAATGAAGGCTATGGTAGACAACAAACACAAACAGATAAAAATAAAGAACTAGTCGTTGTTGCTCCCCAGCAACGGCGCCATTTGATTAACACAAATTATCGTGGATCTAAAGAGTATGTCTCACACAAGGCGGAGACAACCGAGGTCGCTGCGGTGACCCACAATAAAATGTATTTAATCAACAATTAACCCACACTAAAGATCAATAATTAGAACTAAATGTGGAGTTAAAATTTATTTTTAACTCTGCACAAAATGATGTAAAGGGCAAGTATGCAGAGAGTTTGAACATAGGGAGCAAACAGGGTAATTCAAAAAGATGTGTGTGTGTGTGTGTGTGTGTGTGAATGTGTGTGGTGTCTACACTAAGCAAGCAAGCAAGCAAAGATTTTTGTGGGTTTTTAATTTTTTTAATTATTTTTTTTAATTTTTTAATTTTGTATTTTGATTTTTTAATTTTCTGATTTTTATATTTTCTATTATATTTTTTTTTCTTTTTTTCAATATTGGAATAAGAAAGCAATATAATAAAAGACAAGATAAAGTATTTGTAAAAATGTGAAAAAATAACCAAAAATTCAGAAATAAAATGTTTTTGATATTTTTAGGATTTTCTATTGTTTTTGTGATTTTTGGGTATTTTTCAAACTGTTTTTGGTATTTTTAAATACTAAAATAAGGGAAAACAGTGAAATATGTACTGGCTGTGAGTAAAATAGGAATTAAAATTAGCAAACATCCACCACACTTTTTCACACTAAATTTCAAATAAAGATAATGAAATATAGAACAAACACGAACTGAGTTTGTATTTTTTTGAGTTTTCTTTGATTTTATATATTTTTTTGAAGTTTTTATGTATTTTTGAATTTTTAAGGTTTTCTTTTGAGGTTTTTAGTGATTTTTGGATTGACACTAAAATAGGTTAAAATACACACTAGGTAATTTTTCTGGAATTTTTAAAGGTATTTTACTATTTTTTGGTATTTTCTAAGCTAGACATTGAATAACAAGCATGTTTTTGATTTTTAATAAATATTAAAATAAAATAAAATCAAAAACTGAAATGGTGGCGTGAAAGTACAAGTAAACAGGAGCTTAAGTTCAATTTTTAGAATTTTTCGAGTTAAAATGATGGTCAAATAAATACGACAAACAAGCACAAATTAAAAGGCTGGCAGGGACTATATTGCAAATAGACAGGAATCCATTGGCATATACGCAATTTTCACGCAAAAATTATATTGCATAAAATATATTCTGGACCAAAAACCAATATCCAAAGCTGCAAGGGCTAGTCTGCAAAATGTCCACCCACGCGCGTGCAATGCACGCACCTGGGGAGGACTGGATAGCAATTATACAAAAAGTGGGGGGCTGGATTGCAAAATACCCAAAAACTATAACACTGCAGATGAATATTCGTAGACTAAAGACAAATACTAAAATAACCCAGGGCCCTTCTGCAAAATGGCCACCTACACGTGCACGGAACACGTGACTTGGCCTGGGGTCAAAATGGAAAATTACGAAGACCGGGGGGGTTCTTACAAATTACACAAAAATAATATAACGGCAAAGGAATGATTCGGTGCTGATCGAAAACTACAAAATTCCACAGGGGTTAAATGGCAAAATACCCAGGCGCTTTGATCGCACGGCCGATGAAGTACCGCTTACGCCACGTGTCGCGTGCGCGGGGCGCGATGCCGCTTCGTCCGATGGCTAAGATTAAGACGAGGTTGCTTGATCGGACGGCTGAAGGCGTGTGCGATCCAAGGGCTGTTGTAGCTCTGGAAGGTCAGGCCCGATCCGACGGTCGCGAGGTCCTCTCGACGAACTGGGAAGAACCCGCCGGTGTGCGAGCTTCACCGGCGCCGATCACCCTCTTCCGCTGTCCGGCGATCCCACAAAAGCTCCCAGCAACCTCCTGCAGGTGACGTCGATCTCCTGAGGTCCTCAAAAATCTCGCCAGAGCCCGAGGTTGAAGCCAAGGCGGTGGCGGAGCTGGGTGCTCCCAGATACCTCCGGCCAGAGGTCCAGAATCGACCCCAGGTGTCTCTTGGTGTCCTGTACCTGCAAAAGAGAGTGAAAGAGTCGAGGGTAAACTGCCCCGACTCCATGGTAGCACTGAAGCTGCTGCGAGCGTGAAGTTTGTGAAGATGGGAGTTGCGGCCGGAGGAGCGCTCCGGCGATGGTACGAATTAGGCGAATGCAGTGACGCGAATCGAAGGTGATGATGGGTTTATGAAGCGATGATGCTAAGGAATGGAAAGGGAACGGAAACTATGGGGAATAGACGTCCTCAATCCTTTGGAAGGGCGAGGAAGAAGGTACCTCAACGGGTGGCCGGAGGTCTATTGGAACTCGCCCAAGTGTTGCTGATCCACCGCCTTGACGAGGGCTCCACGGAGCTGTCACCTCCAGAGAGTTCTAACGGGGTCAAGGGGGGAAAACTTTGATGGATTTGCGGTTCAAAAATCGAATGAAGTCAAGGGGGCCGATTTTGAAGGGTTGACGAGGGGCGTGATGAACGAGGATCAAACGAGCGTCACAGCGATGCGAAGCCAAAAAATATCCAATGGCGTGATAGGTGTATGTTCGAGGGACAAAAGTCATGAAGGGAGCATCATGAATAGATGAAAGATGCGGCTCCCAAAAAGCCTTGAAAATGGGTCAAAACCCATCCTGACAGTCTATAGGACCTAGGGTCAGAGAGTTGACCCGAGGTCAACTCTTCTGGCCCCCTGGTTGGTCCACGTGGACCAACCAGGAAAAAAGTCCTAAAAAATTCTTTAAAAAATCATTTTAAAATAGTAAATAATATTATTTTAATGAGGTTATAAAATAAAAATTGTTTATAATTTTATCTAGTATTTTATTCTGATTTTTAATTATTTTTATGAGGCCTATTTTTACAAGTTCACTTTTTAGCCCTTTATAGGTATAATACCCATATATTTTAGCCTTTATGTTTATTCTGTGTATTTTAATGTTATTTATTTTTATTTATTATTTTATAAAATTATAAGATACTTTTGTATTCACAAATATATTTTTATTTTATTTTTCTGATATGTTTTGCATATTTAATAAAATATAAGAGTGTATTGCATTGGTATACATATAGGTATAATACCTGTATGATCTATATATGTTTATTTTTATTTTGAATTTTCTTTAGGTTTTTATTCCAATTTTAATGTACATAATTATTATAAGTAATATTTACAACATTATAAAAATATAAAAATGAAGAAATAATGAATAAAGAATAAATTGAATATTTTATTCTGTACACTTATACAATGAGGGTCCAATACTCAACTTTCAAACCGTAGCTCCGCCAAATGCGAAACCACCGCCATTAAATAGCTTATTTTATTCTATATACAATTAAAGGTGAGTTTGCTGCATTTGGAGTTGTCAGTTGTGAGATACGGGTATGGGAAGTTGGGATTCTGGGTTTTTATTCAGCCTATAACTTTTCATCTGTACATTATTTTTCCGTGAAATCAATTTTGTATTTTTTCTCTATAAAATTATCTACAACATTTATGTACAACATTTCTTTATTTGATGTATAAAAAGTGGAACCAAAAATAGGTCCCAAAATAAATAAAGAATGAATAATATAGGTATTTGACCCTTATCTCCCCCTACTTTATTCCTTGTCGACCTATTCATCAAGATGCCTAGGTCTCGGGGTTTCGGGTCATAAAATATTTACAATATTTTATTCTTTTTCTTTTCTTTTATTTATTCTATAATTTTGGCTTTAATTACAGTATTTTGTACACTATTGAGATGCACATGCATGAATGCTAAGATGCTCTATTTAAGGCTATTTACATGCATTTGCTAGGGTTTTTGGTGCCAAAATGATAGAATAAAGATGATGAAATGTGGATTCATCAATTATGCTGGTAGTCGCTCTGGTAGAAAAGTATGAGTCATACCTACCAATTAATGGGGAATGCCTTTTTATCTTGGTTTTTTAGAAAGCAAGCCTATGTAATGCTCTCTACTAATGAAGCATAGTATATAGCTGCCTCTTTAGATGTTCCTGACTACTTTGGATGAAAAACACTCTCTTTTAATTTTCGTTCGACCTTTGGCCAAATCATATTCTTTGTGACAAAACTAGATCTATCAATCTAGCATAGGACCATGTTAATCATTGTTTAACTAATCATATTCATATTCGACATCCTTTTCTTCGTAAAAATATTCCATATGTACGGAATATATTTTCACAGACAAGCAACTTGCATACATTTTGACTAAACCGTTAGTTGCACCTCAGTTTGAGAAGATTAGAAGAAAATTAGGTTTGTGTAATTTAAGTGATATTTCTTGAACAATTTTCATGAAAGAAGGAGTTCTCAAAATTCATTATTGATCGATCATCAGATACTTTTTTTCTATCACCCTTGATTGATCAATCACGAAGCCTGATCGATCATCTAGGGAGACCTAATCAATCGTTCAGGGCAAATTTTAATTTTCATTTAAAATTCAAATTCATGGGGGATAATATTTTAGGAAATAATATCACAATGCTCCAACCTTGACTTTATTAGGTGCTTGACACCCTGGGACGTTCTTTTTTAGTTACTTGTCAAATAAACTTTTTTTTTACATATTTTCTCTTAATTTTTTAGTTCCATGATTTTATCTTTTGAACCGCCTTTACTTAAAGAGATTCGTGATCGATACCGTAAACCACAACTCTTACATCTCTATAAATCCCTCAAATCCTCTCTCTTTCCAGGTAAGTAGCAGTGCCTTAATCGATCTTTAGTCCAGCCTGATCGATCACTCTGATGATCACCAGTTCAACCTGATTGATCGTCAGTGTTTCAAGGATCATATTTTTTCTTGATTTCTTCATTCTTTTTGGAGTTCCGTTGGTCTAACAGGATGTAAACCTCTTCAGTAAACTCTAATGGACCTCAATGGATCACAAGAGATTCAAGAAGGGATATTCATCATTCAGGAAATCCCAGTCCTTCTCTGCCAGATATTGCTTCTAGACATTTTCGCATATCACCCTCTCGACTTGCGAATTGATCCTCTGAAACATTTTCATGGTTCACTTCCCATAATATGGTATTCTCTTCGATTAAATTCATTTTCGTTTATTTTTTGACCCCTCCTTTTATCTCGATTCACACCACACTCTTATTGACTCGATCTCACCATCATAGGTCATGGAATTTTACGTAAACTTGGCAGAAGTCGGTGACTCTTTGAACCACTGCCTTCAGACCACTATCCATTCATGCACTTTCATGGGATAGTTCAACGATTAGTCACATCTTGGGTTGCCCCGACATAGTCTTAACATTAAGTGACATTATGGAATGTCTTGATTGCGTTGAATGTTGTGATTCTTTAATGTCGCTGCCTGCTGATGAACGGGAAAAATCAAGGGTCTAGATATCTCACAAGGCGAGAGATCCAGTCGCTGAATTGACCACTCAATAAATCCCAATCAACCAACAATTAACCCATAATAAAATATATGCAATAAAAATAAAAAATGTGGAGTTAAAATTATTATAACTCTACATGCAAATGTGTATAGGTGTAAGCATGAGTAGAGGTCGAACACTAGGAGGCGAATGGTGATGTGGTAGAAAATTGGTTGCGCAGTTATTCAATTCAATGTTCATGTCCAATTCTTTATTGTTTTTGTGGGTTTTTGATTTTATATTTTTTTATTTTATTTTTGTTTTTATATTTTATATTTTGTTTTTATATTAATTATATAATATATATATTTATATATAAAGAGTTATATATATAAGAGAAGAGAGAGGAGTAATATAAAGGTAAATATTTATATAAATACTCAATATATATATATATTACATATATTATTATTATTATTTTCTCTTTTTTATATTTTTATAATTTTTTTATTTTTTCTGGAATTTTTCTAATTTTTATGAATTTTTAATTCCAAAAATGTCCCTAATATGGGACTAATTAAATAGGCCGAAAATAATTTTGGTTTTAAAAATATAAAATAAGTCTCAAATTTACCCAAATTATTTTAATAGGTAAATAATAGTATATAGATATATATATAAAATAGAAAAAAATATTTTTGGGATTTTTGTAGGATTTTTATATTTTTTGTTGGATTTTGGAGCTTTCTGATTTTTTTATTTTTCTTTTTCTTGTTTTTAGGTTTTTTTCATTTTCTGGACTCAATATATAAATAAATATCATATATATTTTTTTTGTAATTTTTCAAAAACATTATATATTTTTTTTGATATTTTATAATTTAGACAGTACAAAAATGGCTCCTTTTTTATTTTTAATAATCAGGTTAAATGCAACAAATGCAAAATAAAATGTGGGCGTGAAAGTACACTACATGAAGCATCTAACCTAATTTTTGTGGATTTTTAGGAGCTACATAGGTATTTTTAATAAATAAGTAAAAGACACAAAAATCAAACCCTGGCAGGGGCATTTTTGCAAATAAAATAACTACAGGGGGCAAAATGCAAAAATACCTACTGGAATAAACATTTATTTAAATATTAAGAACTGATTTATAATTAACGAAAATCACCAAGGTATACATGCAAAATTCACGTGCCTCACGTGGGACTGCACGTGAGGCGCGGAAGGACTAAAATGTAATTAAGGAAAGTACAAGGGTCCTACTGCAAAATTTACATTTTTATTTACACTAAATGTTTAATTTACAGAATTAATATCTAAATACAAAAAGAGCGGGGGTTATGTTTGCAATTTACCCCCAAAGGCCCGCGATCTGACGGTTAAGCTTCGTCCACTTGACACGTGTCGCCTCCTCCTCGCCCGATGACGCTTCGCCGATGAAGGGCTGAGATTAGATCAGCCAAGATGATCTGACGGTCGATGAAGAGCTCCATCCAACGGTTGGCTTCTGATCTGGGCTGGGACCACGATCGGACGGTGAAGACGAAGGCACGAAGAACAGGGAAGAACTCCCCCTTCCCCGACCTTCGATCCGGCGCTGCACTCTCGTCCGACGCTCCCTCAGGCTTCTGATGCTCCAAAAAGCTTCCTGGGGACGCCTGGTGTCGACTGGAGGGCTCAGGAGAGCTAGAGGCTGACCGGGGCGGACCGGCGTAGTCGATGAAGCTCGATGCTCCCAGGTACCTATAAAAATTCGAGATCGACCCCAACAGGGGTCCTTTGGCCTCCCAGCACCTGCAAGGTTACACGCACAAGCAAAACGAAGGTCTGGGGTGCTTATTGGTGGTGGAATGAAGGATAGTGGAGCGGGGCGGCGATCTCCGGCGAAGGGCGGAAGTGGGAGATCGGGTCTCCAGATCGGGTGAAGATCTGGGTGAGTGAGGGTGCCTGGGGCGTGGGGAAATGAAAGGCTAAGGAGATGGAGGCGAGAGGGTGGTCGGAAAACGGTGGGGGTACTGTGAATGGGTTCGCCGGAGCGGAGCTCGAGCGAACTACAGGTAACCAAATCTACGCTAATTCTAACAGCTAAACACTAATCTAAAGATGGAAATGAAATGCTAAGACTAAGACCTAACTAAAACAAGTAAAGGCGCAGCTCATACATGGCATTTGGCCAAGGAGCAGAGGCCTCGCCGGAGCGGCAGCCTTGGGCGCATCTCCTTCCTCCGCGAGAGTCCACGACCTTCAGGGGACCTCCATCTGTCACCTGGATGCACGCTAGATCGAAGATGGGAGCTCTAGGGTTAGGGAAATGGCCAAAAAAATCTGAGGAAGGAGATGGGTTATTTATAAACATGGTGGTGCGCCCTTATTTCCCGGCCGATAATGAAGAATAGGGGCTATGTACAAGCAATCTAAAAGGGTGGCGTGGATCATGATGATTCTAGGAGAAATTTCCATGAAGGGATCGAAAGTGATTGGGCTATGTATCATCCGCGAAAAATGCAAGAATATGGGGGATTGGACAAGTCTGACAGAAGTCAGAGGCGCAGGGGTAGTTGACCGGGGGTCAACACTCCCTGGCCTCTGATTGGTCAACGTCAACAATACATTGACTTATTATATTAGCCTAATAAATGATTTAATTAAATTTTATTTATAAAATAAAAAATGTTTATTAATTAATGTAGTATTTATTTATGATTTTTATTTAATTTTTTGATGTATTTTATTATGGGTTTATTTTAATTATGTATTTATAAGTATATTTATATGTATTTTGTATAATTTATTTTTATTTTGTATATTTTATTTTATTATTTTATCTTCTTATTTTAGAAACTTATAAATTATTTTTGTGAGTATATATATTTTTTATTTAATTTTTATAAGTTTATTTACATTTTTAAATAAATAGGTATGTATACTATGTAGGTATACTTATATGTATTTTACCTATATTTTATATACACTTTATTTATTTACTGTATTTTATTAGTTTTTATTTTGGATTTGTATTTTTAATAAATTATATGTAATATTTACAATATTATAAAAATATGATGAATAAAGAAATTAAAGAATGTATTCCCCTTTTATTTATGTACATACATAACATAGGTATTTTGCCTATATCTTTCATAGACTTATTTTATTTTACAAATTCCTTTTGGTTTTATTTTAATTTCAATATGTACATATATTATATATATTATTTACAAAATTATAAAAATATAAGTTTGTAAAAATAATGAATAATGAATAAATTGAATATTTTAATCAGGTAGACTATACAATGAGGGCCAAAAACCTAACTTTCACATTTTAACTCCAAAAATTATGAAACCAATTTTATTAAATAGTTCTTGAAAAGCTATATACAATTAAAGGTGATTTTGTTGGTTTTGAGTTTTTATTTGCAAGATATGGGTCTGTGAAGTTAAGATTCTGGCTTTTTATTCTGTGTATAAAATGTACACTGTATATTATTTTGTACAAACTAAATTTTGTTTTTTTGTTTACATTATTATCTACAACTTTCGTGAATAAAATATTTCTATTTGATGAATAAATAAATATATACAAAATAGGTCTCAAAAATGAATAAATGAATGAATGAATAAATGAGGTATTTATTGTATTATTGGCCCTTATCTCCCCCTACTTTATTCCTTGTCGACCAATTCCATTCTGGCCATGGTCTCGGAGTTTGGGTCATAAAATATTTGCAATATTTTATTCCTTTTTCTTTTCTTCTCTTTATTCTATAATTTTGGCATTAAAAACCCTATTTTATGTATAATAAATACAATAAATAAGAGATTGATGAATCCGTGATTCATCACTCTAAAAGTTAAAAATAGAGCCTTGTTCCCGAGTAAATAGAGGCATATCTCCCTTTATAATGCATAAATAGCATTCATGCATGCATACATAATACATGCATTTTAGCACTCCATTAGCATTTAAATAAGAAGCCAAAATCCCTTGTAAAATATCCACTTATCCAAATAACCTCTTCCTTATAATATGTACTCCTTAGTTAATAATATAGGGAAGAAAGCCAGAAATCCCCCTTGTAAAATAGCCAATAAAGCCCTAGAACCCCTGGACCATAAAATACCCATAGCTCCCTCATACAAACTCCAAAATAGGTCTACTCATTTTTAGAATAATACATATTAAAAGACCTTTAAAATGAGACTAATTTCATCTAATTTGGAGCTCGTATGAAAAAGTTGGGTTTTTGGGCCTCTTTGTATACTACATGTAAGTATATTTGTATCTTTGTATTTATGTATCATATTTGACCTCATTTCCGTCTTTGGTCAACATGAAACTTGTAGATCCCATCGAGATCGTTTTGAGTTTTACCAAATTCGACCCCCTCCTCTCTCTACCCTTATTTCTTTGTCCAGCCAATCACAACAGGCCACATGGCGCTATCTGGTTGCGCCACGCGGCCCGCTCCCCTTGCCTAGGCCGCCGCACCTCTCGGCCATTGGATGGTCTTCCAGATCCAACGACCAAACCGCCTCCACGTACGGCTTTTCCCTCAACCATCAGATCAAGTCCCCCGCCTCATCTCAACCGCCCGTTCGCGCCTCTTCCTCAGCACGCCACGTGGCGCTTGTTGCGCCCTTGGATGATGCACTCCATCCCTCCATCTCAACCGCTCAGCCCACCATGCATCGCAGCCCTTCGATCTTCCTCAGATCTGATCTACACCGCTCGCGCATACTTCGCCATCATCGCGCCACGTGGAGGGCTCTTGACGCTCAGATCACAGCGCCCCGATCTCCATCCTACCGCTCCTTCCCGCCTCGATCACCCCTGTTGGATCACAAGATCCAACGGTGGGGACTTCGTCTTCAACCTCCAGTGCCCCTCTCTCCCACGTTCTCCGCCTTGCGGGAGGGGCATCCCCTTCCTATTCTCAGTCGCGCTTCCTCCACCGTCGACGAGCACCACCACCTCCACGATGACCCCCACTCATCCATCATCCTCGCCAGCCACTCCACTACCCCCGTCGACCTCGAGCGACGTCCCACGAACCCCTTAAACCTCGCTCCATCACCAACCCGAGCTGAGACCTCCAACCTATAAATACTCGCCCTCCGGCCATTGTCGCACCTATCCGCCACTCCTGAGAGACATCCCGAGCTCGGAGCTTCTGATTAGTGACAGTAATCGCACGATTCCTTGAGCGAAGACGGTCGTCTTCTCCGGCGAGATCCTCGGCCACCGCCGAGTCGCAGCCCTCCTCCGCCGAGCCGCTGCTTGTGCTCAGGGACTCACTGCCCCTTCGAGCGACGATCTGGAACTCGATCTCGAGCTCCACACCCCAGGTGAACACCTCCATCTTCCTCCGATCTTCATTTTATTTTTGTTTCGATTTCTCACTTTTTATTCGACCTCCACAATCCATCCTTTCACCTCGTTTCCACTCCGCCGAGCTCCGCGTCGGAGCTCTCATCTTTGCGGTATCCTCTACGCCCACCGACGACGCACTTCGTCCTCCATCAGCTTCAGCTCCACCACTTGGCCAGAGCACCATCGCCAGGCCACCTCCAATCCGCTTTAGGCCTCGCAGTCCTCCTCCACATCTACACGATTGCACGCACGAGCTTCGGCTATCCTTTTAACCCTTGCAGGTACTTCTTCTTCACTGATCGGAACTTCACCGGAGTCATCCTGGAGCTTCGTCGCCAGCGACCTCCGACGGCCTTCTCCAGCTCCTGAGACCACCAGCATCTTCGCCGCATCGCCACGCTTCTATTTGGATATCTCCGACACCTCGAAGAGCTTCATCGACACGAGGAGGGACGGGCGGAGCAAGGGCCTTGTCGCCGGAGCCTGGCCATCTCCTCCGCAGACGGCGGAGGACTATAGAAGGAGAAGCCCCAACTGTCGTTCGATCACCTCGATCGAACGGTCGTCATTCTTCCACATCGCCACTCAGCCGAGCCTCACAGGTGCCGTTGGATCCTTCCAGATCTAACGGCGCTTAGAGAGCCACGTGTCCCACATCAGGAGCAGCCAGGAGCCATTGGATCTATCGTGATCCAAAGGTCGACTTCGCGCCACGTCGCCCCTTCCATCACGATCCATTTCCCGTTGGATCAACGTAGATCTGACGGTCTCTGGTAGCGCCACGCATCTTCATCGACATCCGTTGGATCATTCCTGATCCAACGGTCATCAGCCCGCCACGTGGAGGAGTCTGAGCCTCTTCTCCGACCCTAGGCTCAGACTACCCGAGGCTGCACCGAGCCTCACTCCAGACCTCCAGAAGCATCTGAGCCAAGCCTCGAGCCTCCTCAGCCGCCCGAGCCTAGGCCGACCACGTGAGGAGCACGTGCGGCCTAGGTAAATTGCACAGAGGCCCTCGGAACTTTTTGCAATTACAAAAAGGTCCCTGTAAAGCAGACCCCACGTAAGGAGCACTTGCCTATGGAGAAATTGCATATCAGTCCCCTGCAT
This sequence comes from Ottelia alismoides, assembly GCA_037367405.1. NCBI lineage: Eukaryota > Viridiplantae > Streptophyta > Magnoliopsida > Alismatales > Hydrocharitaceae > Ottelia > Ottelia alismoides. Next base: position 74,803 of record JAZKJV010004838.1, read on the forward strand.
TATAGGTAATTGCATTTATGTCCTTGTCAGCATATTTCTTTTATGTAATTTTATTTTTCTTGTATTGCAAATACATCCATGTGTTTGCACGCATCCCTAGGTCGCATTTTACATCATTTTTAAATTCCAAAAGTTGCATTTTGTTGAGTAACTTGTCCTCTATTTATTTTGCCACTTGTCACATTTTTGTAATTGCAGTAGATTTTTAAATGAATTAATTGGTCGATTTGTGTAATATCTTAACCAGTGACACCTTTTAATTTATAATTAATTTCCTGTGACTCCAAAAATTCCCAAAAATTCACAGTAACTCTAGGATCGTGAACTCAACCTTGCATAAAATTTTCATGTCATTTGCACGCATATCGAGGCCTTAATAAATTCCTTAGTGATTTTCTTATTTTAATTTAATAAATTCATTGCACATTGAAATTAAAGTTTGTCAATTTTCCTAGATTCCTTATCATTAGAACTATTTAGGATAATTTTATTTCTTGAAAAAGATGTGATTTGTTATTTATTAAAAATAAATTAGTGAAAATCATCCTGCTTGCATGTTTAATTCCTAGTAAATTCATTTAGTATCTAAAAATTCCAAAAAAATAGGGTAGTTCATTTTCAACATATTTAATCATCTGGCCAATTTTCATGATTTTTGGACTTCATTTGATATATTAAATTGATTTAACTTAAAATTGGCTAGATATTGCATGTGTCCTGCATAGAAAACAGAAAAAGAACTAAAAAAAATAATTCCCCGAAAATCTAACACTTGGATATTTGCTCATAATTCACCTAAGGAGACAGATGCCTCCCTGAGTTCGACCTTGGACACTACCAAGTAAAAAAATATTGCCGCTTGAAATTAACTAAAATTTAATTTAAGTGGTTTTTGATTAGCCTCTCGTATCCAACTGCAACGAACGACATTTAATTAATTTGGACATTAACTTGACCGAGTTAACCAAGGGTGCGGGGCGGTTATGAATCTGTGATTCATCACTCTAAAAGTTAAAAATAGAGCCTTGTTCTTGAGTAAATAGAGGCATATCTCCCATTATAATGCATAAATAGCATTCATGCATGCATACATAATACATGCATTTTAGCACTCCATTAGCATTTAAATAAGAAGCCAAAATCCCTTGTAAAATATCCACTTATCCAAATAACCTCTTCCTTATAATATGTACTCCTTAATTAATAATATAGGGAAGAAAGCCAGAAATCCCCCTTGTAAAATAGCCAATAAAGCCCTAAAACCCCTGGACCATAAAATACCCATAGCTCCCTCATACAAACTCCAAAATAGGTCTACTCACTTTTAGAATAATATACATTAAAAGACCTTTAAAATGAGACTAATTTCATCCAATTTGGAGCTCGTATGAAAAAGTTGGGTTTTTGGGCCTCTTTGTATACTACATCTATGTATATCTATATCTTTGTATTTATGTATCATATTTGACCTCATTTCCGTCTTTGGTCAACATGAAACTTGTAGATCCCATCGAGATCTACAAGTTTCATGTTTTGAGTTTTTCCAAATTTAGCCCCCTCCTCTCTCTACCCTTATTTCTTTGTCCAGCCAATCACAGCAGGCCACGTGGCGCCATCTGGTTGCGCCACGCGGCCCGCTCCCCTTGCCCAGGCTGCCGCTCCTCTCGGCCGTTGGATGGTCTTACAGATCCAACGGCCAAACCGACTCCACGTACGCCTTTTCCCTCAACCATCAGATCAAGTCCCCCGCCTCATCTCAACCGCCCGTTCGCGCCCCTTCGTCAGCGCGCCACGTGGCGCTTGTTGCGCCCTTGGATGATGCACTCCATCCCTCCATCTCAACCGCTCAGCCCACCATGCATCGCAGCCCTTCGATCTTCCTCAGATCTGATCTACACCGCTCGCGCATACTTCGCCATCATCGCGCCACGTGGAGGGCTCCTGACGCTCAGATCACAGCGCCCCGATCTCCATCCTACCGCTCCTTCCCGCCTCGATCACCACCTTTGGATCACAAGATCCAACGGTGGAGACTTCGTCTTCCAGCTCCAGCGCCCCTCTCTCCCACGTTCTCTGCCTTGCAGGAGGGGCAGCCCCTTCCTATTCTCAGCCGTGCTTCCTCCACCGTCGACGAGCACCACCACCTCCACGATGACCCCCACTCATCCATCATCCTCGCCAGCCACTCCACTACCCCCGTCAACCTCGAGCGACGTCCCACGAACCCCTTAAACCTCGCTCCATCACCAACCCGAGCTGAGACTTCCAACCTATAAATACTCGCCCTCCGGCCATCGTCGCACCTATCTGCCACTCCTGAGAGACATCCCGAGCTCGGAGCTTCTGATTAGTGAAAGTAATCGCACGATTCCTTGAGCGAAGACGGTCGTCTTCTCCGGCGAGATCCTCGGCCACCACCGAGTCGCAGCCCTCCTCCGTCGAGCCGCTGCTTGAGCTCAGGGACTCACCGCCCCTTCGAGCGACGATCTGGAACTCGATCTCAAGCTCCACACCCCAGGTAAACACCTCCATCTTCCTCCGATCTTCATTTTATTTTTGTTTCGATTTCTCTCTTTTTATTCGACCTCCACAATCCATCCTTTCACCTCGCTTCCACTCCGCTGAGCTCCGCGACAAAGCTCTCATCTTCGCGGTACCCTCTACGCCCGCCGACGACGCACTTCGTCCTCCATCAGCTTCAGCTCCGCCACTTGGCCGGAGCACCATCGCCAGGCCACCTCCGATCCGCTTTAGGACTCGCAGTCCTCCTCCACATCTCCACAATTGCACGCACGAGCTTCGGCTATCCTTTTAACCCTTGCAGGTACTTCTTCTTCACTGATCGGAACTTCACCGGAGTCATCCTCGAGCTTCGTCGCCAGCGACCTCCGACGGCCTTCTCCAGCTCCTGAGACCACCAGCATCTTCGCCGCATCGCCACACTTCTACTTGGATATCTCCGACACCTCGGAGAGCTTCATCGACACGAGGAGGGACGGGCGGAGCAAGGGCCTCGTCGTCGGAGCCCCGCCATCTCCTCCGCAGGCGGCGGAGGACTATCGGAGGAGAAGCCCCAGCTGTCGTTCGATCACCTCGATCGAACAGTCGTCATTCTGCCACGTCACCACTCAACCGAGCCTCACAGGTGCTGTTGGATCCTTCTAGATCTAACGGCGCTTAGCGAGCCACGTGTCCCACATCAGGAGCAGCCAGGAGCCGTTGGATCTGTCGTGATCCAAAGGTCGACTTCGCGCCACGTCGCCCCTTCCATCGCGATCCATTGCCCGTTGGATCAACGTAGATCTGACGGTCTCTGGTAGCGCCGCCACGCGTCTTCATCGACATCCGTTGGATCATTCCTGATCCAACGGTCATCAGCCCGCCACGTGAAGGAGTCCGAGCCTCTTCTCCGACCCTAGGCTCGGACTACTCGAGGCTGCACCGAGCCTCACTCCAGACCTCCAGAAGCATCCGAGCCAAGCCCCGAGCCTCCTCAGCCGCTCGAGCCTAGGCCGACCATGTGAGGAGCACGTGCGGCCTGGGTAAATTGCATAGAGGCCCTCGGGACTTTTTGTAATTACAAAATGGTCCCTGTGAAGCAGACCCCACGTGAGGAGCACGTGCCTGTGGAGAAATTGCATATCAGTCCCCTGCATTATAGGTAATTGCATTTAAGTTCTTGTCAGCATATTTCTTTTATGTAATTTTATTTTTCTTGCATTGCAAATACATCCCTGTGTTTGCACGCATTCCTAGGTCGCATTTTACATCATTTTTAAATTCCAAAAGTTGCATTTTGTTGAGTAACTTGTCCTCTATTTTTTGTGCCACTTGTCACATTTTTGTAATTGCAGTAGATTTTTAAATGAATTAATTGGTCGATTTGTGTAATATCTTGACCAGTGACACCTTTTAATTTATAATTAATTTCCTGTGACTCCAAAAATTCCCAAAAATTCATAGTAACTCTAGGATAGTGAACTCAACCTTGCATAAAATTTTCATTTCATTTGCACGCATATCGAGGCCTTAATAATTTCCTTAGTGATTTTCTTATTTTAATTTAATAAATTTATTTCACATTGAAATTAAGGTTTGCCAATTTTCCTAGATTCCTTATCATTAGAACTATCTAGAATAATTTTATTTCCTGAAAAAGATGTGATTTGTTATTTATTAAAAATAAATTAGTGAAAATCACCCTACCTGCATGTTTAATTCCCAGTAAATTCATTTAGTGTCTAAAAATTCCAAAAAAATTAGGGTAGTTCATTTTCATCATATTTAATCATCTGGCCAATTTTCATGATTTTTGGACTTCATTTCATATATTAAATTGATTAACTTAAAATTGGCTTGATATTGCATGTGTCCTGCATAGAAAACAGAAAAAGAACTAAAAAAATAATTCCCCGAAAATCTAACACTTGGATATTTGCTCATAATTCACCTAAGGAGAGAGATGCCTCCCTGAGTTCGACCTTGGACACTACCAAGTAAAAAAATATTGCCGCTTGAAATTAACTCAAATTTAATTTAAGTGGTTTTTGATTAGCCTCTCGTATCCGACTGCAACGAACGACATTTAATTAATTTAGACATTAACTTGACCGAGTTAACCAAGGGTGCGGGGCGGTTATCAAAATGGCGCTGTTGCCGGGGAGGCACGGCTTAGGTTAATTTTTAGTCAAATTTTGAGTGTTTGTTTTTCTTTTCCCCCGAGTAGTCTGACCCCCGGTTTTCTTGTAACTATTTTCTCTCTCCTTTATTCCTTTGCATTATTTTATTTTTGTGTCACTCTCTGACCTCACTCTTTTTCTGTGCGAGGAACGCGAGGAGTCGAAGACGCTTCGACGATCGAGCATTTTAATTTTATTGAGTGAATAGAGAGGCATTGTAATTTTTATTTATTTTATTTCTTTTTCGCATCATTTCCAACGGTTCCCGTTTGGGTTCTCGCGCGTGCAAGTATAGTGGAACTGTGTCCCCGTGTGCTGTGTGGATGAATGTAAATTAGCTTGCACTAGCGTCTCCCCGAGCCAATCTAGGAATTGCTTGTGCTCGTAATCATTAGGACCACACAACTCACTTAAAAGACGCACTTAGACCGCAGGACTTAGCCAAAATAACCTGTTCTTCACGCTAATAGAACTGCTTGTCTAGGAGCGGCTTTCATCGCCTGCATTTGCATTTAGATAAAGTTTTCAATTCTGTTTTGCATCCTGCATAAAAAAGCGAAGGGATCACTGTAAGTCTCCTGAACTCAGCATAGTATCATTATTTTTATTTTGCATCGGCTTTTTCTCGATTTTCCCCCTCTGATTTTTCACATTTAATTAAAAGGAAATTGTGACTGGTCGATAGGCGTGCTGTGTGCTTAGACTTAATCAGTGAGAACTTAATCTAAAATCGGGACTGCTAAACATTATTGACCAAAAAAAAGAATAAAATTTGAAAATTGTTTGCGGGAGATTAATCCCCGACCTTGTTTTCAGGCTGAGTGAGGGTACTTGAGTGTGTGTGTGAACTTCTTAAGGCAGAGCCCAAATCCCCGCCTTCCATATCACGTTCTGACTGATCCTAGCAAATATCACAAGTCGAATAATTTCAGATTCATTGACTAGTACCAAGTAGCCTCCGCCTGTCTCAGGTAGATAGGGGCGAAATTGCGGTACTTTGCGAAAAGTTGCCAGTAACCCCCCTAGGGTGAAGTTTCGGCCTTGTCAGCCTCCGCCTGCTTGCAGGTTGATAGGGGTGTGGTCATTGAATCCATCGACTTGGGATAGGAGCAAAGAAAGGAAGGACCGGCGGTATCTTAGGCGACAGGTTAAACATGGAAGATGCATCCGGCTCTGAGCCGACTTCCCTATAGGCCGCGTAATCCTTGCTATTTTTGCTTGAAAATCACACTTAAAAACTACAAGATTAATTGGACTCGATTTCGAGTCCTTCACTGTGTTGAGTGTGAACCCAGGGTCTTGGATTGATTGTTTGCTTCAGGTAGGAGTAAAATCTTATCTTCTTCTAGCCTTATCAAGATGAGCTATTGGGGAGATCTCGACTCTTTATTCACCGATCTCTCTATGAGCCCCCCAAGTAACTCATCTTCATCGGCCCAAGCGTACCTTGGACCACCCAGGACTCATGAACCTCTTGAGTCTTGGTTCCCTATCACCCAGGGTGGTTACTCTCAAACCAACCCTTTCCTCTCCTCCGAGATTACCGAGGAAGACCATTGCCTCGGTAATCCCTTCCTTGATTTGTCCTCTGACACCGATCTTATTTCCCACCCAAGACTAGAGGACAAAATGCCGCCTAAAATGCCACCGGATGAGGAGCAGATACGACAGATTCTTGCTCACCTTACCGAAGCCGAACAGAAGAATGCAGATCTCACGGTGCGGATGGGACAGATCATAGTAGCAGGAGGAATCGACCGACCAATGGTCGATACCTACAACTCGGCGGAGAACGAGATTTAGAATTGGTTAGCACCAGCGGTTCCCGCCCAGGCATTTGAGCTGAAGCCCCACTTTCTCAGTCTGCTTCCGAAGTTCAACGGAAACACAAATGAAGAACCGTACACCTTCCTCCGCGACTTCGAGCTGGTTTGCAACAATCTTAGCCATCCCAATGTTGGACAAGATTATATTCGACTGAAGGCCACCCCTTTTGCCTTAGGAGATAAGGCTGCTCATTGGCTGAAGAACTTAGGGGTGATATGTACTACCTGGATGCAGTTCAAGGACCTCTTCCTAAAAAAGTTCTACCCTCTCAGTAGAACTACTCAAATGAGAACAAAGATCGCCAGCTTCTCCCAAGGACCTAGTGAATCCTTCCACGATGCATCGGATAGGTTCAATGACTTAGTGCAGAAATGCCCTTGTCACGGCATTTCTAAGGCGATCCTAGTCCAGACCTTGTTCTGTAGTCTAACCACGGAGATGCAGGGGTTAGTCAGTGCCGCCTGTGGAGGAAGCTATCTGAACAAAAACGAGTACGCCGTATGGAAGATCTTGGAGCAGATGGCGGAAACCGGCAGGTCGCAGGCCACCAGGGCCTATACGTTGTCTCCCTCAATCCTATCCAACGAGACAACCCGAAGGACTGTAGCGGATCTGACCGAGGACCTCATCCCCAACATGGGGATGATTGTCGATAAGCTTACCATGGTCGAGCAGATCCACAAGAGGGTCACTGACCTTGAGTCTCTCTCACGTCTACCGAAGCAAGTGGAGGAACTTACTGAGAAGGTAGCCAAGATGAAGCTACCTGCCCCTTCTGCACCACCTGCACCTGTGCATCGAGTCCATCTTGTGCAGGAGCATGCACCAGGGCCTCACAGTGGCTGGGTGGAGGATCAGACTTACACCCAGCAGGACCAGCATGCACCCCCACAAGCAAAGACCGGATAAGAGGAGCCTCTGTAGGTGTTCGAGATCAACGGGTTGTGGTACAGTCGTGACCCCGTCAGTAGACAGTCGGGGATGGGGAATGGTCAGCCTCACCGACCTTCCCCAGCTTACCAAGCAACCAGCTTCGTCCCCGCACCGTGCTTTCAGTCCATGCTAGAACAGGTGTACCAGCCTCAGCAGCACCAGCAGCAGCAGTGCACATATCAGCAGGGCCCAGCACTGTCCCACCAGCAGCAGCAGTATCGACATGGCCAGCAGGGCCAATACAGAACCTCGTCCACACATCAGCCAGCTCAGCCCACCGAATTGGAGTCTCTCACCTTGGCGATCCAGACCCTGTCTGATAGGGTCCAACAAATGCAGAATGATTACCTGGACATGAGAACCGATATCAAATCGGGTCTCTCGTACCCAGGACCAACAGATGGCGCCAAAGACCCCAATTCCCGCACAGGTTCAGGCCAACCCGAACAGCTTACATCATGGCCAAAACCGACCTCGAGATCAGGTATATTATTCAGATAATTATTTTTCTAAACATGAGATCCTTTCGTACGATAATGTAAATCATATGTCCCTCAGGAGAGGAAGGACCGTGACCATACCTGATCGGGCACGAGCACAGAAGGAAGGAGTCTCCGAGACTCTACCTGAGGAGAACTTGGAGGAAGAAGAGGAGGAGCATCACCACCACCAACGCCGACAGAAGAAGAGGGCGTCTGAGTCCTCGAAGCAGCAGTCCTGCATCCGCATGGAGTCCGACGAAACCGATGAAGAGCCCGCACCTCCATCTGAGGAGGATCATCCAGCAGTCGCGAAAGAAGCATCACCGGTTTCACCTCAGCATTTTCATTTCAGTCAGAGTCAGAGTCCTAGTTTGTTTCAGAGTCAGAGTCATGTAAAGAACTCAGTTCCTGAAGTTAATGAAAATCTTTCAGTTTCCAAACATTAGTTGGAGTCAATAATCCCTTTCCCCCGAGCTCTCAAGGGTGGAAAGAAGAAAACCAAAAAAATCCAAAAAGATGACCCTGAGATGGCAGAGTTCTGCAATAAACACATCAAGATCACAATCCCCTTTGACAAGTACGTGGAGATGACCCCTGCATTCCAAAAATACCTTAAGGTGAGATGCACACCTACTAGGGTTAGCAGGAAGACCAAAAGCCGTGTTGAGAAACATGTTTTATCAGTAGCCACGACTTGTGCAATAAAGAACTCGTTTCCAAGGAAATGAAGAAACATGGGCGCACATTATGTAGTGAGTCATGTTGATGAATCGCGTTTGCACGCACTCTCCTGGACAATGATTCCTCCATCAATCTGATACCGACAGCCCTCTATGAGCGGCTTAATCTCGGACCTCTTAGGAAATCTAGAGCCCTTCTACAGTTTGTTGATAAATCAACTAAGAGGTCCCAAGGAGAATTGAGGAACACTGTGATCAAAGTCGAGGGACAAGAATACATGGTGGACTTCACTGTCCTGGATATGGAAACCCCTAGTAATTGGAGAGAATCCCAGATCATTCTAGGTAGGCCCTTCCTCAGAACAGCAGGGGCCTTATTTGATTATAAGATCGGGAAGATCCAGTTCAGAACTCCAGGCGGAGATGAGGAACTCGAAATGAAGCAGACAAGATGGAAGAGACCGGATTCAGAATCCAGCATCGAATACTCTTCTACTGAAACAGGCTGCGATCATGTAGACTCAGTTGGGCCATGGAGAAAGAACCCAGCCAGCACCGATGCGTCCATCTACTCCGAAGATGATCCAGTGCATGAGTCAGTCTGCGAGGTCCTTAGAGACGAGTACAGCTCAGAACCTGCATCGCCCTACATCTTCGATGATGTAGAGGCCCAGTTGGGCATGTCTGTCCTCCCCTCTTTAGGACAATCAGAAGATGAGGATGACGAGTCGGACGTGGCTTTTGCCGATTGCATGGAGACTTTTGACGATCTGATTCCAGAGCCGAACTTGGTGGCAGCTATCACAGAGAAAGATCCAGCCACTTCCAACACCGAGCCATATCAGATTGAGCCAGACTTCTTAGACGATCACACTATTCCTGAGCTCAAACCCTTACCCAAAACCTTAAAATACGCCTTCCTTGCGGGTCAGGACAAGAAATTTCCGGTCATCATCAGTTCGCGATTGACCGAGGAACAGGAATCTCGCTTGCTAGAGATCCTGGAGAAAAACCGCAAGGCGATAGGCTGGAGCATTTCTGATCTCCACGGGATAAATCCCGCTCTGTGTTCGCACCATATTTACTTGGAGAATGAATCCAAACCCTCTCGTGAATTCCAACGTCGTTTGAATCCAAATTTACGAGAGGTCGTGAAGAAGGAGATAGAAAAATGGTGCAACGCGGATTTCATTTACCCAATCTACGACTCTAAGTGGGTGGCCCCAATCCATGTTGTCCCGAAAAAGTCGGGAATTCAGACAACCATCAACGAGGACGAGAGGAGATCGTGGCGCGTCTGTGTGGATTACAGATGCATGAATGCCACGACAAAGAAGGACCATTTTCTCCTACCGTTCATTGATCAGATCTTGGAGAGATTAGCGGGGAAAGAGTTCTTCTGCTTCTTAGATGGGTTCTCGGGCTACAATCAAGTAGCCATAGCTCCAGAGGATCAGGAAAAGACCACATTCACATGCCCCTTTGGTACCTATGCTTTCAGGCGCATGCCTTTTGGGTTATGCAATGCTCCAGGTACTTTCCAAAGATGCATGATTGTTGTATTCGCCGAAATGGTCGGCGAATTCCTGGAAGTCTTCATGGATGACTTCTCGGTCCACGGCGATTCCTTCGATTCCTGTCTTAGGAATCTGGACTGAGTCCTAAAAAGATGTTGTGAGGTCAATCTGGTGCTCTCATGGGAGAAAAGTCACTTCATGGTGACGGAGGGCATAGTGTTGGGGCATGTCATCGCCAAGAGAGGAATGGAGGTTGACCCTGCCAAGGTGGATGTGATCAGACGACTCCAGCCACCAACCAACGTCAAACAGTTGCGGTGGTTCCTCGGGCATGTTGGATTTTATCGGAGATTCATTAAGGACTTTTCTAAGATTGCCCGGCCGCTAGCTGAGCTTTTAGGCAAAGACATGGAGTTTATTGTTGATCACAAATGTCTTGAGGCCTTTAAGCTTTTGCAAGGAATGATAATGGACGCACCCATCCTACAAGCCCCAGATTGGTCTCTTCTTTTTGAGATCATGACGGACGCCTCAGACTATGCTGTTGGGGCTGTGTTGGGACAAAGAAGAGAAGGTGTCTCGTTCGCAATTCACTACGCAAGCAAAGTTCTTGACACCGCTCAGCGTAACTATACAGTTACGGAAAAGGAAATGATTGCGGTAGTGTTTGCCTTGGACAAATTCAGATCTCACCTTATTGGATCCAAGGTAACTGTGTTCACTGACCATACGACACTACGGTACTTGATAGAGAAGAAGGACGCGAAGGCGCGTCTTCTTCGATGGATTTTACTTATCCAGGAGTTTGACTTGGACATCCGTGATAAACCTGGAAAGAAGAACGTAGTGGCCGATCATCTTTCTCATCTCGAAGATCTTAATACTTCCGAGGTTTCACCAATTCGAGACTCCTTCCCTGACGAGTCAATTTTTGTTATCGACTCACTCCCATGGTATGCCAATATCGTGAATTATCTTGTCTCCAAGAAAGTTCCCGAAGATTGGCCCAAGAGCCAAATCGACCGACTGAAGTCGGACGCTAGACACTACCATTGGGAGAATCCGATCCTTTTCTTTGAAGGACCGGATTGTGTCTGGAGACGATGTATTCCTCAGGAGGAATACTAGAGTGTCCTTTCTTTATGCCACAGTTTAGAGGCAGGAGGACACCACTCCGAGAAGAGGACCACATGGAAGGTACTTCAGTGTGGCTTCTACTGACCGACTCTGTTTCGCGATGCCACCGCCTTCGCGAAGTCGTGTCCAGTATGTCAGAGAATGGGAGGAACCGTTGGTTCCAAAATTCCAAGGATGAGATGCCAATGCAGCCAGTCATCATTTGTGATGTCTTTGACGCCTGGGGCATCGATTTCATGGGCCCATTTCCTGTTAGCCACGGATTCGAATATATCCTTCTTGCGGTGGATTACCTATCCAGATGGGTGGAGGCTATCCCGACCCGAGCCGCAGACAGCAGGACTGTCTGTAAATTCATCAGAGAGCACATCATCTCTAGGTTCAGGATTCCCAAAATGATGATATCAGACGGGAGTAGCCACTTTGTGAATCGGGAGGTGAAGACTCCTGAAGGACTACGGCATCGAACACCGTGTCGCTAGCCCTCACCACCCACAAACCAATGGTATGGCTGAGGTGTCAAATCAGGAGGTGAAAACCATATTGCAAAAGCTTGTCCGCCCGGACAGGAAGGACTAGTCTCAGATCTTGGATCAAGTCCTCTGGGCATATAGGACAGCTTACAAGACACCGTTAGGCACCTCCCCATTCCGAATGGTATTCGGAAAGCCGTGCCATTTGCCCGCAGAGTTAGTGCACAATCAGAATGGGCAATAAAGAAGGTCAACTGGAACACGCACCTGGGATAGAAGCAGAGAGACATGAATCTGAATGAACTTGTGGAAATCAGAAACCGCACATATGACAACAGTTTGGTGTACAAGGACAAGGTGAAGTGTTGGCATGATAGATATATCAGACGAAAGACCTTTGTTCCTGGACAGAAGGTATGGTTGTTCAATACTAGGCTGAAGATTTTCCAAGGCAAGTTGAAGTCTAAGTGGACGGGCCCATTTGTCGTCCGCACGGTGCATGACAGTGGATGTGTCGAGATCTCAGATCTCGCAGATGACGTACCGACATTCCTAGTGAACGGACAACTGTTGAAGCACTTCGTCGAATCCAATGAGCAGTTAGTCCATGTTGAGGAGATTGTATTCATGCGCGAGACAGATTCAGCAGATACACCTCGAGCCGTGTATGAGACCCTTCAGCAGTAAGCTCCAACCATCCGCAGCATCTCGAAAGATTCAGACCGACTCATATGTATATATCATTCTTCTTGTACATCCTACCCTCTCTCCCAAACGACTCTCGTAACCCATCCCCGCCTCATTAGATCACTATCTTGGACTATACTTAGGATAACCAGATCCTAAGTATAGGGGGGAGGGGTCACCTGAGTCGATTCTCTGTACATTCTCCATATCACATTGGTCCTCATACTCACTTCCGTCCTATACTTAGGCTGACCTGAGCCTAAGTATAGGGGGGCCGATGCCCGCATTGTATATACATCCACTTCTCTCCTTGACCTCGTCCGCCCCACTTTTTGACTTTCTTCTACACTTAGGCTGCCAGAGCCTAAGTATAGGGGGGCCGGTCGATTTCTATACATTTTTCTTTCTCTTTATCTCTCTTACGCTTAGCACGAGCTATATCTTTTTCCTCGCTCTTCGTGCTCTGAGGACATAGCACACGCTAAGTATAGGGGGGCGTGTATATATTACATATATACTTTACCCATAGCTCGTACTTTCGCGTACTTTCGTATATATTTTACAATAATTACGGGTAGGTAAAAATTGAAAAAAAAAGTGTATATACTTGTATAATACTCTTATAAATTGTGTAAAATAGGAGGTATACCAATAAAAAATAAAATAAAATAAAATAAAAATAAAAAATAGGCTTCTTATTTACTCTTGCATATCATCTCTGCATCTAAAGAGAAAAAGAGTCTTGCATTTTCATTCATCTTCATAGCATGACATCTCATCTCATCTGCATACTTTGCATATGCAAAGTGAAAAGTTAGTGGGTTCTGAACCAAGTTATGAGTAGATATTGAGGATGGATTGACCTTAATCCACCTAATTTCAGAGGAACCTTATAGGAACTGGAGTTAAGATTTCTCAGGTCAAGTGACTTAAATCTTCGAGTCCACAAGTCTATGTTCACATGTCATCTTGATTAGTCTAAGTAGAATATCTCGTGCACATGCATGATTCTTTTAGATAATGACCTAACTTGGACAAGCACTATGCACGTAGCTCTTCATTGATGAGGTGGTGAGGAGGTAGAATCCTTTAGCTTGGAGTAGCACACGGGTGGAAACATCCGTCCTCCTCTAGGGAGGGTAGTGCATCTCAACCTAGTCTGGTGGTGTTGACATCTAAGGACGGGATGCTGTGGGTTGCAATAATGCTTCAAAAGAGGGATAGTCTATTGACTCAAGAGGAAAAACTCCTGATGTATATGCTGCACATTGTATGAGTTTGAAAAAAATGCAAAAACTCTAAAAAAATCAGACAGGTCCAAGAGGAAATAAAATACATGTCGGAGTCTGAATATTAGTAAAGAAATGCAGCTGGATGACTTGGCTACACTGGTCAGGCATCCCAGGATAGGTGGCTACACTAGCCACCGTCCATTCTTTTCTCTACCCCCTCCTCTTGAGTTGGTCGCACTTGAACTTAGAAGGGAATACCCCGCTCCTCGAGGAAAGAGTTATTCGACCGAGTTATTGAGTTACCTTGTTAGAGGAGGCTGGTTCCGAGTCATTTCTGATGTGGAGAGCTATATCTCACTTACACAGTACAAGTAAGAATCATAGTCATCATAAATTTGTGTTTGAGGATTTGTTCTGACCTGACTATTGAGGCGTCTTGAATAGAAGACTTGTGGAACTTGAAGTATGTTAGGTCCTAAGTTCAGGTCCAAATAAGGTTCCGCCACACAATTAATCCAAAGGTCGAGTCAAGCTCTATTTTTAACTTTTGTTCATGACCTTGGTATGGAACCTAAAATCATTTCACTCATGCATTTCATTTAGTTGCTCGAAGACGAGCAAGGTTTAAGTATAGGGGGTTGATGAATCTGTGATTCATCACTCTAAAAGTTAAAAATAGAGCCTTGTTCCCGAGTAAATAGAGGCATACTCCCTTTATAATGCATAAATAGAATTCATGCATGCATACATAATACATGCATTTTAGCACTCCATTAGCATTTAAATAAGAAGGCAAAATCCCTTGTAAAATATCCACTTATCCAAATAACCTCTTCCTTATAATATGTACTCCTTAGTTAATAATATAGGGAAGAAAGCCAGAAATCCCCCTTGTAAAATAACCAATAAAGCCCTAGAACCCATGGACCATAAAATACCCATAGCTCCCTCATACAAACTCCAAAATAGGTCTACTCACTTTTAGAATAATACACATTAAAAGACCTTTAAAATGAGACTAATTTCATCCAATTTGGAGCTCGTATGAAAAAGTTGGGTTTTTGGGCCTCTTTGTATACTACATGTATGTATATTTGTATCTTTGTATTTATGTATCATATTTCACCTCATTTCCGTCTTTGGTCAACATGAAACTTGTAGATCCCATCGAGATCTACAACTTTCATGTTTTGAGTTTTTCCAAATTCGGCCCCCTCCTCTCTCTACCCTTATTTCTTTGTCCAGCCAATCACAACAGGCCACGTGGCGCCATCTGGTTGCGCCACGTGGCCCGCTCCCCTTGCCCAAGCCGCCGCACCTCTCGGCCGTTGGATGGTCTTCCAGATCCAACGGCCAAACTGCCTCCCCGTACGCCTTTTCCCTCAACCATCAGATCAAGTCCCCCGCCTCATCGCGCCACGTGGAGGGCTCCTGACGCTCAGATCTGATCTATACACCGCTCGCGCATACTTCGCCATCATCGCGCCACGTGGAGGGCTCCTGACGCTCAGATCACAGCGCCCCGATATCCATCCTACCGCTCCTTCCCGCCTCAATCACCACCATTGGATCACAAGATCCAACGGTGGAGACTTCATCTTCCACCTCCAGCACCCTTCTCTCCCACGTTCTCCGCCTTGCGGGAGGGGCAACCCCTTCCTATTCTCAGCCGCGCTTCCTCCACCGTCGACGAGCACCACCACCTCCACGATGACCCCCACTCATCCATCATCCTCGCCAGCCACTCCACTACCCCCGTCGACCTCGAGCGACGTCCCACGAACCCCTTAAACCTCACTCCATCACCAACTCGAGCTGAGACCTCCAACCTATAAATACTCACCCTCCGGCCATCGTCGCACCTATCCGCCACTCCTGAGAGACATCCCGAGCTCGTAGCTTCTGATTAGTGACAGTAATCGCACGATTCATTGAGCGAAGACGGTCGTCTTCTCCGGCGAGATCCTCGGCCATCGTCGAGTCGCAGCCCTCCTCTGTCGAGCCGCTGCTTGAGCTCAGGGACTCACCGCCCCTTCGAGCGATGATGTGGAACTCGATCTCGAGCTCCACACCCCAGGTGAACACCTCCATTTTCCTCCGATCTTCATTTTATTTATGTTTCGATTTCTCACTTTTTATTCGACCTCCACAATCCATCCTTTCACCTCGCTTCTACTCCGCCGAGCTCCGCGATGGAGCTCTCATCTTCGTGGTACCCTCTACGCCCGCCGACGATGCACTTCATCCTCCATCAGCTTCAACTCCGCCACTTGGCCGGAGCACCATCGCCTGGCCACCTCCGATCTGCTTTAGGCCTCGCAGTGCTCCTCCACATCTCCACGATTGCACGCACGAGCTTCGGCTATCCTTTTAACCCTTGCAGGTACTTCTTCTTCACTGATCGGAACTTCACCGGAGTCATCCTCGAGCTTCGTCGCCAGCGACCTCCGACGGCCTTCTCCAGTTCCTGAGACCACCAGCATCTTCGCCACATCGCCACGCTTCTACTTGGATATCTCCGACACCTCGGAGAGCTTCATCGACACGAGGAGGGACGGGCGGAGCAAGGGCCTCGTCGCCGGAGCCCGACCATCTCCTCCGCATGCGGCGGAGGACTATCAGAGGAGAAGCCTCAGCTGTCGTTCGATCACCTCGATCGAACGGTCTTCATTCTGCCACGTCGCCACTCAGTCGAGCCTCACAGGTGCCGTTGGATCCTTCCAGATCTAACGGCGCTTAGCGAGCCACGTGTCCCACGTCAGGAGCAGCCAAGAGCCGTTGGATCTGTCGTGATCCAAAGGTCGACTTCGCGCCATGTCGCCCCTTCCATCGCGATCCATTGCCCGTTGGATCAACGTAGATCTGACGGTCTCTGGTAGCGCCACGCGTCTTCATCGACATCCGTTGGATCATTCCTGATCCAACGGTCATCAGCCCGCCACGTGGAGGAGTCCGAGCCTCTTCCCTGACCCTAGGCTCGGACTACCCGAGGCTGCACCGAGCCTCACTCCAGACCTCCAGAAGCATCAGAGCCAAGCCCCGAGCCTGCTCAGCCGCCCGAGCCTAGGCCGACCACGTGAGGAGTACATGCGGGTAAATTGCACAGAGGCCCTCGAGACTTTTTGTAATTACAAAAAGGTCCATGTGAAGCAGACCCCACGTGAGGAGCACGTGCCTGTGGAGAAATTGCATATCAGTCCCCTGCATTATAGGTAATTGCATTTAAGTCCATGTCAGCATATTTCTTTTATGTAATTTTATTTTTCTTGTATTGCAAATACATCCCTGTGTTTACACGCATTCCTAGGTTGCATTTTACATCATTTTTAAATTCCAAAAGTTGCATTTTGTTGAGTAACTTGTCCTCTATTTATTGTGCCACTTGTCACATTTTTGTAATTGCAGTAGATTTTTAAATGAATTAATTGGTCGATTTGTGTAATATCTTGCCCAGTGACACCTTTTAATTTATAATTAATTTCCTGTGACTCCAAAAATTCCCAAAAATTCAAAGTAACTCTAGGATAGTGAACTCAACCTTGCATAAAATTTCCATGTCATTTGCATGCATATCGAGGCCTTAATAATTTCCTTAGTGATTTTATTATTTTAATTTTAATAAATTCATTTCACGTTGAAATTAAGGTTTGTCAATTTTCCTAGATTCCTTATCATTAGAACTATCTAGGATAATTTTATTTCCTGAAAAAGATGTGATTTGTTATTTATTAAAAATAAATTCGTGAAAATCACCCTGCCTACATGTTTAATTCCCAGTAAATTCATTTAGTGCCTAAAAATTCCAAAAATATTAGGGTAGTTTATTTTCATCATAATTAATCATCTGGCCAATTTTCATGATTTTTGGACTTCATTTGATATATTAAATTAATTTAACTTAAAATTGGCTTGATATTGCATGTGTCCTGCATAAAATACAGAAAAAGAACTAAAAAAATAATTCCCCGAAATCTAACACTTGGATATTTGCTCATAATTCACCTAAGGAGACAGATGCCTCCCTGAGTTCGACCTTGGACACTACCAAGTAAAAAAATATTGCCGCTTGAAATTAACTCAAATTTAATTTAAGTGGTTTTTGATTAGCCTCTCGTATCCGACTGCAACGAACGACATTTAATTAATTTGGACATTAACTTGACCGAGTTAACCAAGGGTGCGGGGCGGTTGTCAGAGATGCTATTATAGATAAATTGATGCTATTTATATGCATTTGCTAGGGTTTTTAAGGCCAAAATGATAGAATAAAGGTGATGAAATGAAGATGCATCACCCCCCTATACTTGCCTTTGCTAGTCCCTAGCAAATACTTATGCAATAAGTACAAAAAGAATAAATAATAAGAAGAAAAGAAAAAGCAAAAATAAAGAATTTAAAGAATAAATTGAATTGATCGTAATTATTAAACTCATCTGTACAAAATCAAAGTTTGGAGCTTAGGTTAGACCTTGGTGTGAAAATGTGTGTGGAGCCTGGTTGGGAACCAAATTTAAAACACAACACCCTTCGAGAGTCACAGAACTCGGTTCAAATCACCTCAATAGCCTGGTCAGAACTAGCCTACATCATACGCAAACCCTTATGACTATAAAGCTGACTTGTACAGTGTAAGTGATAGTGGCTCTCCCCAACTGAAATGACAAAGAGACTAGCTTCTCCAGACTGACAACCCAATGATTCCCCAATCCAACAGCTCTTTCCTCGAGGAGCGGGATATTCACTTCTAAGTTCAAGTGGCATCCAACTCAAGAGGAGGAGGTAGAGAAGAGAATGGACGGTAGCCAGTGTAGCCACCTATCCTGGGATGCAAGACCAATGTAGTCAAGTCATCCAGCTGCAGGCTCACATGGTATAACTTTGATGCTCAAGCTTGCTTATTTTCTATACAACATATTTACATTCTCCGGCAGTCACTTTATTTTATTTTCAAGCCTGTCCACTTTTTTGGAGATTTTTTTTCAACATACTATTTACAACAGCATTTACATAAGGACTTTTTCCTCTTGAGCCAGAAGACTATCCCTCTTTTGAAGCTTTATTGCAACCCACACTCTCCTGTCGTTAGACCTCATGGCTACTGGACCAGGTTGGGGTGCACTTCCCTCCCTAGACGAGGACGAATGTTTCCACCCATGTGCATCTCAGACTGGCAAATCCAACCCCTCACCACTCCAACTGAGTTGAGCCAAGTAAAAGGTGCGAGTGTCCAAGTTAGGTCACGACCGACAAGAGTCATGCGTGTGTTTCGAAAAGTTCTAGTTAGTCAGTTGAGGTGACTTGAACCCAACCCTGATTTCTCAAAGAATTAAGTCTGAATAGACCTGAAGTACCTTAAACCTAGTTCCCATAAGGTTCCAGTGCAGTTAGGTGCGGTAAGGTCCAACCAAGCTCCAATCTTCGACTTTATTAGACTAGTTCAATCATCAAGCTCAATCAAAGAATATGAATGCTATGCAAATGCTATTTACAAATATGCAAAGAATAATGCAATTTTCAAAGAATTTAAAAACAAAGGGAAAATTTTTACACAAAGAATTTTTGCAAATAAAAGAATTTTGGCATTCAAAGTATGAACAACTATTTACACGGGCGTGCCGCTTTATTTTGCAAGCCTTAAAGAATTTACAGGTTTTAACAAAGTGATTTATTTAGGTGTATATACAATTGATAAAGAATTTTATGTATTTTATTTATGAATTATTTTATTTTATTTTTTTATTATGATGCTTTTATTCCTCAAATTTATTTAGAAAACATTTTGAAAACTATAGTACAACATAATTTTTACAAATATTTTACAAACATGTACACACATTTGAAAATCATTTTGCAAAGGTTTTCCAAACAGTATAAATAGATTTTTCACATATTTTTGCAACTATTTTTCAAACCATTTGCAAATCATTTTTCAAACATTTTATTTCACACAAAGAAAATAAACTTTACAAACCAAAATATTTTTTTTCAAAGGTTGAAAACATGTAACAAAACATTTTTAAAATAGTTTTCAAAAGATTTTCACAGAGATTTCAAACTATTTTTCAACATTTTGCAAAAAATATTTTCACCTGATTTATTAATCAGTAAATACAAAAAGAATGTGAGGAATAATCACATCTTTTTATTAAGGTTTTTTGATGATATTTAAAGAATTATTAGCCATAATTATTAAGATAATACGAAAGTACGAGTTATGGCTGAAGTATATACGTAGTATATACGACCCCCGTATACTTAGCTTGAGCTATGTCACCATAGATTGGAAAAAGAGAAAGATAAGACATAATGCGTACTGAGTATAGACAAGTCGAACGAATAAATGAACGAAGAAATGAAGGAAATAGAAGTTGATCGTCCCCCCCTATACTTAGGACAAAGTACGTCCTAAGTACAGAAAACTGACACAAAGGGGAGACACCTTTTATTTAGATAAAGAAGTATGAAAAAGAAAAGAAGAAAAGATAGATATATACATATAGATGAGAAGATCGTGGGGAATATACGCATCACTCCCCCTATACTTAGGGTGAGATATCCCTAAATATAGGCAACAACAAGAGTGACGAAACTAAACGACGAAAGAACAACGCGGTGTGTACCCCCTATACTTAGGACAAGGTACATCCTAAGTGTAGACACAAAGATATGACGATAGATCTAGGGCACACATCACATGCGGGAGAAAGAATGAACAAGGCACACATATATACAAATGGTGAAAAACTGGTGGAGTACAGGACGGTATCTGACAAGTGAATACCGTACTTACGCCATTGTCTCCCTGTGAGAACAGTGACACACTCAGAAGGTGAAAATACACCCGGATATGCAGTCAGGTGGGTGTCGGCTACTGGGGACAAACAGATCAGAAAGTAAAGCTATCGGTAGCATGAAGTAGTCAATCAGCTCATAGGGTCAGCATGAGGAAACAGAGCCGATACTATAAGACCAGGAGGATGAAATAACAGTATAGATTCCTCCGATCAATCAGAGTCTCAAACAGGTATGGAAAATAGAGAATAGGAGACACCATGGTATCCGATGATCGTAAGGTAGGAAGATCATAGGTACACACCGAATATCACAAGACATGGCTCAACCCTGCGAGGGTCGTCAAGGTGAGCAGGCTCAAAGGAGCCAGAAATCAGACTAATCAGAAGACTTGGTCCAGTGATCCGCAGATCGGATACACAATCAGAGAGAGGACCAAGTACATATATCAGTAAAATCGGCTCCGTGCTCCGCAGATCGGAGATACAATCAGAAGGAGACCGAGTAGATAGCTCAGAAGACTCGGCTTCGTGCTCCAACAGACAGGAGACACCAGAAATTAAACCGAATACCTACAAAGTGATGTACCCTCCCGTAGATAACCCTCGGGGAGTAGTACATACTAGTCAATGAATAATCAGAAAAAGACTCGACCTTGCGAGGGTCGTCAAGGTGAGTGGACGCAAAGGCATCAGCGATCCATCAGACGGATCATCAGCATCGGTCTTGGTAGGCGACATATCAGCTACCAGCAGAAGAGACCGGAGAATCAAGAAAATATGGCAGCGTCCCGCAGACAACCCTCGGGGAACGTGCTACCAGCTAGGCATGGAAATAGCAGATATCAGGAGCTCAACCTTGCGAGGACCATCAAGGCGAGCAGACTCAAATGAGTCTAATCAGATGGGTCCCATGATCTTCAGATCGGATATGCAACTCAGGATGGGACCAAAATCATATATATCAAACGACTCGGTTCCGTGCTCCGCAGATTGGAGACACAATCAGAAGAAGAAACCGCGTAAAGAGAGTGTCGCATGCTCCCGCAGATAGTCCTCGGGGAGCTATGCAAACTAGCCAAGGAATAGTCAGAATGTGTCTCTACCTTGCGAGGGTCGTCAAGGAGAGAGAAGGGCTCGAAGGAGCCGGATCCATCAGACAGACCCACATAATGGTCTCAGTAGTTGATAAATAGGCTACCAACAGAAGAGACCAATCAGATCAGAAATATGTCGTAGTCTCCCGCAGATAACCCTCGGGGAGCTATGAGCTAGTCAAGGAATAATCAGAAAAGAGATCATCCTTGCGAGGACCGTCAAGGAGAGCAGACTCAAAGGAGTCTGAGCAAGTCGATCTCATGCCCCAACAGATTAGGTGCATAATCAGAAAGGGAGACCAACTGCCCATAGCAGACGAATCGGCTGTTTTCCCCAATAGATGGAGACACATGAGTGAGTGAAGCCGATCGTAAATAAAGTGTCACAACCTTCCGAAGATAGTCCTCGGGAAGTGATGTGAGCTACTCAATGAATAATCAGAGTACCTCCCGTCCTTGCGAGGGTTGTCAAGGAGAGAAAGAGGCTCAAAGGAGCTGGATCCATCAGACGGATCCACAGAGAATAAGGTCTCGATAGAGGGCAGACCGCCTACTAGCAGAAGAGACCAAGAGAGCTAAAATGTGTCATAGCCTCTCGCAGATAACCCTCGGAGAGCTATGAACTAGGCGGTGAATAATTGTAGTATCAAGGCTCGTCCTTGCGAGGACTGTCAAGGAGAGCAATCAGATGGTTGGCCTCAGGTACTGACAGGTCGGGTACACAATCACAGGGGGAGGCCAATCAAGCATATCATCTGACTCGATTCCGGGTCCCATCAGACGGCGACCCAAGCAGTGAATGAAACTGTAGTCCTAGAAATTGTCGCATTCTCCCGCAGATAGTCCTCGGGGAGTAATGTGAGCTAGATCAATGTAGGTCATGGGAATGCTGACATAAAATCTCAAGTCCTCAAAAGCATTCAATCATTCAATCATCCGGAGGGCATAAGATCATGTGAAGGAGCAAATAATCAGTTCAATCACAAAACATCCCTCGGGTCAATCCAATCAGCTGAGATGGCACAATGTTATCAGAAATCCTCTACGTGCCATGGGTGGATCGAAGAGTCAGGAGATCAAGGGTGGGTCAATCAAGAAGATAAGAAGGTTCATGGGGGTTCGGGGCACCATCATCATGAAGCATATATCAAGATAGTCAATCCAAAATCCGAATCTAAACGGGCCGAACCGAATGGGTAGATCAATCAATCAGATCATCTGAATTGCTCATCAAAGCATCAAAATGCATCACACCCTCAATCCTGTATGCGAGACCAAAAATTCCTCAATAACGCATCACACCTATGCTTGTGCCCAAAATCAAATAACCTCAAAATCATGCACGTATCTAATCACAATCCCAGGGCACACTCATCCTAGCATCCTCAATCATTGGCCCGGCTTACAAAAATAATCAAGTTAATCATAAAATCCTTGATGCGGGCCTCATCAATGTGCACAACATTCCCGGGTAATAGAAAAGTGACACAGAGGGTACGAGGAAGGCGGACGAGAAGATCGGGACATAGACAAAATTGGGTGTTCCACACAAGGTGGGAACACCGTCAAAATGGTGGTACGAAGAGCATGCTCTCCTCGAACCTGAGAATATGGGTATGGTACAGTGGATACGAGGAAGATGGTGAAGAAGAGGGAAACAAAGGACTTGGCGAAGAATGATTGAGCTCAAGTGCCAATACCACGACTCAATGCAGATGAGGAGATATATATACAAGAGAGGTAGAGAGACTCAAAGATGAAAAATGCATGACTCACACGGATGGGGCCGGCTACTCTAATGATGAATGAAAACTCAACGGACTCCAAATCACAATCAATACACAAGGCAAACCCCCGATTCACCTACTCGACACAGTGAAGACCGTCAGATGACGGTCATTTATCTTTTCATTTTTAGAGTGAGGTGAGAATCACAAAGTTGTACAAACACTTAGGAGGCTTGATGGGATTTGGGCTCTACTCCTTAGTGTGTACGCAAGCAATTTAAAACGCATACAATGAGGGGGTTGCACTCCTCAAGACAAGGAAGTCCATTATGTTTTATTTTAAGTCCAATAGAGTTAGCAGTCCCTGTTTTATTTTTTTGTTATCACTTTTTTTTGGGTACTTTCAATGCATGTGCCTATCAAGGTTTCAATTTCCATTAAGCATCCTAGGTTGGCAAAAACAGAGGGAGAAGGTCAGAAAAGCCATGAAAGTCGGAAATCGATGATGCATGCTAAGTAAGAAGACTTATAGTGCCTCCAGCTCTCTCCATGCGAGATGCATAATAGAATTTGAAACCTATGCTATATGCAAATGCAAGCTGAAGAAATCGCCCTAGGATAGTAACTGCTATTATCGTGAAGCACCACAAGTCGCTCACCGATCTTCAATCCAGGAGTCCGGTCTAGGCTCACCCATCCTCCTCTCGACACATCGAGTTCAGGAGCAGCGCTTGGCAGGGTGGGCTGCGGCACGTAGGTTTGAAGATGGTGAGGTGACTGTTTAAAATTTGATCTAGGTCCAAAGCGCACTATAGGTACATGCAAATATATTAAGGTGTTTGGACCTAATCTACGAGCAAGCAATTCCTATAGCTAAGGGCTCATTCACACAAAATAATGAAAAATAAAATGAAAAGAAAAGGCATCAAAACCATCGAGGCCCCCAAGGGAACAATCCCTCGGGAAATGGACCTCGGGAGTCGGAGTGTACCTGTGAGAGTCCAATTATTACAAGTCAAGTGTCACTCTCTCACATAAATATACATAATAAAATAAAATGCAAAAATGAGACTGCCTTCCAAAATTCTCCTCCATCTGTCTTCGATGCTCTCTCCTGTCGGCTGGTGTAGAAGAGCCAACTCCGCCTTACTTGGGTGCATTGGTCCTCCTAGGAGGTCCTCCTTCACTTGGCGGTCCCTCGCATCAAAGACAAATAAAAAACATAGGTCAGAACAGTCAATCAATAATGTCAATAATAATCAAAATAAAATAAAATACAAAAAAGTGAATATTGGACATGAGCAAAGAATTAAATAAATGAATTAAAAATTACACAAAATCCATACAAAATCCGTGCCTCCCCGACAATGGTGCCATCTGATGAACGGGAAAAATCAAGGGTCTAGATATCTCACAAGGCGAGAGATCCAGTCGCTGAATTGACCACTCAATAAATCCCAATCAATCAACAATTAACACACAATGAAATATATGCAATAAAAATAAAAAATGGAAAGCTAAAATTATTATAAGTCTACATGTAAATGTGTATAGGTGTAAGCATGAATAGAGGTCGAACATTGGGAGGCGAATGGTGATGTGGTAGAAAATTGGTTGCGCAGTTATTCAATTCAATGTTCATGTCCAATTCTTTATTGTTTTTGTGGGTTTTTTATTTTATATTTTTTTAATTTTATTTTTGTTTTTATATTTTTATATTTTGTTTTTATATTAATTATATAATATATATATTTATATATAAAGAGATATATATATATAAGAGAAGAGAGAGGAGTAATATAACGGTAAATATTTATATAAATACTCAATATATATTACATATAATAATAATAATATTTTCTCTTTTTTGTTATATTTTTGTATTTTTTTATTTTTTCTGGAATTTTTCTAATTTTTATGAATTTTTAATTCCAAAAATGTCCCTAATATGGGACTAATTAAATAGGCCGAAAATAATTTGGTTTTAAAAATATAAAATAAGTCTCAAAATTACCCAAATTATTTTAATAGGTAAATAATAGTATATAGATAATTATAAAATCGAAAAAAAAATATATTTGGAATTTTTATAAGATTTTTATATTTTTTTGTTCGATTTTGGAGCTTTCTGATTTTTTTATTTTTCTTTTTCTTGTTTTTAGGTTTTTTCATTTTCTGGACTCAATATATATATAAATATATCATATATAATTTTTTGTAATTTTTCAAAAACATTTTATATTTTTTTGGTATTTTATAATTTAGACAGTGCAAAAATGGCTCCTTTTTCATTTTTAATAATCAGGTTAAATGCAACAAATGCAAAATAAAATATGGGCGTGAAAGTACACTACATGAAGCATCTAACCTAATTTTTGTGGATTTTTAGGAGCTACATAGGTATTTTTAATAAATACATAAAAGACACAAAAATTAAACAGCCTGGCAGGGGCATTTTTGCAAATAAAATAACTACAGGGGGCATAATGCAAAAATGCCTATTGAAATAAACATTTATTTAAATTTTAAGAACTAATTTATAATTAACTAAAATCACCAGGGTATACATGCAAAATTCACGCGCCTCACGTGGGACTGCACGTGAGGCGTGGAAGGACCAAAATGTAATTAAGGAAAGTACAAGGGTCCTACTGCAAAATTTACATTTTTATTTAAACTAAATGTTTAATTTACAGAATTAATATCTAAATACAAAAAGAGCGGGGGTTATGTTTGCAATTTACCCCCAGAGGCATGCGATCTGACGGTTAAGCTTCGTCCACTTGACACGCGTCGTCTCCTCCTCTCCCGATGACGCTTCGCCGATGAAGGGCTGAGATTAGATCAGCCAAGCTGATCTGACGGTCGATGAAGAGCTCCATCCAACGGCTGGCTTCTGATCTGGACTGGGAACACGATCGGACGGTGAAGACGAAGGCACGGCGAACAGGGAAGAACTCCCCCTTCCCCGACCTTCGATCCGGTGCTGCACTCTCGTCTGATGCTCCCTCGAGCTTCTGATGCTCCAAAAAGCTTCCTGGGGACGCCTGGTGTCGACTGGAGGGCTCAGGAGAGCCGGAGGCTCACCGGGGCGGACCGGCGAGGTCGATGAAGCTCGATGCTCCCAGGTACCTACAAAAATTTGAGATCGACCCCAACAAAGGTCCTTTGGCCTCCCAGCACCTGCAAGGTTACACGCACAAGCAAAACGAAGGTCTGGGGCGCTTATTGGTGGTGGAATGAAGGATAGTGGAGCGGGGCGGCGATCTCCGACGAAGGGTAGAAGTGGGAGATCAGGTCTCCAGATCGGGTGAACATCTGGGTGAGTGAGGGTGCATGGGGCGTGGGGAAATGAAAGGCTAAGGAGATGGAGGCGAGAGGGTGGTCGGAAAATGGCGGGGGTACTGTGAATGGGGTCGGCGGAGCGCCGCTCCGGTGAACTACGGGTAACCAAATCTACGCTAATTCTAACAGCTAAACACTAATATAAAGACGGAAATGAAATGCTAAGACTAAGACCTAACTAAAACAAGTAAAGGCGCAACTCATACCTGGCGTTTGGCCAAGGAGCAGAGGCCTCGCCGGAGCGGCGGCCTTGGGCGCATCTCCTTCCTCCGCGAGCGTCCACGACCTTCAGGGGACCTCCATCTGTCACCTGGATGCACGCTAGACCGAAGATGGGAGCTCTAGGGTTAGGGAAATGGTCAAAAAAATTTGGAGGAAGGAGATGGGTTATTTATAAACATGGTGGTGCGCCCTTATTTCCCGGCCGATAATGAAGAATAGGGGCTATGTACAAGCAATCTAAAAGGGTGGCGTGGATCATAATGATTCTAGGAGAAATTTCCGTGAAGGGACCGAAAGTGATTGAGCTATGTATCATCCGCGAAAAATGCAAGAATATGGGGGATTGGACAAGTCTGACAGAAGTCAGAGGCGTAGGGGGAGTTGACCGGGGGTCAACACTCCCTGGCCTCTGATTGGTCCACGTCAACAATACATTGACTCATTATTTTAGCCTAATAAATGATTTAATTAAATTTTATTTATAAAATAAAAAATATTTATTAATTAATGTAGTATTTATTTATTATTTTTATTTAATTTTTTGATGTATTTTATTATGGGTTTATTTTAATTATGTATTTATAAGTATATTTATATGTATTTTGTATAATTTATTTTTATTTTATATATTTTATTTTATTATTTTATCTTCTTATTTTAGAAATTTATAAATTATTTTTGTGAGTATATATATTTTTTTATTTAATTTTTATAAGTTTATTTACATTTTTAAATAAATAGGTATGTATACTATGTAGGTATACTTATAGGTATTTTACCTATATTTTATATACACTTTATTTATTTAATGTATTTTATTGGTTTTTATTTTGGATTTGTATTTTTAATAAATTATATGTAATATTTACAATATTATAAAAATATGATGAATAAAGAAATTAAAGAATGTATTCCCCTTTTATTTATGTACATACATAACATAGGTATTTTGCCTATATCTTTCATAGACTTATTTTATTTTACAAATTCTTTTTGGTTTTCTTTTAATTTCAATATGTACATATATTATATATATTATTTACAAAATTTTAAAAATATAAGTTTGTAAAAATAATGAATAATGAATAAATTGAATATTTTAATCAGGTAGACTACACAATGAGGGCCAAAAACCTAACTTTCACAGATTAACTCCAAAAATTATGAAACCAAATTCTATTAAATAGTTCTTGAAAAGCTATATATAATTAAAGGTGATTTTGGTTGGTTTTGAGTTTTTAACTGCAAGATATGGGTCTGTGAAGTTAAGATTCTGGCTTTTTATTCTGTGTATAAAATGTACATTGTATATTATTTTTGTACAAACTTAATTTTGTATTTTTGTTTACATTATTATCTACAAATTTCGTGTACAAAATATTTCTATTTGATGAATAAATAAATATATACAAAATAGGTCTAAAAAATGCATAAATGAATGAATCAATAAATGAGGTATTTATTGTATTATTGGCCCTTATCTCCCCCTACTTTATTCCTTGTGGACCAATTCCATTCTGGCCTTGGTCTCAGGGTTCGGGTCATAAAATATTTGCAATATTTTATTCCTTTTTCTTTTCTTCTCTTTATTCTATAATTTTGGCATTAAAAACCTTATTTTATGTATAATAAATACAATAAATAAGAGATGCTATTATAGACAAATTGATGCTATTTACATGCATTTGCTGGGGTTTTTAAGGCCAAAATGATAGAATAAAGGTGATGAAGTGGAGATTCATCACCTACCATTGCAGCACATTTTCGCCCCCACTCTTTACTTGAAGGCCCTCCCTCATTTTTTCAATCATGTCTTCCCTGGAATTTCATGATACCACCAATATGGCCTATGTCACCAATGGCATGCTTTCCATGATCTACATCTTTGTCACTGCTACCCTTTTAACTGGTGTCATTTCATTTTGTCCATTTTGGTGACACCATGTGTACATCTCTCCTTAGCCACCCTAATCCTCCACATTTTGTCTCATTTCTCTGTGATTGCGACATGCAATCTTAACATGCCAAGAAGTCAGGACATTTGGCATTGAGGCCATGCATTTTAGTTGAGACTTCGATGACAATCCTCCTTGTTGGACATACGAGCCCACGGCGATCCATTATGCAATAAATGTTATTGCAAGTCATTTCCTGATCTGAAATGAATAATAACTAATTTGCATAATAGGTCTCTTAGTAGAATTAGGGTTATGTACCATGATCATCTTAATGACCATGCAGTTATTGATTCAAATGTTGAATCATAGAGGTCGGTGCTTGGATGATATCTAAAGAGTTAGATTGATGGCTCATCAAGCACTGCCAAATGATTGTTAAAAAAGAATCTCCAGCATGAGAAGAAGATTGCAATGCTTCTCAAAAGGCTGATATCTTACCGACATCTTGATGCATGTCCTCTACATAGAAATAGAGATCTGGAGATGCTAGATAAGTTAGGTCAAAGAGTTTACTTACGGAGATTGAGATAACCAATACTTGTACCATATACTGTCACGATATAGGCACGCATCCTCTGACCGGAGACAGATATGTTATTGTATGTTTGAGTATGTACATTTGGCAGATCGATAGGTTGAAGATCTAATCAAGATCTATACACATTTGAGATGGTGTGCATGGACATGAGCTTACTCATAAGATATTGGGATCAAATTTCATGCACAATCATCTCTCTTTGGAAGCTTGACTGAATTTGTAGGTATGATATATACTTTTGGAAAGTATATGATCAATACCTAGGTATGATATATACTTTTGGAAAGTATATGATCAATACAAACTCCCAATAATCAAATTAAACCCAATGATAAAACCTTGAAGGGAACAGTTCAAATAAGATCTAAAACTTTAGGTTTATTCTACGTCTTCCAATATGCAGGATGTACAAGTATTAGGAATACTCGAGGGTTATGTGATCATGAACGATTGTAAAACTATGACACTTCCATTCTGAGGGAGTGATGAAACAAGTTTGGATTTTAGTGACTCATCTCATTAGAGAAGTAATCTAATCTTAGTCCAACTGTTGGACATTGTTCTGAATGTGATTTAGATGCAATGAGAAGATTAGATCTATTGCTTTGATTTAAGCAAGCATCTTTGAAAGGTCCTCGAGATCTGGATTTGAGATATGATCTCAATATCCAAGTCAATATATATGGAACGTACTTTCATCCTGCCTTATCTCTAAGTATTCGTGGAGAAAGCATATTATTCTTGAAAGAGTTCAAAAATAATTCCATTGTTGAATTGTATGTTTGTGCAATGAGAAATGGATAATTAAAAATGTTTTAATTATGACGAATAATGTGAATGTGATTCATATTATTTGGATATATGAGAAAGATGATCCAAGATAATTAAATATGATTTAATTACATGGATATGAATAATAGGGATAGCACTGTCCATATTAATCATTATACTGAAAATGTGATTTATAATATATTAGAGAGTTATTTTTAAATAGTATTTATAAATTAAATGTTGATGTGAATTGGATTGACATTAGACAATTAATTAAAAATACAAATTACGTTTTATTTGAGTATGTGAATATGATTCATAAATTTCCAATGGTATGATTAAAATTATCACAAAATAATTTAAAATTATTTTTGTGAAATAATTTATAATAAAAGATTTTGCAAATAATTAAAATATTATGTGAGATACATGATCTCACATAATTGGAAAAGAGGGAGTCACTTCCATATGGGGAGGGTGGACAACCACCCTTAGTCCTATTTCAAGGTGGCCACCCCCCCATAATTGTAAGGAGCTTGCCTCCTTTGTTAATCCTTTAATATATAACGATTTGATTGAATTCATATATATTGATGGTTATTCAATATATTAAATTAAATTAAATTAAATGTTTTTGTTGTATTTTTACAACAAAATCATGTCCATTGAAAGAAACACAAAATGATCTCAACCATTGCTTTTGTATTGTACATGGATTGTGATCCATGGACTTACAAAATATTATAAAAGAAGAGACAACTATAACTCTTATTTTAGACAACAACAAAATTTACAGGCTCTCTCTCTCATTCTCAACACATGCCCCTCCTCTCACTCAAGAGTGGCCATCAACTTCTTGACCTAGAGAGGATCACCGTCGTCACTACGCTGTCGTGTTGCCGCTTCAACTGCTCGTGGATCTTATTCTTCCTCAGTGCTCCTTGCATGTGAAGAAAACCTTGAATTTCATGTGACGAAATCAGAAGATTCAATGCTTGGATCTACTCCATGGACTGCGAGAAGGACGTGTCTCATCAATGCTCTCAAGTGTCTCCTCCGTTGGGTCGGACTTGAGACAGGCGGTATCTTGCTTTAGAGACTGCGATCGCAACCACGCTTCAAGAGGTATTCCTATATATTCTTTTTGATTTAGATGAAACGATTCGAGAAGTATTCTCGGATCATGTAGTTTAATCACTTTAAATTTTTTAAATTCTGCTGCCCTGAGCTACTAGTATGACTAGTCACTCTCGATCGCATATGATGCGATTATCACACTTCCGCAATGTGCATAAGATTTTTTCCCATGACATTTCACTCCTCCCCATCCCTATCGACCATGTCATATTCTATCTATCTTTGACCCTCATTTCCTCAGTTTTGTCTTACATCTAGTCCGTACTAACCCTTCCTATTACAATAAAGTTTGGGTTTAGCAGGACTAGCAGTTCTCCCCGAGCGTGATTCTTCCAGCAAGATTTGCCATTTCTTTGGAATTTCACAAGATTTGGGAGAATGATGATATGATGATTTCCAATAACATCAACGTGGTACTTTGGACAAATGACTATTAGCAGTTTGTCTATGTGTGGATCAAGGCCATATACAAGCTCTTGGATGATGTTTAGTGACAACCTTTCTCTGAATTCTTGTCCAACCAAATCCCACCCCAGGAAGCTTCCTTACCGTCCTGCTCCTCCTATTGGGGCTCCTCATACAACTCCGACCTAAACTTGTCCTCGCCTTTCAGCTACTGGTCCATCTTCCTCCCGAGGGAAGTTGATCGTGATGCCACATCTTGAAGAAAAGAAGAATAATAAGAGGAAGTAGGAGACAATTAGAACAAGTCCTCTGGATACAACTTTGAGACTTGGCGTACCATCATTAAATGCTACAAGCGCTCTCGTTCGAAACCTCGCGAAATGGATGATAGTGATTTCTCACCTGACTTCTAGACTTTCTGCTAGTGTTCATGTTTCTCTTTACTAGATGTTCTTTATTTTTCTTTCTAGTTTCTATATATGAACTAGTTTGTGCTACAAACATTATGTATCTGCTCCATCCTTTGTTAATGAAAGTTTATATTTTCCTCTCTATTTTTTCTATTGTTAACCTTTTTATTGACAGCAAAAACGTGGCGAATAAAAGTCTTATCAAAGGAGAATATTGTACCAAGAGTTAAGGGAATATAAATGAACTAAGAAGGAGAATTTAAAAAGAGTTTCTATCAATCACAAACCTTACAATTTAAAAAATTACAACTTATTTCTGTAGGGGAAAATTGAATTTGATAAATTAAAATCTTATTCAAATTAAAGTTTTTAACTACTCATATTAACTGTAAGATCTTTCTTTATAAGGATTCAAATCTTTAAGCCTTTAACTATTTTGACATCATTAAAAAAGGAGTAGAATGTTAGTTCTTTATTTATCTTCAAGTTTATTTTAAAGACGACACACATATATTGCATTCACTCACTTGCATTTTTGTTTATAGGATTGTAAGAGAGTTAAACAAAGATAGAAATTACGAAGTACAAACTATAAACTATGGATTGTCAAATTGCAGAGTTAAAAAGTTAACTTGTTAAATCAAAGTTTTAATGTTTCACTTCATATTGTATTTGGCAAAGTTGTAACCTAATGCAATATCACGATATATTTCCAAATTAGAAGAGGTCAAAGAACTCAAAATGATCAACCATTATTTTTCACTAATCGACCAGATATGATCGACCATTATTCTTCATTGATTGACCATCAATCTTAGTTGATCAACCAAGGCTGATCGAACATTTGATTTACAAGATCGATCATATTTTGAATCTAGGACCCCAATGACTCTCAAATAATCGATCACCTAGAGACAGAATGAGCGATCAACTTGAGATGATTGATTATCCCGTATTGAATGATTAATCATTGGTATCAAATCATGTTGATTTCTTTCTTATTTTGTTTCAAACTGCCATATTCTCTTGGACTCCTATATAAGGGACCCCATACCCAACGTTGGAAGACACAATATCACTCTAGCTCTCTACAAGTGAAGAAAAAATATTCTTAAAGTAATTTTCTCTTATTCTCTCTCGAGTTCTTTGAGTCCTTCGATAATTCTGAGACAATAATTTGAAAGATAGTTTGTTTGAGAAAAGTTTTCAATAAGAAGCATTCGATCGTCTCTCAAGTCCTATAGTTCTTCTGACATCGGTTGAAACATTTTTGGAAGGCTACAACTGATATTATTCTTTTGATAGATTATTGCTCACATGTGCTTATTTAAATATAATTGCTTGTGTATAAATTCTGATATTATCCATAATTATTTCTAATGTTGATTATTAAGATCTCATGCTTATTTATTGATACCATTTGTGATATTTTTGTGAACAATATTGTGAAAATATTATTTCCATATTCTTTCTATAACTTCTCTCTGTAAGAGCTTTTAGTGTTAGATTCAAAAGTTTGCAGGTTGTGTTTGGATCCTCAAAATATGCCATATCCAAGGTAGTCATAGGACAGTCAGAGCTTGTCCACCCTCGATGTTGTCGTAGTGTCAGATATGTAGTGTTGAATTAGTTGTTTGATCGAAAGTTTTAACACAATCAAGCTTTGTAAATGGTTGATATATCCACATAAATATTTTGAGCTACAATAAAGCAATTGGTTGGCTCAACTAACCGAAAATCCTGAGTCAGGAAGACTCAGGTCGTGGTTTTCGCCCGATTGGGTTTCCACGATAACATCATGTGAAGTCTACTTCATTAATTGGTTGATGTGTCCAAGTATCTTAGGCAAAAGTCTTATTCTGTTATTGATACTACTATTCACCTCCTCCAGCTAGTGGTATACAATAAATTGCAACAAAGGCCCTCCGATTTCTAGGGTATTACAACCACATCCTTGCCTTCCTCAACATAAGAGAAGTGTGTGCCCATGCTGGATATTTGCACCTTAACACCACATGGGTTCCATTAACATCGATAGAATCCTCTTTTGGTTCTTTTTTAGAATTATTCAAAATGTAATACTTAGGCTTAAACCTTTGACTTTGAACAACTATAACTATTTGATCATAGACTTTTTTTAATACTTTCAATTATGTTTTGCTCCTTGTTTTGAGATCTACAATATATTAGAAATTGGGAAATTATTTAGATTAATTAAATCAAATATGATTTTTGGTTGAAAGTATCACATCCACTTTGTTAAATCCATAACTGATTCATGTGATAGATTTCTTAGATGAAACTGGAGTATCTTGTGTATATAATGGTGTGCTAAGTGCTCACTAAATTTCACAAAGAAATATAAAGATTTAAGATTCGTAAGATTTTTGCAAGAAAGTTAATGATTGATTTATTTCAAGAACATGTTCCATCTACTCTAAAAAACTAAAAATC
The DNA here is from genome assembly GCA_037367405.1 of Ottelia alismoides. Taxonomy (NCBI): domain Eukaryota; kingdom Viridiplantae; phylum Streptophyta; class Magnoliopsida; order Alismatales; family Hydrocharitaceae; genus Ottelia; species Ottelia alismoides. The sequence goes on from JAZKJV010004838.1 coordinate 109,305, forward strand.
TGCTCATGTAGATCTTTTGATGCTATGTCATTGTCAATTTATCTAGATTTTCTCATTTATTTTGCATTGCTAAAAAATTTAAAAATAACAAAATTGTATTATGTCTTATAAAAATCAAAGTAGATGCATTTCTTTATGTAGTTTATCATATCCAAAGGACTTGAAAAATATTTCTTCTATCAACAAAAAAACTAAGAATACCAAAAATATTAGTAAATTCAGTAAATATTCATAAAAATAAAAAACGAAAGGTATTTTTACCTCACGAACCCTATAAACTCTTTATATTACCTTCTAGACCTTTGAAATAACATATTCTCCCTTGACCCTGTAAACTTGCTAACTCTTACCCCATGAACCCTGCGATTAATCTATTTGAAGCTTGTAAGGGTTCTTGGGGTAATTTAGGATAATTTATAGGGTCGATGGGGAAATTATATTGTGTAAAAAGTACCTCACTGAAGATCGGTTCGATCTACTACTACGCTTGGCATAATGAGTTGGAATCGAAATGGTTCTCCTCAAAATCGATTGATGAGAGACATGAGCTTCCTAATTGATTTAAGTCAAGCAGGTTGTTGACAGATTGACAAATGGTGAGGTCGAATCGATGGAAATGTATTGATCACCAGGGATGTTCACATTTGGAAGAATCTCCAATTAAAATGGAAATGTTAATTAAAATGCAAAATTAAAAGTAAAATTGGAATCTAAACATGAGGCACAAACAAATGAAAGCATGGAGGATTTGCTTGGGAGTGGAGCTCATTGAGCTCTTTTCCTTGCCTCATGCCTTGGAACTAGTGAAAAGCTCTTTGAGCATCTAATGTTGCTTGAACAAGGCCAAGATGACCTTAGATTGTATGCACGCAATTTGTGTATGTCTGTATGTGTTTATCTTTGTAAATATTGATTTATTTGCGTATCTAAAGTAAAGGGTGATTATAAAAGTCTGTCGTTTGGATAGTAAGCACACTATCTTAACAACCACACTATTTAAGTGGATGTTTTATTCATTCAATACTGATATTGTTTAGTGGAAAAGAAAATCTGGTTAAAACTATTAATAGATTGATAACATTTAGGGTTCTTTTACACCACAAATCTTGAAAATTTTGTAAATTATTTTCTCAGCCTTATATTCACTATATATCACCTAAACCTTGCAAACTGTTAATTATTACACCACAATCCTTCCATGAGTTAACCAAAGAGTCGGTCAGGGTATGTATTGTAAGAGTTAGCAAGTTTGTAGGGTTTAGATCATAATTACGAAGAATATATGGTTGATAAGATAATTTCACAGCAAGAAAACTAGTTATTTGCGACTACAATTGCAGTCGCATTGTAATGCCAGAATAGTTGCTTTGTAGTTGCATTTCATACTTGCGACTAAATGTTGCAATTATTGTTGTTGCACACCATTGACTGTAAATACAAAAGCGGCCACAATTAATCTTATCGTAGTCGCAGTTTTATCTAATTGCGACCACAAAGCTACCTCTAGTGGTCCTTTTGTAGTCCCAATTTGATTTTTCAGGGAAAAATAGCGACAACGTCAATAAGCTGCTGCTACTGCACTTGTTACCACACTTGTAGCCATACAAACATCCACACTCTTATACGTACATACACATTTAAACATATATCAAAATACATACATTCACACAGACGAACACAAGCATGCAGACACACTAACACAAACTATCACACATGCATGCATACATACACATGCACTCAATCACACACAGGGATACAAATTTACAAATTAATGCATACGCACGCACTCGATATCTCTCTCTCTCTCTCACAAACATACATACATGTATTTACACATTCAAACACACATACACATACATATTCTCTCTTTCTCTTATACAAATACACACATTCACACTCTTCACATATGCAACATTCACATCACATACTCACACAAACATACAACACATAAACATGAGCCCTCAAATTTTTCCACCTTCTATGGTACAAGATAACATCCTTTTGAATCTCAAGCAACTAATAGAAAACTTAAGTGAAAGCTGAAACTATCTGAAATGAATGTAGATAACAATGTATCCCTTTTAGTTTCCTCCATTTTTAAATCTTTGCAAAAAAAGTGTATGAGATAATGCACATATAGTAACTAACACAAGTTACATCTTTAAGAATACAAATACTCAAGAAATCATCTTGTGGATACATAAAAACAAATACATGAAAAGGGAGTATGAGTGATGATACAATGTCACATATCATCACATGCACTAACTCCATCTGTTCAGTGTACAATCTCGATTTGTTGTAGATGATTGTCGTGGAATCGCCCACGAACCCAATCATGGCTTACTTTGATAAGAACTCCACCGTGAACTCCAACTTGCAATCACACAATTGAGAATTCATTCCATGTATACCACTTCAATAAAATCAACAAAACGCAGCCATAATAATAATAAAAAAACCTCATAGAATTGTTTTGTAACCTAGCTCCAACCTACATGTGGAACCTATCAAACAACTAAATATCATCATACAAAAATACATTGACATTCACATTTATACAAGACACACACATTCACACTCTCGCACACACTCACATAAAGCTTGATCAATGAAGATGGTGAATACTTGAAGTGTAAGAAAAGAATGCATGTAGTGTAATCTGAATTTTCTTCTTAACCTAGAAAGACTAGGTTTATGTTCGAAAGCCCTTCTTGAAAAAGGGTAAAAAATAATTCTAGCGATCTGAATTTTATTCTTCAAGATAACAAGATGCCAATCTAATCAAAAAATTCCCAACCATGAATTGCAAAGGTGAACAGTAATTTCACACAAACTAAAATATCAAGAAACTCATTGGGAACAATACGAGAACATTAAACTTTAGAGCACTGAATTCTTCAAGAATCAGGTCCAATAAAAAACACTAATGTCATAATAACTAAAAGCCTTGTGACTTTAACCTTTTCCATTGAGTCCATCAAGAAAATGTTTGCAATGGACGACTACAGATATCTCTGATGGTCTGTTTGGAATAGGATTAAAGCGCCATGTTATCCTTCTGATTGCTATTTTCTTGAGCCTGTATGAGCCTGTATGATATTGTCATACATTGTCCCAAAGAAAATGGACACAACTGATATCAACTGATATTTTCTTGGTGTCAGTCTGAAACAAATCTGTGATAAAGAGGTTACTGGCAAATCTCTTCTTAAAAAAAGACAATTAAGATTATTTCTGATTGCTACAATACACATTGCCTATACAAACCGAAAGTAGAAGTCTGTTTACAGAAAAAAACAGACTTGCAAACGAAATTTCGAAACACATTTATTGAAATGATAATAAGAAATACCTGTTTAACACCTTGTAACCATGAGAAAGATGTTCACCATGAGGAAGATCCAGTGCCATTATACTTCCATGGGGCCTTAGAAGAGAGGTGTAATCTTGGAAGTGAGAAGGAGAACCATATAAGGACTGGACATTTATTGCAGGAGTTTGAAATGGCACAAAAATCAGAAATCCTGTCAAACCAAAACAGGATGTTAATATGGATAAAAAGGATCAATCAGACCCACAAAAGAAGGTGCTTCTGTTATAAATTATTCTAAGAAAAACATGTAGAATAGCATGGTAAATAAATAGGCACCTAACCCCAACTGTTGCTGATATTTTACAAGATGGAAACATGATGGTTGCTGAGTATATGAGAATCACCTCCCAATTTCTCAAGATCAAGATAAAAAGGCTCCAAAGCGCTTTCTGACAGAACGATTCTGCAATGTCAATGTATCTAGAAAATATAAGTCATTAACTTCCATTAATAACATTGTAATTATGAAATTCTTTGAATAACTTTGTAGCAACACTAACTTGTAAAGTACATATGGATAAATCCAAGATGCAACTGTTGAGCTGATAAAATGTAAATGAAAATGATGCAGTAAGAAAACTCACATCTTGGATGGTGACTACATCGGTCAAGGACAATTTTAAATGTAGATGTCAATGGTACTAAAAATGTGCAACAAAGTGCAATCGTAAATAGATAATCAGAAATGATCGACACCATCCAGCAGCGCGTTCAACTGCTTTGGCCACTGCGCAAATTAAGGTAAACGGTCAGCAGTTGAAAGATGAGAAAAAACTTCATAGAGAAGGGAGGGGGAGAGAGCATTTACAGTGACGCCCGTGTCCTCGACGGCCTTATGAGGCAGAGACGACTGCAAAAAAGGAGACACAGAAGCTGAGGAGACTGAATTCTTGGAATTGAGAGGAGTAAATAAACCCCCCAAAATACCATCATAAATCAGTACATCCAGACCACTCCTGATCCCACCAAACCAAATTAAACAAAAAGGAAAGCAAAAGACCTTGAAGGATTTGGGCTATGTTGTCCTGCTTTTACTTGGTGGCAGCAACAAACAAAGAGAAAAGTGCGCATAACTTCAAGACGGGACAGAAACTCTCATTACTCTCATATGTATGCTTCAAACAGAAGCAAAATCACGTAAGCTGAATTAAAATGCCAAATGCCATGGTAACAAGGAAGAACTTGCAATAGATCCTTTTTTTATTCACAGAGATCATGTGGAGATGTCCCTTCGATTTCAGCTAGTCGCACCAGCTAAATGACGTCGAAATCTCTCAACTCTAGTGAGCCGATGATCCAAAAATCAATCGAGGTTTTCTTCTTGCATTCAGACAAATCTCATGATCAAGGAATGCTGTTGCTATATTCTGACCGAACGTTTTCGGACCTCAGCAACATTGAAAAATGACAACATTAGAATTGCTGGAAATAAAGATTATGTGGAAGTGGGTAATCCAACACAAACAACCTCGAAAACGTTACAATATTATCCTTTCAAACCAATGAGGGTCATGTTTGTGAGGGGCAAAGAAAGACAAATGTACGTAAAGAACAGAGCAGAAAACTATAAGAACCATGTAGTAGAGGGAGTTGGCTCTCAGTGGGAGTCTCCTGGAGGGTCTACATGAGAGCTTCCGGAGTGTGTTAACAGAACCATTACCTTGTTACCAGAAGAAGAACCAGAGCTCCTAATCATCATCATCATCATCCTCACTGTTCCAGAAAAACTCGTCTCGAGGCGCGGCCGATCCGTACATCCTAAAATCATCATCATTGTCAAGGCTTCCCCCAATCCCCTCCCCCTCCGAGAACGCCAACCAAACCAAAACCAGTCCGAATTCCATGGCGCCAGCACCTGCAACGATCTCATCCACGACCGCCATCAAACCCCAAACCAAGTGACTATTACAGTGGCGTTGTTTGCTACTGCAATACCACCACGTGTAGTCATGGATCGGTAGTCCCAAACAAATATTTTTCTCGTAGTGTTACGAAATTTTCAGGGTTCGCGTAAAAATTTTAAATTTAATTAATGAAACGATCTAAAAAACGAGAGAGATTCGTGGATTTTAAAGTCATTAATGACATCAAAATAATTTTAATTGAAAAGCTCAGATGGAAATATCATGGCTGATGTCCTGTACTCGTTCCTGTACTTGTTAGTTTTTTTTACGAGTCATGTACACATTAAAACAATCTTTTGTGTATATACATATTTATGTATATAGTATATACGTGTGTGTATGCACACGCATGTGTGATAAGTGTTTGTATAAGATGTGTGTTGTTTGTCTTATGTGTGTGTTGTCTGTCATGTGTGTGTGCGTGTGTGCATACGCACGTGCGTGCACATGTGTGTGCGCGTGCATGCGTGTGCGCGTGCATGCGTGTGCTTGTGGAATAATTATATGGATATTATATATGAAAAAATGAAGGTGCTCCCTGTTGGGAAATTGAGAGATTCCCTTAACATGTCCTGAGAAAGATGACTAGCAGCGGAATGTTCCCCACACGAGAACGAAGAATAATAATCGTAGCACAATAATCAAGCAACCAAAGAGAGACAATAAATTTTACGTGGGAAAATCCTCATCGATGTGAGAGAGGGGAAAACCCCCCATGGGACACGACAGCCTGCAGTATAATCCACTAGGTCGGAAAAATAAGAGGACACAATATCTTCTCAGTTTTGTTGTCCAACAAAACTGAGGCTCACTTATAAGAATAAAATCAGATAACTTTCACCTTGTACTTGGAGAACACGATATCGTTGCTTCTCCTCGTCACGACATATCCCTCTTCATATGTGATTCTTCCTCACGCGGATGCACCCCATGCCTCTGCAGGCTGCTCTTCGCGCCTTGCGCGAACTTGCTCCTCACATCTTACGTGGGATACTTCTCTCCTTGCTTGGGGAAAGAGAACTAAGAGAGTGTTGGACATGCGAGCCCACAGCGAGCCATTATGCAATAAATGTTATTGTGAATATCATTTCCTGATCTGAAATGAAGAATACATAATTTGCATAATAAATCCCTTAGTACAATCAGGGTTATGTACCATGGCCATCTTGATGATCATACAGTTGTTGATTCAAATATTGAATCATAGAGGCTGATGCTTGGATGAACATCTAAAGAGTTAGATTGAGGACTCATCAAGTACCATCAAATGATTGTTAAGAGATGATCTCCATCCTGAGTAGGAGATGGCAATACTTTCTCATTTAGGATGATATCTGACCGACCTCTTGATGCAGGTCCTCTGCACGGGAATAGAGATTCGGAGGTGTTAGATTAGTTAGGTCAAAAAGTTGACTTAACGAGATCGAGATAACCAAAGTCTTATATCGTATGTTGTCATGATATAGGCACGCATCCTCTGACCGGAGACAGATGTGTTACTATATGTCTGAGTATGTACATTTGGCAGACCAATAGGTTGATGACCTAATCAAGGTCTATACACCGACGCGCTGGTGTGCATGCAAGGGCATATGAGTAATACGATCTCTCAAAGGGATCATACAGGTTCAGTTACCGAACCAGAAGACATGAGCTCACTCATGAGATATTGGGAAGATCAAATTCCGTGCACGGTCGTCTCGCTTTGGAAGCTTGACTGAATTTGTAGGTTTGATATATACTTTGGAAAGTATATGATCAAGACCTAGGTATGATATATGCTTCTGGAAAGTATATGATCGATACCAACTCCCAATGATCGAATGAGAAACTTAATGATAAATCCCTGAAGTAGACAGTGTAAAATTGATCTTATACTTCAGGATTATTCTGGGTCTTCCAGTATGCAGGATGTATAGGTATTGGGAATACCTGAGGGTGATGTGATCATAAACGGTTGTATAACCATGACGCTTCCATTCCTATGGAGTGATGAAACGGGTCTGGATTTTAGTGACTCCTCTCAATAGAGATGTAATCTGATCTTAGTCCAAATATTAGACATTGATCTGAATGTGATTCAGAATCATTGAGAAGATTAGATTTGCGGTCTCAATTTAATCAAGCATCTATGGGAGGCCAGAGATCTGGATTTTAGATATGATCTCAATATCCAAGTCACTATACGTGGAACAATACAATCTCCCTGTCCTTATCTCCAAGTATTCGCGGAGAAAGCGCATTATCCTTGAAAGAGTTCATGGATAATTCTATCGTTGATATATGTATCCGAACATTGATAAAATGGGTAATTAAATGTGATTTAATTATCATGAATAATATGAATTTTATTCATATTATAAGGATAGTTATCTAAGATAATTAAATGTGATTTAATTATCAATGATGTGAATAATGTGAATGTGATTCATATTATTTGGGAACATGAGAATAGAGATCCAAGATGATTAAATGAGATTTAATTATCATGGATATAAATAATGTGGATAACATTATTCATATTAATCATATATATTATAAATGTGATTTATAATATATAAGAGAGAGCTATTTGTAATTTACATTTGTTAATTAAATGTTAATGTGAATTGGATTCACATTGGACATTAAATTGAAAATGTAATTCACAATTTATTTTGGGTTGTGAATATGATTCACAAATTTTCAATGGCAAGATTGCAATGTCTACAAAATAATTGTGAATTATTTTTGTAGAATAATTTGCAACAAAAGTTGTTGCATAATCTTGGAGATTACATAATAGAGATGAGAGCCACCTTCCATAAACATGGAGTGGACGGCCACCACTCCTATTAGGAATGTGTGGCCGTCCCCTCCTTCCAACATGGAAGGAGGCACTCTCTCTCTCCTATGATCTCCATGAGATCTTGATTTAATTTGGTGATTGAATTATATTGATTTATCAATATATATTTAATCTAAATTAAATTAATTGTTGTTGGTTTTTACCAACACAAATCTTAGCCATTAAAAGAAACACAAATCAATGAGAGCCATTGGATTTGTGTTGTCCATGGATTGAGATCCATGGATCCCAAAATATTATAATTAGAAGGGCACCCCTTTGCTCTTCTTTACACACAATGAGAACATTAGTCTCTCTTTCTCTTCCTCTCTCTACACGCCTACTCTCTCTCTCCCACTCATATGGTTGTCCATCATGGATGCCCTAGAGGGAGTCTCCATCGCTGCAGTGTCGTCGTTATGCTACCCGATCGTTTGCTCGTGGATCTCCGTATCTTTCGGTGCGCCTCGCTAGTGAAGAAGACGTCGGATCTCGTGTGTCGAGATCAGGAGATCCGCCGCTTGGATCATCAACATGAATTGCGAGAAGCACGTGATTCATCCACGTGCTCGCAAGCGTCTCCTCCGTCGGATCGGACTTGAGATAGGAGGTCTCTTCGTTTAGAGACTCGATCGCAACCACGCTTCAAGAGATAATCCTATAACTTGTTTGTGGTTTAGACGAAACGATCCGAGAAGTGTTCTTGGATCATGTGGTTTTGTCGCATGAAAAATTTTAATTTCCGCTGCATAGAACAACTAGTCTGACTAGTCGTTCTTCGTCATATTCGATACGATGCTCACGCATCCGTGATGCGCTTGAGGATCTAACCATATCCTTCAAGTGGTATCAGAGCCTTAGGTCGAAGGTTTTGGGTACGATCCGCAAACCTAGGATGACTTGGGTTCGTTGAGGTCCCGAAAGTTTTTGTCGCATTTGATTTCCGCGCTTCTGTTTAGTGATTGTTTTCGGCCCTGTTAAATTGTTTAAACACGAAAATAAAACTTGGATTTTGTTCCCCATTAAATAAGGAAATCATAGGATATGAGTTTACGTAATTTGGATTCTGTTTGCTCGAGATATGGTCGTTTTAATGAACATGTATTCACTGTTGTGGGAACTGCGAATCTTAACATGATTAATGAGTTAATTACTTTTTTGATACACCTCGAAGTACGCAAAATATCACTTAGATTCTATCCTAAATTAAATTAGCAATCTTTGAAAATTGATTTTGTCTAATTTGGATTTAAATTGATTGAGATATGTTAATTTTAGTAAGTATCAGTCATTGTTGAAATTACATTCCTAATCAAGAACCATGTGAATGTCAATTAGTGAAATTAATTATTAATTTCATGAAATAATTATGGAAAATATTTGAGAAGTATTGAATGATGATTATTTCCTTAATTGACTTGGCCTTAACCAATAAATTGATTAGATTTGATCTAGATCATAATTGGAAACACAATCATCAAACTCCTTACTTGAATAGGATTGGGAATTTGTCTAACAAATTTCTTTATAATAAAAAATGTTTTGATTATTACTATATGGTATAATTTCGATTGAAGAATCGATGATCATCTCAAGTACAAAGTGATTGACTCGGCATTATTTTTTTCCCGAGGCGGATATGGTGTCTAGTCGGGGATCGCTGGGGTAGCGGGTTGCACCGGATGCGGTCCGTCCCACTCCCGCCAGTACTGGCCATGACATCGGGTAGGGAACGAATGATGCCTGCGAGATCATGATGTTTTTTCTAATTATTAAAATTTGAATTAATATGTATTTTGAGATAATAGCATATATTCAAGTAAAATCAAGTTTGTTGATTGAATTGGATTGAAAATTAATTTAATATGATTAAGTTAATAATATCCAATTAAAAACACTCTATTATGAATAGATGTGTATTTTCCTTGGAAGAATTAATTATGTGAATATGATTCATGATAATTAATTAAAATTTGAATATGAGGTGAAGGATCACATAGGTAACATCCATGATCTCCCGTCAAGGCGAAGGGTTCTATCGTCAGATATTGTATGTAGGAGACGCCTATCCGAAGTGACAGCTCCTGCATACGATTCTTTTGGATCGGGCTCGTCGCTTCTCGAAAGAGTAAGGACGTATGCGTAGTGACCCCAATATCGGGTCCTCATATTAGTGGGGCGATATTGGATTGTGCATAGCGAGTTGTATTCCTGTTGAAGGTTGGTTCAATTAATGACGGGTCAACATCACCTTAGGGGTGGTGGGCCCGGGTGTTAAAGACCGAAATGGGAGATGCAAGTTGGACTTGCAAGGTGGAATATGTTCCCGCTTCTTTTTATCCGAGTTACAGGTCCCCATATTATTGGGATGTAACAAAGATAAAGAAGGAGATCCCAGATCTTGCTAGAGATATAATGGTAAGTATATCTCTTACATTGAAAGTGATTAAGGGAATGAGCTTTCATTGTTGACAAGGCAAGACAACTTTGATATAAAAATTCCTAAATCAAAGTAAATTATATATTTATGCAAATTTCTTATTTCAGATAATTCTTCTTTAATCCCACTCAATGTTATAATCAATAATAACCAGTAGAATATCATGGATTGGACCCATGATCCAGATATTGTACTTGCAATTGGACACATAATGTATGTGGTTGCAATGTGCAAGCTTCCTCATAATAATGAGGAATGATAATTAAATAAACAATATGACTAAAACCTTAGGGTTTGTATGTCTCTATAAGTCTTGATCTCATCGAATGTACTTTTGAAGTGATATGTCGATAATGATCGTAATTATTAAATAATCCTTATAAAATCTAAGAAGATATTCTGGCATACATATGTGCTCTCGACATATAGTCATGAATGACATGGTTCCCTGCATCATGCAGAATGGTGGCTCTTTAAGAGATGATGTATTCAACTTGTTTGAATACCTACCTGAACAAATGTTTTAAGAGTTTAGATGGATGTAGATGCGATGCATGTCATCATTCTACTGTCTATACTCTAGTCATTCATGACGCTTCATAATATTCATATTGTATGAATTGAATGAAGCATGTATAAATGTTGAAATACTCTTATATTGAAATTTTTTGATTTCAACATAAGAGATCCTTTATCTTAAGCAATGGTTGTTTACAGATAAAGGGAGCCCAGTGGAAGCAGGGTTGGACCCAAGTAAGAAGCATAGTAAAAGAGTTGACTGTACTTCTATGACTTCCATATGACATCCAAAGAGTTGAATGAATGCCAATACTACAATAAGTTGATGTGTTAATAGTATGAATATCAAATCTATCTAGAATCCTTAGAGAAGGAGTCAGATAGTACATCAGAATAATCTACATATAATCATTGAAATTGACTTACTTATTTGATAAGATAAAACCTAATGATTGTATCTCTATCTTCTAATGACACTTGCAATTGGTTGCAACTGTGTTAGAATATTAGAAATTTGATCTTAAAGTTTAATGGTCATCTATGTTGGAAGTGATGCAATTGTTGCAATAATTTCCATTGGATCAATAGAGTTCATATTTTCAGTGGGAGCCCTTAGTCTTAGAGAATGTCTCTGTGACCTGGATATTAGAATACACTCATAGTTTATTTCTAAATGTTGGAAATAAACATGAATTCTGGAATAAAACTGTCATAAAGAGTTATGATGGATATATTTCAGATAGTAATCTAACATCTAGTGGATTCCGCTAACTTAGAAAATTAATGAATAGTTCATTAAGATTTCTAATACTGAAAATTAAACCTTTATAGATCAATAGGAGGATAAAGATCATTTGACAATGATCTGGCATCATATTTTGGGCATATGTCTGTTGATGAGATCAATGGACAAGTAAGAGATGAAACTTTAGAATGTCTAAAATTTCAAAACTTGCATACTTATGAATATTGTATTCAAAGTAAAAATGTCCAATACACCCTTCCTTGGATGGTGTAAGATGTTAAGGTATTCAAGATCTCATACATATTGATGTATGTGAATCATCTATATCAGAAAAATATTATGGATATGTGATATCTATTAATGATTATTTATGATATGAGATTTCTTCTCTTCACATAGAAAACTTTGAAATGTTAAAGATTTCACAATTTTGATTTAGAACCAAAGTTTGAAGGAAGATGAAATAAATTTGATCTAACCAAGGTAGCTTGTACATATTAGATGAATTCAAGGAATACCTTATGGAGATGTGAATATCACTCCTATCTCAATCCTCCTAATGAACCTTAACTCAATAGAGTTGTAGGGAGATACAGTTGATCATGTGTGACATGATTTTATCAATGATTAATCTTAGCATAATTATCTCTTAGTTTCCAGGTATATATATGCGGTAGAGACTACATTACATATCCTTAATAAGATTCCATGTGATTAAGCTGGAATCTGGCACTGGAGAGTGCTACTTCATTGGAAAAATAAAGGATGGTATTGAATACTTACTTTATGATCTTGAGATTCTTAAAGGATCTCATCTCTGAGAATGTGATTCTTAGAGGATGACTCTCTTGAGAATCAAGATGAAAATGAAGTAAAGGAACTCAATTAATATTGAGAAGATAATGAGGCTCCTGAAATCGGAAACTAAATAGACAATTAAAGATGAAACATTAATACCTCTTCAAATAAGTTTGAGGATGGATTCCATGTGTCAGTTGAATCTGACAATGATCTAACTTCATGTGATGATGCTTCTGAAGATCATATCATGGAAAGATGGATGCTAGCAATAAAGTCTAAACTAGACTTCATATACAAATGTTATATATGGACCCTCGATGATCCACCTATATGGGTAAGACCCATTAAGGTGTAAATGGATCTTCAAGAGAAAGAGGGAACCTGATGAGAAGGTAGAGACCTTCAAAGCACGGTTCGTAGCCATGAGCTACATACCGAAGAGAAGACATCGCTTGCGATGAGACTTTCTCTCCAGTGACCTTGCTTTAACCCATCAGAATATTGCTCACTATAGCTACACAAGTTGACTATGACATCTTCATGATGTGAGTCAAGATTGCATTCCTCTATGAATATCTCTCTGAGGATATTCACATGAAGTAGCTCCAGGATTTCATGGTTGAGGAAAGCAAGGTGTGCAAGCTAGAGAACTCCATCTATTGGACTCAAATAATCTTCTTGTAGTTGGAACATTGGATCTGATGAATTCATAAATGTTATGATTTCAGATAGTATCTTGATGTACCATGTGAAACTTTGTGGGAGTGCCATTGTGTTCATCGTGATATATGTAGATGATAATAATAAGTGTTTTATAATCTGGTTGTTCAATACCTCAAGATGTGATCTCAAGGATACCACTTAGATCTTAGTTCTGAAGTTGTTCAGAAGCAAAGAGAAGAGAGTATTGGGACAGTCACACTAATAGTACACCTTGGACATTTCTATTTTCTAGAAAATTCCACGAAAGGCTTCTTTCCCTCGAGATATGGTACTGACCTATCTAAAGGGATAGCACCTCAAGGAGTTGAGGATGTGAATGCTAAAACTGCTAGCCCTTGGGCATCAGTTCTGAGAAGCCTGTGTGTGCTAGATGTGTACAAAAAAAGGTCAGATGGATGCCATGTAGTGGGAGTAGTAAACCGTTACTAATCCAACTCTGGAAATAAAACACTTGGTTGCGGTAATAACAATATCTTCAAAGATGATGAAACTTAGAGATAGTGATCTCAAAGTATTATCTTCAAAGGTTTAAAACCTTGTAGATAGCGATCTATAAGGATCTTAACTGTGGATATCTTAGGAGATAGAGATCTCCATGAATAAAGGCATTCTGATAAAGATTATGGGAATACTGGTTATAATGTAGTGTCAAGGACACTATAACTAACAAAATTGAGTATTGGTTGCATAAGATGCAACATTCGCATTGGATGCGAGCACTATTACTAGGGGATATGCAAGTGCCCTAAAAGGACTTGGCGTAGTCTCTCAGGAATAGAGTGACTGATCAGCTTACCTAGCTATTTTCTAAATAGCCTATGACTGTCACATGAGTGTGGGTTTAAATGATTAGCCCATTGATGGCTCTTTGGGCTAGTGGGAGATTGTTGGGCAGGCGAGCCCATGGAGAGACATTATGCAATAAATGTTATTGTGAATATCATTCCCTAATCTGAATTGAAGAATACATAATTTGCATAATAGGTCCCTTAGTACAATTAGGGTTGTTTACCATGGCCATCTTGATGATCATACAGCTGTTGATTCAAATGTTGAATCATAGAGGCTGGTGCTTGGATGAACATCTAAAGAGTTAGATTGAGGACCCATCAAGCACCATCAAATGATTGTTAAGAGATGATATCCAGCCTGAGTAGGAGATGGCAATACTTTCTCATTTAGGTTGATATTTGACCGACCTCTTGATGTAGGTCCTCTGCATGGGAATCTCTCTCTAAGGTGTCAGATTAGTTAGGTCAAAGAGTTGACTTAACGAGATCGAGATAAGCAAAGTCTTATATCGTATGTTGTCATGATATAGGCACGCATCCTCTGACCGGAGACAGATGTGTTACTATATGTCTGAGTATGTACATTTGGCAGACCAATAGATTGATGACCTAATCAAGGTCTATACACCGACGCGCTGGTGTGCATGCAAGGGCATATGAGTAATACGATCTCTCAAAGGGATCATACAGGTTCAGTTACCGAACCAGAAGACATGAGCTCACTCATGAGATATTGGGAAGATCAAATTCCGTGCACGGTCGTCTCGCTTTGGAAGCTTGACTGAATTTGTAGGTTTGATATATATTTTTGGAAAGTATATGATCAAGATCTAGGTATGATATATGCTTTTGGAAAGTATATGATCGATATCAACTCCCAATGATCGAATAAGAAACTTAATGATAAATCCCTGAAGTAGATAGTGTAAAATTGATCTTATACTTCGGGATTATTCTGGGTCTTCCAGTATGCAGGATGTACAAGTATTGGGAAGACCTGAGGGTGATGTGATCATAAACGGTTGTATAACCATGACGCTTCCATTCTTAGGGAGTAATGAAATAGTTCTGGATTTTAGTTACTCCTCTCAGTAGAGAAGTAATCTGATCTTAGTCCAAATATTGGACATTGATCTGAATGTGATTCAGATTCAATGAGAAGATTAGATTTGTGGTCTTGATTTAATCAAGCATCTATGGGAGGCCCGAGATTTGGATTTGAGATATGATCTCAATATCCAAGTCACTATACGTAGAACAATACAATCGCCCTGTCCTTATCTCCAAGTATTCGCGGATAAAGCGCATTATCCTTGAAAGAGTTCATGGATAATTCTATCGTTGATATATGTATCCGAGCATTGATAAAATGGATTATTAAATGTGATTTAATTATCATGAATAATATAAATTTGATTCATATTATAAAGAGAGTTATCTGAGATAATTAAATGTCATTTAATTATCAATGATGTGAATAATGTGAATGTGATTCATATTATTTGGGAACATGAGAATTGAGATCCAAGATGATTAAATGTGATTTAATTATCATGGATATGAATAATGTGGATAGCACTATTCATATTAATCATATATATTATAAATGTGATTTATAATATATAAGAGAGAGCTATTTATAATTTACATTTGTTAATTAAATGTTAATGTGAATTGGATTCACATTGGACATTAAATTAAAAATGTAATTCACATTTTATTTTGGGTTGTGAATATGATTCGCATATTTTTCAATAGCAAGATTGCAATGTCTACAAAACCATTGTGAATTATTTTTGTAGAATAATTTGCAACAAAAGTTGTTGCATAATCTTGGAGATTACATAATAGAGATGAGAGCCACCTTCCATAAACATGGAGTGGACGGCCACCACTCCTATTAGGAATGTGTGGCCGTCCCCTCCTTCCAACATGGAAGGAGGCACTCTCTCTCCTATGATCTCCATGAGATCTTGATTTACTTTGGTGATTGAACTATATTGATTTATCAATATATATTTAATCTAAATTAAATTAATTGTTGTTGGTTTTTACCAACACAAATCTTATCCATTAAAAGAAACACAAATCAATGAGAGCCATTGGATTTGTGTTGCCCATGGATTGAGATCCATGGATCCCAAAATATTATAAATAGAAGGGCACCCCTTTGCTCTTCTTTACACACAATGCGAACATAAGTCTCTCTTTCTCTTCCTCTCTCTACACGCCTACTCTCTCTCCCTCTAATATGGCTGTCCACTATGGATGTCCTAGAGGGAGTCTCCATCGCCGCAGTGTCGTCGTTATGCTGCCCGATCGTTTGCTCGTGGATCTCTGTCTCCTTTGGTGCACCTCGCTCGTGAAGAAGACGTCGGATTTCGTGTGTCGAGATCCGGAGATCCGCCGCTTGGATCATCAACATGGATTGCGAGAAGCACGTGATTCATCCCTGCGCTCGCAAGCGTCTCCTCCGTCGGATCGGACTTGAGACAGGAGGTCTCTTCGTTTAGAGACTCGATCGCAACCACGCTTCAAGAGGTAATCCTATTACTTATTTGTGGTTTAGACGAAACGATCCGAGAAGTGTTCTTGGATCATGTGGTTTCGTCGCATGAAAAATTTTAATTTCCGCTGCATAGAACAACTAGTCTGTCTAGTCGTTCTTTGTCGTATTCGATACGATGCTCACGCTTCCATGATGCACTTGAGGATCTAACCATATCCTTCAGAGAGAAGAGAGGGAGAGATGCTTGGGTTGGGATGATCTCCAATTCCATGCATAGGGTCTTATTTATACTACTCTTGCCTCCTCTTTCTCCTCCTAGTCCCATTTGGAATAGGAAACACAAGTCCTACTCCTATTGCAAATAGGACTCCAAGGGGATAATTGTTCAACAACCTCCATCCACTTTTTTCTTTATTTTTGAGAACGGGTAATAACCAACAACCTCCCCCTCCGGTCCCAATGGGAAAGTGTCTCGAAGAAGATGATCACTGAGAGGTGACACCGCTCAGCTCTCTACAGAGCTGCAGCTTGTCACGAGTCACGTCCTTCGTCAGCATATATGATGGATTAACTATGTGGACCTTCTTCAAAATGAGATACTTCTTGTTAATAGCATCTCTTAGCCAATGATATCGCACATTTATATGCTTTGTGCGAGTAGGGTGCATCGTGCTCTTGCTTAGATCAATGGCGTTCTGGCTATCACAGAAGACAATCGGCTCACTGTCTTGGCATCCAAGTTCACCAAGAAATCGTTGTAACCACAACACTTCTTTCCCTACTTTTGTTGTTGCAATGTACTCGTCTTCAGTTGTTGAGAGTGCAATGCATTTCTGTACCTTGGACTGCTACGAAATCGCTCCCCTGCAAAAGTGAAAATGTACTCGGAAGTCGATCTCCTCTGATCCACATCTCCTGCCATGTCAGCATCTGTGTATCCACAGAGTTTGGGATCTGACCTCCTAAGCATCAGACACATACTTGAGGTCCCTCTCAAGTATCTCAGAATCTACTTCACTACTTCCCAGTGATCCTTCCCTAGATTCGACATGAATTTGCTCACTACGCCCACAGTATGAGCAATGTCGGGTCCGGTGCAAACCATGGCGTACATAAGGCTGCCAACTGCGGACTGGTAAGGAATCTTGGTCATATTAGCTTTCTCCTCAAAAGTAGACGGACATGTCTCTTTCGTCAACTTGAAATGAACGACAAGGGGCATGCTGACAGGCTTCGCATTCTTCATGTTGAACCGCTCCAGAATGTGTTCAACATACTTTTCTTGTGACAACCACAACCTATGCTTCTTCCTGTCGTGAGTGATCTGCATCCCAAGCATGTTGCTTGCCTTGCCTAAATCCTTCATCTCAAATTCCCTAAAGAGTTCCCTTTTGAGCCTTGCAATCAACCCAGGGTCATGACCAACTATCAACATGTCATCCACATAGATCAACAGGATAGTGAACATGCCATTGGGAAGATGTCGAACGTACACACATGGATTCCGTTGTAGTCCTCTTGAAGTTTTGCTTCATCATGAAGGCATCAAACTTCAAGTACCACTGTCTAGGGGCTTTCTTCAAGCCATAGAGACTCTTTCTCAGTCTGCAAACCATGTGTTCTTTCCCTTTCTCCCGGTGTCCCCGTGTTTGCTCCATGTAAATCTCTTCCTTCAGGTCACCGTGAAGAAAAGTTGTCTCCACGTCCATCTGCTCTAGCTTAAGGTCTAGGCTTGCAATAAGTCCTAGCACCACTCTTACATAATTCATCTTCACAACCTGGTGAGAAGATCTCATCGTAGTCCACACCCTCTTTCTGATTGAATCCCTTCACAACCAATCTGGCCTTGAACTTCAGTTGCTTGCCACCATCATATGTCTTCATCTTGTAGACCCACTTATTCTTCAGCGCTCTCTTTCCTGCAGGAAGCTCAACAAGATCATAGGTATGATTTTTCTTTAGAGACTACATCTCTTCATTCATTGCATTCTGTCAATGATCTCTCTCCTTATGCTCTTGTGCCTCCTCAAAAGTACTTGGCTCATCATGATCAGTTAGAATCACGTACTAGGAAGTAGGATAGCAGGATGATGGCTGATGTGCCCTCCTAAATATCCTGACCTGAGGCTCTGCTGCATCTGCTTCTTGATGAGGTTGCTCCTCCTGCCCAGGATCCCTTAGACCTGCAGCTGTGGGGTCTGCATCTGGCTTATGTTGTTCTGGATGTGCATCTTCTCTATATGTACATGGTACCGGTGAAG
Organism: Ottelia alismoides; assembly: GCA_037367405.1. NCBI lineage: Eukaryota > Viridiplantae > Streptophyta > Magnoliopsida > Alismatales > Hydrocharitaceae > Ottelia > Ottelia alismoides. The sequence continues at coordinate 128,201 of JAZKJV010004838.1, forward strand.
AATATGAGTCCTCATCAATGTCATCATCCATAGTAATCCCATCAAAGTCAACATCACCGTTGTCGTCCTCAGCCAAAGTCTGGTTCTCAAAGAAAAACACATTTCTATTCTTGGTGATGGTCTTCTTCCTTGGATCCCAAAGTCGGTATCCAAACTCCTGATCTTCATAGCTAATAAAAATACAGGGCACTGCCTTCAAGCTTCTTCGTCTGTTCCTTCGGTATAAATGCATAAGCTTTGCATTTGAACACCCTCATGTGAGCATATGAGGGATCTTTCCCAGACCAAATGCGTTTAGGGATCTGAAAATTCAAGGGAACAGATGGAGATCGATTAATCAAGTAGTAGGAGGTCCAAACTGCCTCAACCCAAAAGGTCTTGGGCAGCTTCGCTGTCTTCAGCATGCAGCGAACTCTTTCCATAGTGGTCGTATCTTTTCGTTCAGTGACACATTGTGCTGGGGTGTGCCGGGTTCTGTCCTTTCATTCTGGTCCTGTGATCTACACAATAACTCTGTAAGTTGTGAGAGGTGTGCTCACCTCCATTGTCCGTGTGCAAACACTTCAACACTTTGCATGTCTCGTGCTCCACCATGGTATGAAATTTTCCTAAAACAATCAAAAACTTGATCCTTCGTCCCCAGAATATAAACCCACACCTTCCTTGATGCATCATCAATGAATGTCAGAAAATACTTGTTTCCACCCAAAGACGCTACGTCCATGGGACCACATACATCATAGTGAATCAACTGTAGAAGTTCTTCCTTCACCTTTGATCTGGTCTTGAAAGGTACACTCTTGTTCTTTTCAATCTCACATGAATAACAAGGTGACAGTGTTATGTCCGTGTGACAGGTATCAACTCCTTCCTGCTAAAAAGTTGTAATCCCTTTTGGCTCATGTGTCCGAGTCGGCAATGCTAGAGATCTGACGTGTCAGCCTCACTAGCATGTAGGTTGTCATCCATGACCTTCACTTGAGTCTTGTAAAGCTTGCAACACGACCTGCCTCTGGCCATGATGAGAGATCCCTTGTTGATCTTGCATCTGTTGTTGCCGAACTTCATATGGTAGCCATGCCTATCCAGTTGAGATCCGGATATGAGGCTAAGACACAAGTTAGGAACATGCCAAACATCCTGCAGAGTCATTGCGCATCCAATATCAGTCTCAACTGAGATGGTATCCGTGCCAATAATCTTGGAGTAATTGTTGTTCTCCATCTTGACTCCCTCAAAATCTCCCTCTGTATAGGAAGTTAAGAACTCCCTGTGTGGAGTCACGTGGTAGGAGGCTGCCGTATCGACGACCCACTCGAAGTCATCCCCTACATGTAGACACTACTCTTGAATAGTGAAAATCAACTGATCATCATCGTCATCGACTACTGCTGCAATATTATTCTCATCTTCATCTTTCTTCTGATTCTTTTTGACTTCTGCTTGCTCTCTTTTCAAAATTCTACAGTCTCTCTTCCAGTGACCAGGCTTGTTGCAATGATGGCACTTTCCTCTATCCTTGGACTTCTCCCTGGGTCTCTCTCGTGATTTTCCCCTGTTGGTTGGCATGCCTCTTCTGTCAACTGCATACACATGTGAAGAAGAGGACTCCTCAGATGATCATCATCTGATTTCTTCATTCAGGAGATTTCTCTTGATCATAGGGATGATCAGCTTGCCATCTAAAGCGTACTTTCTCACGGTAATCACCAGGGTTTCCCAACTATCTTGCAGGGAACCCAGTAGAAGAAGCATCTGCAATTCATCATCTAGTGCCATGTTCATAGTACTCAGTTGATTGATGAGATTCGAAAACTCATTCAAGTGCTCAGCAACTTTCATCCCGTCCTTATACTTTAGATTCACCAACTTCCGAATCAAGAACGCATTGTTGGTGGTTGTCTTCTGCTCATAGAGCTCCGCCAGTTTCTCCCATAGTTTCTTCACATATGTCTCTTCTGTGACATGGTAGAATACCGATAAGTCCATCCATTTTTGAATGGTGTCGACTGCTTTCCTATTCAACTTTGTCCAGTCACCTGCAGACATGCCCTCAGGCTTGACTGTTTCTCCTTCCACCGGATCATGGAGGTCCTTGCAATACAAGATGTCCTCCATTTTGGACTTCCAGATTTGCCAATTCGTGCTCGTCATCTTGATCAGTGCCCGCGTCATCTTTTCCCATCTCGACAACGCAGGCTTCGATAACACTTGTTGGGAAATCGAGGGATTTCCTTAACCTGTTCTGTAAAGGATGACTAGCAGCGGAACGTGAAGGATATGGTTTGATCCTTAAGCGCATCACGGAAGCGTGTGCGTCGTATCGAATACGACAAGGAGCGACTAGTCGGACTAGTTGCTCGATGCAGCGGAATTTAAAAATTTTATACGACGAAACCACATGATCCAAGAACACTTCTCGAGTCGTTTCGTCTAAACCACAAACAAGTAATAGGATTACCTCTTGAAGCGTGGTTGCGATCGAGTCTCTAAACGAAGAGACCTCCTGTCTCAAGTCCGATCCGACGGAGGAGACGCTTGCGAGCGCGGGGATGAACCGCGTGCTTCTCGCAATCCATGTTGATGATCCAAGCGGCGGATCTCCTGATCTCGACATACGAGATCCGTCGTCTTCTTCATGAGAGAGGCGCACCGAAGGAGACGGAGATCCACGAACGGACGATCGGGTAGCATAACGACGATGCTGCGATGACGGAGAACCTCTACATGGTATCCATGGTGGACGGCCATGAGAGGGATAGAGAGGGCTGACGTCTAGAGAGAAAGAGATAGAGAGATGATTCACAAGCATTATGTGTAAAGAGAGAGCATGGGTATGCCTCTCTATTTATAGGGTTTTGGGATCCATGGATCTCAATCCATGTGACATATAAAATCAATGGATGAGATTGATTTATGTCAATCCAATGGTCAAGATTGTTGTTGGTAAAAACCAACAACTTGTGATTTAATTTTGATAAAATATATTTGATAAATGAAATAAATATTAATACCAAATTAAATCAATCAAATAAGGAGAGAGAATACAATGGAGAGATCTTTCCCCATAAAGAAGAGGGGACGGCCACCAATTCCCCAAGGGAATTGGGTGCCGCCCCTTCTATTCCTAATGGGGAGTGCAATCTCATGGATTCCATGAGATTGCACATCTCCTTTATTTTCTCTCTACTTATTTCCAACAACTATTTGTTGGGGTTTTATTCTTCAAAAATAATTCACAATTATATTTGAGAATATTGCAATCTTGCCATGGAAAAATTGTGAATCATATTCACAACCAAAACAACATATAATTTACATTGTCAATTAATTACACAATGTGTATCCAATACACATAATAATTAATCAACACATATAAATTATAATTAGCTCTCTCTAATACATTATAAATCACATTTATAATATATTATGAATAATTGGATATTACTATCTACATTATTCTTATCCATAATAATTAAATCACATTTAATCATCTTGGATCTCTATTCTCTTGTTCTCAAATAATATGAATCACATTCATATTATTTACATCTTTGATAATCAAATCACATTTAATTATCAAAGATAACTCTCTTTATAATATGAATCAAATTCATATTATTCATGATAATTAAATCGCATTTAATTATCCATTTCCTCAATGCTCGGATACATAAATCAACAATAGAATTATCCATGAACTCCTTCAAGGATAATGTGCTTTCTCCGCAGATACTTGGAGATAAGGACAGGGCGATTGTATTGTTCCACGTATAGTGACATGGATATTGAGATCATATCTCAAATCCAGATCACGGGCCTCCCATAGATGCTTGATTAAATCAAAATCGCAAATCTAATCTTCTCATTGCATCTGAATCATATTCAGATCAATGTCCAATAATTGGACTAAGATAAGATTACTTCTCTACTGAGAGGAGTCATTAAAATCCAGACCCGTTTCATCACTCCCTAGGAATGGAAGCGTCATGGTTATACAATCATTTATGATCACATCACCCTCAGGTATTCCTAATACCTGTACATCCTGCATACTGGAAGACCCAAAATAAACCCGAAGTATTAGATCAACTTTATACTGTCTACTTCAGGATTTTATCAGTAAGTTTCTCATTCGTTCATTGGGAGTCGGTATTGATCATATACTTTCCAAAAGCATATATCATACCTAGGTCTTGATCATATACTTTCCAAAAGTATATATATCAAACCAACAAAATCAGTCAAGCTTCCAAAGCGAGACGACTGTGCGCACGGAATTTGATTCTTCCCAATATCTCATGAGTGAGCTCATGTCTTCCGGTTCAGTAGTGAACCTGTATGATCCCTTTGAGAGATCGTATCACTCATATACCCTTATATGCACACCAACGCGCCGGTGTATAGACCTTGATTAGGTCATCAACCTATTGGTCTGCCAAATGTACATACTCATACATATAGTAATACATCTGTCTCCGGTCAGAGGATGTGTGCCTATATCATGACAACATATGATATAGGACTTTGGTTATCTCGATCTCGTTAAGTCAACTCTTTGACCTAACTAATCTGACATCTCTGAATCTCTATTCCTATGCAGAGGATCTGCATCAAGAAGTCGGTCAGATATCAGCCTAACTGAGAAAGGATTGCCATCTCCTACTCAGGTTGGAGATCATCTCTTAATAATCATTTGACGGTGCTTGATGAGTCCTCAATCTAACTCATTACATATTCATCTAAGCACCATCCTCTATGATTCAATAATTGAATCAACAGCTGTATGATCATTAAGATGGCCATGGTACATAACCCTAATTGTACTAAGGGACCTATTATGCAAATTATGTATTCTTTATTTCAGACTAAGGAGTGAATTGTAATAACATTTATTGCATAATGGCTCGCCGTGGGCTCGCATGTCCAACAATCTCCCACTAGCCCAAAGAGCCATTAATGGGCTAATCATTTAAACCCACACTCATGTGACAATCATAGGCTATTTAGAAAATAGCTAGGTAAGCTGATCAGTCACTCTGTTCCCAAGAGACTACGCCAAGTCCTTTTACGGCACTTGCATATCTCCTATTAACAGTGCTCGCATCCAATGCGAATGTTGCATCTTATGCAACCAATACTCAATTTTATCGGTTATAGTGTCCTTGATACTACTTCTTATTAATTATCATAACCAGTATTCCCATAATCCTTATTAGAATACCTTCATTCCTGGAGATCTCTATCTCCTAAGGTATCTACAGTCAAGACCCTTATAGATCACTATCTACAAGATCTTAAACTTTTGAAGATAAGACTTTGAGATCACTATCTCTAAGTTTTATCATCTTTGAAGATATTGTTATTACTGCAACCAAGTATTTTATTTCCAGAGTAGGATTAGTAACAGTTTACTATTCCCACTGCATGGCAGACATATGGCTTTTGTACACATCTAGCATACACTTCAGCTTCGCGTAACTGATGCACAAGTGCAAGCAGTTCTGGTTTTTACTTCCTCAACTCTTTAAGGTGCTATCCCTTTAGGCAGGTCACTACCACATCTTAAGGGAAGGAAGCCTCTCTTGGAATTTTCCAGAAAATGGAATAAGTCCAAGGTGTATTACTAATGTGACGGTCCCAATATCCTCTTCTCTTCGCTTCTGAGCTACTTCAGAACTAAGATCTAAGAGGTATCCTCGAGATCGTATCTCAAGGTATGGAACAACCAAATTATCAAACACTTATTATTTATTCTTATATCATTCTAAATTATTAGAATAATATCTACATTAAGCACGATGAACACAACGGCACTCCCACTAAGCTTCACATGGTTCATCAAGATTTTATCTGAAATCACAACATTTATAATTTCATCAAATCTTATGTTCCAACTACAAGAAACTTATTGGAGTCCAAAGATGGAGTTCTTCAGCTAGAAGACCTTGCTTTCCTCAACCATGAAGCCCTGGGGCTACTTCATATGAATATCCTCAGAGAGGTATTCATAGAGGAATGCAATCTTGACTCACACCATGAAGATGTCATAGACAAGTTGTGTAGCTGTAGTTAGCAATATTCTGATGGGTTAAAGCAAGGTCACTGGAGAACAAGTCTTATCGCAAGCGATGCCTTCTCTTTGGTGTGTAGCTCATGGCTACGAACCGTGCTTTTAAGGTCTCTACCTCCTCATCAGGTTCCCTCTTTCTCTTGAAGATCCATTTACATCTTAATGGGTCTAACCCATATAGGTGGATCCTCGAGGGTCCATATACAACACTTGTATATGAAGTCTACATTAGACTTTTATTGCTAACATCCATCTTTCCATGTCATGATCCTCAGGAGCTTCATCACATGAAGTCCGATCATTTTCAGATTTAACTGACACATGTAATCCATCCTCAAACTTATTTGAAGAGGTATTAATGTTTCATCTTTAATTATCTATTTTAGTTTCCGATTTCAGGAGCCTCATTATCTTTTCAAGATTAAATGAGTTCCTTTACTTCATTTTCATATTGATTCTCAAGAGAGTCATCCTATAAGAATCATATTCTCAAAGATGAGATCTTTTAAGAATCTCAAGGTCACAAAGTAGGTATCCAATACCATCCTTTATTTTCCTAATGAAGTGGCACTCTTTGGTGCTAGATTCCAGCTTACTAGCTTGGAACCTTAATATATATAATGTAGTCTCTACCACATATACATATACCTGGAAACTAAGAGATAATTATGCTAAGATTAATCATTGATCAAATCATGTCACACATGATTAATTGCATCTCCTTACAACTCTATTGAGTTAAGGTTCATTAGGAGGGGTGAGATAGAAATGATATTCATATCTCTATAAGGTATTTCTTGAATTCATCTAATAGGTACAAGCTACCTTGGTTAGATCAAATTCATTTCATCTTCCTTCAAACTTTGGTTCTAAACCAAAATTATGAAATCTTTGAACATTTCAAAGTTTTCTAAGGTGAAGAGAAGAAATTTCATATCATACATAATCATCAATAGATATCACATATCCATAATGTTTACTATGATATAGATGATTCTCATACATCAATATGTATGAGATCCTGAATATCTTGACATCTTACATCTTTCCCAAAGAAAGGTGTATTGGACATTTTTCTTTGAATACAATATTCATAAGTATGTAAGATTTGAATCTTTAGACAATCTAAAGTTTCATGTCTTACTAGTCCATTGATCTCATCAACAGACATATGTCCAAAACTTGATGCCAGATCATTGTCAAATGGTCTTTATCCTCCTATTGATCTTTAAAGGTTTAATTTTCAGTATTAGAAATCTTAATGAATCATTCATTAATTTTCTAATTTAATAGAGTCCACTAGATTTTAGATTACTATCTGAAATATCTCCATCATAACTCTTTATGATAGATTTATTACAGAATTCATGTTTATATCCAACAAATAGAAATAAACAATGAGTGTATTCTAACATCTAGGTCATAGAGACATTCTCTAAGACTAAGGGCTCTCCCACTGAAATTAATAAGTCTATCAAACCAAAAGAGATTGTTGCAACAATTGCATTAAAATTCTCAAGGATAACTAAAGACCTTAAGATCAAATTTTCCAGTCTTCTAAAACATATGCAACCAATTGCAAGTGTCATTAGAAGATTGAGATACAATTATTAGACTTTATCTTATCAAATAAGTAAGTCAATTTCAATGATTATATGTAGATTATTCTGATGTACTATCTGATTCTTTCTCTAAAGATTCTAGATAGATTTGATAGTCATACTATCAACACATCAATTTATTGCAGTATTGGTATTCATCCAACTCTTTGGATGTCATATGGAAGTCATAGAAGTACAGTCAACTCTTTGACTATACCTCTTACTTGGGTCCAACCCATGCTTCCACTGCGCTCCCTTTGTCTATAAGCAACCATTGCTCAAGACCAAGGATCTCTTATGTTAAAATAAAAAATGTCAATATAAGAGTATTTCAACATTTATACAAGCTTCATTTAAGTTCATACAATATGAATATTATGAAGCTTCATGAATGACTAGAGTATAGATAGTAGAATGATGACATTCATCGTATCTACATCCATCTAGACTCTTAAAATATTGGTTCAGGTAGGTACTCAAACAAATTGAATACATTATCTTTAATAGAGCTACCATTCTACATGATGTAGAGAACCATGTCATTCATGATTAAATGTCAAGAGTGCATATGTATACCAGAATATCTTTATTGATTTTATAAGGATTATTTGACAATTACGATCATTATCGACTTGTCACTTCAAAAGTACATTCGATGAGATCAAGACTTATAGAGACATACAAACCCTAGGGTTTTAGTCCTATTGTCTTATTTAATTATCACTTCTCATTATTATGAGGAAACTTGTACATTGCAACCACATACATTATGTGTCCAATCGCAAGTACAATATCTGGACCAAGGGTCGAATCCATGATATTCTACTGTTATTATTGAGTATAACGTTGAGTGGGATTAATGAAGGATTATCTGAAATAAGAAATTTTTGCATAAACTTATATAAATATATAATTTACTTTGATTTAAGAATTTTTATATCAAAGTTGTCTTGCCATGTCAACAATGAAAGTTCATTCCCTTAATCACTTTCAATGTAAGAGATATACTTACCATTATATCTCAAGCAAGATCTGGGATCTCCTTCCTTATCTTTGTTGCATCCCAATAATATGAGAACCTACAACTCGGATAAAAAGAAGCGGGAACACATTCCGCCTTGCAAGTCCAACTTGCATCTCCCAATTCGGTCTTTAACACCCGGACCCACCACCCCTAAGGTGATGTTGACCCGTCATTAATTGAACCAACCGTCAACAGGAATACAACTCGCTATGCGCAATCCAATATCGCCTCAATAATATGAGGACCCGATATTGGGGTCACTACGCATATGTCCTTACTCTTTCGAGAAGCGACGAGCCCGATCCAAATGGATCATATGAGGAGCTGTCACTTCGGACAGGCGTCTCCCACATATAATATCTGGCGACGAAACCCTTCGCCTTGACGGGAGACCATGGATGTCACTTATGTGATCCTCCATATCTTATTCAAATTAAATTAATTTCTATGAATCACATTCATATAATTAATTCTTCCAAGGGAATTATTAACTCTAATCATATTAGAGTATTTTTATTGGACATAATTAACTTAATCATATTAAATTAATTATCAATCCAATTCAATCAATCAAACTTGATTGTCTTACTTGAATATATATGGTATTATTCTCAAAGTACGTATTAATTCATATTTTAATAATTAGAAAAATACATCTTAATCCCTCGGACATTATCCCGGCCCTACCTGCTATCATGACCAGTACCGGCGGGAGTGGGACGGACCGCATACGTTGCAACCCGCTACCCCAGCGATCCCCGACTAGACACCATATCCGCCTCGGGAAAGGATAATGCCAAATTGATTAATTTGTACTTGAGATGATCATCAGTTCTTCAACCGAAATTATACCATATAGTAATCAAAACAATTTTGATTATAAGGAAATTTGCTAGACAAATTCCCAATCCTATTCAAGCAAGAAGTTTGATGATTGTGTTTCCAATTATGATCTAGATCAAATCTAATCAATTAATTGGTTGAGGTCAAGTCAATTAAGGAAATAATATATTCCAATATTTCTCAAATATTTTCCATAATTATTTCATGAAATTAACAATTAATTTCACTAATTGACAATCACATGGTTCATGATTAGTAAAGTAATTTCAGCAGTGACCCCTACTTACTAAAATTAGCATATCTCAATCAATTTAAATCTAAATTAAGCAAAGTAAGTTTCCATAGTTTGCTAACTTGATTTACAACAGAACCTATGTGATTTTTACGTATTTCGAGGCGTCTCTAAACAGTAATTAACTCCTTAATTACGCTAAGATTCGCAGTTCCCATAACAGTGAATACATGTTCATTAAAACAACCATATCTAGAGCAAACGAAATCCGATTTACGCAAACTCAGATCCTATGGTTTCCTTATTTAATGGGGAACAAAATCCAAGTAAATAATTCGTGCTTAAACATTTTAAACATGGCCGAAATTATTTACTAAACAGATATGCGAAATCAAATGCGATAAAAACTTTCGCGACCATAACGAACCCAAGTCGTCCTCGGTTAGCGAATCATATTCGAAACCGTCGACCTAAGGCTCTGATACCACTTGAAGGATATGTTTTGATCCTCAAGCGCATCACGGAAGCGTGTGCGTCGTATCGAATACGACAAGGAGCGACTAGTCGGACTAGTTGCTCGATGCAACGGAATTTAAAAATTTTATACGACGAAACCACATGATCCAAGAACACTTCTCGAATCGTTTCGTCTAAACTACAAACAAGTAATAGGATTACCTCTTGAAGTGTGGTTGCGATCGAGTCTCTAAACGAAGAGACCTCCTGTCTCAAGTCCGATCCGACGGAGGAGACGCTTGCGAGCGCGGGGATGAACCGCGTGCTTCTCGCAATCCATGTTGATGATCCAAGCGGCGGATCTCCTGATCTCGACATACGAGATCCGTCGTCTTCTTCATGAGCGAGGCACACCGAAGGAGACGGAGACCCACGAACAGACGATCGGGCAGCATAACGACGATGTTGCGGCGACGGAGAACCTCTACATGGTATCCATGATGGACGGCCATGAGAGGGATAGAGAGGGCTGACGTCTAGAAAGAAAGAGAGAGAGAGAGAGATGCTTCACAAGCATTATGTGTAAAGAGAGAGCATGGGTATGCCTCTCTATTTATAAGGTTTTGGGATCCATGGATCTCAATCCATGTGACATATAAAATCAATGGATGAGATTGATTTATGTCATTCCAATGGTCAAGATTGTTGTTGGTAAAAACCAACAACTTGTGATTTAATTTTGATAAAATATATTTGATAAATCAAATAAATATTAATACCAAATTAAATCAATCAAATAAGGAGAGAGAATACAAAGGAGAGATCTTTCCCCATAAAGAAGAGGGGACGGCCACCGATTCCCCAAGGGAATTGGGTGTCGCCCCTTCTATTCCTAATGGAGTGCAATCTCATGGATTCCATGAGATTGCACATCTCCTTTATTTTCTCTCTACTTATTTCCAACAACTATTTGTTGGGATTTTATTCTTCAAAAATAATTCACAATTATATTTAAGAATATTGCAATCTTGACATGGAAAAATTGTGAATCATATTCACAACCCAAAACAACATATAATTTACATTGTCAATTAATTACACAATGTGTATCCAATACACATAATAATTAATCAACACATATAAATTATAATTAGCTCTCTCTAATACATTATAAATCACATTTATAATATATTATGAATAATTGGATATTACTATCCATATTATTCTTATCCATAATAATTAAATCACATTTAAATCATCTTGGATCTCTATTCTCTTGTTCTCAAATAATATGAATCACATTCATATTATTTACATCTTTGATAATCAAATCACATTTAATTATCTAAGATAACTCTCTTTATAATATGAATCAAATTCATATTATTCATGATAATTAAATCACATTTAATTATCCATTTCCTCAATGCTCGGATACATAAATCAATAATAGAATTTTCCATGAACTCCTTCAAGGATAATGCGCTTTCTCCGTAGATACTTGGAGATAAGGACATGGCGATTGTATTGTTCCACGTATAGTGACATGGATATTGAGATCATATCTCAAATCCAGATCGCGGGCCTCCCATAGATGCTTGATTAAATCAAGACCGCAAATCTAATCTTCTTATTGCATCTGAATCATATTCAGATCAATGTCCAATAATTGGACTAAGATAAGATTACTTCTCTACTGAGAGGAGTCACTAAAATCCAGACCCGTTTCATCACTCCCTAGGAATGGAAGCGTCATGGTTATACAATCATTTATGATCACATCACCCTCAGGTATTCCTAATACCTGTACATCCTGCATACTGGAAGACCCAGAATAAACCCGAAGTATTAGATCAACTTTATACTATCTACTTCAGGGTTTTATCAGTAAGTTTCTCATTCGACCATTGGAAGTCGGTATTGATCATATACTTCCCAAAATCATATATCATACCTAGGTCTTGATCATATACTTTTCAAAAGTATATATATATATCAAACCAACAAATTCAGTCAAGCTTCCAAAGCGAGACGACCGTGCGCACGGAATTTGATTCTTCCCAATATCTCATGAGTGAGCTCATGTCTTCCGGTTCAGTAGTGAACCTGTATGATCCCTTTGAGAGATCGTATCACTCATATGCCCTTATATGCACACCAGCGCGCCGGTGTATAGACCTTGATTAGGTCATCAACCTATTGGTCTGCCAAATGTACATACTCAGACATATAGTAATATATCTGTCTCCGGTCAGAGGATGTGTGCGTATATCATGACAGCATATGATATAGGACTTTGGTTATCTCGATCTCGTTAAGTCAACTCTTTGACCTAACTAATCTGACACCTCCGAATCTCTATTCCTATGCAGAGGACATGCATGAAAAAGTCGGTCAGATATCAGCCTAACTGAGAAAGGATTGCCATCTCCTACTCAGGCTGGAGATCATCTCTTAATAATCATTTGACGGTGCTTGATGAGTCCTCAATCTAACTCATTAGATATTCATCTAAGCACCAGCCTCTATGATTCAATAATTGAATCAACAGCTGTATGATCATTAAGATGGCCATGGTACATAACCCTAATTATACTAAGGGACCTATTATACAAATTATGTATTCTTTATTTCAGACTAAGGAGTGAATTGCAATAACATTTATTGCATAATGGCTCACCGTGGGCTCGCATGTCCAACAGAACGTTCCCCACACAGGAACCAAGAATGATAATCGCAGCATCAGAATCAAGCAACCACATAGAGATGAGAAGTTTTACGTGGGAAAACCCTCCTCGATGTGAGAGAGGGGGAAAATCCTTGGGGCACGACGACCTGCAACAAAATCCACTAGGTCAGAAAAATAAGAGGACACAATATCTTCTCAGCTTTGTTGCCCAACAAAATTGAAGCTCAGTTACAAGAATAAAATCAGATAACTATCACCTTATACTTGGAGAATACGATACCGTTGCTTCTCCTCATCATGAGTTGTCCTTCCTCGTGCGCGATTCTTCCTAGCGCAGATGCACCTCACGCCTCTGCGGGCTGCTCTTCACACCCCTGTGGGTTGCTCTTCGCGCCTTGCATGGACTTACTCCTCACGCCTTGCGTGGGCTACTTCTCTCCTTGCTTGGGGAGAGAGAACTAAGAGAAAAGAGAGGGAGAGAAGCTTGAGTTGGGATGATCCCCAATGCCATGCATGGGATCTTATTTATACTACTCTTGCCTCCTCTTTCTCCTCCTAGTCCTATTTAGAATAGGAAACACAAGTCCTATTTTTATTGCAAATTGGACCTCACGGGGATAATTGTTCAACAACCTCCATCCTTTTTTTCTTTATTTTTGGGAACGGATAATAACCAACACCCTCGTCCCATTTTCCATCCATTTTTTAATTTTTTTAAAAAATAAAAATGTGTATTTTCATCGATATATCCTCCTAATATGCCATTCAAATTTTGTCAGAATCAAAGACTCATATGCCATCCATCCAGAATAGGTCGATTACAGGAATTCTAAGACCGTTAAAATTACCTTTTCTAGATGGAGGGCATAGGAATCTCTAATTTTGACAAAATTTGAGTGGCATATTAGGAGGTTATAGTGATGAAAAAACATATTTTTATTTTCCAAAAATAAAAAAAATGAGGGAAAATTGGGCAGGAGCAACCTATTTTTCCCTATTATATATGTTACATATATTTCAAAACATACTTTATGTATTTACACACATATATCTATGTAAACATTGATTTATTTACCTATCTCGAGTAAAGGGTGATTAGTTAGGGTTTTCCTTTGAGTGGTAAGCACATCAACCAGTGGATATTAACTCATCCAATACTAATACTAATATATTTTTAAGTGGAAAGTGGATACCAAAAATAGAACTCATCATAAAGATGAGTCATCAATCGACCTTGATTAACCAAAGGAAAATTCTTGGAAAAGGAAAATTAAAAGAGTATAGATGAAAAATATAAACATGTATATGTGTGTAGTATTAGATCATCAATACCTAATTTTTCACCACATGACATACACCAATATCCGTGAAAATTTATTTTTGGGAAAGTTATAAAGTAGGTCTCCATCTATGATTAGATTCCTAAGTAGGATCCTATTTTTTAATAGTAACAAACAGGAGCTCAATTTTTTTATTCATAAATACAACCTTTTATAAGCTTGTCGGTAATCACTAAAATCTAAATCCTAAAGTTTAACACCAGCTGTTGCATCTAAGACATGAGGATTTTAATTGAGAATTAATGTACACATAAGGATTTTTTATGATTTACCAAGAAAAAACTGTGATTAGGACCATTAGGGAGAGACATGTGCTTTTCTTCTAGGGTTCCTTCGGATGAAGACCAACAAATAAAGAGAGATAAATGATAAGTTGGGTTTATACCTCGATATTATTTGATTGATTTGAGTGATAGATACATATGAATGATGTAATTATGATGTGACTATTTTATCCCAAATTAGATTATTCTGTGATAAAATCCACTTATTCTACTATAAGATGATGTTATTTATGATCTATCTTTACGCTATCTGGTTAGGTCTGCTTTTAATACTTATAGACGATTTAGTAGTGGACTACAATCTAGAATCGTCGTATAACCAGACATACGATAATCATTTCTTCCAACTTTTTATTTCGAGAAAAAAAATGAAATTATTATATTTTTCATTCGCTGCAACAAAATTAACCTACAATTACAAATAATTTGAACCTTCATTGTTATATCTGATATTATTCATTATAAAAGATACTTGTGTTCTTGTAGTTCGCAATGAATGTAATACTCGTTGCTAAAGTTTTATGTAACGGACGATTATCCATTTACGTATTCGTTATGTATTAATTGTTATTAATTTAGTGGTGATTAGAAAAAAAATCAATATTATATGATGTGTTGCTAGCAATGCAACACTTAATATGATATTTGTTGCAAGTTCAAAGAATCAAACAATGTTTATGGTTTGTAGTCCATAAATCAAATTTCTTTCCATGTCAAGTAATTGGGTCACTTATGCTTATTTTATTGAAAAAAAATACCTCACAATAAAACACACAATCACCTATCCTAAAATAAACTTAATCAAAGAGAAGATTAGGATGACACGTAATTATTAATAGGACAAAATAGGTAGTATTTCAATCATTTACACATAAATAAATAAATAAATCACACGGCTTAAAATAACTGGCAGGAGACAATTAGGTAACATATATATGCGGATATGCACAAATCCAAATTGCATTGGACAGTTGGATATCTTTCCCTTCTCGTACGCCATAACCGCATTGCGTACACTATAACTACCGCAACCGCCTCCCCCCATGGCCGCCGCCGCCCTCCTCCGCCTTCCCCACTCCCCTCGCGTACTAGCGATGGCCTCCGCCGCCTCCCCCCGGTCCCCCCGGCGCTTTGCCGTGCTGAAGACGGGCCACGCGCTCCCCTACACGGAGCGCGTGCACGGCGGATACGGCGTGATGCTCCGCGACCTCCTCCGCGGCCCGGAGGAGGAGCAGTGGGATGTGTTCCACGTTCTAGATGGGGATTTCACCTTCATGGACTACGAATACGAGGGCTACGTCATCACCGGCAGCTCCGCCGACGCCCACGCGGACGACGAGTGGATCGTGCAGCTCTGCGCGGCCCTCGCCCAGCTGCACGGGAGAAGGAAGCGGCTTCTCGGCATATGCTTCGGCCATCAGGTTGAAGCCAATCGCTTCTTATTCTTTTTTTGCCCTTGTGATCTATCTAATTGCAACAAAATGCAAAACGACTGATTGCAATACCAAACAATCTCATACTTTTAGGATTAAAATCTTTTTTTTATAAACTTTGAAACATATTACAACGAAACCGTTGGGAGACGGACAACAAGCTGCGCCGCCAATCTCTTTTGGATTGCAATTAGAACATTATAGTCTTTTCTAATTATTAGTGTTTGCCACGATTAGGTGTTGGCGCGAGCGCTCGGTGGGAAGACTGGGAGAGCGGATGCCGGATGGGAGCTCGGTTTGAAGCGTATATCTGTCGAGACCGAGGCGGTCAGGAAGCTATATGGTTTAGATATGGGGACTCATCTCTATGCTATAGAGTCTCATCGAGATCAGGTGCGATGTGAATTCCATATTCCTCTGTAAAAAAATGTCGGATCAATGTAGTTAAGATACCAAGTATTTCCTTATAATGTCAGTGCTTTCGTTCTTAGATTGGCAAAAGCTGATTGATTTCTGAGCTGATATTGAGATTCATCGATTCGTTATGCATTTCATCGTCGACGTGATTTTGACGAAAATTGCTGGAAATTTTGCTCCTGTATTCCATCTTGCAGCGTAGCATATTAGGCATCATTCCTCAGCTCCTGTTTGAGTATCCAGATGATCTTTAGATTTGCCATACTGCATGAGTAATTAGATTTAAAATCAAAACTAGATATGATGCGAAGCGTCGTTTGTTCGTCGGTTTTCTTCTTTATCAAACATTTTCGTTATAGTGGCATGATTGGTTTTGTAGATTGTCTTTCGCAGAAAAAGCTGAGTTCACATATTAGATTATGTTCTTGCGAAAATACTAGTGTCGATGGAACTGGAGAGTACAATTAAAAATTACTGAATTCAATTGAATTATGATGTCATTTATCTAAAAAAGCCGCTGTGATTTCTGTACATTTAAAACTTTCAGGTCTCAGAAGTACCAACTGGTGCTGTTGTGTTGGCATCTTCTGCGAAAACAAAGATCGAGATGTTTTCGCTTGGAGAAAATGTTCTAGTCATGCAGTTCCATCCTGAATTTACCAAGGATGTCATTGTCGACATAGTACAGACACGTCTCGAGAAACAAATCATAAGCGTAAGCCTTCTCTAAGTTGTGTCAGTTTATTATTTCACTGCATTCCAGATGAAACTCCTTCTGTCTAACTAAGCAGTTCTCTCGCTGACATAGAGTTCATAACAAAATAGATGACTCCAATGTTTTTCTTATATTTTTGTTCTAATGCCTGTTTTTTTCGTCAAGGCTAAGATGTGTCCTTATATTGTGCAGGACGAGGTCGCTGAAGAAGCGCTGCAGAGTGTCGAGCTGAGAGGGGCGGATCAAGAGCTGCTTAAACAGTTGTGCAAGGCATTCCTCAAGGGAACTCCAGTGGATGCGTATGGAGTTTAAGTAGACAGTATTCTGATGAGATCGTTCTTCTACTTGTAGTTGCAATAATTTAATCTAGACCAGATGTCAGTTTTGTCAGGTTTTGTCTCCGATGATTTTGGTTAGCATCACATGAATCATTCAGTTTTGTTCAGTCAGATATTCAGTAAGAAGCAATGAACTTATTGGTATCAGCTTGTTACATGTTGAGAGATCACTTCTTATTCGAAATCAATAGGAATGCAACAATATTTAGACATGAATTTGGGTAGATGGTATAACTGTCATACTTCTACACATAAGGGTGTTCAGTCTCTAATACTATTGTAATTGGATTCTGGTGTTGAGAACAAAGATAGTCTCACCACAGCTCCAAGTGTAACACAGGATCAACAAATAACAGGAATGAATATACTGTTGGGAACAGATCGGATCCAGCAACAAAAAAAACAGAATAACAACCAAGCAAGAAAATTGTGTGCGATTACACAATGTAAGGATTAATAGTGGTTCAGCTATGTGACTGCTTCACTTAGTAATATCACTCTCTCTATCTCTCTCTTATTATTTGAATGCATTTTGGAGTATAATATGTGGCAGCCTCAAGATTCTTTTTATACT
This sequence comes from Ottelia alismoides, assembly GCA_037367405.1. Classification (NCBI taxonomy): domain Eukaryota; kingdom Viridiplantae; phylum Streptophyta; class Magnoliopsida; order Alismatales; family Hydrocharitaceae; genus Ottelia; species Ottelia alismoides. The sequence continues at coordinate 146,220 of JAZKJV010004838.1, forward strand.
GCAACAAAAATTACAAATGGACACAACACAACAATCTATCCAATAAGCTCTCTGTAAGTCAAAAGGCGGGAGGAGGATAAACTATCTCAGTGACCTTCCCATCAACTTTCAGCCAATTAGAAAGCAGGATGAGGTTCAATCACCTTAGCAATCCTTCCCTTCAGGTCTCATCCAATCACAATGCAAGAGGAAGATCAATCACGTCAGCAATCCTCCCCATTAGTTCCCAGCTAATCAGTCTTCACATGATAGACCTCGATAATCTCCCACTAGAAGGTTGGTTCGCAGTACATGATATAGCTTTGACTTCGAGCTTTGATCATCATCAAGGGTATCGATGTGAGATTTCATTTGTTTTCTATGCTTGAACACCTACATAATATGAATGTGTCTTCAGCTTCTCCACCGTATAGACTTGGTGAATATATCAAATGGATTTTTCAATGTGTGGATGGATCATTTTTAACTTAAAGTGTACATCTTCTAGTTGTGTTTGAATGAAGTGAGTGATACTTTACATCAATAGTATTGACCTTAGAGTAAACTACAGAATTCTTTACACGATGAGTTGCACTTCAACTGTTGCGGAATAGTTGACAATATTCACTTTCATTATTTAGCTCCTTTATTGGATCCCTCAACCACGTCATCTCATTGCAAGCATCAGTTGATGCTACATATATTGCATGTGCAGTTGAGATGGTCATTATCTTCTACAATCTAGAGATCCAACTCTCAACTTCACTCCTCAAAGCAAAGACATGTTATGTTGTGCTTTTTATTTTGTCAATATCTCCTGCAAAATCTGAGTCCATGAAACCTTGAACAAGAATGTTCCTGCTTCCATGAGACAATGCAAATATTTGAGGTATATCTCATATCACAGTATCTAGATTATAGCTTCCCAATGCTCCTTGCTAGAATTTACCATAAATTTGATCACAACTTCCATTGCATGAGGTATGTTTTGCCTCGTGCAAATCATTGTCCACATCGAACTATCAACAACAAATTCGTAGGGTAATTTGAACATGTACTCATGTTTCTCACTCATGACATCTTTTTTTGCTTTTAAAAGTCTGAAGTGACTCCTAGAGAAGTCCGAGTAGTTTATAGAAAACTTCTCTGGTATCTTATCAATGTACTTTGTGACTAAAACAATCTGTGCTTCTTGATTTTACTATTTCTGTTAATTTGCATTCCAATGATTTTCTTTGCAAGATCAAGGTCTTTTATCTCAGACTCCTTGGACATTTTTACCTTGAAATATGATATCTCTTCCTTGTTAATTACTACAACAAGCACGTCATGTACGTACAATAGTAGGATGATGTAAGACATATTAAACTATTTTGAAGTAGCAAACTAGTGGTTAGCATGACACTTAGCAGAATCCAATATTTGTCATGAAGAAAGAAAACTAAATGGACAGAAGGATAAATAAAACAACTGACTATCAGAAACTCATATATATCATTTGATCTCATTACAAAGAGATGGGATGTTTTATATAGGAAGTAAACCATTAAAAGAAGCAACATTTTATCTAGAAGACATGTCCAAGAGAAAAGAAACCTTCAAATATTATGATTATTGAATTTTACAATAAATTAGAAATACAATAAGGAAATAAAAAAGAATCATGATTTAAAATAGATAATACATGTTGGATCGCATAAGAATAACAAAATTCTTTCACTCGGTGGCGAGTAGCAAGCGAAAGCATAATTTGATTGGCCATGTTCATTTGGAGAATAAGTACTGAAATAAGAGATCAATTTCCCGCCCAACGCATTCCCAAGATTACAACTATTCCCATAAAATTTCTATTATTTCACCTTATTCCACCATTATTCATATCTTTATTCCACCTTACCTACCCTTATTCCACCTTAGTCTTCTTATTCCTATCTTTTTAGTTGAATAGAGAACAGACCCTTATTCTCCTTATTTCCCTTCCTTATTAATGCTTATTCCCGAATCGATCACCCCCAGAGTGATCATGTGAGATTGGAAGAGTGTTGGCAGAGTACTTCCACATAATCTCACGTAGGAAGCAAACCTGAAGGTGGAGATGGGGTGGTTTGGGTGCACCCACTGTCTAAGGTACGCAAGCTGCTGGCTTACTGAGAGTTTTGGTGCATTAAAAGGTCATGACAACAATGATGGAGCTGAATGCGGACGGTGTGCCAATTTTCATTGATTTCCCTGTGTTTTTCTATCGCAAGTTTTGGGATGTGGTAGGGACGGATATTGTGGATGAATTGGGAGAGTTCTATTAGACCAGTGTAGGTTTTTAATAAGCTCAATAGAGCATTCTATTCCTATTGCCAAAGACAGAGGCATCAAAACATGTTGAATATCTTCGCCCCATTGCATTATCAAATGCCATCTACTTAATAGCGGCCAAATTGTTGGCGAACACGTTGAACAACATTTTGAATGACCTTATATCATCACTACAATCTGCACTCATACAAGGGAGACAAATAGTTAACAGACCATGTCCATAGAAATTATGAGAGACTAGACAAGACAGCAAACATGTGAACTCCTGTAGAAGGTGGACTTCTCTTAAGCTTATGATAATGTGGATTGGTGTTTCTTGTGCTTTGTTATGACAAGACGGGCTTTCCAGATTGTTGAAAATAATATTGCGGGAGAGAATCAAAGAGAGAATAAAATATAAAGAAGACGTTGATTTTACGTGGATCCTACTCCGTGAGGAAAGGGATGAAACCACAAGAGAATCTCCTTAAAGAGACGATACTCTATTCAAATTTCTCAAAGATTGCAATGGTTGTGGAGCTCTATAAATAGACCAACCAAGACACCAAAGTCCCACCACTCCATGATATGGGACTATATGAGCCACTAGGCATAATATCAAGATGACCATGGTGCAGTAACCTAATTATATCTAAGGACCTCACAAACACAACCTATTTATTAATTCAGATGATGAAATAATTCACAACAGTTTTTATTACATGATGGCTCGTTACGGGCTTATTTGTCCAACACAACGTTATAATTTCACATTTCTAAATAAGAAGCTAAAATTAACCCCCAAAAGCACCTAAAAATATGCAAAAGAAATGGCAAAATAAATAAGAAAAAAGACAGGGTGCATGAGTGCACATAAATGCAGACTGTCCAGAAATGAGAGTGAATAGGTCCATGGACCTGTCCGAGAACATGTTCATGACCTTTACATGAAGACCGAGGTCAAAGACCTCGATGGATTCAAGAAGACGTAGAAATAAGTAAATAAAAAATAATGTTGTACGTAAAACAATAAGAACACTTATACACATAAATACACAAACTTTGTACCTTTATATTTAAATTTATAATTTCAGAATGAACTATTTCATAGAAAACTATAAAAATATCACAAAAACACCAACTTACACATACGTCAAATGAAAGTGGTTCATAAAAATACTTTGAAATTGAGTGGGGATCATTTGTGAAAAGGTGGTTCTGGGACCACTTGTACAATTGTGTTAGGTTTTTGTATGTTTTGTACAAATTTTACTTTGACTTATTTTCTCTTTGTAATAATTTTATTTTGTTCCTTGTATATTTTATTTTTCTAAAAATATAAAATCGCATAGAAATCTTAAAACTAAAAAGAAATAAAATAGGTTTATAAAATACATGCCTTGTTTACCTATATTTTATCTTTAGTATTTTATATCTATTTTATTTCACAAAATAAAAATCAACAAGAATATACAGAGCCAGCTTAGAATATTTATTCTTATTGTAAAATATAATATGCACCACTCTTAGCTAGAAAAAATAAAAGAAAAAAATCAAAAAGTATGGTATTTTTAAACCTATCAAATAGGTTCCTAATTTATATCTTGTAGTTTAAGCTTCTTTTGGAAAAACCATGTTAGACAACATAAAAGATCAAATTAATTCAAGAAAGTTTCATTTTGAAGTTTTTTTTTTAAATTTTCTATTTATTTCCTATTTTTCTTATGATGTCATATTTTTGGTGAATTCCTATTAATCGACGTGGACCTGGTCCTAGTCTGCCATCTCTTTCTTCGGTCAACACACCATCCCCTCTCCTTTCTCATGGGTTGAACCCTTCCCACATTAAGAGTTGACCATCTCCCTTCTTCCACCTCTTCTGCAAAGTACACATCTCCCTCATGAGCATCCAATCCATTCCCAACTTCAGAACCACCTCCTCATTCCTCCTCTAGTGCCGGTGGCCTCGCCTCAACCATCTCGTCCCCACCCTCGATCAGAGAAGTAATTAGACCACCTTGAGAACTCCTTGAACCTCACCTTCCATATAACCCAAGTCTCTTCCCAATTTGAAAGTTATCTACCAATTCTCGAGCCCTCTCCTCCATTTCTCATCTCCTTTTGGTGACAACAAGAGATCATGTCGAGCCACAATGAGGTAGATGCTCGCAATGATGTTCCTTGGACCCAAGCCATTGTAGAACGAGCACCTACGCTTGCCAAGCTGCTAAAATCATGACATCCCAATTCGGCCACAAATACTGAAGCTTTAACGCTCCACTATTGATTCATGTCCGTGTAGTAACCATCTTCTTCTCCGGTGACTCTCAATTCCCTTTTTCTTCTTTTTCTTTTCTTCGCCGCTTCTTCTCTATTCTTCTTTCTTGTGTTGACCCAACCCCAATGATTCCTCCTTCCCCAGTTAATGTTGTCTCACCCTACAAACTCCATTGCCTTGCCTCGCGGCCACCCTCTTTCCCTTTCCCTCTTGCTTCTCCACTGATCAGCATTCCACCCCATCTTCGAGCACAACCCATGTTCGAATTAGTCTCTCCTACCCTCGCATCCATAGAAGGTCTCACCCATCCTTATTAGTTTCATTTTAGCACATTGACTGATCACGCATGTCCGGGCCTCCCAATTCATTTGTAGGTGATCTTCGAAGCTCAAGACGCCGCATACGAGCTCGATTGCGTGGAACATTAATCGAAGGTCCTCTCCTACTTGTATTCAACTATAGAAGATAAAGAAGAGGGGAGGAGACGAAGAGCATCAGTCCTTGGATCTGCTTCTCCCCCTTTAGTCACCATTGTCCATCATGGGATGACCCCAATCGAGGGTGGTGGTACCGTCTCACCTCCATCCAAGCATGCCACATATCATCTTACACACTACTCAATCTATCTCTCAACGAAGCCTCATCACCATTTGATCTCATTAGGAACTCATGTGCATTGTGCTTGTGAGTAGGATAATTACTACCACGTGCGTTGAGCGTTAGCTAAAGATAAAAAGAATTTTTACACTCATAATCCTATGTACTTTCAATACACTACAACAAAAATGATTTTTAGCCACAATTTGTTACTACACAATTAACATTTATAGCTACAGAATATAGGCGAGAGACGACTTAACTGTAGCCATTGTTCCTAGTCCATGATCATGGTAGCTAAAAATCAGAACACCAAAAATTTCGTCACTGTAGTTTGGTTACGACAATTAAGATTTATTAACAAACTGTCACCAATATATATGATGACGTGGAAAATAAATACCAATAATTATAATTGTGAGAAAATCCTACATTATAATCACATGTATTATTAAGTATGATGAACAGTCCATAATCATAATCCATAGAAAATAGTTTTAGCTACAAAATTATTGAAGTTATTATCTACATTTCCAACGATATGAGTTGCCTACTAATTGTTTGTGACTAATACAAATGGATAAAAGTCTATAATTAATATTTAATAATATCATTTCTTTTACATTAAATGGCATGGAGATTAATATTGTGATTGTACAATATCACATATCTCTCCATACAAAAGAGTCTTGACATTCATTTAATTACCATTAAGCAAAGTTTAAAAAACGAATATTATTTAAACAACATTTACAAGTTTGACTTCCTCATCCATCACATGAAAAATTAAACTTTCAAAAAGATATTAATTTTACATAAATTCAACTTTGAGAAAAATGGTCAAAAACGAGGCTCTTCAATGGTAATCTTCCTCGATCTTCACTTCTAGAAATCTTGCATCAGTCTTCATTTTGATCCTATATAAGCAACAAGTTAAAGGTTAGAACAAAGTTTTTGAAATAAAATCAAGTAACTATTAAAAGAATAATTAATTTAACCATTATATAATATAAATTGGTGAAAGCTATATCCATTTAAAAATGGAGTTGTAATCTTGATATTTGTAATTTTAAAAAGATTTAAATAAAAATATTCGATTTTATCAATTGTGCATCATGATTTATAGTTGCACTGGTTGCTTTTTCTCTATTCTGATATTGTTACAACTCTATAATTATTAAATAAAAGTGATGCACCGATAATTTACTTGATCGATATGAGAGTTCATTAAAATAAAGCTTGCATGTGAACGATAAGGATGTGAACAATGAGATTGATTTGTATTATGTTGAGAGTTTGGTGCAATAGTCATATTTTCTCTGCCCATATGCAAACTTCCACCCTATAAGCATTATTTTCACTATATGGAGGACCTTATAAATCACTTAGTGAGACAAATAATACAAGATCAGATATGAATATAGAGGTGGAGGTGAATGTAGATGTGGCAGAGTAATGGATGCACCATGTGGTTGAGTAATGGTTGCACTAGTATTTTCTCCCCTTATTTAGAAATTGACACCCTACCTTCATCAGACTCAATATAAAAAAACAATGATGCATCGATAATTTACTTGAAAATAGTAAGAAATGTTTAGGAAGATGAATATTTTCCATGTAAATGATACAAATATGGAGGATGATATGAATATGAATATGGATACATATGATGATTAGGAAGCGATGTAAATTTGGGTATGTCGTACCAATTGTATGATTTCTACTTCCTTGCACAAATGTTTGTGAACATGGATTTCTACTTGCTTGCACAAATGTTGGTGAACATGGAAATATTTTATGGTGTGCATTCATTCTAGGATTATCTCCATCAAGATAAGGAATAGTTCCTCTGCTCACAGTATTATCTCAGCAACCACTATTACGTCGTTCATTATTATTTCCTTGCATATCTTGACGAAATTTAGTGTTTGTAGCATTGACTTCACTCACTTGTACCTATATTTATATGCACAACAATAATATCGATATAGTGATTTACATATGCATTATATTTATATGAATATGTATGTGTATCATGCTCTTCATCATTACTCCAAGATTGGACATTAAATCCAAGATGTTGACTTAATCGATCAAGTACAAGATTTTGCTTCATGAGCATCTTTTCTAGTACGATAATCTTCTCCTACACATAACAAATGACTTAATCGATCAAGTACAAGATTTTGCTTCATGAGCATCTTTTCTAGTACGATAATCTTCTCCTACACATAGAACAAATAATTTAGACAATTCTCATCACATATTTATTAAGATAAAATACAAAATAATGAATAATATAACATGATCTTGAGATTGTGAACTCTCTGACGATTGCAGTTTCAAAGATATAGATCGTTGATATGATCCATTATGTCCAGCTCCAAAATTAAGAATGTAACTATTCTTTACAGGTTTTGCATGGTGAGCATATGCAGCTGCCACAATAGCACATTCTTTTTGTGACTCAAATGATTTGTTTTGTATTTGTTTAGTTTTTGTAACCACAAAGTCCTCGATATCAATTCACCATGATACATCCATGTAAAATATCTTGAAGTAAATCCTTTAAGCATCACATAATCATATACTTCTTCTGCTCTTTTATTGAATCTATTACCACACATCTTACAAGGACAATGAAGGACCTCGGGCTAATAATCTGACAAATTCTGAGGTGTAAAACTGATAAATTTTCGAAGCTCGGATTCAAAAATGGGGCTATCAAATATGTTATCTACTGAGTAAATAGCTCTTGGCATTCATGTAGTCCATTCTCCTAATCAATTATTACAAAAAAATAAGTAATAGCTTATTCCAATAGCTTAACTGATCTATGGAAACAATATGTTCTCTGTCCTATCAACCATGGGTGAGAATTTCTTTTTCTTAATTCTATGCAGCAACATGTGAGGATAACTCTCTTCATCATATATATGTTTTAAACTTAGAAAGAAAATCATTTTGACATATAATTGAATAGTTTAATATTCAAAAATCGATATGAAGTAATATAATTCTTTTATACTTAGACATTTATCAAATACAATTTTGTTAATCTAGATGATCTTTTATACAGTCACATATAGCTAAGACATGAATATGCCAAGAAGATTGATGTGAAAAAGTGAGACGAGGTTGTATTAAATGGAATCTAACCAAATCAATAATGCATGTAAGCTTTCATCAACAATGTTGTCTTATTTAAACAAGTTCTAAGATTTTTCATTTTTTTTACGATAACGAAATGACAAAGAAAATCCACTTCAAAAGAACATATTTTTATGTAACAATAATAAAGATTCGAAAAATATTAAGTATCATCAACGTTAATGATTAGCAAAAAATTTGAAATTGCACAACATAGGTAACGGCATACATCGCAATTTCGTATAATGTATAATTATTTATAATTCAAGAACTTTATGTATAATCTAAGGATGCCACTACATCTACTTAAAATCAAAGAATACAACACATAACAAAGACTCATTACATCACTTTTTTTGTATAATCCAACAATCATTTAGTAAGAGAAATACGATAATTTAATCCATAAGATCAAATCAAAATGCAAATATGCAACTTTTAGCATCTAAGAAAACTTGTATCCATAGCAAGATTCATTAACAAAAAAACATTACGATTTGCCATTGGGACTAGGCTCAATTTTGAGATAAAAGTTTTCTAGTTGAATAGAGATTAGCATCGAAAATACATACACATACAAGATCGTAACAGGAAATATATGGTAATGACACCTTTGATTTAAGGAGCAACGTCAAAGGAGACAATAGAATATAGCAATATCCCACAATGGTTGAGATCAATGTTTGACGATGATAGCACTCCAAGATGAGCGATACCTGAAGAAAATATACATAGGATACCTTCAAAAAACGACGAGCTTTAGAGGGGAGCAAAGATGGCTACGAGCGGCAATGACCTCGCGATTTATGGACAGTGGGAGGGAAACAAACAGGGGAGGGGAAAGTTAATATCGTGAATCCGGGGAGAGGGAAACAAATGGAGAGGGAAAAGCGAGGGTGTGGGAACGATTTCTATCGTGAAAATTAAAAAGGCGCTTAGTTATTGGAGGGAAAGTGAAGGATTACATTTTTCAATTATATATATTAAGAATCCTATGCAATATTTTTTAAAATATTGTCATTTAAAAGCTCATTGGACATGTTTCTATGGCCCAAAGGAGAAGGGGTAAGTAACTATGGTGGGGAGAAAAGTCGTGATTTATGTTTGCTTATTGAATGATATGAAATAAGCCATATTTCCTAAAACAAGGGAACTATAACATTAGAATATTTTCTATATATTTTAAATTTAATAATAAAGTACGTAAGTTACAAATACAAAAATCATCATTAAACCTTTTCGTGATTCCCGATCTATTCTTATTTGATAATATTTACCATATGTATGTTAATAACGAACTTAATAAAAAAATTCATGAGTTTAATCTATAGATTTAATTGTTGATTATACAATAGCTATGTCAATATAAATTTTTAAATTCAAAAGTAAAGAATTATATATTAATTGGGAACAATGGATGGAGTATCCCATCTTAGTCACATCAATGTAGAATTTTCAACTAATTTATGAGAGGAGGATGTCATGGTATTTTTTCAATTACATCGTTGCTCTACATTAGCTTCATATTTTTCGCCACCAAAATAATTAACGACGATGAATTTGTAGCCATATTCCGTCTGAGTTTTCTTTATGTTTTTTGCTACGGAATAATCGTAGGCCATCACATATTTCGTAGCTAATAATATTTTGTAGGAAAATGCTTGTAGCCTTTTTGCCCTTTTGTTGTAGTGATATTACATGCATAACCCTCTATAATCGTGAATTACAGCAAGAACCTTGACCAGTGATTAACTCTTCATCTAATCTTACACCCATAACCTTCGACCCACAAAAGTATATATGGTTATGGATGTAAAAATCACTAAATGTTAAGCATTATTCAGGGTTCTGGATGTAATTAGCGATTATGGAAGGTTATGTACATAATATTGAAAGCATACAAGGTTGTGGGTGTAAAAAGCCTAAAAAAAGATCCTCGCCTAAGCTTTGCATGATCAAGGCCTTCGGATTTTGATAAAGACTAGGATCCCCATATTATGAACTTTAACTCAAAGTTTGAATTTGCAATGGTACACCTATGTTCATAGAGCCATAACTTTTACAGGCGATCTCCATTTTGATATTTTTTATGGCATTTGGAAGCTAGAATTCTCTTCTACATGTTCTTGGTGTTTCAAGAACCTTGCAAAAGCAAGGAATTTATAATGTACTTTTCAATAAACATACATGATTTGCATTATAACATCTCCTCTTCAAGATTCGATATTTTTTTTGTAACTTGGATATATTGTACCATGCATAATCATCCAACTAATCCCCAAAGCATTTCGAGAAAGCATTGCTCCTAGTAGCCTATGAATTTTTCGTAAGATTTGCATTATTTAATTTTGACTAGATGCATATGTAGTCCATTTTCAAATTAAAAATATGCTAGTATAACATGTACTACCTATGTGATTTTAAATGGACTTCTATATAATTGTTTGCTTAGTTTAAAAATATAAATTTGAGTTTCTATTTTTATGCAATTTTTACCTATTCCTATCATCTCCAAAAATTATCAAAAAAATATAGTAGTTTTCCTTCGTATAAGGCTTTTCGAAAATGTTGTATGTAAGACTTAAAATCACACAATATTAATAAAAATCACTAAAAACTCATATAAAATAAAAAGTGTTTTGGAAACCTAATTTTTTCTATTATTTATAAAGACATAATTTGAATTTTAGGACTACTTTTTGAGTCCAAAACCCTTTTCCCAAGTCAACACTATTCATCCTTATTATTTATTTTCAGATTTTATTTCTCTTTGGTTTTAATTTATATTTTTCTTTGCTTGAAAAATGTTCAAAAATATTTAAAAAATTTGAAAATTACAAAAAAATTTAATTATATGTTTATCATGTATTTATTAATTTTATTTTATTTTAAAACCTCGATTTCTTTCATTTATCTTCTTTATATTATTATACATCATTTTCCTTTCTTTTCTATATATATATAAAATAAAAAATGAAGAATTGAAAAGTATAAAGAATTAGATATTATAAATTAAAAAACAAAAATATTGTATCTATATTACTCCACCTATATAGGTATAAGATAAAAACACCTAGAGAAAAAATCATATAAATCACTTAAAACACAAAACATACATATTTAGTTGGACTTTTAGGACAAAGCCGGTTGATCCACATAGGGTTTGCTTCCTTGTGTTTAACTTAGGTATACTTGTCTAGTTAATCCAAGTGTTGAAATAAATTAATTTGTTAATTGTTTTGAATGAGTGCTAAAATTCAACACATTTAAAATATTATTCACTACCATTATCAGTAAGTGAACTAACTGAAGATTCACGAGAATAAATTTATCTTCTTGATCTAAAAGCGCATGAGGAGGTGGACAATTGATATATCCATGTACCATTAGTGAAATGCACCATCGGAGACTTGAGCTTTCACTGCATCTTTCTAGATGACGAACGAAAGTGAGCCTAAGATTTCATTGGAAGTGGATGCAAGCCTACAAGTAGTTGGTGCCTTTCCAATACCCTCTTGTAGGCATTTTTCCCTTGACTTGCATTTTGTTGTACATTTATCTTTCTAAGTTAACATGCACAAGGAATTTTGAATCATTCCAAGTCCCGAAAAAATCTCTTAAGTTCCATATCGACAAGGAATTTTGAATTTGTTGGGATGGGCCCTTCGAATTATACATGTAAAAGTGAGGGAATAATCTAGTACGGACAAGCTTCAACTTTTTTAGGGTTTTTCTCCGATGTTTTAATGGCATGTTATGGAGATCATATCTTCTTCGTCGATATCCTCAATCTCATTAGTTTCTTTTAACGGGGTACGCATGAACCCTTTCATCCATGTCTAATCATCATCTTGTGTTTTTGCTTGGTTACACATAAAATTGGTCATTCGTTCTCTCCTTCCATCATCTTGCTCATTTAAACCGCCATGTTCACCGTTGCCTCGCTAATTGAGGATTTGTCAAGGGTGCCCTCCATTGTTTGTCAAGGGATCAATCATGATCAGTTTTAGCAACCTCTTACTGAGATAAAAACAGAAATAAGATCTCTTCACCAGTAGTAGTTAGAAATTTTAATTTAAATAACCACTTAAACATTCACTAGCCTTTGGGATCTATCATTAGGATTCAACTTAATGTAGTGTGTGGATTTGCCACATAATGCAATGGAGGACTAATTTAATGTTTTTGATCAATTTTATGTGGAGAAGAAAGATGTGATTTATAAGTTTGTACTTACTATTGTCCAAAAAAATTGAGAAGAAAATGCAAGAAGATGATGAATGCATATGTTGCAAAGATGTATATTTTCCAATAAATATTGACGATGCAAATGGTACATAAATTTGAAATTGTATGCTTCGTATGATCCCATGCATGAGATTTCATGCAGTGAAATATTTTTATGATTTTTGTTGGAACAAAAATGCAAAAGACATTACTCTACTTATATAGGAAAATAAAATGCAAAATTAAAAAAAAATATTAGGAAAATATATTAAGGGCAATAAGCACCTTACTCTAAAAGAGCATGTGAAAATAAAATCATATGACCTATCTCTAAAAATCTTAAAATTAATATATCTATCTCTTGATGCATTCATTGATAGAGATGAGAGAAGAGTCGATGACCTCTATCCATAAATTTTGAGGTATCTATGAAAAAGAAGAAGAAAACATGTCGATTTCGAGATGGTGGAAATGCAACACAATATTCGATGTAAATAGATTTATCTTGACATATAGCAACAATGTTAAAAAATTAACACATTGAGTAATCATGTTTGTCGCTAGCTCAAGAAGTCTCACAAATTTAGTCGAAAAATGCAGCATTGGGCGAGTCTGACTCGATAGATAGAGAGGAGATCTTTGAAAAATAGGATTCTAACATGATTTCATGTTGATTGGGATTTTTATGAGTTTTTTCGATCCGAATTTAGGGTTTAAAACATGCACAATACAAAATAAGGGACTTAGATTCATGAACAACTACAATTTGATAATAGAGAAAATTATGATTATTATTATTTTACTTTCAAACAATAACATTTACTAATAAGATAGGCATCACAATAGAGGCGAGCTTGTGCCAATTAGTTTTTCCATTTCATTGTTTGGTTTATATTAAGAATAAAATTTTAAATAATTGTTATATTTCATTCTTGTGTTTGATAGACAGAATGAAAGAAAGATGTTAGCTACTTCCATGGTGTAGTTGATTTAGTATAAAAATAGACTTGTCATGCCCAAAATTAATTTACTCTATATGTTTGATATATAAGATGCGAGATTACAATACTAGTAGGAAGGAAAAGTTATGATTTTACAATTTTAAATTTGAAATCTATTATACCAACTTTAATTTGTAAATGATATAAATGCATTTAATAGGACTCGCTACCGCATCAATTTCCGTTTTAAAATGGATGTGTATATGATGAATCTCCGTTTCATCATCTTTATTCTATTATTTTGGCCTTAAAAACCCTAGTAAATGCATATAAATACCCTTAATTCATGCATTTTATCATTCATGCATTGTTGTGTAAATACTGTATAAAAATAAAATGCATGTCGGAGTGTATATATGTTGTATAGTCAATAAGCAAGCTTGAGCTTTAAAGTCAAATCATGTGAGCCTGATGCTAGATGACTTGACTACACTGATCTTGCATCCTAGGATAGGTAGCTATACTGGCTACCGTCCATTCTTCTCTTCACCCCCTCCTCTTGAGTTGGTTGCCACTTGAACTTAGAAGGGAATACCCCGCTCCTCGAGGAAGGAGTTACTGGATTGGGGAATCATTGGGTTTTCATACTGGCGAAGTCAATCTCTTTGTCATTTCAGTTGGGGAGAGCCACCATCACTTCCATTGTACGAGTCAGATTCATAGTCGTTAGGGTTTGCGTATAAATTGAAGTATTCTGACCTGGCTATTGAGGAGACTTGAGCAGTGTTTTGGGATTCTCGAAGGCTGTTGGATTTCAAATATGATTCCCATTAAGGTTCTGCCTGCACTAAAATTCAAAAGGTCCGACTTAGGCTCCAAACTTTTATTTTGTGAAGACAAGTTTGATAATTAAATTTAATCCATTTTCTACTTTTTCTTTTCTTTGTTTTTCTTTTTCTGCACTTATTGCATAAGTGTTTGTTAGGGACTAGCAAAGGCAAGTATATGGGGATGATGAATCTCCGTTTCATCATCTTTATTCTATCTTTTTGGCCATAAAACCCCTATTAAATGCGTATAAATACCCTTAATTTATGCATTTTATCATTCATGCATTGTTGTGTAAATATTGTATAAAATACGGTTTTTAAAGCCAAAATTATAAAATAAAGAAAAGAAAAATAAAAAGAATAAAATATTGAAGATATTTATGACCCTAAATCCCGAGATCTAGGCACCTCGATGACTAGGTCGACAAGGAATAAAGTAGGGGGAGATAAGGGCCAAAAACCAATAAAATCCTTATTTATTTAATTCATTTTTATTCATTTTTGGGACCTATTTTTAGTTCCACTTTTTATACTTCAAATAAATAAACTTTGAACATGAAAGTTGTAGATAATTAAATATAGAAAAATACAAAATGATTTCATACAAAAATAATATACAGATAAAAAGTTATGATCTGAATAAGTTTCCAAAATCCCAACTTCCCAAACATGTACCTCTCAAATAAAAACTCAACATATATCGAAATCACCTTTCATTGTATATAACTTTTAATAATCTATATAATAAAGGTGGTTTCATATTTTTTGGAGTTACGGTTTGAAAGTTAGGTTTTGAACCCCTATGGTTTACTTATACCGATTAAAATATTCATTTTATTTATTATTCATTATTTTTGTAATTTTATATTTTTTATAATTTTTAAATATTATTTATAGTATATTTACATAATAAAATTGGAATAGAAACATCAAGAAATATTAAAATAAAATACTTGTATAAAATACATAGGTATAATACCTATAAGTATAGAGATAATACATCTATTTATTTAATTGTATAAAATACATCAGAAAAATAAAATAAAAATATATTTAAGTATATAAAATTAAGTTATAAATATATAAAATAATAAATTTAATTAATTAAATAAAAAATACAAAATAAAAATAAAACATTAAAATATATAGACAAATATACCTATATATAGCCCCTAAAAGGTAACTTGTAATTTTAAAACTCTAAAAAAATAAAAATCATAATAAAATAATTTAGAAAATAATAAATATTTTTCATTTAAAATCTAAAAATTATAAAATCATTTTTTAATTTAAAATTAATTTATAAATCTTTTTGCCAGGGTTTTTTTCTGGTTAGTCCACGTGGACCAACCAGATCCACCTGTTGGTTGACCTCGGTCAACTCTCTGACCGAGGTATGCTCCTTTGTCAGATTTTATTTTGTCCCATCTTCGCGACTTTTTCAAGATCGTTTCTTACACTATCTCGAGACAGTCTCTTCATGACTTTTTCTCCCGATGGATCACGGATACATACCCTTGTGTTTTTTTGGGGAATGGATTATCGATCCGCCCGATCTTCCTCTTTCTTTGAGTCGTTCGACCGGTTGTTGAAAAGACCATCCATCTTTCCCCTTCGATTTTGAACCCTCTTTGACCACTGTCCTCTCCTCCTTTCGTGCTCAATCGACTGAGGGTGAGGGAGGTGGCAGCTCCTTCATCATGTCGTTATGTTGATCGAGGAGGTGGCCGAAGGGCGACTCCACCTCCATCTCCGGCCACTGGTCGTGAGGTCCAATCTCATCGTTTCACGGCTTGAGGTCCTATCTTTTCTTCATTTTTTGTTTGTTTATATTCTCCTTAGCTTTAGGAATTTATCATCACCGCCATTCTCGCCTAACACCCAATCGAACACCATCTCGATCACCTCGTCGGAACTTGCTCCGGCGACCTTCCATTTCACCTCCATAGCCCATTTCACCACCGCAATGGGGTCAGGGCAACTTGCCCTTGACCCTATCACTCTTTTTTGCAGGTATCTGGAGTACGAAGACCACCTGGAGCGAGTTTGGGTGCTCGACGGAGGATCTTGGAGCCCCCTAGCTCCACCGCCCCCGTGCGAGAACGTCGGTGTACCCTGGCTTTTTGTCGCCTCCAGATGATAGACTGGACCTGCAGGAGTCGTCCGGGCCCTTTTGGAGCATCCGGGAACCACAGAGGAGGAGGATCGAAAGCGGGGAACCTCGTCTCGCTGGAGTTCTTCCCCGTTCTTCCCTCCTCTCTCTCTCAGTCGTCAGATCAAGACCCTCTGCCCAGAAGAGCAGCTGCCATTGGATCTACCCACGCCGCAACCGTCCGATCATCGTATAGGATCTAATCCCAGTCGTAGCTTCCGAAGCGGTATCGGGACATCAGAGCACGCCACGTGGTAAGTGATTGCCTTGCAGTCGTCCGATTCTGCCTTGCTTTGGGTATTTTCCAATCTAACCCCAAGCAATTTTTGTATTGTGATATTAATATTCAAAATTTCCTCGTTCCTTCATATATTTTGTAAAATTTGCAAATCTCTCCCTAAACTTTCCATATTTGCAACCGGGTCCCCGGCCACGTCTCCTCATGTGACACGTCACGTGGGTTGTGTATTTTGCAGTGGACCCCTTGGATTTCTGTTATTTCAATTTAGTCCTAGAAATATTTTCTGTAGTTATAACGTTTTGGGTATTTTGCAATTTAGCCCGCTGGCTTTGGAAATTTACTTTTGAGTCCTTACCAGGGGCGTACGTGGTAAACACGTGATTTTGGTGATTTTTGCAGGGAAGGACCTGTAGCTTTGTGAATTTATATTTGGTCCAGTAACTTTTTGTAGACGTTTAATATTTTGTGGGAAATTTACACTCAGGCCCTTGCACTTTAATCTATTTACAAAATAGCCCTCATTAGTGTTGTATTTTCTCTTTGTTGTCTCTATTTATTTTGCGCATCTATAAAACTCAAAAAAATCTCAAAAAATAGACTTAAGTTCCTATTAAATTGCTCTTTCACGTTAATATTTTTAATTTTGCATTTTGAGTCCTTTTATTATTTATAAAAAATCAAAAACTTGCATTTTCATCCCTGTTTGCAATATAATATCCCTAAAAATTATAAGTGTTTTTTGAAAAATTCCCAAAAAAATATATTTTGTGTATTTTTGTGCTTTTAACTTCCAAACCAAAAACTACTAAAAAAATATAAAATAAAAATCAAAAAATAGGAAAACTCTAAAAATCTCTATAAAAATATATAAAACCCAGAAAAAATCCAAAAATTACATTTTCTGTTTCTAAATTTTTATTTTAATATCTTTGTTTAAAATTAATTTGGAGAATTTTGGTTACTATTTGGTATTTTTCATCTCCATTTTAATTTTGGGTAATTATTTTATTCCCTGTTTTGAGTATTTTTTACTTTAAAAATACCAACAAATTAGCAAAAAATATTAAAAAATCACAAAAACATTATAAAAATATAAAAAGCATAAAAAGATTTGATTTCCTATTTTTTGATTATTTTTACATATTTTTATACGTATATTATCTATCCCTTACTTATATTGTATATATATATTCTATATTGTTTTATATCCTTATTAAAAGAAAAAGAAAATATAAAAAATATAAAATATAAAAAGAAAATACGAAATCAGAAAATTAAAAATCAAAATATAAAAATCAAAAATCAAATAAAAATATAAAATTAAAAACCCAAAAAATAGCATATATATAGACAAATACATCGCATTCATTTTTTGAGCATTAATTTGCCCTGATCTACTTGCTTGTTCCCTGTGCTCGACACTCTACACATACTTGCACCTTGATAGATTCGTTGAGCATGTTTTTTTAATTTGTGCTCGTTGTAGTATGTGTACTTACCGAATCAGTCAGATCTGAGAGAAGAATCTCCGTAAAGAGTGTCTCGGCTTTAATTTATATCCGAGCAAGTCCGGTGTCGAACACAAGGAGGCAAAGGAACAACTTCAGGGTAATTTGAAAATTTAGGTCTAGGTTTCCACATGGATTTTTTATTTTTTTATGCAAAAAGAATACGAATGCACAATGCAGGTGAATTAAGAAGAGAATAAGAAACTAGGCCAAATTAATTTTAATATGAAATTAATCAGATTTAGCCAAATTGTATTTTTCCTAGAATCTTAATCCAGTAATGAATGCAGAACGTATTTTTTTGGAATTTTAGGGGTAAATGTCAAGAGATAGTACAAGAACCATGTTCTTATATTGGCTAAAGGTGTTGATACTCAGGTTTCATGAAGCCTTCATTGATTTTATCCCATCTTCGAGCATCATCAAATCAGGTCCAAACTCAAATCCCTCATCCCATTTCCTCAAGTGAAATTTCAACTTATCTCATCATAACTGCAGTCGTGTATGCGAGGTGTTGATCATATTCTTAAGGTCGGAGACTAAGCATGCAATATAGCACATAAATCTTTCAAACTAGGGAGATGTGAATAATTAAGTTAATGACCCTAATAACTAAGGCTGATTAACTCAAAATCTCAAGACCTCGTAGACGAAGTGTTCTTGAACATCATAAGTCTTGTGTGAATGTGTAAGTGTCAGGGACTAAACCAACTTATTAGTTAGTTTTTTTATTTTTTGTGTTTTTTTAAAAGAAAGGAAAAGAAGGAAATGTTTTTTTTTTGAAAAAAGGTTTTTGCTTTTGCTTTGTTTCTGAAAAAAATGAAAAAAGGAGAGCTTTTAATTTTTTATTTTTTTTTATTTTTTTATTATACCTCTTATTTACAACAATTTACCCATAATCCCTTATTTTAATTACAAACAAGTCAAAGTACGAGCTATAGGTAAAGTATATATGTAATATATACAAACCCCACTATACTTAGCATGTGTTATGTCCTCATGGAACTAGGTGATGAAAAGCCATAGCTCGTGCTAAGTATAAGTGGGTGAAAAGAATTGAAGTGGAAAAGAATATAAGAGTGTGGGAGAATACACAACAGGCATCGGGCCCCCTATACTTAGGCTCCGGTCAGCCTAAGCATTGGAAAGAACACAAGAATGGAGGATCGATGAGAATGGGAAAGAATATACAAAAAGAAAATAAAAAGAAGAGACGGAGCAAATCAAATCGCTCACCCCCCAATACTTAGGATCTAGTCATCCTAAGTATAGTCATAAAATGAAAATGATACGGAACTGGGGCGAGTGATGCGAGTCATGGAGGAGGGAGGGAAATAAAGGAAGGAAAATATGTACAAGGAGGAGTGAGGATGTACAAGGATCAAGAAGGTTTGTGAAGGACCTTCTTGCGTGAGCGAGGGGGAGGGTAGTATACACATGTGTCTCTGTCAGAATCATCCTCAAGAGAATAATAGTGAGGTGTAGAGAACATCCAATGAGGGTCGACACATGGTTGCTTGCTCAGATATGGCTTCAGAACAGCCGAACTGAGCTCACTCATATAGATCACCTCATCTGGACATGATGAGGACTCCTCAGAAAGTTCCTTCTCTGGTACATCGAAGGTAACTTTCTTAGCCGGTTTTCTAGAATCTGAAGCATCAAGAGGAAGAGGAGAGTGATATGTCTTGAGCAGTTCAGGGGAACACCTCGAGCAATCAATACTCTTCTTCTACTTACTAGATGACCGACTAGAGGATGGAGCAACTGATTTATCAAGATTGGTCAATTTGGTCCCAGTTGTCTCTTTTGGTGTAGATCCTGGATGTAGTGAGTGTGAGGTGTTGACCAGAGGTTCATCATCAGATGAGTCACCATATGCATTATAATACTCCTGCAGGGTTGATGGATCTCGTATTCATCATGCTAAAATTGGTCAATTAGGCTCGGTTCCCCTTCATTCAAATGCATTTAATCATTAATAAAGCATCATTAGCATACATACATGTGTAAATAATATTTGCATTTCATCATGCATAATTGCATTAAAAATTCCAAGTGTAAATTAGCCCAAAAAGCAGCTAACTTCTCATATTTTTAATTAATTCACCCTAACTTCGATTGACCCCAAATCACCTCTATTATGAAGATATTACTAACAATATTAAATAAAAAATATAAAAAAATTCTAACTCAAGTGTCAAATGATCCCAAAGTCTAATTTCACATCTGACAGACAAAAACGTGCATATCTCCCTCATACAATATCCGATTTTGGTCTACTCACTTTTAAAACTCCATTTTCAAATACCTTCAAAACAAGATCAATTTCGAAAAATTCGGAGCTCATATGTGAAAGTTGGGTTTTGGGCCTCTTCTTGCGCATTTTAACTTTTTGCTAATTTTGACCTAAGTTTTTATGTACATAATTAACCTTTTTAATTTTATTCTTTCTTCATTTGTGTTCTTTGATGAAAGTTTTATTGAATGACATAAAAATCCAAAACTAGATCAAGACTGAAATCAAAGAAACTGACCGTGTCCAAGTGTCTGTTGGGAGTTTGTACAAAAATCCCGTATTTTGCACTTCTATTATATTTTCATATTTTTTTATTTATTAAAAATCCAAAAAAAATATATTAGTGTATAATTAATTTTCTTGTATTTTATCGTATTTTTTCTAGATTTTTATCCTCTTTAAAACCATCAAAAAATTACAAAACTCCAAAAAACTGATTTTCTATACTCATGGAAAACCACCAAAAATACCAATTCGCACAGATGAGCTCGTTTAATCTAGGATCCTTCATGAAAGTTGTAGATCTCGTCGAGATGAACAACTTTTGTGAAGGAAATTTTTTGATCTGAGGTCTCCTCTTATTTCTTTTTTTTCTCTTTAATTTTGAAATTTTATTTGGGGCGCCACGTGGCAGCTCCTGGGTGTGCCACGTGGAACCCCACATAATTCACTCCTCTCTCCTCCTTGGGTCACGTGCACAGCATGAGACCCCACCTTCTCCTACCTCCAATCGTTTCCAAACCAGCCCCCTGATGAATCTGTGATTCATCACTCTAAAAGTTGAAAATAGAGCTTTGTTCCCGAGTAATTAGATGCATATTTCCACTTATATTGTATAATTAGCATTCATGCTGCATAGTAATATCTGCATTTTAGCATTCATATTTGCATTAAATAAGAAGCAAAACTCACTTGTAAAAATCACCTGTATATTCACCATATTTCACCTATTTGTATATATTTTATACTAAATCCAAATCCAATAAAATCAACTCTATAGTGTATATATTACTAACACTTATTAAAAAAATATCAAAAAAATACTAACTTGTAAAAATACCCAATAAAACCCCAAACCCAGTTGGAGACCTTAGACCTTAGAATGCACATATCTCTCTCATACAGTGTCTGATTTAGGTCTACTCACTTTTAAAGTAATATACATTCAAAGACCTTCAAAAAAAGATCAATTTCATTAAAATCGGAGCTCGTATGCAAAACTTGGGTTTTGGGCCCCTATTGTATATTGTACATATTGACCTTTTTGCCCTTTATTTTATCCTTTTATTTTCTTAATTATTAAAAATCCAAAAAAATTAGATTAAGTTGTAAATATTCCCTTCATATTTCTCTATTTTTATTTTGATTTTTCTCTTATTAAAAATAACAAAAAAAGTACAAAAGATAAAATGTGGTATTTTATATCTATAAGGTACCACCCAAAAATACATTTTGTACAGATGACTTCTTTTGATTTCGACCCTTCACAAAAGTTGTAGATCTCATCGAGACGAGCAACTTCCGTGTTGACCACTTTTTGATTTAACCCCTTTGTTATTTCTTTTTTATTTTTCTTTACATTTAATTTTTGAATTTTCTAGGAGCGATATGTGGCAGTTCCTGGAGCCGCCACATGTCACCCCATTATTTTTTATTATTATTTTCGGATTTTATTATTATTTATTATTACTATTTTAATTATTATTATTAGTAGCCTACTTATTTTACTTATATTATATTATATTTTTATTATTTCTTTCTTTCCCTTTTACTTCTTTTTTTCTTATTCCCCACTCCTAGTCACCACTTCCTCCACCATCCCTCCATCTTCTCCACCACTTTTCTAACTCCCTCCTCCTCTTTATATTCTTATATCCCTCTCCATTTTTCATCATCCACCGATCTTGAGAGAGAGAGCCCCAGCCCTCGTATTGTTCCTGGTGACAGCACGGATGAGACGATCTGAGCGACGACGAGCTCGGCCATCTTCGGCCGTGGTGAGATCCAAGGAGCCTCGCAACTCCTTGTTGCAGCTTCCACATAAGCTGCTCAAGCTTCGGAGCACCCGCTATCTCCTCGAGGCGACGATGGAAGTTGCACACCGTGGCTCCACTTTCGACGAATCACAGGTAAGTAACCCCTCTTCTCGTCCTTGTCAATTTTTTTATATAATAATTTTTCCCCTTGTTGTTCACCAAACACCATCACACACAAATCACATCCTTCAACACTATTTCTATTTTATTTCTACCACTGTGTGTGTTGTTTACAAAGAAAATATAAAAAAATTACAAAACAAAATTAAAAAAACAAAAAAAACAAAGTTTTGCAGGTTCTGCACGGCCTGACCGGCGCCGCCCTCCTCCATCCCCGCTGCTGCTCCAAGACGCCTTTCCACTGGCCGCCTGCCACCCAGCTCCTCCTCCAACGGGCGGTGCCCGATCTTCGCCCCAGGCCGTCTTCGACGCACTCCCCCGCTCCGCCACAATGAGCGGCCCACACAGCCCCGCACCCCATCGCTGCATCCAGCCCTCAGCCAGAACGCCGCGTCGGCCGCTGTCGCACACCCGCCTCCTCAGCCGCTTCAGCGGGTCGCGCACCCAGACGCGTCGCCCTCCAGGCTGCTAGCCCACGCGCCGCGCGCCGCGCAAGCCGCCCGCTCACACCATCCGCCTCCGCGGTCGTTCCATGCCCACGCGGCCGAGATCTGCTGCCCTCGCTTCAGCCCGCGCCACCGCCTCTGTTCCGCATCGCCACGCGCAGCGCGTCCCCGCGCCAGCCCCAGCGCCGCCTCGCTCGCGCTCCGCCTAGTTCGCCCACCGTGCTGCTGCCACGTGCCATGCGCATCCCCCCACCTCGCGTGCCCTAAGCGTAGGGAAGAGGGTTTTTGGAACCCACGTTTCCAACAAAGAGGTCTATTTTAATTTTTTTTTATTTTTTTGTGCAAATCGCAGTGTATCCCTTTAGTTTTCTTTATTTTCAAAAGCAACCTTGTGCGTATTCATTTCATTTTTTTCATTTATGTAACTGCAAAGAGACCCCTGGCTTTGAGTGATAATTTGGACCTCAAAATAGCATTATTTTATTCAATCAAAAATAGCACTTTGATGAGCAACTAATTCTTTATCTCGTGGCTATTTATTTGCATTTTTGTGAGCATAAGATTATTTATTAAAAATCAGAGATTGAAAATCAGTGATATTTTATCTATTTAAGCTCTGAAATTCGCATGGCCATATTTATTGCTCTAAAAATTGTGAAAACTTGTAGATGATGTCTCTCTGTGTGCTTTAATTACTTTCCAAATTTCATCGAAATTGGAGTTGTCATTTGTATAAAATAAATTCAAGGGTGATTTGTGTAATTGATTTTTAATTAAATCCATGAAGATTATTTTTGAGAAATTTCAACTCTCCTGGATTCATTATTAAAATATCTATCTGAGATAATTCATACTCTGGATAATTTGACTCTTGATTTATTAGGAATTAAATACCTACAATCACTCTATTTTTAGTAAAAAAATTCATAAAAAATCATAAACTATCAGAAAATTCTAAAAAATAGTGTGCTTTAATTTCATCATGTTTATCTTCCAGCAAATTTTTCATAATTTTTGCATATCATTTGCACTAAAAATTGCATTAAAACCCAAAAAAAGTTTGCATTTTTCTTTTATGCATCTTAAGCCCAAAAATTTCAAAAAATACATTTTGTATTCTTCGTTGGATTAGATTTTCAGGAAAAAATATAACTTGGCTGATTTGGATTAATTTGACATCAAAGATTAATTTCGCTAAGTGGATCGTTTTCTTATTAACCTAATTCATCCACATTTTTGCACTTGGCATTTATATTGCATAAAAAAATAAAAAAAATCCCTCTTGGAAAACCGCTATCTAATCCCTCTAACTTGAATCTGAGTTGTTCCTTTACCTCCTTGAGTCGACCCTGGGGCTTGCCCAGGTTAAACAAACATAAAACTGCACATTCATTTCATTCGACGATTCATCGATCCGTGTGGTTATTTTTGAAAGATCTGGATTTATCTGACTGCAACGAAATCGTTAATTCGATACTATTAAAAAGGTAGATCTGAGGTTTATGAAATGGCACCGTTGTTGGGGAAGCAAACGGCTTAGGATCATTTTAGAAAATTAGATTTAGGTTTTCCCGTCACTCGGGTAGTCTGATTCCCGAACCACCATGTATGTATTACATTTTCCCAATTATTTTTTTAATTTATTTTCTCTCTCTATCTAACATTTTTATCTTTTTGTGCGAGGGCCCAGTGGACTTGGAGCAGCTTTCTTGAAGTCGACGCATCTCGAAGTGCATCAGAGGCTGACGATTCGTGGATCAAGTCGGTTGTTGAGACGCCAAAAAGATTTTTATTTTTGTAAAAAAAAAGTATATGCATTTTCAGCGGTTCCCGTTTGGGATCTCGCGCGTGTAAGTCATAATAAAACGTGTCCCTATGTGCTATGTGGTTGCTTTACGTAGAATAGGACCTGCACTTGCGGCTCTTGGAGCTATTTCAGGACCTGTTTGTGCTTGTAATATTTAGGACTACACTTCACCATTAAAAGATGCACTTAGACCGCAGGACTTAACCAAATTCAATTTGTTCTTCACTCCTAATAGAACTGCCTGTTTAGGAGCGGCTTTTCTTGATTTCATTCATTTAGTGTAAAAATTTCAATTCAGTATTACATCCCGCATTGTAGAGAGCTAGAGACACTGTAAGTTTTCTTACTCAAGCATTCATCATCGTTTTCTCGATTGCATTAGTTTTTTTGATTCTCTCTCTCAGTTTTCTAAACCTAGGATAAAAGAATTGGGACTGGACGGTAGACGTGATTGCTTGTGTGGATTAATATTAGTGACAACTAATCTCTAAAATCAGGACTGCTAATTGAATTGGACCAAAACAAATTGACTAAATATAACCCTTGTTTGCGGGAGATTAATCCACGACCTTGTTTTCAAGCTGAGTGAGGGTACTTGAGTGTGTGTGAACACCTTAAGGCAGAGCCCAAATCCCCGCCTTCCATATAACGTGCCAACTGATCCTAGCAAATATCACAAGTTGAATCATTCAGGTTCACTGACTAGTACCAAGTAGCCTCTGCATGTTCACAGGTAGATAGGGGTGAAATTGCGGTACTTCACGACAAGTTGCTAGTAATCCCCCGAGGTGAAGTTCCAAGCCTTGTCAGTCTCCGCCTGTTTGCAGGTAGATAGGGGCAGGTCTTTGAATACATCAACTTGGGATAGGAGCGAAGAAAGGAAGGACACAGGTATCTTAAGCGACAGGTTAAACAGGGACGACGCATCCAGCTCTGAGCCGACTTCCCTATAGGCCACGTAACCTTTGCTACTTGTCCGAAAGTTCACACTTAAAATCAACCAGACTAATCGGACTCGGTTTTGGGTCCTTCACCGTGTTGAGTGTGAACTCGGAGTTTGCTCTTGCGTTGTCTTTGTGTCTGTCCGTGTGTGTTATCTTGTATAATTGCACATTTTCTACCTCTATCTCCTTACATTCATCCTTTCCTCTTCAAGATGTCAGGATATTGGTCCCCATATCCTGTGACCTCTGGTCAATCCTCCTCGATCATATACCGTTCATCTTCGCCTTCTCCTTCTTCTATGTATCCTCTGCCATCCACGGGAGACCCTTACCCGTGGTCGGTTCCACCTCAACCCGATTATGAAGTCAGAACTTTGACTGGTTTCTCCATTTCTTCGCATTTCTCACCTACTCCATATTCTAACACTCCGGATCCACTTCCATCTTGGGCTGACAGTCCTTATTATCAAGAGCTTGCAGGAATCAAAGAATCGAATGAAGAGCAAGCCACTGCTGAGACAGATGATTAGCAAAATTATATGCCCTCACATACTTCATTCTCACCTCAAGTAGGGACCATACAACAATTTACATATACACATCCCGACTTGACCTTGGGGCATAACATGGTCGATCAAACAAGCCGAATGGAGAGGCCTGCACATCATGATTTCCCATACTTGATTGACTTTGGTGATCAAGCTTCCATTAACCAGCCTTCATATCACACATTCGTAGAGCATATACATTCACAGGAATGGATTCATGAGCTAGACTTACCAGTCCACCGTTCATTGACTCCATCTATGAGGCTCCGACCAATATTTGCCATTTAGATGGTCCATACTCGACCCAGCATTACATGCCAGAGTCTAAGTATGTTGAGTATGAGACCCCCATATTTCAGCAGTATCCTCCAATTAAGCAGAACGCTCTCATGATTTGTCATGAGAACAGTTTGGAGGATGACATTTCTCGACTCATAAAAAAAATAAATTATTTGGTGGAAAATTGAGAGATGTCACCGACATATTGCTCTCAATTTCTTCCAGCTTGGGAATGATAGTGGAAAAGAAAGTAAGTAGATCCGATGTTGAAAACCGAGCCAGTATTAGGGAACCCACACCTTTTGTACAGCTGGAGTCCATTCTACCTCCCTCTTCTACTAACCACTTACCCTCCAATCCAGAGTCTGATCATTCATCCGCCAAAAATACCAAAAAATTTGAAAAAACAAAAACTCACATAAAAATTAAAAATTAAAGAGACCTAAAAAATTGGATCATGTCCTAAGGGAAGCACTCGATGAAGAATTGATTTTCAAACTTCCCTTAATAGAAGTCATAGATCACTTCCCCGACCTCAAGAGATTTGTAAAGAGTAAAATGATGCCCAAGAGGTCAGGAAATAAGAGGACAAGAATTGAAAGACACATTGTGTCTATGGCCACCTCCTTGGTGATGGGGAGAAAGACCAAGAGCCGCAGAGTGAAGATGTTGCCCCGAGTTGAGTGTGAAATCAAAGACACCATCTTTAATCATGCGAGAATCGATGATGACTAACCGATAAATATTCTCCCGACTCTTGTGTTTGACAAGCTCAAACTCAGGCCAATCAGAAAGTCAAGAGAGATCGTTCAGCTAGTTGATCGATCTATCAAACGGGCGAGAGGAAACATTTCAGTCATCTATACCTTTCAAGGTGCTCTACTCCAGGTGAACTGCACGGTCATTGACATCGAGCACCGAGGAGAGTTTATCCAGTCTCCGATTATTCTCGGGAAGCCGTTCTTAGCCTTGGCTAAGGTGGCTATAGATTGTGAGACTCAAGAGATCAATTTTTCAGCATTGGAAGCGCTTCGACCTCACCCACTCTTTGATACACTTTAATCTAAGGTGACCTGCACATCCACTGACAGTCGTGACAATCGAGAGGTAGATGAGTCCCACCTCTCTGCTACACCTGAGAGACCGACTGTCCGGATGACCGTTGGTTCAGAGACTCCCTACACCTCCACTTCATCAACTGCTTGCACCACCACCGTGACAGATTCTGAGGAGGACTCACGACCAGAAGCTACCATTGAGTCAGATATGATTTTCGCTGATTATCTTGACCATTTTGATGATCCGACACAAGAGCCCAATAATGTCAAGCCAACTGAGATCACTAGAAATTTCTCGAGACGTGTGCTGACCCTTCAGGAATATTCTAATATATATGGTGACTCATCTGATGAGGAACCCATGGTCAGCACCGCACCACATCCTGGACCTTGAAAGGAAACAACCGACTAAATTGACTCCACATAAAAACATGGTTGCTCCATCTTCTAGTCGGCTATCTAATGAGAAGAAGTCGAGAATTGATTCCTCGAGGTGTTCCTCCGAACCTCTCAAGGCGTGTCGCTCTCATCTCCCTCTCAATGATTCAGGTTCTAGAAAACCGACTAAGAAAGTTTCCTTCAACTACCAGAGAAGGAATTTTCTGAGGAATCCTCATCGGGTCCGGACATGGTGATTTATATGAGTGAGCTCAGTTCGGTTGTTCTTAAGCCTTATCTAAGCAAGCAGTCGTATGTCGACCCTCGTTGGACGATCCCTTCACCTCACTACTATTCATCTAAGGACGATTCCGATAGCGACACACTTGTATATTACCCACCTCCTCGATCCCGCAAGAAGGTTCGTCAAAAACTTTCTTGATCCCTGTATATTCTCACTCCTTCTTGTATATATTTTCCCTCCCTCCCCAATAATTCAAATCACTCGCCCTGGCTCCATATCATTTCATTTTATGGCTTTACTTAGGATGATCAGATCCTAAGTATAGGGGGGAGAGTGACCCGAGTCTCTTCACCATTCGTTGTACATCCTTCAGATCAAATCAGTCCTCTTACCACTTCCGTCTTATACTTAGGCTAAACTGAGCAAAAGTATAGGGGGGACCGATGCCCGCATTGTATATATACTCCTTCATTTCCCCTCTTAACCTCGTCCGCCCCATTTTTGATCTTCTTCTACACTTAGGCTGCCAGAGCCTAAGTATAGGGGGCGGAGCAACTTCTATACTTTTTGTTATTTTACCTCTCCTACGCTTAGCACGAGCTATGTCTTCTTCCTCGCTTTTCGTTCTCTGAGGACATAGCACACGCTAAGTATAGGGGGATGTGCATATATTACATATATACTTTACCCATAGCTTGTACTTTTATGTATGTTCGCGTATTTTTTGTATATATTATGCAATAATTACATGTGGGTAAAAATTGAAAAAAAAATTATACTTGTTGTATCTTACGTGTAAAACTTTTGCAAAAATTGAAAAAAAAATAAAATACATGTATACTTGTATAACACTTGTATAATTTGTATAATACTTATAAACTTTTGTAAATTGTTGTAACATAGAAGGTATACCAAAGTTTTGAAAAAAAACAACAAAAAAATAAAAAATAGGCTTCTTGTTTACTCTTGCATATCATCCTTGCATTCAAAAAAAGTCTTGCATTCATCTACATAGCATGTCATCTGCACCTCATCTGCATATCTTGCATATGCAAGGTGAAAAGCTAGTGGGTTCCGAACCAAGTTATGAGTAGACGTTGAGGAAGGAATTGATTTGACCTTAATCCACCTAATTTCAGAGGAACCTTATAGGAGCTGGAGTTAAGATTTCTCAGATCAAGTGACTTAATTCTTTGAGTCCGCAATTCTATGTTCACATGTCATCTTAATCAGTCTAAGTAGAATATCTCGTGTACATGCATGATTCTTTTAGATAATGACCTAACTTGGACAAGCATAATGCATGTAGCTCTTCATTGATGAGGTGGTGAGGAGGTAGAATCCTTTAGCTTGGAGTAGCACATGGGTGGAAACATCCGTCCTCCTCTAGGGAGGGTAGTGCATCTCAACCTAATCTGGTAGTGTTGACATCTAAGGACTGGATGTTGTGGGTTGCAATAATGCTTTGAAAGAGGGATAGTCTACTGGCTCAAGAGGAAAAACTCCTTATGTACATGCTGCACCTTGTATATAGTTCAAAAAAAAGAAAAAAAGAAAAAAAATGCAAGAACTCCAAAAAAATAGACAGGCCAGATAGAAAATAAAATACATGTCAGAGTATGTATATTAGCAAGAAATCTGCAGCTGGATGACTTGGCTACACTGGTCAGGCATCCCGGGATAGGTAGCTACACTGGCTACCGTCCATTCTTTTCTCCACCCCCTCCTCTTGAGCTAGTCACACTTGAACTTAGAAGGGAATACCCCACTCCTCGAGGAAAGAGTTACTGGACCGGGGAATTAGAGTTACCTTGTTAGAGGAGGTTGCTTCTTAGCCATTTCTGATGTGGAGAGCTATTTTACACTTACACAGTACAAGTAAGAATCATAGTCATCAGAAATTTGCGTATGAGTATTTGTTCTGACCTGACTGTTGAGGAGCCTTGAATAGAAGACTTGTGGAACTTGAAGTCTGATAGGTCTTAAGTTCATATCCCAATAAGGTTCCACCACACAATTAATCCAAAGGTCGAGTCAAGCTCCATTTTTAACTTATGTTCATGACCTTGGTATGGAACCCAAAATCATTTCATTCTTGCATTTCATTTTAGTTGCTCGGGGACGAGCAAGGTTTAAGTATAGAGGGTTGATGAATCTGTGATTCATCACTCTAAAAGTTGAAAATAAAGTTTTGTTCCCGAGTAATTAGATGCATATTTCCACTTATATTGCATAATTAGCATTCATGCATGCATAAATAATATCTGCATTTTAACATTCATATTTGCATTAAATAAGAAGCCAAATTCACTTGTAAAAATCACATGTATATTCACCATATTTCACCTATTTGTATATATTTTATACTAACTCCAAATCCAATAAAATCAACTCTATAGTGTATATATTACTAACACTTATTAAAGAAAAATATCAAAAAAATACTACCTTGTAAAAGTACCCAATAAAACCCCACCCAGTTGGAGACCTTAGACCTTAGAATGCACATATCTCTCTCATACAGTGTCCAATTTAGGTTTACTTGTAAAGTAATATACATTCAAAGATCTTCAAAACAAGACCAATTTCATTAAAATCGGAGCTCGTATGCAAAACTTGGATTTTAGGCCCCTATCATATATTGTACATATTGATATTTTTGCCCTTTATTTTATCCCTTTATTTTCTTAATTATTAAAAATCCAAAAAAATTAGATTAAGTTGTAAATATTCCCTTCATATTTTCTCTATTTTTATTTTGATTTTTCTCTTATTTAAAAATGACAAAAAAATTACAAAAGATAAAATGCGGTATTTTATATCTATAAGGTACCACCCAAAAATACATTTTGTACAGATGACTTCTTTTGATTTCGTCCTACAAAAGTTGTAGATCTCATCGAGACGAGCAACTTCCGTGTTGACCACATTTTGATTTAACCCCTTTTGTTATTTCTTTTTTATTTTTCTTTACATTTAATTTTTGAATTTTCTAGGAACGACATGTGGCAGTTCCTGGAGCCACCACATGTCACCCCATTATTTATTATTATTATTTTCAGATTTATTTTATTATTTTCAGATTTTATTATTATTTTATTATTAATATTTTAATTATTGTTATTTTTAGTAGCCTACTTATTTTACTTATATTATATTTTTATTATTTTTTCTCTCCATTTTACTTCTTTTCTTATTCCCCACTCCAAGTCACCACTTCCTCCACCATCCCTCCATCTTCTCCACCTCTTTTCTAACTCCCTCCTCTTTATATTCTCATCTCCCTCTCTATTTTTCATCATCCACCGATCTTGAGAGAGAGAGCCCCAGCTTTCGTATCGTTCCTAGTGATAGCACGGACGAGACGATCTGAGCGACGACGAACTCGGCCATCTTCGACCGTGGTGAGATCCAAGGAGCCTCGCAACTCCTTGTTGCAGCTTCTACACAAGCTTCTCAAGCTTCGCAGAACCCGCCATCTCCTCGAGGCGACGACGGAAGCCACACATCGTGGCCCCACTTTCGGTGAATCACAGGTAAGTAACCCCTCCTCTTGTCCTTGTCAATTTTCTTTATCTAACATTTTTCCCCTTGTTGTTCACCAAACACCATCACACATAAATCACATCATTCACCACTATTTCTATTTTATTTCTACCACTGTTTGCTGTTTACATAGAAAATATAAAAAAAATTACTAAACAAAATTAAAAAAACAAAAAAAACAAAGTTTTGCAGGTTCTGCTCGGCCTGGTCGACGCTGCCCTCCTCCATACCCGCCGCCACTCCAGGACGCCTCTCCACCGGCCGCCCGCCACCCAGTTCCTCCTCCAACGGGTGGCGCCCGATCTCCGCCCCAGGCTGTCTTCGGCGCACTCCCCCGCTCCGCCCCAGCGAGCGGCCTGCGCGGCCCCGTACCCCATCGCTGCATCCAGCCCTCGGCCAGAACTCCGCACCGGTCGCTGTCGCATGCCCACCTCCTCAGCCACTTCAGCAGGTCGCGCACCCAGACGCGCCACCCTCCAGGCTGCTAACTCCGCACGCTGCGCGCTGCGCGAGCTGCCCGCTCATGTCGTCCGCCTCCGTGGCCGCCCCAAGCCTGCGCAGCCGAGCTCCGATGCCCTCGCTTCAGCCGCGCCACCGCCTCTGTTCTGCTTCGCCACACACAGCGCGTCCCCGCGCCAGCCCCAGCACTGCCTCGCTCACGCTCCGTCCAGTTCACCTGGCGTGCTACCGCCGCACGCTGCGTGCATCCCCCCACCTCGCGCGCCCTAAGCATGGGGAAGAGGGTTTTTGGAACCCACGTTTCCAACAAAGAGGTCCATTTTAATTTTTTTTATTTTTTTGTGCAAATTGCAGTGTGTCCCTTTAGTTTTCTTTATTTTCAAAAGCATCCTTGTACGTATTCATTTCATTTATTTCATTTCTATTACCGCAAAGAGATCCTTGGCTTTGAGTGATAATTTGGATCTCAAAATAGCATCATTTTATTCAATCAAAAATAGCACTTTGATGAGCAACTAATTCTTTATCTCGTGGCTATTTATTTGCATTTTTATGAGCATTAGACTATTTATTAAAAATCAAAGATTGAAAATCAGTGATATTTTGTCCATTTAAGCTCTGAAATTCGCATAGCCATGTTTATTGTCTAAAAATTGTGAAAAAATTGTAGATGATGTCTCTCTCTATGCTTTAATTACTTTTCAAGTTTCATCGAAATTGGAGTTGTCATTTGCATAAAATAAATTCAAGGGTATTTTCTGTAATTGATTTTTAATTAAATTCATGAAGATTATTTTTGAGAAATTTCAACTCTTTTGGATTCCTTATTGAAATATCTATTTGAGATAATTCATTCTCTGGATAATTTGACTTCGTTGATTTATTAGGAATTAAATAACCACAGTCGCTCTGTTTTTAGTAAAAAATCATAAAAAATCATAAACTATCAGAAAATTCTAAAAAAATTAATGTGCCTTAATTTCATCATGTTTATCTTCCAGTAATATTTTCATAATTTTTGCATATCATTTGCACTAAAAATTGCATTGAAACCCAAAAAAAGTTTGCATTTTTCCTTTATATATGCATCTTAAGCCCAAAAATTGCAAAAAATACATTTTGCATTCTTCGTTAAATTAGGTTTTCACGAAAAATATAACTTGGCTGATTTGGATTAATTTGACATCAAAGATTAATTTCACTAAGTGGATCGTTTTCTTATTAACCTAATTCGTCCACATTTTTGCATTTGGCATTTATATTGCATAAAAAAATTAAAAAAATCCTACTTGGAAAACCGTTATCTAATCCATCTAACTTGAACCCGAGTTGTTCATTTGCCTCCTTGAGTCAACCCTGGGGCTTGCCCAGGTTAAACAAACATAAAACCGCACATTCATTTCATTCGACGATTCATCGATCCGTGTGATTATATTTTTGATCGATCCGGAATTATCTGACTGCGACGAAATTGTTAATTCGATACTATTAAAAGGGTATATCCGAGGTTTATCACCCCCCACCCCCTGCGTGCGTAACGCCCGCACCACCTTCGCTCGGTCGTTGTGCCTCCTCCACCTTCACGTAACGTCACCCGAGGTCGGCCCCTCCTCTGCATGTAACTGTCACCACCCTTGTCCATATAAAGTCCCGCCGCAGCCGGCCATTTGAGGTATCCATCGTTCCACAGCCAAGGACCTCTCCCCCTGGTGGTGACAGCACCGATGTCTTCCTCCGACTTGGCGAGATCCGAGGTGCTTGGCACCTTGTCGTAGTGTTCTTTAGTGAAGCTGCTCCAGCCCCGGTCGATGTGGTCATCGAGCATTTGCAGGTATCTTCCCTCCGCTTCTCCTTCTTTCCTCCTCTTCCTCCTGTCCTGCTCTTCAGCCACCCTCGCCCCAGCCAACCCACTCCTACTCCTCCGACCTCGCACAGGCCGGAGTCCGCTCCTCCTTCCGTAAGCCACCCGCCCCTAGTTCCACCCAACTCTGTCCGCGCATCGCCGTGTGCTTGCACCGTCGTGCCGACCCCTCCTCTGCCATCTCACGCTCGATGCACAACGGCTCTGCCCGTAACTCCAGTTGCCTGGGAGCTCCTCCGTTCGCTCAGCCCCACCAGTTGTTCTGCCTCCATCTTTGCCTGCCACGGTGGTCGAGCTCCTCTACCCCGTCGACTGGGCTTCAGCCTCCACTAGCCCGTTCAGTGCCTCCGCCCTTCGAGTGCCTCGACCGCCATCGTCAATTACCGCACCTTTGACTTCCAGTAGCCGTTGGATCAAGGGCTAACCCTTGATCCAATGTCTCACAGATTGTCACGTCAACCAGTCCGAGCCTAGGCCCTGGCCTAGAGGTTGGGGTTCCTCGAACCATACCAGCCTACCACGTAGGCTCGCCACCCGAGCCTCTGCCTTTGCCAATCGAGCCTCCGCCTCAGGGTCTCTGAGCCTCCACCAGCTGCCACCTAGGCTCGGGCCCCCCCAAGCCTCTGCCTCGCCGCCACGTGGAGCCCCGGCCGTCCAACCCTCAGGCCCGGGCCCGAACCTCAAGCTCGGCATCACCGAGCCTCTGCCCCGCTATCCAAGCCTCCGGGCGCACGTGCGACGCACGTACGTTGGAGGCAAATTACATCAAAGCCCCGGAAGTCTCAAATATTGTAGATATATCCCTTCCAGCGGTAAATTATAGAGGGGGCCCTCCAACTTATTGAAATTACAGATAAGCCCCTCTAGGGACCTTTTTTGAAGGAAAAACTTTATTTTATTCCCTCCGTTTTTAGCATATGATATGTCATTTTGAAGCTATTTTCAAGATCTACCACTTAGCATTGTTTGTGGATAGATCTGAGGTCGTCTATTGATAATTATTATTTGAGGATCTCTGTTGACATATGCAAACTAATTTTGACATA
Organism: Ottelia alismoides; assembly: GCA_037367405.1. NCBI lineage: Eukaryota > Viridiplantae > Streptophyta > Magnoliopsida > Alismatales > Hydrocharitaceae > Ottelia > Ottelia alismoides. The sequence goes on from JAZKJV010004838.1 coordinate 181,483, forward strand.
TTTGTGCTACATTTTCATTGAAAAATTAACAATCTGTTTGTAGGGATTCTATTAAGGGTTTAAATTGAATTAATCTTCTTCTAATTGTTGTGGATTGTTATTCGAGGATTCGATAAATGCAGTGGCTTAAATGAGGACATTTTTATCTATTCCTCTTGTATTTATTAACAACACAAATTGAAGAATCAATCCTTACAGGGGTGTGCTTATGAAGGATAGAAATTGATCTCTCATTGTTTTACATGATCAAATTTTTTTTAATTGAGGATTCGATTAAAGAATAAAAATTTATTGATAGAATCATTTTCTTTGTCTTAGTAATTTGCAGGATTGTTCATAGAAATATTTACCCTCTTGCATACTTCTGGAGTTATTTTGATAAATATTTCTGGATGTAATCTCTTTCGATCTGTGATGTGAATTGAGGATTAATTGATTGTATTAATTGAGGATTTAAATCGTGAAAAGTCACAGATCTTGAGCCGAATTAGTGTCTTTGTTTATTTCCTTGTCATTGCATTTCTTCGCATTTATATTATATTTTCCCAACACAGAAATTAACCAAACATTAATTGATTATTTAATTTAATTTAAAATCACACAACTAAGAATCATAGTTCCATCTGTTCGACCTTGGTAGACTTGCTAAGTAAAAATATTCCATGACATTCAAATGATTATAGTTTTTAATCGACCGAAATTCGCCTCCTATAATACAATTAACGATTATTAAAGAGGCAGATTTTGTGTTCATCAAGGGTCAGCACATGTCTCTGGTAAGGCATAGTGTTCTCAATTGGCTTGGCATTGATCGGCTCATGAGTCGGATCATCTAAAAAGTTAAAAAAATCAGAAATGATCGTGTCCAACTCAGGGGCAGCTTTTGGTTGTGAGTCCTCTCTATAAGCTGTAACGGTGGTGGTGATGCAAGAAGTAGGCGGTGTGGAGGTGTAGGGAGTCTCTGAACCAATGGTCGTCTGGACAGTCGGTATCTCAGGTGTATTAGAGAGACAGGACTCAACTGTCTCTCGAAGGTCATGGATGTCTGTGACTGTACGGGTTACCTTACGATATTGTGTGTCCTCAAAGATGGGGTGAGGTCGGAGTGCTCCCAATGCAGTGAAATCGATCTCCCGAGTCTTGCAATCTATAGTTGCATTAGCCAAAGCTAAGAACGGCTTTCCGAGAATGATCGGAGACTGGATGAACTCTCCTCGGTGCTCAATGTCAATGATCGTGAAGTCTACCTGCAGTAGAGCACCTTGGAAAGTAATGATGACTGAAATAGATCCTCTCGACCGTTTAATGGACCGATCAGCCAACTGAACAATCTCTCTTAACTTCTTAGCAGATCCGAGTTTGAGCTTGGCAAACACGGAGATCGGGAGGATATTAATCGGTAAGTCATCATCGATTCTTGCATGGGTGAAGGTGGTATCTCTGATTTCACAATCAAACCTAGGCAACCGCTTCACTCTGCGGCTCTTGGTTTTTCTCCCTATCACCAAAGAGGTGGCCATAGACACTACATGTTTCTTGGTCCTTGTCCTCTTATCGCCCGACCTTTTAGATATCAATTTACTTCTCACAAATCTTTTAAGGTTGGAAAAGTGGTCAATGGACATTATTAAGGGAAGCTCAAAAATCAACTCTTTATCAAGTGCTTCCCTAACTGCAGGATCCAATTTTTTAGATCTTTTCCTTTTTCAATTTTTATGGTATTTTCTGGTTTTTCCATTTTTTGGTCTTTTTGATAGGTGAAGGAGGAATAGGAGAATGTACAGACTCAAGTTTGGAGGAAAAGTGGTTAGTAGAAGAGGGAGGTAGAAGGGACTCCAGTTGTACATGAGGTGTAGTCAATCCGGTGTCTTTCAGGTTTTCAAGATTCAATCCGCGAAATCCATGATCCACATTCCTACCTGGACTCTTGATCAGTCTACAAATGTCATCCTCCGATAAGTTCTCATGACACATCATGAGAGAAGTCTGCTCAATTGGAGGATACCGTTGAGAACTCAGGATCGTATACTCAACACACGTTGACTCAGGCATGTAATGTTGGGTTGAGTATGGCCCATCTGTATGGCAGATGTTGATCGAAGCCTCATAAGGTGGAGTCAGTAAACAGGGGGTCTGTAGATCGGTCGCATGAATCCAATCCCCTGTATATGTCGGCTCTCCGAATGGGTGATATGAAGGTTGGTCAATGTGGGCTCTATCACTCAGGTCAATCAAGTCAGGAAGATCATGTAGTGCAAGCCTCTGCATTCGGCTTGTCTGGTTGACCATGTTGTACCCTAAGGTTAAGTCGGGATGTGTATAAGTCAATTGTTGTCCGGTCACTACTCAAGGTGAGAATGATGTCCGTGGAGGCAACTGATTCTGCCAGTCATTCATCTCAGTAGCACTTGCTCTTCGATTTGTTCCTTGATTCAAGTAAGCAGACGAGAATAATGTGAGTCAATACAGGGTGGATGTGACTCAGGGGTGTAAGAATGTGGGGTAGGTGAGAAGGACGAAGAAGTGAGGAAGTTAGTCGGATTTCTGACTTCGCGGTCGGGGTATGGGTATGAGGAGGAATAAGACGGTGGAGATGATCAGAATATGGTTGAAGAAGAGTGACTTGGAGATGATGACCAATATTCTGACATCTTGGAAGGGAAATGGGAGAATGAAGCGGATCGAGGGAGAAAGCGTGCAACTGCACCGAATAACACACAAAACAAACAAACACAAGAGCAAACCCTGAGTTCACCTACTCAACACAGTGATGGTCGCAAAAGTCCGACCGTTTATCTTTTCAGTTTTAATTAGGTGATAAATCAATGTATAAGTCCAATTACGCAAGGCTTAAAAGTAGGTTTTTGGCACTATCCTAGAGATGTGTCCTCACCTCTCAACAGTCACAATAGCCAAGCATACAATGAGGGTTTTGCTCTCCCAAAATAAATGTTCTTTTAGTCAGTGTTTTTTTGGTCAACTTTGATTAGCAGTCCTGATTTTAAGTTAGGTTATCACTTGATTAGTCCATTAAACAAGGCATGCCTAATGATCAGTCCCGATTTCCTTTTAACCTAAGTTTCAAAACCAAGGGGAAGGAAATCGAGAAAACCAAATGCAAATAATGAAATCAATGATGCATGCATAGTTTAGAAGACTTACAATGATCCTCGCGCTCTATAGTGAGATGCAAGGTAGAATTGAATTTTATACTATATGAATGCAAATGAGAAAAACCGTTCCTAGACAGGCAGTTCTATTAGCGAGTGATGAACAAATTAATTTGAATTAATAGCCTTGCGGTCTAAGTGCATCTCGTTAAAAGTGATGTGTGGTCCTAAAGATTACGAGCACGAGCAATAAAAGTATTCTAATAAAAATGCTCTAAGAGCTACGAGAGCAGGTCCTATTCTGCGCCAATCAACCACACAACCACGAGCGGGTCCAATATCCAGTTCGGATACAAGCGCGAGCTCTCAAATAAGAGCCGCTGTAAAGAGAAAATTACTTAAATTATTACAACACAATAATTATAAAAATGACAAAAATGCTAATGCTCTCGAAAATAAATTAATTATCATCGCTCTTCAGCAGTCGGCGCGCGTTACATCCGTCGACCTCCAATGTATTCCAAGTTCATCGGGCCCTCGCAAGGAAAAAGAAATTTATATTAGAGAGATCAACAACAAAATATATACAAGAATGAGCAGAAAAAAATTGAGAAAATGGAATAAATACAAGGTGACTCAGGGGTCAGACTACCCGAGTGAATGAAAATCTAAATCTAATTTTTCAAATTAATCCCTAAGTCGTTTGCCTCCCCGGCAACGGCGCCATCTGATGGATCCGCTGAGCATGTGTTTTTAATTTGCATTCATTCTAGTACGTGTACTTAGCGAATCATTCAAAATCGAGAGAAGAATCTCCATGAAGAGTGTCTCGGCTTTAATTTATATCTCGGGCAAGTCCGGGGTCGAACATATGGAGGCAAAGGAACAACTTCGGGTTAAATTGAAAATTTAGGTCTAGGTTTCCACGTGGATTATTTTATTTTTTTATGAAAAAAGAATGTGAAATGCACAATGCAGGTGAATTAAGACAATAAGAAAATACACAACTAAGCCAATTAATTTTAATATGAAATTAACCAAATTTAGCCAAATTGTATTTTTCTTAGAATCCTAATCCAATGATGAATGCAAAACATATTTTTTTGGAATTTTAAGGGTTAAAATGCAATGATGAAAAATACACACTTTTTATGGTTTTTCCACAATTTTCACATAAACAAAATGCAAAAATTATGAAAAAATACTAGAATATAAACATGATGCAGGGAGGCTACAATGTTTTTTTTGGATTTTTATGACAAAATGTGAATTATTTTATGGATTTTTAATGGAAACATAGTGACAGTGAGTAATTAATTTCTAATAAAACCACACTAACGAATTAGCCAGAATGCAAATTATCTCACATAAGTATTTTTATATGGAATCCAGGAAATCTAAAATTTCGCAAAAATAAAATGCACAGATTTAATTAAAAATCCAATACTAAAATTACTTTACAATTTATTTAAGGCACAAGAAAAATCCAATTGATGTGAAATTTTGGTAATAATTAAAGCATACTTCAAGGCATCATTCTTAATTTTTGTGAAATTTTTAAAGAAATTGTGAGTGAGATATGAATTTAAGATCACAGATTAGGTAAAATATGCAGAAATTCACTTGAACAATTTTAATTAATTCACAACATCTCACAAAAATATAAATAAATTTTCATATGGTAGAGAATTAGTTGCTCAACATAATGACATTTTTCATTAAAAGAGATAATGCAATATAGAGGTCCAAATAAAAATGGAAACATAGGGTTATCCGTGCAAAACAGAAATAAAATTTTGAATACAAAAAAATGCATACGGATGCTTTTGAAATTACAAAAACTATGCAGGGAAATGTTGCAATTTTTACAATAAAAAATAATAAGAGGGACCTTCTTCTTCTCCAGACGGCTAGGGCACGACGGTGGGGGTAACGTGGCGGGGCGACGAGATCCGCGCGTGAGTAGAGGGCAACGGGTTGGCTGGAGGAGCTCGACGGCTTGGTAGAGGGCGGTCGTGGGGGCAGCGACACGGTCAGCTGTACGGGACGACGACGATGGTGGAGATTGGGGACGCGTGACCAGTGGCTGGAGGGGGGTGCTTGGCGGCAGCGTGCGGGCTGGGCGGTTGCAGGCCGGTGGAGGAGGAGGCCGCGACCAAGAGGCTACGAGGGAGGAGGGCGCTGGTTGCGGGTGGGAGGGTCGCGTGTTGCTGGGGGCGGGGTGGCGCAGCCAGAGGGGCAGTGGCGCTGGAGGAGCACCGTCGCTAGCGCGGAGGAGGGACACTGTCGGCGGATGGCCGACTGGCGGCTGGAGGAGCTCCGCCGCTGGCAGCAGCAGCTGGAAGGGGGCGGTGGGCGGCTGCCTCCTCCTGATTCTTTTTTTATTTTTTTTATTTTTTTGGGTTTTTTACAGCTATTGTGATTTTTCTAATTTTATTTTTTTAATTTTTTTAGTTTTCTTAGATAGGAATAGAATAAAATAAAAATGTAAATATTATCATGCGATGATGGTGGGAGTATGATAAAGATGAGTATGATAAAATGATGTGATGTGAGAACAATGAAATAAAATATTAGATAAAATAAAATAACAAGAGAAATGAGAGGAAATACTTACCTGAATCTTCGCCAGATTTGCGGAGTAGCTACGTTGGACTCCTATCGTCGCCTCGATCTGATTGACGAAATAAAAATCGGAGAATCTATGCGAGCTCGATGGGGAACTCGTGACGTGGAGCGGAGCTTCGTGGATCTCACCTGAAAGGAGGTCATCGCTCCGTATTGGGGTGGAACGCTGTCACCGATCGACCTCGATGAGCTCTCTTCTTTTTCTATTAGAATGGCGGATAAGGAAAAAATGAGGATGAATAGAAGAATAAAAAGAGAAGAAGAATGGGAGTTAGAGAGATGGTGGAAAGGTGGAGTTTGAATGGGGGGTTAAAAGAATGGTGGAGTGGAATGGAGGTTAAAAGAAGACTTGGTAGTTAATGGAAGAAAAGGAAAGTTATTGTAGAGAATATGAATTAAATAAAATACAATAAAAGTAGGCTACTAAAAAGGGAGAATAAAATAAAGAGAGAAAAAGTGAAGAATTTACAAAAGAAGATAAACAACATTTACATGTTTTTTTTCTTTTCTAATTTTATTTTTTTATTTTTAATAAAAGATATTTACAACAGAAAAATATACTAAATACTAGGAATAAAATACAACACACAAATGATTTTTTTGGATTTTTTAGTTATTAAGAAAAAAAATGAAGAAAGAATGAATTACATAATATACATTGTATATCTAGGTCCCAAAACTCATATTTTACAAACGAACTCCAGTTTTAGTGACACTTTCATTGGATAGATAATTTTCTAACTTGAACTTTAAAAGTGAGTTTGGTGAATTTGGAGTTCATACGGAGCGGGAATTTGGCCGGGAAGTTGGACTTTACCGCTTTTTGTCTTTGGGATCTAGGAGCATTTATTTGAGGTGAAATTTATTTTATATTTTTGTATTTTTATATACATTTTTATGAATAAGTCAGAAAAGAATTAGCTAAAAAGGAGTTGAAATGAAATTATTAAAAATATATGAAATTTTAAGCTATTTACAGGTGAAAAACTCTTTTAATTTGCGGCTTTTATTGTTAATTTATTTTGTACAATCTAATATGTAATAATAAGTGTATTTTATTTATAAGAGTAATTTTGTTAATTTATTGATTTTATGAACATTTATTAGAGACTTTACTTGGGGATTTTGCTAAGATCAAGATATTGAGATGATGAATCGCGGATTTATCAGACCTATACCCATCTTTGTTGTATAGTTATAATAAATTTTAACTCTGCATCGTTTTTCATTGTTTGATCATTGTTGTAGGTTAATTGTTGTTTTAATCCTGATTTCGTGTGGTTGATTCGACGACTGTGTTCCCGCCTTGTGTGGAGCACAAGACCACTCGATTTTCGGGTTAAACAAATAGCGTCATTGCCGGGGAGCAACAACGTTTAGATCGGCCTTTTCATCGATTGTGATCTTTGTCTATATTTTTTCTTTATTTATTTGATTCTTTATTTGCTATAATTGATTGACCTGTCTAATCACCCTCTCTTGTTGACTTTATGCGAGGAACCGCAGATCGAGGGAGGCACTTCACCCAAGGCACATGCACACCCACGTGAAGGCGGTGTGAGCTTCTGACCTATCATCAAAGGAGGCTTGGAGGACTTGAGAAGACATACACTTTTTTAGCATATTTTGTGTATTTATTTATGTAATTAAGTAAGAGAGAGACAATTATTATTTGTGATAATAGAGGTACTCTGGACTCTGGACACTCGGGCCTAACTTCCAAGTATTTGTTCACTTGAGGGCTTACCACAATTTTGTCATGTTTTCATCGCATTTTTTTCCTTTGTTTCTCGATTTTATTTTAATTCTTTTGTGTGATTGAGCCTTAGCTATAGGAACTGCTTGTCGTTGGCATTAAGTCCAAACACCTAATAATCTCTTCATGCTCCTATAGAAAACGTTTGGATTTAGCCAAATTTTGAAAACTGTGCTTCACGTTAATAGCAGTTTCTCACACTAGGACGATTTCATCGGCTTGCATTTGCATATAGTATAGGTTTCAGTTCCATTGAGCATCCTTGCATGCAGAGTGCTGGAGTCAAGGTGAGCATTTACGCTTTAGCATTCATCATTGTTTGCCGCTTGCATTGCTTTTCCGCCTCTCCCTCTGAATTTGATCACCTAGGTGCTTAAAGGATTTGACTCCTCGATAGGAGAGTGCATTCTCATTAAAAATCCAAAAAAGTGATAATCAATAAAATTAGGATTGTTAACATTACTCGACCTTGAAATCAATCAAACAGAAAAACCTTCTCTTGGGGTGAGTAATCCCCTCATTGTCTTTGCTTTTACTTGCCCGTGCACACACTAAGGATTAGTGCCAAAATCCCATTCAGGCCCTAAGTATTTGCGTAATTTTTGGACTTCTCATCTAACTCTAAAATAGACAAGATAAAAAGATCGCATTTGTGATCTTCACCGAGTTGAGTGGGTGAATTGAGGGTTTGTTTTGTGTGTGTGTGTGTGTGTGTGTGTTTGTGTTTGCTTGTGTACATACTAGATCGCATTCGTGCATTTGTGCCTTTTTCTCACTACTCTTTACTTGACCATCGTTCTCTCCCGATTATTTCCTTTTGCTTCGAGATGGCTGACTGGAGCGTATTTTATTCGGATTTTGCGGATTCCTCATTCACTCCAGCCGGTCCACCTCCCTTTTACCAGGAGGATCCTCCTCCTATTTTTCCTATTTTTTGTGCATATTCGCCCCAACCACAGATTCAGACCTCGGACTTCTACCCACACCCACCTCTGCCTCCGTATTTTCCACCTTTACATCCACCTGAGACTAATTTGTTGGAGTCACCTCTCGTAATTTTCACACTTGAGACCTTGTCCCAGTTCATGGAGCAGATGAATTCGAGAATTGACGACCTCACTTGCCTTAATAAGAGCCATATTGATGCTTCCCAATCTGATGATTTGGACTTGATTGAGGATTATCATGAAAGCTTGCAATCGTCAAAAATACAAAAAATGAGAAAAAGTTATAAAGCCAAAAAGAATTCGGGAGACCTTTGGTCGATTCATATTGTGAGGAGAGTGCCCATCTGCCTGACCATTTGACCACACCTGCACTCACACCTTGTCCCATCTCTAACCCAAGGATACCACTGTACATACTGCTCTTGGCAGTCCTCGTGTATATGTTGATTCTGATCTCCTCCCTTGTAAGGAGGAGATCCAAAAATTCAAAAAAATATTGACTGAACCTGAAGTGGTGATCGCAATTCATGAGATCATTGATGCCCCCCTTTGTCAGGCCATGACCCAATTATCTGCTCCTTATCATAAAAAGAGAAAGCGGAGGAGTAGATCTGAGCATCATATCTTAACCATGGCCACTACCCACGCCATTGCCCATCGTCCATCTTCTAGGAAAAGGAACATTGTCGCACTTCTTGTGAGTTGCACCATCTCTGAACATTTATGTGATAACACTCTCCTCAACGATGGTGCGTCTATCAATATAATACCCTTCTCGTTGGTACAATCTATTCATCTTAGGCCTCTCAAGAAAACCATGATGATAGTACAGTTTGCTGATGGATTAATAAAGAGGCCGAGGGGTATTCTTGAGAACATCATCATTCTGATTCAGGACATGAGCTTCACTACAGACTTTGTTGTCTTACCCATGGAGACCTCCACTATGGAGTGTCCTCCAATCATCTTGGGAAGGCCCTTTCTCGCCTCTGCGAGAGCCATTATAGATTACAGATCAGGAGAGATTCGCTTCCATTCTAATGTCGGGAGCGATGTGTTGATCACCACACCTACCACAGACCAGAGACCTGCATACCACGAGAGTGTGTCTGTGTTAGCCAACCCCAAGGACTATGATCTATATGAGGATATCAGAGAGACTTTCTTTATGACCGATGATGAGACCCGAGAATTCCTCTCCAAGGAGGAAGACTCAGAAAGCATAGACCTTGGAGTTTCTGTTTCCTATGATTGGCAATGCGTTGATGACATCTGCGGGATTTACACGATCGATACCATTGAGCGGAGGACAGATACTGATGAGACAAAGGCCGAATTTGATCTTGTTGCTTTTATCTAGGAATTCGGGCATTTTGATGAAAAAGATGATCCGGTTGAGATTGTAGAGGATGAACATAGTTTGACTACTTCCACTGATGAGTTTGTTCCTTTTGATTTTGACCTAGACGAGACCTCGCAGGATGACATGGACCTTACTTCTTTCGATGATGATGAGTTCCTCCCATTCCACTTTGATATCAACGAGACTTCCAAGGCCAGACCTAGCCGTACTACTTCCACTAACCCGTCTGCGCCTTCTCACCATAGGACCACTGAGTACCTAAACCATGTCGACCTTGTTCGGTTAGTGTCATATGAGGACCTCGATGTCGACCTGCACCATATCAGATCCATTCCTCAGCGGACCCGCAAGAAGTTTCGGTTTGTAGATACTGACTCAACCTAAGTATAGGGGGAGACAGTCCGAGTAGTATCATCTGAGGTTCGGTTAGTGTCATCTGAGGATCCCGATGTCTTACCCTAAGTATAGGGGGAGACAGTCTGAGTACGATCTATTCATTCCCACCCTTGACCCTCCCTGCTTTGTGTATAGTCTGCTATACTTAGGATTATTTGATCCTCAGTATAGGGGGATGGTCAACTTCTCATTCATTCATATTTTCATTCATTCATTTATTCTTTCTATTTTCCTATACTCAGTACGAGTTATGTCTTCTCTTTTTCTCTCTGATCTATGAGGACATAGCTCAAGCTAAGTATAGAGGGGTCGTATATGCTGCATATATACTTTAGCCATAACTCGTACTTTCATATTTTTATTAATAAATATGGCTAACAATACCTTTAAAATTCATGAAAAACACTTAATAAAAAGATGTTGATTATTCCTCAAATTCTTTTGTAAAATCTTTTATTTTCAAAAATCTCAAAAACATTTGCAAAACTAAAAATCACAAAAACATTTACAAAATTAAAATACAAAAAAATGCATATGCATAATCCTTTTCAAAAAATCCATAAAAAGTTCAAAACCTTTGAAAATTGTATCACAAAAATATTTTCTGCATTCTACATAACTTTGCATAGCATGAGCATTTTTTGGATTGAGTTTGATAGTTGAACAAGTCTAAGTAAAATCCGAAGATTGGAGCTTGGTTGGACCTTAAAATCTACCTAATAACATGAACCACATAGGAGCTGGAATTGAGGTACTTCAGGTCTAGTTGACTTAATTCTTTGAGGATCGTGAGACTTGGTTCAATAGATTCTTGACTGCCTAAGTAGAGTATTTTGGAGCAAACACAGGACTCTTGTTGATAATGACCTAACTTGGACACCTGCACCTTTCACATGGCTCAACTCCGTTGGAGTAGTGAGGGGGTCGGATTTGCCAGTATGAGACGCACACAAGTGGAAACATTTGTCCTCCTCTAGGGAGGGAAGAGCACCCCAACCCGTCCGGTGATGATGAATTTTGAAGACAGGAGAGTGTGGGTTGCAATAAAGCTTCAAAAGAGGGATAGTCTATTGGCTTAAGAGGAAAAACTCCTTAAGTAAATGTTGTTGTAAATAGTATTTCAAAAAAAAGGAGCAAAAAGCAAAAACTCCAAAAAAGTATATAGACTTGTATAAAAATAAAATGCCTGCCGGAGTGTATATATGTTGTATAGTCAATAAGAAAGCTTGAGCTTCAAAGTCAAATCACGTGAGCCTGCAGCTGGATGACTTGACTACACTGGTCTTGCATCCTAGGATAAGTAGCTATACTGGCTACCGTCCATTCTTCTCTTCACCCCTCCTCTTGAGTTGGTTGCCACTTGAACTTAGAAAGGAATACCCTGCTCCTCGAGGAAGGAGTTACTGGATTGGGGAATCATTGGTTTGTCATACTGGAGAAGTCAGTCTCTTTGTCATTTCAGTTGGGGAGAACCACCATCACTTCCACTGTACGAGTCAAATTCATAGTCGTAAGGGTTTGCGTATGAATTGAAGTATTCCGACCTGGCTATTGAGGAGACTTGAGCAGAGTTTTGGGATTCTCGAAGGCTGTTAGATTTCAAATCTGATTCCCATTAAGGTTCCGCCCACACTAAAATATAAAAGGTCTGACTTAGGCTCTAAACTTTGATTTTGTGAAGACAAGTTTGATAATTAAATTTAATCCATTTTCTTCTTTTTCTTTTCTTTGTTTTCCTTTTTCTGCACTTATTGCATAAGCGTTTGCTAGGGACTAACAAAGGCAAGTATAGGGGGATGATGAATCTCTGTTTCATCATCTTTATTATATCATTTTGGCCTTAAAAACCCTAGTAAATGCGTATAAATACTCTTAATTCATGCATTTTATCATTCATGCATTGTTGTGTAAATAATGTATAAAATACGATTTTTAAAGCCAAAATTATAGAATAAAGAAAAGAAAAGAAATAAAATAAAATATTGAAGATATTTTATGACCCTAAACCCTGAGACCTAGGCATCTCGATGACTATGTTGATAAGAAATAAAGTAGGGGGGATAAGGGCCAAAAACCAATAAAATCCTTATTTATTTAATTCATTTTTATTCATTTATGGGACCTATTTTTAGTTCTACTTTTTATACTTCAAATAAATAAACTTTGAATATGAAAGCTGTAGATAATTAAATATAGAAAAATACAATTTATTTAATATAAAAATAATATACAGATAAAAATTTATGATCTGAATAAGCTTTCAAAATCTCAACTTTCCAGACCTGTATCTCTCAAATAAAAACTCAAAATATATCAAAATCACCTTTAATTTTATATAACTTTTAATAAGCTATTTAATGAAGGTGGTTTCATATTTTTTTGGAGTTACAGTTTGAAAGTTAGGTTTTGTACCCCTATTGTTTACTTATACCAATTAAAATATTCATTTTATTTATTACTCATTATTTTGTAATTTTATATTTTTGTAATTTTTAAAAATTATTTATAATATATTTACATAATGAAATTGGAATAAAAACATCAAGAAAACATTAAAATAAAATACTTGTATAAAATACATAGGTATAATACCTATAAGTATACCTATAGAGATAATATAGCTATTTATTTAATTGTATAAAATACATCATAAAGATAAAATAAAAATATATTTAAGTATATAAAATTAAGTTATAAATATTTAAAATAATGAATTTAATTAATGAAATTAAAAATATAATATAAAAATAAAACATTAAAATATATAGATAAATATACCTATATATATCCCCCAAAAGAAAACTTGTAATTTTAAACATCTAAAAAATAAATAAAAATCATAATAAAACAATTTAGAAAATAATAAATATTTTTCATTTAATAACCTAAAATTAATAAAATCATTTATTAATTTAAAACTAATTTATAAATCTTTTTGACAGTGTTTTTTCTGGTTGGTCCACGTGGACCAACCAGATCCACCCGTTGGTTGACCGAGGTCTGCTCCTTTGTCGGATCTTGTTTTGCCCCATCTTCGCAACTTTTTCAAGGTTGTTTCTTACACTATCTCGAGACACTCTCTTCATGACTTTTTCTCCCCATGGAACTAGGATACACGCCCTTATGTTTTTTCGGGGAATGGATCATCGATCCACCCGATCTTCCTCGTTCATTGAGTTGTTCGACCTGTTGTTCAAAAGACCACCCATCTTTCCCATTCGATTTTGAACCCTCTTTGACCATTGTCCTCTCCTTCTTTCGTGCTCATCGATTGAGGGAGGTGACAGCTCCTTCGTCCTGCCGTTAGGTTGATCGAGGAGGCAGTCGAAGGGCAGCTCCACCTCCATCTCCGGCCACTGGCCGTGAGGTCCAATCTCGTCGTTTCACGGCTTGAGGTCCTATATTTTCTTCATTTTTTTGGCTTGTTTAGATTCTCCTTATCTTTAGGAATTTATCCCCGTCGTCATTCTCGCCTAACACCCAACCGAACACCATCTCGATCACCTTGCTGGAACTTGCTCCGGCGAGCTTCCATTTCACTTCCACAACCCATTTCGCCACCGCAACGTAGTCGGGGCAACTTGCCCTCGACCCTATGACTCTTTTCTGTAGGTATCTGGAGTACAAAGACCACCTGGAGCAAGTTTTGGTGCTCGACGGGGGATCTTGGAGCCCCCCAGCTCCTCCTCCCCCGTGCAAGAACGCAGGTGTACCCTTGCAATTTTTGTCGCCTTCAGACGATAGAAGGGACCTGCAGGAGTCGTTCGGGCCCTTTTGGAGCTTCCAGGAACCACAGAGGAGGAGGATCGGAAGCAGGGAACCTCAGCTCGCAGGAGTTCTTCCTCGTTCTTCCCTCCTCTCTCTCATCCATCAGATCAAGGCCCTCTACCCAGGAGAGCAACTGTCGTTGGATCTAGCCGCGCCGCAACCGTCCGATCATCGTCCAAGATCTAATCCCAGCCGTAGCTTCCAAAGCGGTATCGGGACACCAGAGCACGCCACATGGCAAGTGATTGCCTTACAGCTGTCTGATTCTACCTTACTTTAGGTATTTTGCAATCTAAACCCAAGTAGTTTTGTATTGTGATATTAATATTTAAACTTTCCTCGACCATTCATATATTTTGTAAAATTTGCATATCGCCCCCCAAACATTTCATATTTGCAACCGGGTCCCCTACCACGTCACCTCACGTGACGCGTCACGTGGGGTGGGTATTTTGCGGTGGACCCCTTGGGAATGTTATTTCGATTTAGTCCTAGAACTACTGTCTACAATTATAACTTTTTGAGCATTTTGCAATTTAGTCCCCAGGCTTTCGAAATTTACTTTTGAGTCCCTACCAGGGGCGTACGTGGTAACACACGTGATTTTGGTGATTTTTGCAGGGAAGGACCTGTAGCTTTGTGAATTTATATTTGGTCCAGTAACTTATTGTAGACGTTTAATATTTTGTGGGAAATTTACACTCAGGACCTTGCACTTTAATCTATTTACAAAATAACCCTTGCTAGTGTTGTATTTTCTCTTTGTTGTCTCTATTTATTTCATGCATCAATAAAACTCAAAAAAATCTCAAAAAATAAATTTAAGATCATGTTTCATTGCTCTTTCACGTCAGTATTTTTAATTTGCATTTTAAGTCTTTTTATTATTTATAAAAAAATCAAAAACTTGCATTTTCATCCCTATTTGCATTATAAAATCCCTAAAAATCATAAAAACTATTTGAAAAATTCCCAAAAAAATATATTTTGTGTATTTTTGTGATTTTAACTCTTAAATAAAAAACCATTAAAAATATAAAAGAAAAATAGAAAAAATAGAAAAACTCTAAAAATCTCTATAAAAATATATAAAACCCAGAAAAAATCCAAAAATTACATTTTCTATTTCTATTTTTTTATTTTATTATCCTTTTTAAATTAATTTGGAGAATTTTGGTTACTATTTGATATTTTTAATCTCTATTTTAATTTCAGACAATTATTTTATTTCCATTTTGAGTATTTTTTACTTTAAAAATACCAAAAATGAGCAAAAATATAGAAAAATCACAAAAACATTGGAAAAATATAAAAAGCACAAAAAGATTTGATTTCCTGTATTTTGATTATTTTTACATATTTTTATACATTTATTATCTATCCCTTACTTACATTGTGTGTATATATTCTATATAGTTTTATATCCTTATTAAAAGAAAAAGAAAATATGAAAAAATAAAATATAAAAAGAAAATACAAAATCAGAAAACTAAAAATCAAAATATAAAAATATAAAATCAAATAAAAATATAAAATTAAAAACCCACAAAAAATAGCACATATGTAGAAAAATACATCACATTCATTTTTAAGCATTAATTTGCCCCGATCTACCTTCTTGTTCCCTGTGTTCGACACTCTACACATACTTGCATCTATACACATCTTTGTCATAGAGTTATAATAAATTTTAACTCTGCATCGCTTTTCATTGTTTGATCATTATTGTGGGTTAATTGTTGTTTTAATCTGGATTTCGTGTGGTCGATTCGACAACTGTGTTCACGCCTTGTATGGAGCACAAGACCGCTCGATTTTCGGGTTAAACAGTATATTAATATCAATTTGATATGTACAAATATATGTATCCTTATGTGTAGTTCCATTATAATAAGTTACTTTAGTTATAGGTGTATTTATAATCATATTTGATATATACTAAATATATTTACGTCATCTTGATCTCCCTCATGCCAACTTTAATATACAATCATACGCGGGTACATCCGAAGATCTTCTTCTATATGAATTTTATACATATTTTGAAACATGTATGTGTATCCATTTTAAAATGAAGACGAAACATAAATATCCATTTGATATCTATAAATATTCGATGTATTTCTATCTATTTTAATGTGAAAATATAGTTATAATATATCTATAATAATAATTGATATCTTTCACAACATATATTTTATAATTTTGGTTTATCTAGATTTCCATTACATCACTATGTGAACGGATACACATCATTCATATTATATATGCTACCACATCAATTTTATATATTCATATGAAAATCTATTTTAACATGGTTATGGATATCACTTTGATAAATATGTGCATCTCTCTCTCTCTCTATATATATATATATATATATTCATTTTAATCATAATTTTATATTTATTTTTTTAACAATGTTTATTATAACTATTGTGTATGCAAACTTCAATTTGGAACCAAATATTAATGTATCTGTCTCCAATCCGATATTTTATTTATATTTTAACATTTGTAATTGTATCTATTTTATAATAAGTACGATATCACTTTGATAACCATTAAATTCTGTATTGGTACTTGCAATGTTGTTGTTTAATATGTAAGGGATATTTATACCCATAACCCTGAGTAATTTTGCAATAACATTCATAACCCTGTATAATCGCGAATTACACTCAAGATCTTGAATAATCCTTAACTCTTACATGGTATAATCCTGTGTTAGTTAACATCTATTTTTTCCGTTAACTCCCACGGAAAAGGTTACAACTTGACAATTTTACCCTTAAAATCATATCACATTTATGAAGTATGCCATTGAAATAAAAATCTGAGAAAGTAAGGATCCTCCGCCGTCCTCTTCCTCCTCAGCCAGGTAAACCACCCACCGACATCCTCCACCGGAAACCGACCCCAGGCAACCCCCACCTCCTCCTCCTCTAGGATGGCAACCCCCCCCCCCCCGCATCGTCCGAAGCCCCCTCCCTCGTCAAAACCCCCTCAGCCCCCTACCCTTGTCGTCGAAGCTCGAAGCCGCCTACATGCCCCCCTACCCCTGCCTCTGCAAGCTCCCCCGTCGAAGGTCGAACCCTCATGCAGCCCCCCGCCGTTGCAGCCCCCTCCCCCCTCCCCAGCCCACACTTACTCACCTCTCTCCAGATTCCCAGAAAGCCATGTCCGATCCGCCAACCTCTTCCTTGAACACCCCTAACTCTTCATCCACCTTCCACCACCACCATCACCATTCACCTCCACTTCCACCACCATCACTGCCACAGCCCCCACCCCCCACGCACCAATCCTCCCCTTCCACCGCCTCCTCCCCTCTTGCTCGTGAGTACCGCAAGGGCAACTGGACAGTCCACGAGACCCTCATCCTCATCACCGCCAAGCGCCTCAACGACGAGTGTCGCTCCTCTCGCCCCTCGTCTCTCGACGTCAAACCCCTCACACCCTCCTCCGCCTCCCCCTACACACCTCCGTGCCGCTCTGCGGAGCTCAGGTGGAAGTGGGTCGAGAACTACTGCTGGCGCAACGGTTGCCTCCGCAGTCAGAACCAGTGCAATGACAAGTGGGACAATCTCCTCCGCGACTACAAGAAGGTCCGTGACTACGAGTCTCGCACAACCGCCACCGACACCGCCAACAACAACCACAGCAATAAAGGTCCCTCGTATTGGAACATGGAGAAACACGAGCGCAAGGAGAGAAATCTCCCATCCAACCTCGCCTCCGAGGTCTTCCACGCCCTCACTGACGTCCTCAGTCGCCGCAACGCCCACAAGTCCTCCCCACGACCCCCTCCTTACCTGCAGCTCCCCCTCCCCACACCCCCTCCAGCCCTCCCCCCGCCCCCTCAGCCTCCGTCCGACACCGGTAGGAAGAAGGGGTGGGGTCGGTTGCTGCAAGATGGACAGAGATTTTTTTGTTTTTTTTAATTTTTTACCAGTCGTTGGATAGGATAAGGGTTAGATTAATCCAATGAAATGGTTGGGTTAAAGAAAAAAGTAACGGAGGGTTATGAATGTGAGAGGGAGTAACTATCCGAGGGTTTTCGTGTAATTCGCGATTATGCAGGGTTATGAATGTTATTGCAGAATTACTCAGGGTTATGGGTGTAAATATCTCAATATGTAAATACAATAATACATTTGTTTGTCATCGTATTTGATATATGAAATTAATGAATTTAAAGTTATTAAATCATGAGTAATTCAGTCTCTCTCTCTCTCTCTCTCTCTCTATATATATATATATAAACCAATTGATAAGATGTTTTCTTTGCCTGTAATCGATTCGCGTCCATTTTATGTATATATTTTTATGGATAACCTTTAGTGTTTGTATTGAAAATGGATAAATATTTTGTAATATTTACGTACATATTTACTTCTATTGCGCACGTCCAAGACTATTGTGGGCTAAACAAATCCACTATAAAGGACTTTTGCAATTGTTTTCTTTTATTTCTTGGCCAGTTAGGTGGAATTTTACCTATAGATAGATAATTAACAATACCAACATACTAAAGCATTCATTTGTCGTGATCATCAACAATTTTACATCCAAAAAGGTGTCGGGTACCATAAGTGTACCATTATTTAAAATTTAATGGCAATCACCAGAGATAATCAGCTACCACATTTTGAGCTCTCGATGTATCCTTGATTATGATGCCAAATTCTTTCAACAAGATGATCAATCTAATTGTTCATGGTTTGACATCCTTTGCAAGGATTGGCTTTGCACCAATGCGATTCGTGCGATTCATATAGATAATGACATGTGAATTATGGAGGTATTGTTGGATTTTTTTTCGGAGGGCGAACACTATTGCAAGCACATCTTGTCCAATTGCCAAGTAATTCTTCTAATAGGCAACAACCGGCTAGTTACCTTTTCTTTGTCCTAGAACCGCATCAAGCTTGCGGCATCACACATGATCTCAAAAGGCTGTGACCAATCTAGTGCTTGAATAGCCAGAGCTCGGATCACAGATTCCTTGTATGTCATATGTGTTTTAATGGTATTGCTCATCGAAAATATGGGATGTGTCCCTACAGAGAAGTACCAACAAAGGTCAAGCTATCTTGGAAAAATCTTTGATGAAGCGTCTACATAATCACAATGTCCAAGGAATGATCAGACTTGTTTCATGTTTATGGGCAGTGGGAGCTCCATCAATTCCTCTAGAGAGACCGCATGTCCAAGCTTTATGGGTCATAAAGTGACTTTTCCCCTAGCTTGAAACCAAATTCACCTCGATACACCGATCCAAGACTCATCATGGGCTTGCTACTATATTATGAATTTGGTAGTGCCCTTCAGTTATCACGCATATACCAACATACTATGGATTTTGTAAGAATATGAGAAGCGCTATTGTAGGGGCAAAAACATTAGAGGCATAGATGTTATTGGAATACTCGAAAGGACACAAATATAAAAATCACTTTTATTTTAACAGATGAAATGTTCTCGAGTTTTTTTCTACGTACTCACTTAAATGGTTTGATGGTAGTGCAGCGTGTCTACCACCTAAAAGACCAAGATTCAAATCCCCTTGTGGGGATTGCGTTAGGTAATCAACAACCAGCATAAGTAGTCTAATATTTCAACATGGATTTGAGCAAGAATCCATGTAACCGACCTTACTTATAGTAAAAGAAAACTTCGTCATTTTATTTATTCATTGATAGATTTTATTTCGATGAAACAGAGGTGGGATAAATGCTAGTTATTCATATTCCCTATTTGTTAGATTTTCTTGAAAATGTGAAATAAATTATATTTTTCGTATAATAGGTAGTACAAACGGGGGATAAACATAGTGATTGCTAATCACCTTTTTATTTTAACAGCTGAAATGTTCTAGAGTTTATTTTCTATTCTTATTTGTTGATAGATTTTATTCTAATGAGTTAAAGGTGGGATAAATGCTGGTTATTCCTATTCCCCTTTTGTTAGATGTTCTTGAAAATGTGGAATAAATTGTACCTATCCTACAGTAGGTAATACAAACGGGGGATAAACAATGGGCATTGCTTTAAAGTCGGGGGATAAGGATAATCAAAATAGTTGTGGAATAGGAAATGAAAATAACCAGGGTAAATTATAAAAAAAGAGCCTCAACTACACTTCAATTCCCAATAAAATGCCTCATATATGTCTCCGTAACTTCAGTGATCCTTATATGTCGATGTTAAACCATTAAGCTAAAAGTTCATGACCTTGTTACAATTGAGAAATAAGACCTATAGAATCAAGGTATAGTTGGGGAACTTTTTTTGCAATTTACCCGAATAACTAATATAAATATTAAGGAATTTGGGAATAAAGAAAGAAATTCCCAATGTTTTTCCAAATACATGCCTCCGTAACTTCAGTGATCTTATTTTATCTCAAATACATGCCTCCGTAACTTCAGTGATCCTTATATGTCGATGTTAAACCATTAAGCTAAAAGTTCATGACCTTGTTACAATTGAGAAATAAGACCTATAGAATCAAGGTATAGTTGGGGAACTTTTTTTGCAATTTACCCGAATAACTAATATAAATATTAAGGAATTTGGGAATAAAGAAAGAAATTCCCAATGTTTTTCCATGAGATCCCGGTAGATATTCATGGTTGTGTTGCATGTTCTTACTTTTGTGGCGATTACAGTTTAGGATGCAATCTTGAAAGAGATTCTGTTTTGCGTTTTCTTATTCCAGCTAAATGTAACTTCAGATCGACTTAATGGAAAATTTGTTTCGAATGAATACTTGGGATCTGTGAATCAACAGGACAACGAATTTTTTTTCCTGTTAGAAGCAATTAAAATCGATAAAGCGATGATCAAACTGGTTAACCGATAAATAAAAATCAATCGAACCTGGTTCAACCCGACTTCAACCACTGACTGCATACCAAATCAAGACATTCTCTTCTGCTATTTCAATCCAATCTTTACGATTTTGATTCCTAACATTTCATTAAACATATTATCTTTAGCCTCTTATTTATTAATGGTTTTTAGATAAATCAGAACGTAGAATTGACAACAGGCCTGCAACATCCATCATACAGCAAGCAGGCTCATTCAATTAAGATTGGGATCATATTTGCTTACTCTTTTATAAAAGAAAACTGTTTTAGGATCAGGACCATAGTTAGAGACCTCAAATGGAACTTACCCTTCGATGCACACTGCCATTGATGGTTCTGATTTCTCTGCAAACACTATCTTGCAAAGCTCTTCGAATATCAACTGTTTTTCCGCACATCAGATCCAACTTCAAATGTGCACATAAAGAGAACAAATTCCTTGTAACACTTATAGCCATCACCACAGAAAAATCGTTAGAAGTTGTAACTAATACTCGTTTGGAGGAACGACCCATTTCTCCATTTACCAACTGAGCATAGTGAACAAGACATATATGAACTACAACCATCACGATCATTTTCAAGAGTTAAACAGAAACTAAAAATGCCGATGAGTATGAACAAAAGTTGCAGTTGAAGTGCAGGTATATCGCATCACCTGGACTCCGAGAAGCACGGCGAGGACAATTTGCCAGCATCGAGAAATGTCGCTTCTTCAAGAAGGCCACCAGAGCTTTCGATCAGTATACAAGAAAAACAGCCAACATTCCGTCGATTCATTTCTCAAGATTTGGGTATGTCAGCCACTGATGTGCATGCTCGGAGAAATGCCCCTTGAATAAAGTTCTCTAAATCACTGGTGTTAGCCGAAATATAAGTTCATAAGATATCTCGTCGGGTTGAAGCCACTCAGAACCACTGCAGTAGAAATAAGATGGTTAGCACTTAGATATAATGATAAAAGCAGATTCACATTCTCAACGGAATTTTACTCAATGGCGAGAGGACGATCATTATCCCAATAGGATACAAGAAGAAAGTGGTCTTCTCCAAGAAAGGCAACACTGCAGGAAGTCAAGGAAGTCTCATCCACATTTTTCGTCATAGAACCACAAAATAAAATATAAAATTATGAATATATGGAGCATACCTTCGTAGCCAAGGAAATTGAGGTAGTGGTAATAACTTACGGCCACCATAAAGAGGATATTTGACAGCAAAACAGGAACGAATCCATGGGCGACTAATATGGGAGAGAGAAAATATTGAAGAACTGCGCAGCAAATGGACACTTTTAGCGATGAGTTTTTTATGCGGCTGAATATCATCTCAGCCTCAACCAGCCCAAATTAGATGCTTACCATAGAGCACAACAAATGTTGGGAAAAAGGAATTGCAATGCACATCAAAGGCATACAGCCTACAAAAAAAGGGTATGCATTAGTCAATGAAAATATTGAAAACCGCAGTAGCTCCTTTTCAACTTACTAAGTATAAAAAATACACAACGAAGTACAAACAAGAGACAAAAAGATGATTTTCAATGCTTAAGATATTCATAAGGTTTTTTTATAACATGAAAGATGAACACCCTCACCCTCGGTAGGCATCCACCCGTCTATATATTATTCAGCCACAAGAATTACAACCAAGAATAAAAAAATCCCATGAGCAAGGACATTCTCAGCATAGAGATGTGCACCCCAGATAAACAGCAGCATTCCTGGCCAACCACAAACCCAAAGGGTCCGTTTGGTTACCCGGTTACCCCGAGGTAACCCGGCTTACCCCCCTGCATTCCTGGATTGGAATTCCATAACAAATAAATGTGACATCACATCACATTCTTTATTCCAACCCTCTCACAATCCTCATAACCATCCAAACAGCTACTATATACAGGAGGTTACCCCCACTCACTCCATCCTAGTAACCAAACAGACCCCAAAGAAACGCAAACGATCTTGCCCTCTCCCATGAATCGAAAAAAGTCCAAAAAGCTTATGCAATAGAGGCATCGGTCCAATCCCCCTCGGCCTCTCTCCAAAACTCAGTGAAACCACACAAGTAAAACAGATGGATCGCAACTTACGATTCACCCAGCAGCAAATGCATGTAGCATCCATCATATGAAGTAAATGAACCCTAAAATCTTCACTATCACCTCAGATATTTGCACTAGTCACATAAGAACCTTCACTCTAGAAGGGGCACAGGAGTTCCAAATAAACATGCAACCCTTGCAGAGAGACTCTTCAGCCTGCAACAGAGATGCCATGAGTGCCCTTTAGGCCTTCGAAACTGTGAAATCCTACCATCCCAAGTCCAATGATCGTGAATGTTAGAAAATAGGACGCGGAAGCGAAAATGGTAAACAGAGCATAAGAACAGAAATATGAAACATGGAACACAAGATTTTTAACGTGGAACCCTACTCCCTAAGGAGCGGGATAAAACCACGGGAGAAGCCCTTAAAGGGGCGGATATTGCATTCATTTTTTTATCTGACTACAGGGGTGTTGGGGGCTCTATATATAGTACCCACGGAGTCTCCACGTCTCCAAACTGGCAGATGTGGGACTAAAGACTGGGTGGGATAAATGGATCCTTGAGGTATCCATTTACCCTTCTACAACACAACATGTGCACAATCAAATACTCCAACACTCCCCCTCAAGCTGGAGCATGCAATGCTCAGCTTGGACAAACATAAAGAAACTCAACTCACGCTACGTGACAATACAGACAATATCAACTCAACGCGCACAACTGTCGGTTGTTGTCAAGACGTTGCTTCTCATGACATGCATGTGAGGAGGACGAGCGGGCTGGAGTGAGAGTCAAACTGAGGACTCGAAATCTGACCATTGAGTCCGAAACTGCGCCTGGAGTCTCCTCGTCGGAGAACTGGGTCTCTCCCATCTGGCTCAGAGAATGGTACTCTGCTCTGGAATCCCTATGATACCACATGAAAACCCTTGCCAACATGGCATAGGGAATGGTCATCTACTCTGGAGGCTCACATGATAACTCTGGCTGATAACAATAAGAAAAGATGGGGACCGCTACAAAAGATGGCATACATGTGCTCATCTGAAAAGACTGCATCCATGTGTGTCTGAACTGAAGACTCAGAAGCATCTGAACGTCGAGTCTGATCAACTGTAGAGTCTGGAGATCTGACTGGCTGGTTTGAAATATCTGTATCTGGAGAATATGAATAGACATGTGACTCTACATATACTCCCCCTTTCTCCCATACTGGTCGAAATGACAATCGTCGACCAAGTTGGGAGAAGACAATAAAAAGGAGGTAAACCTAATAAGCCAATTAAATTTATTTTGGCTTTTCTTACAACATTTTTTTCTCGGCTACTTTTTTTGTAATAGTTGTCACATAAGCTGTTCATAATAATTTTTTTACGGCTTTTTGTTTTTCCTCTCTTTTTTTCAATTTGCGTACGGTTTTTTATTTGTACGCGCCTTTTTCTCGAAACAAATGCCTCCTTTTTTACAAAATATATCCGCCCCAGAAAGGGCCCAATAATATGCGTTGGATCCCCCCCCCTTCAACGGTTGACCCCTACTCCCCCTTTTTAAAAAAATTTGTTTTGTTTTTTATAAATCCCACGCGCCCACTTAGGGCTCATATTAGGGTTCCCAATGGGGAACCCCATCTCTCGACAGTCAAGGGCGCGCCGCTCGGGTTCCCCATCGGGGAAACCCCACCATCGGGGTCGCCTGGTGATCATGGAAGGGACGTCGCGTGGGAGCGGTGTGGATCCGTGGCGCCGCCTGGGGCTTGGGAACACGCACGACGGGGTTGGTTACGGGATAGCGGCAGGGTTGGTGTATCGTAGGAGGTTGAGGAAGCCAGGAGGTGCTCCTCTTGTATGGGAGTGCCGCCACTGAGAGGGAGGCACCGCCTGGATCATGCCATCGACTGCTGATGCTTGATAGAGGTGACGCCTTGCACCTGGGAAGGAGGAGGTGATGGAACTGGAGCAGGAGCGCGGAATGCGCGAAGCTGGAGCGAAGCGAAATGCCTAAGACCTCCGCTTGGAGGCTCCGTGCCCAAGGAGTTACGCCTGAGAGTACTCTTCAACCCCTTGGAAGCGACCCGCATGAGGGCCTGTAGATTTGGATGTCGCCTGGGACTGGGAGAGGAGCGTCGTCTGGGATCAAATCGATGAGAACGTCTTGGTGATGACGGAACAAAGGTGCAGGGTGGAGTTATGTTCCGTCTGGGAGCACCGTAGTGCGAGTTTCGCCTGAACCACTGTTGGAGGTGCGTCACCTGTGCAAGAGAGGAAGTGGCTTGTGGATCTAGAGCCTATTGGAGTCGTTAGGACTCGAGCAACCCGCCTGGATGCAGAACTCAAGAAGGGATTTGTAGGTCTGTAGCCTGGAGTAGGCACTGCCAACGCCGCCTCATGCGTGGTTGGAGATCATCTCTTGCAGGGGTCAGATTTTTACGAACAAAGTGCAGAAAACAGGGTTTCAGAATGAAACCCTAGAATAAAAACTGGAACATATCTTCGTATATGAATCTTCAAGAACAGTGAACAATGAATCTAATAATCGAATCTCGAAAAAAAATAATGAACATAAAAATCCTCGAGAATCGACCCGCTCTGATACCATGTTAGGAAATAGGGAGCAGAAGCGAAAATGATAAATAGAGCATAAGAACAGAAATATGAAACATGGAACACAAGATTTTTAAATTGAAACCCTACTCCTTAAGGAGCGAGATGAAACCATGGGAGAAGCCCTCAAAGGGGTGGATATTTCATTCCTTTTTCTCATCTAACTACAGGGTGTGGGGCTCTATATATAGCACCCACTGAGTCTCCACATCTCCAAATTGGTAGGTATGGGACTAAAGACTGGATGGGGTAAATGGATCCTGGAGGCATCCATTTACCCATCTACAACACAACAGGCGCACAACCAAATACTCCAACTGTGAAGATTATGCAAATGATCCTCCAACATTCTCAGTTTATCCAGTAGATTATCAAAATCTTGAATCTTGATATTAAAAAAACAGAAAGCAGAAAGATAGAGTCCATCATCCGGACTCTGACCAACAATCTGTTATTGTTCCTCCTCATTTTCAGACAACGTAACCAAGCACAGAAGATGGAGCAAAAGATGGCAGGTTGGAAGGCATCCACTTTATCCAAAGGGGGCAAGCTCGTCCTCTTGAAACACGTTCTTTCAGCGATCCCAATGTTCTTTTTTGCTACGCGAATTCTCCCTGTGGGGGTAAGGAAGAAGATTGAGGCGATGATGAAGTTCTTTCTTTGGTTTGACGGCAGGCAGCAGCAGGCAGGCCTTCACCTTGTTGGGTGGAAGGAGGCGATAAAGAGGAGGAAGGACGGCAGCCTGGGCATTCGTGATGTTGATTGCATGAACAAGGCGCTTCTGGGAAAGTTGGTGGCTCTCATCTGGGGCCCCTCTACATCTCTGGTGGCTCGCCTTCTCCGTAAGATTTATGGTGTTCGTGGGGAGCTGGAAGCTGGTAGGCTGCGGTGGGAGTCTCTGTTGTGGGCTGGTGTACGGTTCGTTCTTCCTTCTCTTGCCCGGTTCTTAGTTCCGAAGGTGGGTGATGGGAGCACTTTTTGTTTTTGGGAGGACGATTGGACGAGGGAGGGAAGACTGTGCCCCAGATTTCCGCGTATATACGCCTTGTCTGCCTAAACGTGGTGGGACCCTTGACCTCGTGGGTGGGTCCGTGACGTGGGCACCCCTGTTCGTCAACGACCTGCCGGGTCAAAGATTGGAGGAATTTATAGAGTTGCAGTCTATTTTGCCTTCGGCGTCTGACACTATCCAGTCTTCTCACGCCGGGTGCAGGGGGTGCAGGGATTGCTTCGAATGGGCGGGTCTGAAGCTCTCCACCAAAGAGATCTACGAATATCTAAGCCGCCCCGCGAAGCCGCCATACTTGGATTTTGCTCATGATCTCAAGGTGATCTGGGTCGCAAAGATCCCTTTGAGGGTAAAAATATTTCTCTGGTGCCTGAGGAGGGACCGTATTTGTGACAAGGTTAGGCGCGCAAAGATCTTTGGTGTCCAAGATGTGGTTTGCGGCAGGTGTCATGCTCAGCAGGAGGATGCCGAGCATATTTTCTTTAAATGTAAGGGCTCGTCTGAGATGTGGCGTGATCTCAGCATCTCTTCGCTGAGGTGGGAGGATGCTACATCTTTTTGGCAGTCCATCAGGAGTGTGGGGCTGGGTTCGACGACAGATGTCTCGATGGCTTTCGCGGGATTATGGGCTATCTGGATGGGGAGAAATGACAACATTTTTAGTAATCAAGTGTTCTACTCGGAAAATGCTTCAGTTCATTGTAAAGCCCTTTATAACTTCTAGGCATCTCGCTGATGTATCGGTGACTTTACTTTTAATATAATTTTCTGGCGGTAGCTCCCATCTTGGGAGTTTACCCGTGGTTGTTTTAAAAAAAACGTAACCAAGCACAGAACGTGGTCATGGAGGACACCTCCCTCCAGTCATCCCTCCCAAAATTAAAACAGACACTGTTGGTTAAGAACCATGCCCAACCGAGGTACCGAGTTTGAAAGCACAGAAGTAATACCCCTCCACAACATGGGTGAGGTCTTCACACTCCTCATGCAGACAATAAACCTAAGTATAGAACCCACAAATCCCTCTGTACAGTCGACACAACAGGTCTTAACCTGCACCCATAAGCCAGATCACCCACGAAGAAGCAGCTTGATCGTTCCTCAAGCTTGAGCACCACCAACCTTGTTTCTCATCAATTTAATGACCACGTGGAATCCCCTTGCCTCCATGCCAAAACCGGACCAGAAAAACCTCCACATCAACCCTTCCAACCTCTGACAAAGCCAACCTATAAATAAATATACCGACTGGTATAGCCGAAAGAACCAATCTCAACAAAACGAATCTCCCTCCCCTTGACATCGCCTTCCACTTTGGCTAATGTACTTTCTATATTTTCAACAAGGAACCCCAATCCTTAGCCCCAAGCTCCCTGCACCCTCCCAACAGAGCAACCCCAAATACCTCAATGGAAGCTTGTTAAGCGATGACTCCAATGCACGACCACACTCCCTAGTGAACCCTCAAAAAAACTAGATCAGAGTTGAAACAAGTATGGCTTCCCAAACAGAATATTTTACAAAGACGAGTATTGTTGACATACTGTAACACCGGGATGAACACACCATGTGTCAAGTAGCCTCTGAAGCAACCACTTTGAAATGCCAAATCCAATGTAACTACTTGTAACTACCAAAACAGTGGTCGCAAATCAACATGTCCATTAAATAAAAATCAGTCTTCGGGAAAAAAAAAGATAAATTCAAAATTATAGCCATAGCTGTTTTCTATAGTTTTGAGGGGCATCTCAGATTCCAGCCATTGGCGAGAAATTCGCACCCATTTGATCCCTAATTCTTATTCACTCTGGATGCTCATTTTGGATGACTTATTACCTCGTATGGTCGTGCCGGGTGAGCAATACCACTTCGTCACAATACTGACTTATGGGTTAAGTGGTCATACTCTGTCAAAGTATCCTACAATGAGCCACCCAAGAGCCACAATTATTGAAGGCATGACCATAGGAATGGGTACATCATGACACCGTAAGACGTATCGCTCAAATGAATTCGTTGGTACTAGATATGTCCAAAAATGTAAATGAAAAGAGATGAGATGAAACTGAAGCCAGAAGGTGAACACTAAAGAAAATTAGACTCCACGAATGGTCATGATAATGCCTTTAGAATCAGCATGTAACATGGTCTTCATAAGCTTCTCAGTATCAACCTTTTCTGTAGTGCATTTTCCAGACTCTTTTCTAACCACACATCATACGCTTCCAGTTTCTTATAGTTTTAGAGAGAGGTCCTGCCTTGTTGGTTGGGGGTAAGAAACCCCGGGAATGAGGTTAGGGCCTCGCTACTAATATCTATACTTTCAAATCATAGCAGAATAACTTCGGTTATATACTTCACACCCAAACAATAGGGAAGAGGTGCAAAAAGAGGAGAAAATCCACTGTCACGTCTCTAACCTCATTCTTGTACCCCATTCAAGATTAGAAATAGCCTGACCCTAGTGGTTTTCGTTTTTCTATTCTGGAAGGTCATGAGTTAGAACTCCCACCGCCACTAGTATTTGGAATTGGCATAGAAAGAATGTCTCAAAAATTATAGATAGGGAAGGATGATGAGGAAGTTAGTCCACCACACATCTTTGTCATACTTCCAAAGGCTATCCTTAGTCCTCCCTCGATCAAATAAAAGAAGTGGGACGACATACTAAGGGTCCACAAGGCCGCAAGAAAAGTTTGACAATCTCGTATATGCAGTCCTTTAAGTGCAAGTTTTAATTTTGAAATGAGCTAGTTTACAAGTTGCCCTGCTAATTTCAATTGCTCTGCCAACAACAAGCTAGCCTTCCATGAGAAAGGAAAAGAAAAGACCAAGGTCAAAAGACCGAAAAGTGAGAAAGAATGGTTAAAAGGTCGAATCACCTACTTAAAATCAGCCAAACTTAGGGGCATCCCTATCAACCAAGTGGTTGGGAACTGCGATTGGAATACATACTACGAAAGATAGTCGAGTTTGACACATCAACTGTCTAATCGGTCATGTATTAGCCATGCTCTTACAAGTTGCCATAGCACTGACTTCACAAAATGGAGAATAGATTTATGAGCTTCTCATCATCTCGGTGGCTATAGAAATCGGTTTATCTCTTACAGCTTGATTTCTCCCGGTCGATATGTCATCATTGTAATGGGAGACAATCTCGTATCATAGAACAAGGGGATATTCATTTGATGCCCTCTATGTGTATGCATAGCGTCTTACATGCTCCAGAGTTTTCTAAAAGTTTATTGTCTGTTACTCATCTTACTGAGGAACTCAAGTGTCATGCCATTTTTGATCCAATTTCTCTGGTGTTTCAGGATATACTTGGCATGTTGATTGGATGTGGCTATAAGCAAGGGGATCTCTAGAAATTGGTCCAGTGACTCCAGTCTCCTTTATGCAGATAGATCTTCCATCTCATTTACCCCTTTAAAAGTCATGTAGAGTCTTTTCTCAGATCTCTTCTCAATCCAACTTCTAGTGTGAGACCTACCAACTTGGGAAGCATCTTCATTAGCTTTCCAAGTCATCATGGTCAAAATAGTAGTTCCTTGTTCGAGCTTAGTTGTTTTGACGTTTCGGGTCCTCGTCATGTTTTTGACCATTAGGGGTGATGTTTTTATCTTAGACAACTTCTCCATGTGTTCTTGGGTTTTTTTGATCAAGTATAAATACAGGGATGGTACTAATATGCAAATATTTATCATTGAAATAAAGAAACTCTTTTCTACAGGGAAATATTTATCATTGAAATAAAGAATCTCTTTTCTACTACGGTCAAGTATGTAAATTTTAATAATCCACTGGAATTTTGCACTAGCCAGCTATCTCTTTTTTAGGTCTCATGGGATTTAACAGGCTTATAGCAGACTTCTTATGCTTACACATCTCAGCAGAATGGTGTTGTTGAGAGGAAACACGTTCATCTTTTGGATATCACCAGTACTCTCGTGATACAAAGTCACATTCCTCACTCTTGCTGGGGAGACATCATTCTTATTGCATGCTTCCTTGTTAATCACATGCCATCTTCCGTGTTAGAAGAACGAGATCATATTTTAATTGTGTTTCCTGATAAGTATTTGTCCTATGCCTCGCATCTTTATTGTACTGCAATTGTTCATCACTTAACTCATGGCCGACGCAAGTTATATCCTCGATCTATCAAGTGCACTTTCGCTATTTTCGGACCCAAAAGAGATGTCGATGCTTTGAGCATGTTCAGCAAAAGTACAACATGGGAGTTAACGTCACGTTCTTCGAGTTTATTATAAACTTCTCTCCCACGAGCAATAGGATGACTTCATCGTCATCTGACGCTGAGGTTGTTGGAAATGCGAGCCCACGGCGAGCCATTATGCAATAAATGTTATTGCGAATATTCACTCCTTAATCTGAAATAAAGAGTACATAGTTTGCATAATAGGTCCCTTAGTACAATTAGGGTTATGTACCATGGCCATCTTAATGATCATACAGCTGTTGATTCAATTATTTAATCATAGAGGCCGGTGCTTAGATGAATATCTAATGAGTTAGATTGAGGACTGATCAAGCACCGTCAAATGATTATTAAGAGATGATCTCCAGCCTGAGTAGGAGATGGCAATCCTATCTCAGTTAGGCTGATATCTGACCGACCTCTTGATGCAGGTCCTCTGCATAGGAATAGAGATTCGGAGGTGTCAGATGAGTTAGGTCAAAGAGTTGACTTAACGAGATCGAGATAACCAAAGTCCTATATCGTATGCTGTCATGATATAGGCACACATCCTCTGACCGGAGACAGATGTGTTACTATATGTCTGAGTATGTACATTTGGCAGACCAATAGGTTGATGACCTAATCAAGGTCTATACACCGGCGCGCTGGTGTGCATATAAGGGCATATGAGTAATACGATCTCTCAAAGGGATCATACAGGTTCAGTTACTGAACCGGAAGGCATGAGCTCACTCATGAGATATTGGAAAGAATCAAATTCCATGCGCATGGTCGTCTCGCTATGGAAGCTTGACTGAATGTGTAGGTTTGATATATACTTTTGGAAAGTATATGATCAAGACCTAGGTATGATATATGCTTTTGGAAAGTATATGATCGATACTGACTCCCAATGATCGAATGAGAAACTTACTGATAAAACCCTGAAGTAGACAGTATAAAGTTGATCTAATACTTCAGGTTTATTCTGAGTCTTCCAGTATGCAGGATGTACAGGTATTGGGAATACATGAGGGTGATGTGATCATAAACGATTGTATAACCATAACGCTTCCATTTCTAGGGAGTGATGAAACGGGTCTGGATTTTAGTGACTCCTCTCAGTAGAGAAGTAACCTAATCTTAGTCCAAATATTGGACATTGATCTGAATGTGATTCAGATCCAATGAGAAGATTAGATTTACGGTCTTGATTTAATCAAGCATCTATGGGAGGCCCGAGATCTGGATTTGAGATGTGATCTCAATATCCAAGTCACTATACGTGGAACAATACAATCGCCCTGTCCTTATCTCCAAGTATTCGCGGAGAAAGCGCATTATCCTTGAATGGGTTCAGGATAATTTCATTGTTGATAATATGTATCCGAGCATTGAGAAAATGGATAATTAAATGTGATTTAATTATCATGATTAATATGAATTTGATTCATATTACAAAGAGAGTTATCTAAGATAATTGAATATGATTTAGTTATCAAAGATGAGATGAATGTGATTCATATTATTTGAACACATGAGAAAAGGAGATCCAAGATGATTAAATATGATTTAATTATTATGGATAAGAATAATGTGGATAGTAATATCCAATTATTCATAATATATTATAAATGTGATTTATAATGTATTAGAGAGAGCTAATTATAATTTATATGTGTTGATTAATTATTATGTGTATTGGATACACATTGTGTAATTAATTGACAATGTAAATTATATGTTGTTTTGGGTTGTGAATTTGATTCACAATTTTTCCATGGCAAGATTGCAATATTCTCAAATATAATTGTGAATTATTTTTGAAGAATAAAAAGCCAACAAAAGTTGTTGGAAATAAATAAAGGAGATTTTCAAGGAGATATGCAATCTCATGGATTTCCATGAGATTGCTCTCTCCATGGAAATGAGTGGGCGGCACCCTATTCCAATTAGGAAAGGGTGGCCGTCCACATGGAAGGTGCATGGAGATGAAATCTCCATGCACATTCTCTCCTTATTTATTGGTTTGATTTAGG
Source organism: Ottelia alismoides (assembly GCA_037367405.1). Classification (NCBI taxonomy): domain Eukaryota; kingdom Viridiplantae; phylum Streptophyta; class Magnoliopsida; order Alismatales; family Hydrocharitaceae; genus Ottelia; species Ottelia alismoides. The sequence goes on from JAZKJV010004838.1 coordinate 214,232, forward strand.
ACTAATTTATATTTGATTTTGTCAAATATATTTTAACCTAAATTTATTGGTTTTACCAACAGCAATCTTGACCATTGGATTGACATAAATCAATCTCATCCATTGATTTCACATGTCACATGGATTGAGATCCATGGATCCCAAAACCCTATAAATAGAGAGGCATACCATGCTCTCTATTTTATACACAATGCTTGAGAAGCATCTCTCTCTCTTTTCTCTCTACTCGACAGCCCTCTTTCTCCCTCTCATGTGGCCGTCCACCATGGATGCCCTAGAGAGGTTCTCCATCGCCGCAGCGTCGTCGTTATGCTGCCCGATCGTCTGCTCGAGGATCTCCGTCTACTTCGGTGCGCCTCTCTCGTGAAGAAGATGTCGGATCTCGTGTGTCGAGATCAGGAGATTCGCCGCTTGGATCATCAATATGGATTGCGAGAAGCACGCGGTTCATCCCCGCGCTCGCAAGCGTCTCCTCCGTCGGATCGGACTTGAGACAGGAGGTCGCTTCGTTTAGAGACTCGATCGCAACCACGCTTCAAGAGGTAATCCTATTACTTGTTTGTGGTTTAGACGAAACGATCCGCGAAGTGTTCTTGGATCATGTGGTTTCGTCGCATGAAAATTTTTTTAAATTCCGCTGCATCGAGCAACTAGTGCGACTAGTCGCTCCTCGTCGTATTCGATACGACGCTCACGCTTCCGTGATGCGCTTGAGGATCTAACCATATCCTTCAGAGGTCTCTACCTATCACTTCTACATCCGGTTCCATTTTCTCCTACCTTAGTTGAGATCTTACCCCGTCATCCAAGATGTCCCAAGAACTCACGAAGATCCAAAGTTACAGAACCCATGCTCTTGTGCCTTCCCCGACATCCAACGTGCTCCATGTAAATATTGAACACTTGGTTTCTATTGATGGCATAATCGATATTTTTTTTCAGCAGGATGATACACAACTAAATGGTGCAACTGAGCCAGGACAACAACATAGCGAGATGGGCCCACGATCCATCTGAGGATCTTACTCAGCCCATTGCCTTAGAAACGATAGGCGCACGTATACCACATACCCTCTCTCTGGTCATCTTTCTCTTGATCATCTGTCATAAGACTACACGAAGATTGTGATAGAATTGTAGGTTGTTATGGTCATCATATCTTTCAATATTTTTCTTAATTACTTTTTCTAAAAAAAAATTGTTCTCTTATGTTGAACTCGAACACATGGACATGTGCCACACAGGTAATGGAGATATGAGATGGGGCATTGAGGGTAGGGGTGAGACTCTCTGATTATAACATGGATTTGTTAAAGCAGTTTGCGAGATGTGATGTTGAGTGGGTTTAGAAAATAAGACAAAAACAGGAAATGATAAGGAAAGTGACAAAAACTTTGTAGTATCTCAATGCCTTCTCTATATCTCAATCAAAGCTTATGAAAACTATACATTTTCACACAAAAAAACATAACTTCGATAAATATGGTATAATTCAAAAACCACATCTCCAAGTAAACATAAAAAAAAGATGAGCACAAATCATTTCATTTAACTTATATTTAAAAACCAAATTAAATAGCAATATGTGATTTTGCTGTTTCAACTTCACAAATTCAGAATGAGAAGTTTAATCAAACTGGTAAATCAAACTATATTAAGGCTATGTGTACAATGTATGAGAAATTTTCTCATCTTGCTAATTATGGCGTACTCTTTCTTATCGTATGCATATTTTCATGTGCAATGCTAAGATTCATTAAGATTTAGTTGCAATCAGAAGAATTATTTGCCAACCTGAATACATAACTGACAATTTCACCCAATTCCAACCACACCCAATTCAGTAATAACCGGTCTTTGTTACTTCTGATGCTCAGGAATAAGCAGTAAAATAAGCGGTTGTGAATCAGGATATGGTGCTTTCGCAGTAAAAATCAGCATATTCGATAACAAGAATCAGCATATTTGATAACAGAATTACATCTCGATCAAAAAAACTATAAACTTGAAAGAAAAAAACCCCGAGGCATATGACTTTCTAGCATTTTGCATCATGCAAATATCATACATGAAAAGACCCGAAATTATTGTCTTAGCGTACCACTCAACATGTTGTTCAACTACATGACTGCTAGGAGCTTCCACACGGAGATAAGAATTGGTCAAGAACCTGAAACATAAAAGAACCATGTGGCTTCATTTATAGAATAGAGCAAGGGCACCATATACAAGTTTAGAAATAGATGTGCTAGATTAAGAAATAAATGGATCTGATTATAAAAATATGGTGCGTGCGGGCATAATTTGGCAATTGCAGTCACATGTGTAATATCCCAATGACCCAACTCCAAAATAAGCAACTGCTCATAATAAACAAGGTCAGTTGTTTGCACACTCCCTTGTTCCATCAAGGCCTCGTATTAGCCTTGCATGGTTCTATTTTTAAAACACCGAAGAATGGACATCCCAGTTGGATGCACATCCACTATTCCTTCAAAATTAAGGTTAGTGTAGCGTGCCTACCACCCAATGGTCTGGTGGTAGTGCAGTGTGCCTACAACCAAAAGATTATGGTTCAAATCTCCCTTTGTGGGGGCTGTGCTAGTTAGCCGACAGCCAAGGTAAAAAATAGTTGGATCTTTCAACATGGATTTGAGCAAGAATCCATGTAGCCGACCCTATCTAAAGTGGGAGAAGGCTTTTTCCATTTATCGAAGTATGGCCATCCTAGTCGGATGCACATCCGATATTCCTTCAAAATTAAGAATCTGGTGCAAAACTAAAAATACATCTACATTAAGATTAAATGACCTACGATAACATTAAAAGCAACACAACTTCCCACTGGGTACTTGCAATTCACTACTACACATTCTCAAGTATTTATCCTAAAAGAACCTAGCTGTGGTATCATTTTACTAGCAGAAATTTTATTATGATTTAGCATGAGAATGGTCGAAAATTAAAATAGAGTGCTCAATTAGAAAGGCTCATAAAATTCTTATTCATCCTAGTTATTAAATTTTGGGAAGAGGGTATGTATAATTTGACAATGCAATCTCATATCCGATATTTCAGACTCGACCCAAGAAGCAAATGCTCATAGCAAGATCAGTTGTTCGCACAATACCCTACTCATCTAAACATCGTAATTGACTTACATGAGACTTTTTTTGGAACACCGAAGTATAACCATCCCGGTTGGATAAGCATCCAATGTTCCTTCAATTAATTACCAAGATATGAATACAAAGTGGCATTATTGAAACTCTCAAGTATAAGAAGAAATCAATATTATTTCTTATTGAGAGATGAGCCTCTAACCCTCTTTATATAGAAAGAAAATAATAATAATAGCCCCCCACAGCTTACAACTTTTATACACTTAAACACTTCCTCTCAAACTGGAGCATGTATACCAAGCATGCTCAGCTTGGTACATCTCTCAAACTAAGTGCGGGTAAGTAACTTGAGGAATATGTTGGCAATTTAATCCTTTGAAGTCACAACGGAAGTGCACAATTAGTTGGTTAGTTAAATTTTATCCTAAATCAGAAGCTGCAATTCTGGATTCTGCAGGTTGTTCGCCAGTTCGGAAGCATGTTTGGAGGGTTAGTGCATGTTGAGTCACTGCCTTATGCCCCTCGAGATTGAAATCGTCCCTGAGATTGCATAGTGCCGCACTATCGACAATACTTTCAAAAGGGGAAGGTTCCACTGCAGTTTGGACAGCAGCTTTGGGCGAGAACAGATCGAGGACTTTGTATTCTTCATTCTCCGGGCCTTCATCGTAGATGGGTTTCATATCTTCATGTCTTCTTGTACAAGAATTGTAATAAAATCTTCATCTCGGATGAATCTACCTTCGTTCTCTTGAGTTGCATCACCAAAATCAAGTTGCATTGGAAGTGCAGCGATCTGAATTTTTTTGTTGATGATTATTTCTTCTTCGGATAACAAATCTAACAATATTTGTACCTTGATGCTTGTTTGAAGACAGTACTTGAACCTTCATTGATGTGAACGCGAATGCGAACCATGGAGAGACGACTCAGATCGAACTTCAAGCGCCAATAATCGGTAGGATTGTTGAATCGTGGAAATGATTTGGTTGCCATGCACTGATATCACTTGATGCGATCGAGAGAATTAGAAGGAGAGAAGATAGAAGAAGATCGTGATGCACTTCGCAAGACGAGGGAGGAACGGGGTCAAGAAGAGAACCCCCTAGAAAATTAGGAGAAAGGGGATAACGGTGGAGGCTCTCTCCAAACCAAAACTCGGTATTTTAATTCATCTTTCTTACCATGAGCTATGGCCCCCTTTATATCGTGAGGGGGTCAAATTACAAAATTGGTAATGGAACAAAAATGCAATATAATAAAATCCTAATTGACTATTATGGACTCTACCTGACTCCCTAATTTGACTCTAACTAAAATTACTACCAGAAATTTTGTGATTACAATCAATCTCAATTTTTTAAAATTAAAAAAAACTAGGGATATTTACACTCATAACCCTGAGAGTTTCGTAATTACCCCAGGAACCCTCAATAATCACGAATTACACCGAAGACCCTGAATAATTGCTCTGTTTTACACACATGACCTTCCGTTAGTTTGGTTCATAATTCAACTAGATGGATGAGTTAATCTAACGATTCTAACCAATCCGCGATCTAACGGTTGGGATTAACCAAAAATTAAAAAAAAAAGAAAAAGAAAGGAAGGAAGGAGAGGAGAAGGTGGGTGACGAGGAAGAGGAGACTTCCATCCAGGCAGGCGGTGAAGTCTTTCACGATGACGGAGGGCGACGACGAGGGTAGGCACACGGGCAGTGGGGGCTTCCAGGGGCTTGCTGGTCGGACCCTGGGACTTGAAGACGGTGCTCCCAGGGACGTGCAAGGGCTCCGACCTGGGGGGAGGTTACGGGCTCGGAACTGGGAGGGACCTGGGTTTGGCGAGCGACCTTGGGGCTTGGGGGTGGGGGTGCTTGCGGGCTCCGAACTGGGAGGGGACATGCGGTTTGGCAGGCGACCTTAGGGCTTTGGGAGGGGGGGAGGGTGCAGGCGGAGACGGAGGGTGCATGCGGAGAGGGGGGGGCTCTAACCCTTGGGCTTGAAGGCGGAGACGCGGGGGGGAGTGGCTTGCGGGCTCCGACTTACGGGGGGGGGGGGGGGGGGGTTGCATGCGGACCGATTGAAGGGGGGCAGGGGAGGCGTCCATCGGAGGCTGCAGAGGGGGTGGGAGGGGTTCTTCGAACGTGAGCTTACAGGCAGGGGAGAGGCGAGGAAGGGGCAGAGGAGGTGGTCGGTAGGGGAGGAGGTGGTCGAAGATGGGTGCTGGAGGGATCAAACGGGGAAGGAGGAGGGAGGGGATAGTGACCTTATTTGTAAATAATGAAAATTTAAAGGGTGTAAAATATAAAATACCTTTTAATCTACAGAATGGCATCATGTTATAAATATGATGTGTTTTGAATGGTAAAACTGTCAACATATGATTTTTTCCGTTAGAGTTAACGAAGAACTAAGACGGAACTTGACACAGGGTTATGTCATGTAAAGTTTAAGCATTATTCAGGGTTTTCGGTGTAATTCGTGATTATCGAGGGTTCCTGGGGTATTTACGAAACTACTCAGGATTATGGTTGTAAATATCCCAAAAAACTAACCAACCAACTAATTTAGGAAGAAAATCCTCATTTTTAAAAATCCCCAAATACGTGATGGATTCGATCCGACCTGCCAATTTGGTAAATATTTCATCAATTCTCCATCGCTTGAAAAAAATCATCTCCCGACGAATTGCTTTATCTTTGATATGTCCTTGGAGAATTTCATCAGAAGTTGTTGGCTCATCTTCTTAATTTGAACCATTTTCTAAAAAACATTACATTTATAATTTCTTTCTATCAGGGGATGTAGCTGCAATTTTTCTATCCCTTCACTTAAACAAAAGCTTCCACATATGCATGGTTCAATTTTAACCTTCTGGTAAAGTAGTTTTGGGGAGGCGGTTCCTTGTAATTTCCCCAAATCAATCTCATATCCCTAAAGTGATGAGTTACATTTCTCATTGGAAGGCATCTCCATCTCTCGCGAAAACCCTTGCCAGGATTTGCTTGAACCCAAACCAATGATTGCGGCATAAGATTCGGCGACATCTGGGCGAGCAGCGCGTTCGAAGATGGTGATCTCCTTGCTTCAAGCACGCACGGTGGCAGCAAGGGTCGTGAGTGTCGGATGCAAGGTAGTCGTGCAAGCAGTGAAGTAGGAAGAGAAAGCACCGGTGTCAGCGGTGAACTTGAGTGAAGAGGAATGTGTTGTCGTGGTGGCAGTGTGGAGCCCCACAGCGGCGACGGTGGCTACTTTGGCGGACAGGTTGTGGCTTCTCGATGGTTTAGAGAGGATGATGGTGCTCCCGAGCGTTGCGGTGATGGCTGAAGCAAACGCTTGAGGCACACACGGTGTTGGTGGGGCCCTGGTGGTGGTGGCGGTGATAGGGGATGGGGTGAGAGGCGATGGCGTTATGGACTGGTGGTGTGGGAAAGGGTCGCACTGCCCATGGGGATGTTGCGATCGAAGTTGGCACCGTCAGTGGTGGTAGTGGTGACGCACGGGCCTCCTGGGCTGCAACGGAGAGGACCTCGATGGTGAGTTCAGCAACCTCCTTCACGATGTTATCATCGTATATGGGTCATGCATCTTCCTAGACAACAGGTTCGCCTGCAAACAGATCGGGAATTTTGACTTCATCATCCATAGTATCTTTGTTGAAGATGGGTCCTTTGTCCTCCTTGTTTTGTTGTACAACAGTTGTAACAATAGAATCACCTTCTGGATTGTAAATACATTCATTTTCTAGATTGAAATTGGTTTGTATTGAGGAAGCAACAGTCTGGATTTTTTTTGTAACGAATGATTCTTCCTTGATTAATGTGTCCAACCATAAACTTGCTAAGAGACCATTCTTGAACTTTTGCTGACGCGAACGCGAACCATGAGAGAGACGACTTAAATCGAACTTCATGCACCAATATGCGACAGGATCGTTGAATCGTAAGAACAACGCGGTTGCCATGCTCTGATACAAATTGATGCAGATGGAAATTGGGAAGGGATGAGAAGAGAAATTAGAACCGCAACATGCTTCGCGTGGTTGAGAGAGGGGCGTGGGTGAGGGGAGAAACCCTAAAATATTAGGAGAAGAGGGATAATGGCAGAGGCTCTCTACAAACCAAAACTCAATATTTTAATTCATAATATGATCTTTCTTACAATGAGCTATGGCCCAATTATATAGTGAGGAGATCCAACTACAAAATCGATAATGGGATAAAAAAATTGAAGAAAATATAAATTCCCAATTAACACTTACGGGCTCTAAGTAACTCCCTAACTTGACTCTAACTAAAATTATCTCCCATAAATGTTGAGATTACAATTAATCTCATTTTATTTAACATAACAAATTAACCAACCAACTATTTAGCATGAAAAATCCTAATTTAAAAAAATCTTAAATTCATGATGGATTCGATCCAATTCGACCTGTCAATTTGAGAAATATTTCATATATTTGACTGGTCGGTTAATGTTGAGAATTAGAACTTAAGTGAATACAGTACTCTACTCTGGGAATGACCTTTTTGTTGCAGCCTTCTTCCGAAAGAACTTAATAAAGTGGGTGGTCTTGCAATTTCCCCAACTATGTTGGAAATTCACAATCAACGTTCCATAAAAAGAGGGCCAAGAGGATCGATGTTTCCCGAAGGAGTGTGGACCTTCTAAAAATGTGATTTTCCATCCAGGCCCCTCACATGACTTTATGGAAGATACTCTAGGATTTCGGAAAGGAAGCGGCAACACCCTATTCTGCTGGAATCTCACCATAAAATGGAAAAGAATGTCGGCATCGACTCTTGGGGAAAGAGCATCGCCAGCAACGGCAATGCCTGGGAGGGCAACATTACCGATTTAGGGTCCGATATTGGGATCTAACTCGCCACCGATGCTTTTGCTTGCAGTAGACCGGATTCATGAGCGGGTAAATATGGTAATTGCACCGTTGGTGGTGACAAGTTCAACAAATCCATTGATTGCTCCTAAAGACTGGGTGACAAGATCACCACATTTTGGTGGTTTCCAAATGCCAGCATCCGCGATGCTTGGGGTTATGGGGATGGTGGTGATGGCCCCGAGAGCTATCACGGTGTGAGGGCTTAAAGGTTTGACGTGGATGGTGCATTTTTCTGTTGGCCCTTTACAAGAGAAAGGTTAACTGCCCTCGAGCATTGCAGTGCATTAACAGCTAGGGAACCCGTTGGGGAGGGTGTTGATAATGTTCTGACAGCAACGATGACGGGGACCTCTTGGATAGAAACCATGGGGGATTCCGCCGGGAGTTCAATAACTTCATCTGCAGCACTTTCATCATAGATGACTTTGACATTTTCATCGGTAGGATCTTTGTCGAAGATGAGCCATGTATCTTCCTGTATGAATATGTCTCCATCGTATAATGAATTGTTGTTGAGAATTACCTAGTCCATGATGAGAGAGTCCAACCATTGTTGAACTTTCTTTCTTGCTAGAAGGCGATTCTTGAACTTCTTTTGTCGTGAATGTGAGCCATGACCAAGACGGCTCAAATCGAACTGCATATGTCAATATGCGATCGGATCGTCGAATCGTAAAAACGATTCGGTTGCCATGTTTTGACACCATAATGATGCAGACAAAAAATGAGAAGGGATGAGAGAGAAATTAGAACAGCTATGTGCTTCGAGTGGTTGAGAGACGAACGGGGTAAGAGGAGACCCTAGAATTTTGGGAGAAGGGGGATAATGGCAGAGGCTCTCTCCAAACCAAAACTCGATATTTTAATTCATAACATGATCTACCTTACAATAGACTAGCATCTCCTTTATATAAAACGGGTGGGATAACAAAATAAGAAAGAAAGTCAAATTAAAACTAAATAAAATCTTAATTGACTTCTAATTGACTCTAATAGATTTAATCTACTATAAAGATGGAGATTAAAATCAAATTCAAATTATTTCATGTAAATAAATTTAACCGACCAACTAATTTAAGATGAAAAACCCAATTTTAAAATTCTCCAAATTAGTGATGGATTCAATCTGATTCGACCCATCAATTTGAGAAATATTGCATCAATTCCCCACCGTTTGAAAAAAAAATCATCTCCTAAGGAATTGTTTGCTCTTCTGTCCGTCATTGGAGAACTCTCTCTGAAATTGTTGATATAATCTTCCCAATCTTGCTTCTTTTCAATGTTACGCTTATAATTCCTTTCCATCAAGGGCTATGGTTGCAAATGGTTTACCCCTTCACTTAAAATAACTCCATCCATATGTTGGTTTCAACTCTACCCTTTTGGTAAAGTAGTTTTGGAGGAGGGGCTTCCTTGAAAATGTTCCCAATCAAGGCTCGATCCCTAAATAGATGTGATATGGTTCTCACAAGGGAGAAGCCTTCGGCGCCTAGGATTTTCCTTCCACCAATAGAACGACGCCGATGACAGGCTGGGAACAAGAAGGATGATCACTGCATGTGATGATGGAGTTGCTGGGGATGATGCCAGTGTTGCCAAGGGGACTGAGAGCAGTAGCACTCACGATGCTGACGGCGTTCTGAGGGGGAGAATGGCATGCGGCATGGCATCCGTAAAAGAGAGGGGTGTAGAGTCATCGAGCTTGACCACGAGGAGGCCTCCAAACTCACGGTGTGCCACCGTGGTGGTATTGTTTCCCCCGAGGTGGCATTGGGGTGTCCTCAGGTGCTACTTCCTCGAGTGCAGCAGCAACAATCATGTTCCTAGACATCGTAGAGGTGCCGAAATCAACTGAGGTAGGGATGATAATGTTGGAGCCGAGACTGAGATTGGCGGCGAAATCGGTGGTCACAATGGTGATGCGGGGGCCTCCTGGACAGCAACCTCAGATGAGAACGGATCAAGGATTTCGTATCCTTCATCCGCAGATTCTTCATCGAAGATGGGTGCTTCGTTTTTAATGTCTTTTATTGTGTCAAAAAAATCTTCCTCTAGATAGGAAATATCTTTGTATCCTGGATCAAAACCAGGTTGTGTCAGAGGCGACGAACTAAGTTTTCTTGTTGGCGCAGGATTCTTCCTTGAACCGTAAATCCAACTATGCTTGTACCTTGACGCTTGATATAAGACATTGCATGAACTTCTTCGAACGCGAACATGAACCTTAACCAAGTTGACTCACGTCAAATTTTAACCGCCAATAGCGGATAGGATCCTCGAATTGTAAGAACGATTTGGTTGCCATGCTCTGATACCAAACGATGCAGACAAAAAACGAGAAGGGATGAGAAGAGAAATTATAACCACGACACACTTCACCTGGTTGAGAGAGGAACGGGGTGCAAGGCGAAACCCTAGAATTTTGGGAGAAGGGTGATAATGATAGAGATTCTCTCCAAACCAAACTCAAGATTTTAATTCATAACATGATATGTCTTGCAATAGACTACCATTCCCTTTTATACAAGAGGGGTGGGATTACAAAATAAGAAATAGAATCAAATTCAAACTAAATAAAATCCTAATTGATTCTAATTGATTTAATCTACTAAAAAAGATTGAGATTAAAATCAATCTCATAATATTCAACGTAAATAAAAATTTAAACGATCAATTAATTTAGGACGAAAAATCCCAATTTAAAAATCCACGAATTCGTGATGGATTCAATCTGATTTGACCCATCAATTTGAGAAATATTGCATCATCTAGGGACTACAACAAATATCCTCCCATACCCATGGCTTCCCACCCCCATACCCAAGATCGCCATCAATTATTGATGGCGTGAGCAACTTGAGGACGATCATGTTGTGCCTAACAATTAATCTCAAGGTGAACAAGCTTCCGAAAAAAGTGTGCATTGAATATATCATCTTTCCTAACTAGGGGCAACATAACCATGACCACATCCTCAATATGCACCACAACCTTAACTTTTTTTGAAGAACGATGGGATTAAGCTCCTTTAGAGATCCATCCAAAAATATATTTATAAAAACTATATAAAAAATTACAAAGTCCAACTTTCACAAAGCAAGCGTGCTCAATTACATTCACCACAACCTTAGCATGTTGAAAGAGTTGAAAAAGTAGAAACACGATGTTTAGTACATGGTGTCCCAAGGCTGCTGAAGATATTCAGGTGGATCAGCTTGGTGTGCCCTCCTCAAGTGTTAATAGCGTAAAAGTAGCATCAAAATTATTAAGCACGGAAAGAAACACCATTACTATATACTTGCGATATTTTTTCTTCAATTCACGCTTACATCTTGGAATACATGCATTATAGTTCTCAAACAAATATTTTAGCATAGAAAAATATTGGGCCAAAGGACGACCAACCTGCTTTAGATTCTTCACTAAAAGTACAACAACAAAAAAGCCTTTTCCCACAATTAAGTAGGGTCGGCTACATGGATTTTTTGCCTCCATTCATATCTATTTTGGGTCATTCTCGGGATTAAATCCAAATAACTAAGATCTCTTTAGATAGTCTCATTCCAACATTTATTGGGCCTTCCACGCTCTCTCTTAACCGGCTCAACATCCCAAATCTCGCATCTTCTAACTGGTGCATCTCAACCTTCTTTGCAAATGGTCAAACCATCTTAAGTGGTTTTCTCTCATATTATCCTCTATCAAAGCTATACCAAATTTCCTTCTGATCGCATCATGCCGAATCTGGTCTTTTTGTGTATAACCATATATCCACCTTAGCATTTTCATTTCTGCTACAGTCATTCTCTACACGTCTACGATTCACAGGCCAACAGATTCATAATATAAAAGTAAATCTAAAAATGGTGCTAGAGTTCTTTTTTTACCATAATTCACCTTCATAAAATACATGGCCATAATAAACAATTGCATCAACAATCTTAGGAATATCACTCATCATGATCTATGAGAAAATTGTACCATTGTCTTTGTCCTGTTGAGGGTTTCCCGAACTTTTGGGCATGCTCCGACTCTAGAAGCATGTGCTCCTTGTCATAATCTCGTATGATCATCAAGAACATCCGTGACCACTTAAGTAATCAGTCTTGTCTAATTTCAAGATCGAGCCAAATGAGGGTGGTTTTGCACCTCCCCATTGATGAATCCACATTTCATCATCTTTATTCTATCATTTTGGCCTCAAAAACCCTAGCAAATGCCTGTAAATACCCTTAATTAGAGCATATTAGCATTCATGCATGCGCATGTAAATGGTGTATAAAATAGTGTAATTAAAGCCAAAATTATAGAATAAATAAAAGAAAAGAAAAAGAATAAAATATTGTAAATATTTTATGACCCGAAACCCCGATACCTAGGCATCTTGATGAATAGGTCGACAAGGAATAAAGTAGGGAGAGATAAGGGTCAAATACCTATACTTTTTAATTCATTCTTTATTTATTTTGGGACCTATTTTTGGTTCCACTTTTTATACAACAAATAAAGAAACTTTGTACATGAAAGTTGTAGATAATAAAATAAAGAAAAATACAAAATTGATTTCACTGAAAAATCATGTACAGATAAAAAGTTATGGTCTGAATAAAAATCCAGAATCCCAACTTCCCAGACCCGTATCTCACATATGAAAACTCCAAATGCAGCAAATTCACCTTTAATTGTATATAGAATAAAATAAGCTATTTAATGGCGGTGGTTTCGCATTTGGCGGAGCTACGGTTTGAAAGTTGAGTTTTGGACCCTCATTGTATACTTGTACAGATTAAAATATTCAATTTATTATTTATTCATTATTTTTGTATTTTTATATTTTTATAATGTTGTAAATATTACTTGTAATATATATGTACATTAAAATCAGAAGAAAAACCCAAAAGAAATACAAAATAAAAATACCTATATATTACACATAGGTATTATACCTATACTTATACCTATATAATACATCCCTTTATTTTATTTAATATACAAAACACATCAAAAAAATAAAACAAAAATATATTTATGTGTATAAAAGTATTTTATAATTTTATAAAATACTAAATAAAAATTAAAATCACAAAATAAAAATAAAAGAATAAAATACATAGCTAATATACCTATAAAGGGTATAAAAGTAAACTTATAAAAATATACCTCATAAAAATAATTAAAAATCAGAATAAAATACTACATAAAATGATAAATATTTTTTATTTAATAACCTAAATTTAATTCGACCATCTACTATTTTAAAATGAATTAATAAATCTTTTTCCAGGGATTTTACCTGATTGGTCCACGTGGACCAATCAGGGGACAGTCAAAGTTGACCTTGGTCAACTAGCTATCCTAGCCCTGTTAGCTTGTCAGAGCCTTGGTTTTGACCCATTTTTGTCGATTTTTCCAGGCCTCTCCTTGCATTTTCTCGTGTCACTCTCTTCACAACTTTTTCTCCTTGTAGAATGGGCATACTCGCCCGATGATTATCTTGAGGAGAGGGCCGTCGATTCACCCAATAATCCTTGGCCTTTGGACCACCCCAGTCATCAAGTCAAACCACATATATGGAACCCCCGACTTCCTCTTTGAATTTGAACCCCTCATTTCCATAGCCAAGCTCCCCTTTCGCGCCTAATCGATCCAGGGAGGTGACAGCTCCCTTCAGCGAGCCTCAAGCGGGTCGAGCAAGGCTCGAGGCGGCTTCCACGACCTCCGCCACCTTCGCCGGCGTCAAGGTACTTTCCTCCGGTCACGACCGTCGAGGCAGCCACCTTCCTCTTTAATTTCTTTTGCATTTTATTTTCCTTAGCCCTAGGATTAAAAGCCCTCTAAAAATTTCGAAAATCATCCATCCAATCGCCCAATTTAATCACCTCGCCGGAGCGCATCTCCGGCCGAGAGCCCAACCGTCGGTTCGCACCACTTTCTCACCACCGCGGGACCCAGACATTTTGCCATGGGTCCTCTCACGCTTTGTTGCAGGTGTTTGGACTTTATCGCACACCTGGGGGCCATTTTGGCCTTCGCCGGAGCCGCTCGAGCTCTCCCAGCTCCACCAGCCTCTCCGGTGAACCTCGGCCACCACCGAGGCTTTTTGGGCCTACCAGCATCTAGAGGACATCGCCAAGAGGCCGCAGCTCCATTTTGAAGCCCAGAAGCCACCGGAGCTAGGAGATCAGCCTCGGGGAAGTTCGCCTCGCCGGCGTTCTTCCCCGTTCTTCCTCCACGCTTCGCCACCGTTGGATCGAGTCGAGCCTCCAGATTGCACAGCCACCGTTGGATCACCTGCACCATCAGCCGTCGATCGCATCTTGATGATCTGATCTCAGCCGTTGCAGTCGAACCGTCATCGCGCGTCGAGGGCGCGCCACGCGCCAAGTGGACGGTCTACAGCCGTCCGATCTCGCCCGGGCGTGGGCATTTTGCAAGTATACCCCGCGCCGTTTTATAATTTTTATTTAGTCCTCAATCTTTCCTTTGTTGTTTAAAATATTTTGTAACATTTGTAAAAAGACCCCTCAACTTTGCTTATTTGCATTTCAGTCCTGGCCACGTCACCTCACGTGATCAGTACACATGAGGTGAGGGCATTTTGCAGAGGACCCCTTCAGGCTTTTAGTATTTCGTTTCAGTCCTAAGATTTGAATATTACGTGTAAAATTTTTGGGACATTTGCATATAAGCCCTCGGGCATTTTGAAAATCGCACCTAGGTCCTTCCCAGGCGCGTGCTAGTCACGCGCCCTGGTGGACATTTTGCAGGCGTGACCCTGCGGGTCTTGTATTTTACATTTGGTCCATTAAATTGAATTTTTAGTGTTATATTTTGTGGAAAATGTGCATGCGTGCCCCTGGATGTTTTGATATTTGAACTTATACCCCTGCTAGGCTTAGTTATTTTTGTGTGCTTGTCTTATTTATTTCTTGCATCATTAAAACCCTAAAAATTCCACAAAAATCAACTTAGGTCCCTGTTGCATAGTAGCTTAACGCCATATTTTTGCATTTGACTTTTATTGAATTTTTATATTTATTAAAAATCAAAAGCATGCATTTTAGCTACTGTCTAGCTTAGAAAATACCAAAAAAATATCAAAACACCTTGAAAAATTCCAAAAAAAATTACCTACTGTGTATTTTAGCATATTTTAGTGTCAGTCCAAAAACCACTAAAAAATTCAAAACAAAAACCTTAAAAATTAGAAAATACTTAAAAACTTCATAAAAATCTAAAAAATCATAGAAAACTCCAAAAAATGAAAACTCAGGCCATGTAGGTTCCTTATTCTATTCTCTTTATTTTAAAATTAATTTGGAAAATTTTGATACTGTTAGGTATTTTTCATTTCCATTTTAATTTCGGCCAGAACATTAACTCACTGTTTTCTTTATTTTGACTTTTAAAAATACCAAAAATATTTAGAAAATTCCCCAAAAATCACAAAAATAGTAAAAATTCATAAAAAGACCAAAAATATTTTATTTCTGAATTTTTGAGCATTTTTACATATTTTTATAAATACTCTATCCCCTCCTTTCTTATATTGTATATATATTCCAATATTGAAAAAGAAAATTAAAAAATATATAAAATATAAAAAAATCAGAAATTAAAAATCAAAATACAAAATATAAAATTAAAAAATTAAAAATTTAAAAAATAAAAACCCACAAAAACATTTGCATTGCATTGTGTAGACAATCATCTCACAATCACTCACACACACATTTGTTGATATATCCTGCCTTGCTCCCTGTGTTCGAACTCTCTACGTACTTGCATCTATACATCTTTTATGTAGAGTTAAAAATAAATTTTACCTTCACATTTGTTTGTCATTTCTTGATATCTATATTGTGGGTTAATTGTTGATTTTAGCTGGATTTCTGAGTGGTCGACACTTCGACTGAGTTCCCGCTTTGTGTGGAACTTAAGACCGCAGAAATTTGGCTAAATCAAATGGCGTTGTTGCCCCCCATAGATATCACCAGATGAATCAAACATCTTCTATGCACAAGAGGATCATGCTCAGAGCCTCGGACAATGAATCAATTATAAAGAACAAATTCAGACCATGCATGCCTGACAACAAGGGGAACGACCAACGAGAGGGGACACCTAGCAGCTTGTAGGTGTCAGGGTGAAAAGGGGGCGGGGGCCTAAGACTATTACTCTAATATCAAGAACAATTAGGGCTCATTTGGTTACTGGGTTGGGTTGGAGTAACCTCATGTAAATAGTAGATGTTTGGATGGTTAGGAGGGTTGGAAAGGGTTGGAATGAGAAATGTGATGTGATGTCACATTAGTTATGTGATGGAATTCCAACCCAGGGATTGCAGGGGGGTATGCCAGGTTATCCTGGGGTAACCTCGCAACCAAACGAGCCCTTAGTATAATTTCTTATTGAGAGACGAGTCCCTAACCCTCTTTATATAAAAGGAGGCTATGGATAGGGTGGTGTACACCATAGAAAAATAACATACATAATAACCTCTAAAAGGATACAACTAATAAACTCCAACAATATAAAAGCACACCTATACAAATTTACAATGTATTTGCACTATATGCCACATTATATACATAATAGCTCTAGTGTTGGAAGATTGTTGCATTATGTGATCCCACAATGCTAGCAAGAGGTTAACCTAAATCACTTTTATTATACGGTTTCTCTCTCTCTGCTAACTCTTCCAATTTTAAAGCTCCTCTAAAAAACATCAACACTGGATACCAGCCAAGAAAATTACGACGAATATATAGACAAGACTCACCATTTAAACTTAAGAGAAATAGATGGTCCACACATATGGTCCACATCCCCATCGCTCCCGCAAATTGGATAAGACTTCTCCATGTCCATGACCCACCTCTTTCTAAGTTTTAAACACTTTCATGCTTATACACCATTGTATCGGTACTATGTCATAAACTGGTATCTGTTATACATCGTGTAGTTCTCTCATCAAGATAATGGAGCTAGCAAATTACCTATAAACAAATGGAAAAATGTCTTATATTTCTCAAAAAAAAATGTATTCTATAACAACATAAATTCAAACAAATTTTTTGTAAGGTATGACCTCAAATTTCAATGAAATTCCACCGAAATTCTCCGAAAATTCCCTTTCTTTAGGTCACCGAAATCGAAACGCTCCATTATTTCTTTTTTCAAGATTTCAATGAAATATCACCGAAATGTCAATGAAATTTCATCGAAATTAAATGTCCTTTCGATGAAACAACAAAAATAAGGGAATCCACCTTTCGCTTTCATCAAATTTTGTATATATTAATGAATTTTCACTTATTTATTCGCCAATGTGTTGAGTTGTTAGAGTGATTTATATTGTTTAAAGAAGTTTCTTTCGTTAATTTATATATTTTTTATCTTAATCCAAATCAAATCAGTTAGACACAAGATTTAAGAGTTAAATTAAAGTTTAACTGAAGATATTTATATTTATACTTTTCTTTATTTTGATATATATTTTTTAATTATTAGTTATCATATTTGTCATCTCATTCTTATTGAAGACGTGCTCACATGTCACCATTCTCTTCATGTTCAAGAGGAGAAACCAATGGCTTCCTATTACAGTTCCAAATTTGGTTCTGGTTCTGAGCAGCATAATACTTTTTTGACTGATGGGATGATTGGATGGAACTTTAATGTTACATATCATATTAATATCTCACTATTAGCAAAAAAAAACTATCTTTATATTCATTTATTGAGTTGAAGAATATTAGAAATCTTTTTAAAAAAATGAGTTTTTAAGTAATTTCCTCAATTTCCGGCCATTTCAACGAAATTCCATCGAAATTCCATCGAATTTCTCTTTCCAAGCTTACCGAAATGAAATTGAAATCCGGTATTTAACGCCTTATTGAAAGGTAAGTTCATATACATTATAATTATGAAGACACTGAAGAGTAATGCTCTTTAAAGAAGATTAGGAAATGTAATATAAAAATGAGCAATGTTTAAAGTGCCCATACATGTTGTTTCCATGTCAAAAATATACACTACACAAGAAAGGTAATAGATTGGTTGCTAAATATGATATTACATGATTCTAGATTATCGCATGTTAATTGGTGAATATCGTTCTTGTCATTAAATATATGGGTAGAGCTAAGAAAACCATGCATTTGTCTAGTATTAGATGAATAAACATGTTGACAAGTTAATCAACATATTTCAAGAGAAACTTGAGAAAATGTACATATCTAATTTTTTATTTATTTTTATGTATACGGTTAGAAAAATATCAATAACGGTTAGAAAAATATCAATTAAACAGAGAAAGTTATAAAATGGACGTCCTGGAAATTGATCATCAAAGCGATCAAAATTTATAGACGTATTGGCGAAATTTGAGAGAACTGCAAACAAAATCATCGAAATTGATCGATAGGACCAACGTGGTCGAAATATCATTGCACGCCATTGAAGTAGTGGAAAACCAACATTTTATACGATTTAATATACATGTTTTACGGTAACAACTGTGTTGGTGTGTCGTCTATATACTACAAAATTTAAAACTATACTCTCCACCAGAAATGAAGCCCTCGCACAGCAAATTCTAAAACAGACCCTCGCCGCGACATCGTAGCTTCAATACCTACTTTGTTAGTAAAGAGTCAGTAAAGGCACTTAAATTCTTGATTCATAAACAACCTTCCTATTTAGGCCTGCAAACCTCCAACTTCACCAAACACATGACATGCCCCTTCTCCCAAATGAACCTTCTTACAGAATCAAACCATTTCTTCACCTTCATCGATATCTTGAAAATAGCATGTAGAATAGAAGTAGAAATGAGAAAATCAATCTCACCAGCACTAGAAACCACCCCCTAGAAAGGAACTTGGATGTCCAACCATGAAGCTTCCTCTCAGCTTTTTCCAACACCAGCCCCCAAACAACCCTTCTACCATGGCCTCAAATTTCAGCGAAATTCAGTCGAATTTCTGTCGAATATCGATATCTAGTCGAAATCGAAATTCGACCGAAATGACTGAAATGACCGAAATATGGGGGTCCTAATACAAAAAATGACCGAAATGACCGAAATTTTGGTCGAAATTCCACCGAAATTCCATCGAAATTCTGTTTTGGTCGGTACCGAAATGGTGACCGAAACCGACATTTAAGGCCTTGCCTTCTACAAGGATGATGAGATAATCAACAACATGCCAAGGTATACCATAATAACATCAAATGATAGCTGACGTCTTCCCGAAAAGCATAGCCTCTTCATCACCCATGCCAAAGGTCACAAACGAAGACTTTCGATTATTAAATTTAAAATCTTAATATCTCATTGAAAACCTACACAAGTGCCATTACATGAAGCACATGTTAAATCGAACAAGACACAAATGACTTAGTGCATCCACCCATAGAAGGCTGTATCGGCAATATATCAGTGATATATCGCCGATATATCGGTTTCGACAGGGAAGGGATTTCGATATCTCCTAGTATATACTTTTACAGGGATATCGGCTATATATCGCCGATATATCGACGATATATCGCCGTATCGACTCATATCGGTCAAAAATGGCTTGATTCAGTACAAAAAATCCCGGATATCGATCGATATCGCTGATGTTTTGCCAATATCTCTATATATCAATGCTATTATTCATGCAAGATTGATTCCACTACTTATCTATCTACACTCAGTATTAAAACACATATCTAGCTACACCTAGTATTAAACACACAATGGTTTATATAATTTTCGCTTCGGGTCGGGGGCGCTGCCCCTGCACCCCCGCAAGGGATGGCGACCTGGGCCCCCCCAGGCTCGCTGACCGGGCAAGCGAGACCCCATACTGGTAGGGTATGGTGCGACAGGAGGGTGCATACAATGGTTTTTCAACTTGGTGTATTTTTGCAAGTTATTCATGGTGTATGAACTTGAATGAAATCCATTTTCAGTATCTATAAGTTAATTCTTCAAAAAAATCTACAAGTCAAGAATCAACATTAATATCGATATGTTCGAAATGATTGATATATGTGATATAAGCTTCATAGATGATTGGCATGTGTGATCTAAGAGTATATTTGTAAGTTATTTAGTGATCTAAGAACTTGATGAACTTCTTTTTCAATATATATATAGTTCAACAACTAACAGTACCAGCGATATGTTCGATATGACCGATATGTGTAATATAAGGATCATAGTCTTCACAAATGATCTATATGTGTCATCCAAGTGTATATTTGTAAGTTATTTAATGTTATATGAACTTGAATGGAATCTATATCCAATATCTATAGGTCAGGAATAAACATTAACAGCAATATGTTCGATATGACCGATATGTGCGATATATGGGCTATAAATAACCAAGGGTGACATAAGTGTGTATTTGTAGGTTATTTGTTGTTTTAATATCTTGGATGGTCTTAATTTCTGAAAAAAAATGACAAAAAAACCTTTTTTGAGCCATTTCCGACATTTACACCGATCGTCGATATATCGGTGATATATCTTGATATATCCATTTCCGAGCGAACCGAAACGATATCGATATCGATACGACCTTCCTTGCTTCCACCTTGCTAGTCTAAACATGTAAAAGTAATGACATGTTGGGATCTCTATCAAGTGCAAACTCTTAATAAAAATGTTATGTGTATGGACCAATCACAAATAAACAGATAAAAAAATAAGTACAATAAACATAAAATTAGCATGCAAAACTAACCCATAAAAACTTTGACACGAGTCATTCCTAATCAAGATTTCACAACCAAACATTACAATAATGGACTATTTGAATTTAAACAATCCAATGGAAGTACAAAAACTCCAGAACCTACAAGAGCAAACACTATATTCAAACAAATAAAAATTCCGAACAAATAATTATCCAAAATAATGTCTAAAAGAAATTAGAAATATGGGCAATCAAATCCTCCTTGGTGACCTATAATACGGAGGACCAAGAGGTCTTGACATGTGGAAGAGAGATGGTTATCGAGCAGGTTCAGTTGAGGACTTACCTCGATTTTTCCCTGGCGAACACATCGAACAGAACGATGCATTGGAATCTGATGGTGAAGAGATTGGAGTAGAGGCTTGACGGACAGAGATTGAATCTTCTATCTCAAGGAAGGAAACTGGTCATGCTGGGGTTTATTCTTTCAGATATCCGTCTACTTTAAATGTGTGGAGGTTGCCGACAAAGATGGAAAATCAAATTGATGGGATCCAAAGGAGGCTCCAGTGAAAGAGAGAGGAGAAAGGAATGTGGCATCTATTTACGAATTGATGGGATCCAAGGGAGGTTCCCATGAAAGAGGGAGGAAAAAGTAAATGCGACACATGTTTGTCATCTCGTCAAGTAGGATGAGGTGTATATACCTAAGAGGGAGGGTGGATTGGGGCCGTCAGAGGCCTGAGGCAAAAGAGCAATCTGTAGTGTTTTGGAGAGGGTTGGTGCACCCACTTCCCACAATGGGGTTGGTCATAAAAAAAAGGGTAGGGAACAACAATGATTTTGGATTACGGATGGACAAATGATCAAAGAGAGGGATGTTGGCGAAGATTTTCCTGGGGTCGCAGAGGAAAAGCTAGTGGTGATTGCCATGTGCTTGGACGGTGGTTGGTGAGACGGAGAAGACAAGTTAACATGTGGCTCAGATAGGGGAAGTGCTCGGACAATATGTGCCCATGGTGTAGTTTCGGGGAAGAAGATGTGGAGTCATGTTCTCCTTGAATTTGTGGTATCATGTAGGAAGATGTGGAGTGCATGGAGGACATCGGAGTCATACATCTCTTGATCCAAAACAACCAAAGATCAGGAAAGTCACAACTCTGCAGAATGCTCCATAAGAATGACCGACCCAAAATATTGTAGGACTTTGCAAATGTGTTTTAATGGCATTAGATGGCGATTTCATACACCAAAAAATCAAAAAAGGAATTGACAAATATTTTACATATGGGTAGGTTCAACCGATTTAAAAGGATCCCTATAGAAACTATATTATTCAAGGTGTTACACAGTACCCAACAAGAAGCTGGATAGAAGCTTTACTTGTTCAAGGACAGTATCGATGTACAGTATTTCAAACTTGGTGCCAAGAAACCATTTCAAACCAAATTCATACCATCTGCTAAAATGAAAAGAATCTGACGAAACTAATGAAACTTTGTGCTAGGTAGGCAGCCAAGACCTAATGCCGGTTACTCTTAAAAAACAATCAATTTTTACTGAAACCATGATTTTTAAGTGCTTGTTCAAAATATATCAATGCTCGACCGCAGAACTTAACATGTAATGCTGGAAATATGCAAAAAAAAAAACCTTCTGCACGATTTATTAGTGATTCTTACCAACAAAATGTTGCCAAGATCAATCCAGCTGCTACAAAATGGAAAAGAACCACAGACGTAACTGTGAAAAGGGCATGTGTTAGGCTTTCATCATACCTAAGGGAGAAAGACAGAAAAAATGTCAATATCTCTGTCTCGACTCCAAATGAGTTGTGTCAGAAACTTTTAAGAAATGTAAATGACATCTACACTAGTATCTAAAAGATGACAACATGAAATCATGCAACAAAAATGAGGTATAATAAAGATACAAAATGGAGGGGAACACAGAAGACAACAGTAAACAGAGGTATGCAGATTATTGCCTAAACAATGTAATTTACACTTCAAATTTTCTCAATTGTAGATTTAATCATGGTTTAAAGGAAAGTCGTGAGTCATACGACAATACAACATTCTTACAACGTGTTGAGATATCAGGGGAACAATGGCAGCAACCTAAATGCCAAGAAGAATGCATCGCAATTCACTTCATGACAACAAGATAAATGCCTTACTTCAGAGGATTAGGGGGACTGAAAGACGGATATTTGTATTGTTCTTCTCAAGAAAAAGTAGTAAAGATAAACTCACATCCATCACATAAACCATGTGTGG
Source organism: Ottelia alismoides (assembly GCA_037367405.1). Lineage (NCBI taxonomy): Eukaryota > Viridiplantae > Streptophyta > Magnoliopsida > Alismatales > Hydrocharitaceae > Ottelia > Ottelia alismoides. The sequence goes on from JAZKJV010004838.1 coordinate 237,233, forward strand.
AAGTAAACTCAAATACCAAACGCTATCAAGTGATATTCAGGAGAGGATCCATAGTAAGTATTTGACTCTAATACACAACTCCCAACATGGCTATTGCAAAAAGCTCAAATAAAAGCCGGGAAATGAATGACTTCATAAAGCTGGCTGCAACTTAACACTGAAAGCCATGATAAAACCAAGAAGAAATCCATCAAAAAGCGGGAATATATAAAGCTGTTGTGATATGTGCAGCATCTTAGCAACCTAAGTTAGGTCGAAGATGAGAATCTTAAAATCTCAATTCCCTCCCAAGCTTGACTTCAATATACACAATAATTGTATGCCTACACAAGAGTTGCCGCCTTGGCCATCTTCATAAGACCCTAAAATCTCAACCTCCATTCAATGATACTGCTGCAAATAACTACTCATCGAACGCTTTTTCAAAACATTCTCAATTGCATCCACGAATATAAAAGTATAAACAAGATATTGAGAAATTGAGTATAATGAAGAGCATAAGCACACAGCCCACATCCCCAAGGAGTGCTATGGGGACAAGTGATACAAAGGAATTTTTGGAAAGGAACACACAAAGGAATTGAAACAATATATGAGGGAGACGAGGGAGGAGATCATAAAGAATTTTTTTGAAAGGAAAAAGGACGACCACCGTATAAGTATACATCCAAAAAAAATCACCATTACTTCACAAGGTTACAAGTACAGGGCTTTTTAAAGCCAAAGAATTACATGAGCCAATTATCTGCTAGCATCTTTGCCTGCACAATTACATTTTCACCATAGTATCTATCTTGCCTAAATATTACCATGTTTCTCACCAGCCATATTGCCTAGATGACAGCCACGATCCTGGATCTCTCATCCTCTAGTCCATACCAATCAGAGCCAATGGACTCCCAAAAACTTGCCGCGCAATCGATCCTATCGCGATGTTACTAACATGGTCTCTGTTAGAGATTGCAGAAGATTTCTTTCTTTATATTCTATTGTAACCCCTCGAGGGCTTTTATGTCTTTTTGTTTCCGTTAGCTCTCTAGGGTTTAGTCCTATATAAGGACCCCTAGACCTCTTGAATAAACAACGAACCATCTTTTCTTATCATCTTTCCACATGGTATCAGAGCGGCGGTCCTAGACCGGTGTTCCGACCTAATCCCCCTCCGCCACCGCCAGCCCACTGAATCCCTCTGTAGCCGCGTGCCGCCTCGGGTCTCCGCACCTCCCGCCTTCGGCTCGCGCCGCCTCATGTCCCCAGGCCCTGCCAAGCCTCCTGTACACGCGAGGGGGCCGGGATGAGTGTCGCCAGGCTGCTCTAGGGTAGCCAGGTACCACCGCCAGGCAGGCCAGGCCGACCTCGCGCCTCCTCGCGCTACCAGGCCCCTCTAGGGCCCCATTGCGCCGCCTCGCGCCGCCTAACGCCGTCAGGCGCCTCCACTAGGCAAGTCAGGCCTCCCAAGGCCTCCTTGCACCACCAGGCACCTCCGCCAGGCCCCTCCAAGGCCCCCCCTTTGCGCCGCCTCGCGCTGCCCAGTGTCGTCAGGCGTCTCTGCTAGGAAGGTCAGGCCCTACAAACGTGAGGGGCCGATTCCGCCAGGCCCGCCAGGCCTCTCTTGTGTCATCAAATGATCATTGTCTCATCCTTCTTTTTCCTTGATGAGGGTTTAGATATTTGATGATAAATTAAGGCAAGATATACTCTCTAAGTCATTTTTTTTCGACCTAAGCCGCCACAATGACGTCTGCAGAGATCAAGCCCGTGTACCCTACTTCTTCTTTGCTGGTACAGGCATGGTTATTAAGGCGACAAGGCGTTAAGCCTGGGCGCCTAGGCGCGCCTAGGCTTTTTCCCAAAAAAACCCTTTTTTATATCATTATTTAATTATCAGACTAATATATAAGTTTTTTGTAATTCTATTATGATCATTGGAACATGTTAGTTTAAAAAAATATTTTAGACTTGTGAAATGTAAAGCTTACATATAATTATAATGAAATGTCTTATCCATATATATATATATATATATATATTATTAGATATAAATTTTAGGTTTGTAACGGCAAATTATAATGGATATTATTATAAAAGAGTAAGAAAGTTATAAGATTTAAAAAATGGGAAAGGGAAATATGTCAGATAAATGAAACTTTCGAGAAAGGGTCAAAAATTGTTTATGAGGATTACAAAGGTAATATACCTGAATGGAACTAAAAAATAGCATATATTTAGTATAAAATAAGGAGGACCATAAACAGTATTTTTTCGCAATACTCATGTTATTACTTTCTTAAATTACGGTAGCCTTTAACAACTGAAAACTAAAGAAGAGATATTTGTTATAAATATCACAAAATTATAACAAAGTTGCAAATGTCAAGACAAGGCATTATACCTGGGCGCCTAGGCAGCCGCCTAGGTGCCCAGGCGGCCCAAGGCGTATGCCTTTTTTGATAAAAAGCAAGGCGCTTTTTCAAGGCGCACGGCCTGGGGCGCCTGGGCGCCTAGTCGGCCGCCTAGGCGTGCGCCTTAACATCTATGGGTACAGGGCACTTCTATCAAGTTGAAGGGTTCCGAAAATTATGTTCTATGGTCTCGGCCTTTCAAAGTGTTTGTTGGTGGCCAGCGCAAGAGCTACGTTCTTACAAAAGTTCCACCTGCGAAACAGATAAGGACTATGAAACTTGGTTTGTTGATAATTGCCAGGTTGTCACTTGGATGACGAATACAACAACAACAAAGCCTTTTCCCACAATTAAGTAGGGTCGGCTACATGGATTCTTCGCCTCCATTCAGATCTATCTTGGGTCAATCTCGGACTTATATCCAAAAAACTAAGATCCCTTCGTATAGTCTCTGTTGGAGCATTATGGGATCCTGGAGGAGCGCGCTTGCGCTTGGGGCTGCGCCGCCAAGGACTTTGCGGCCAAGGATGCTGCTCGAAGGTGGACTTTGCGGCCAAGGATGCTCCGATGGGATCTTTGTAACGACGGCATCAGGGTTTGGAAGAGGAGGGCTCGTCGTGGCGCTTGTCGAGGAGGAGAGGCGGTATCGCGACCTGGAGCGGGAGCTCCGCCTGGGCTTCGCGGAGAGTTCGCCTGGAGGTGGACTTGGAGAGGATGGCAATGGCGAGAACTGCGCTCGGGCTTCCCTAGGGCTTTGCTGCATGGAGCTCGAGCTCCTCCTGGGTTAGTCACCGCCTAGGGCCGGATTCAGGACCCCCCTTCGTGCGATACTGCAGAGCCGACCTGTCGCTGATGAAGCCCCACCGCTGATAAGGACTTTAGGGGACTTCGAAGGAAGCTACGCCGCAGCGTGTCATGCGTCGTAGAAGGCGCCTGGGAGAAGGACTGCGCAACACGATCGGGCTCTTTCTGTCTAAAAGTTTGGCTGCTGGAAGGAGCATCGTGCTGCCCGTTGCGGTTAGAGCTGCTAAAGGAGATGATCTCCTTGAGCAACCGATGGAGAAGCGCCATCTGAAAGAGTTCGCGTGCCTCCCTGAAGTCAGGAGGATCGGGAAGGAAGGCGGCTCTGCCATGGGGCTCCGCGTGAGGTTGTCCTTCGATAGGAAAGGGCTGCTGCCGCCCTTCGAAAGGGATGATTTGGGTTTCCAACGAAACCCTAGAACTCAAAATCGCCTGGAGGACAGCAGCCTGGAGATCTTCGGATCTTCAAAAAAAAACTGACGATCTTTGAAACATGCAGAGATTAAGGTTGCAATAGAAACCTTAAAACTTGGACAGAACTTGAATACTAACAATCATCTTCAAGAACATAGAACTTCAAACACGAATCTCGAATACAAGTAAACATAATGAAAAACTCCGAGAATCGACCCGCTCTGATACCATGTTAGAAAATCGGAAGCGGAAGCGTAAACATGGAAAAGATAATAAAGAACAAGAACGCGGGATTTTACGTGGAACCCTACTCCGTGAGGAGCGGGAAGAAACCACGGGAGAAGCCCTCAAAGGGGCATATGCTTCATTGCTTTTTCTCAATGGATACAGGAGGTCTGGGGCTCCTTATATAGCCTCTCCAGAGCCTCCAAGTCCCACCACTGGACAATGTGGGACTAAACACTGGATGGGGTAAATGGATCCTCTCCATGATCCATTTACCCTGTTACAACTCAATGGGCGCATACTACTAATGCTCCAACAGTCTCTTTCCAACACTTTTTGGGCCGTCCTCGCCCTCTCTTAGCCGGCTCAACATCCCAACAATCGCATCTCCTAACCGGTGCATCAGTTGACCTTCTTTGCAAATGACCAAACCATCTTAAGCGGTTTTCTCGCATCTTATCCTCGATCGGAGCTACACCAACTTTTTTTCTGATTGCATCATTCCGAATCCGATCTTTACGTGTATGTCCACACATCCATCTTAGCATTTTTATTTCTGCTACAGCCATTCTCTGCACATGTCTATGGCTCACAGGCCAACATTCAGAACCATAAAGCATAGCAGGTCTCACAGCTGCTTTGTAAAACTTTCCTTTAATCTTTAAAGGAATTTTCTTATCACAAAGAACAGCGGAGGCTCCTCTCCACTTTAGCCAGCCTGCATTTATTCTATTAGTAACATCTCCATCAATTTCTCCATCATGTTGCAAAATAGATCCCAAATATCTAAAAGAAACTCTCTTTTGAATGTTATCATCACCAATCTTCACCTCGATTCCTTCACCATTGCTTCTATCAAAGGTGCATTCCATATATTCCGTCTTAGCCCTACTTATCCAAAACTCTCCACACTATCTCTCGTGGGACGGAATCATAAGCCTTCTCCAAATCAATAAAGATCATATGAAGATTCTTCCTTTTAGCTCTATAAATCTCCATTGTACTCCTCAGCAAATGGATGGCTTCAATAGTTGAGCGACCTGGCATGAATCCGAATTGGTTTTCTTTTACTTGGGAAACTTGCCTCAACTTCTTTCGATCACACGTTCCCAAATTTTCATAGTGTGACTCATCAGCTTGATACCTCTGTAATTTGAACAATTTTGAATGTCTCCTTTGTTCTTATAAAGAGGCACCACGATACTCCTCCTCCAATTTTGGATGACGAATAGTGTCGATTAAAACATTGCTGCGAATCTTCTTTACAAAGACACCGCTAAGGCAATGTGGGAAAACCTTGAGCGTACATATTCTCAGAAGACAACTAAGTCTCGTCTATCTGACATATACACAAGGATTTGGTCTGCTACTCATGGAAAATCAAGTCTTATTGAATACTACAGGCTTCTTACAAGTCTTTTTGAGGAACTCCTTATTTTTCAGCATGCATGTTGTGATAAACAAGTAGGAGAACGTGCTGAATGGCAGGTTTACAGATTTTGGACCAAAGGGTGGAGGATTTCATCATGATGTTTGATTCTCTGTCGAGCTATGTAATGCGAACAGGGTAACATAACTCATGGACTTAGCTCGATATGAGATTCTTAGGCAAAATGGCATACAAGGTTATGAACTCATCCACGATTTTCAATCCAAGTATTGTTGTCCATGACTACAAAAGGGTCTAGAGTTGGATGGTTCATATGCATGTCAATATCTTCCCCGTACTTCTCAGAAGAAGGTATATGTGATTGTTGATTGGTGCTAGGAGGGACATGATCTTTCACTGAGTTGACAGTGTTTGCCCATGATGTTTGGAGTCCTCAAAAAGATGTGAACCATCTATTTTTTTCTTGTGATGCATCAAGGAAAAACTAGGGTATGCCTCAAATCAGTAGAGCGGAGCATGACAGTACATCAGCATTTAGGAATCCTTTGGCGCAAATTAGAGGGACTCAGACAGCAACATGATCCAATCTTCGGCTTTGATATTGGCAATCTAGAAGAAAGGCATGTGTGATTTTTGTCAAGAAATTGTATATGTGGAAAGCGTAGTTGAGCATGATAAAGCTTTATTTGAGATATGGTCTTTGTAATCTCTTTTTTCACTTATATAAATATAAATTTTTTTGGGTGAGTGTTATATCAATGATCACCCATTTTCTGTTTCAAGAAGTTGAAGCCTTCTCCCACATTATTAGGGTAGGCTACATGGATTCTTGCTCAAATCCATATTGATAGATCCAACTTTTATGTTGATTGTTGGCTACCTATTGCAATTCCCACAAGGAGGGATCGGGCTTCGCCATAAGAAAAAATTAATATCATTCATACTCATAACTCAAGTATAACTATGAAAGGAAAATCATTAGACGATTATTAAATCACCTCTGACATTATCATCTCACGTGAATTTTGATTCTTCATTCTGATTTAAATGCCCAATTACTGAAACAATGGAAAATGATTTTTCCTTATTTCAGAACCTTTTATCCTTGCTTTGTCGAGTCATTTGATTTAGACATTATTACGATGATCTTTACTCCCTTCGAATCGACAATAAACATTTTCATTTTTTTCCTTTTTACGAAAAAATATAAGAACAATAAAGATTACCTTGTGATACACTTTTGATCGAAGATGTTTTACTAATTTTGCTTCAAATAAATTTGACTTTTTGCAAGGGACGACCAACTTGACACCAAGCTCGGTTGAAAAATCACCCTCTGGTCGACCCTTCACCAAAACCATCGCAATGGACCTCTTCATCCAGCCAACTTAAATGTTTAGAATTCCACGACGAGAAAGGAAGGAGATGAATCCTCAGTCCGTGCAATCAAATGTTGGGGGCATGGAAGGAAATATCGCAATATATTGGCGATATAGCGTCGATATATCGATATCGACATGGGACCGATATGGATACCGATATGACGATATATCCTCCTTTTCAGGCATTTCCTTCACAAAAGCGCGTCGATATGGGCGATATTTCGGTGATACATCGCCGAAATACCATCAAAATATCATATCGACGCGATATCGAAACGATATCGAAATCGATATGGCCTTCCATGGTTGGGGAAAAATCAATCTTTCAAGGCATCCCCTTGATCTTACGCCTCTTCTAGTCTATGATGACCTTTAAAGCCATAACACACTATCCACTAGGTGTCATCCTACAAATACATTCTTATAGGCATGAAGTAGGAATCTTTAGCCCATTAATAATTCATTACATCACATAATACATACAAACAATAGCACAAGCGAGTATAATAACAAACCGCTTATCACGTGTATCATTCAAAAAATCACAAATTCGCAAACCAACTAGGAAGTACAAATAAAATAACATTTATAAAATAAATACATGATATGCCTTTTGCAATTAGAGAGATGTTTGATCTCCATCGCCATTCCATTTATTTATTCATGTTCATATTAGATTTGTACGCAAATAGGTTGATATTAGGAGAGGATATAAAAAATATCTAACAAATCAAACTTTAAAAGTTTCAGAACTCAAGAATGCCTTTTAATTTTATGTCCTTACGGCAAGAAATATTGAAAACAAACAACTAAGACGATGTTGACGAGAGCACCAATATAGGTCATATTGGTTGAAAAAGTAACAAATTTACAATTAGGGATTTTTACCCGGCAGACCCTATAAACTTTGCCAATCACCTCCACGACCTTTGAAACAACCTAATTCCTCCCCCGACCCCGTAAACTTGCCAACTCTTACCCCATGAACCCTCCGGGTAATATGTTTTAAGCCCGTTGAGGTTCTTGGGGTAATTTACAGGGTCGATGGGGTAATTACGTTGTGCAAAAGGTCGTAGAGGCATTTTAAAACGTTTATAGGGTCTGTTGGGTAAAAATCCCTTACAATTAATACTTCTTATTTCACTGATATTGGCGACACGAGATGGCATATTGCCGATATATCACAATATATCAGTCAATATCCGGAAGAAAAGATCCATGGTGATCTCGATACATGAGATATGTCGAACCGGTGTATCATCGAAAGATCGTGATAATTCAATCTATGGGGAGAAGAGGCCTAAAAGGGTTGGATCCAGCTACAAGGATCGTAGTATTCGCCTAGTAGCTCTAAGACTCGATATCTTGAAACCAATGTGGGTACAGGCTGATTCTTCCCTACCAGAGATTTTATGTTAAGTCCTGATACACTACAATACAAATGAATTTATATAGACCCAAACCCGTACACTAACTCTATACATAAGCCACCTGAAACTAAATTAAAGTCAATTATAAAACGAAATTTTGATAGGGTCCAGCGCTCAATTTTTTTATTATCTTCGAAAATGTATAGGGTGAACAACCTTAGAAAGTGTTCACTAGTAAAGCTTCTACAGTAAAGCAGCAGCAGCAGCAACATAAACAAGTTCTGTATGAAAATGTAATCTATAGTGATTATTTTGTTTCAGAAACAGCGTGTGACCTAAGCCAGCCTGGGTGATGGCCCTGATGGGGTTGTCTTGTCCTACTTCAAATATCCCATGGTTTTAAATGAACTGAGATGGAAACATATGGAGTAGTCATGTATTTAATCTTTGACAATGGTGAGAATGAGAGAAGAGACCTACGCTGCACAATATGCTGAAGTTGCCACTATGAGGAAAAAAGTGATAATAACCACAAATGCTGGATCATCCCGTGCCCATTGATTCTTGGTTTCTGTGGTTCAAGGGCAATGCAGAACTAATTAGCAGATGCATTTATTACAAAAAAGCAAACATGATGCATAATTAACTTTAAGTTAATGACTATATGACCGTCCAATAAATAGCAATATCAGCATTGCAAGCTGACAGGGTCGTCTCAAATGCCCTGACTACACATCAGTGTCGGGTAATTATAAATTACCGTCGAGATATTCATTGCAACGTGAAGGTATGCAACTGAAAGACAAATCAATTTTCTTAATGTCCGACAAATACTTTGTATAAACTCGGTTTTATATAAACAGTGGACGAGTCTCATAAAAGATAGATGGGCACATTCAAACATGTGCTGATGGATCCAGATCCTAACAGCTGCAATTTTTATCTTCCTACAGATAAAGAATGCATAAAAATCAGATGCAGCCCCTTTCTCTGATTTCAATGAAAATTTTAGTGTTTTAACTTTTTAAAAAAACAAAGGTGATGGCTCCAGCTTAAAGTTTCATTCGGACATCATTACTGAGTTGACTTGAAATACGGAAGAAAATTTACGTAGCCATTTTGAGCCCCCCCCCCAACCCCAACCCACACCAAACTCATTTTGGTATTACCCAGAAAACCTACATGTACTTTAATTAACCTCCTAAACAGCCTAACTCTATATCATACCTTTTCAGCAACCGTGGCTTTTATTATACTGTGTAGCTGTCAAATATATGGGATCATAAAGCTAATTGATCCATGTGTTTTACCCTTTTATGCAATGCACGTGAAAAACATGCAAACAATAAAATGAAAGGATAACACAAACAACTAAAAGCAATTGGCAAACCAATTACATCCAAATCCATGGCTGAAATGATAACCTAAAATGTGTGTTGCTGGAGATAACTAAAATTTGCGAGGTCAACAGTTCCACTTACGTTTGTGGTATTTCGTATGCTGATAGCTGTCTCCCATAGTTCAGCAATTAGTCAGTGCAAAGAAAAGAGCAAAGTCTGAGAAAATGACTCAAATGGAAGATATTACATGCAAGAAATTGTTGAACTTAACATAAAAATTCAACACAGAAATGGCAAATATCTACTAAGAACAACCATGCAGTCATTTTTAAGAAAATTGTTTTTGATTAAAATAAAATTAGCATGCATTCAAAATACATTTATTCATCTTATATAGCTAGAATTAAAGTACAATGCAGATAGATCAGTCATGTTCGTCCTGTCACTCACTAGCGTTAGGGGAAGGGAAGCTCCACTTGTGAATCAGTGGCTACATTTATGCCTACAAATTATTTTTGTTTCTCAATATTCTAGGACGATACCTACTTCAATGGTCTGGTAATGCAGTGTGCCTACCACCCAAAAGACCAGGATTCAATCCCTCCTTGTGAAAGTTGTGTTAGGTAGCCAAAAGCTAGCGTAAAAAATACTCGGATCTTTCAAAATAAATTTGAGGAAGAATCCATGTAGCCAACCCTACTTAAAGTGGAAGAAGGCTTCGTCATTTTAATATTCTAGGATGACAGCTTAAATATCATAAACTTTAATAACAAGAAAGATCATTTATGCCAGGTCTACAGCATTGCATGAATATATCATAATACATCAAAAAATATCAACTAATAATATACGTTAATATGTATACAATATGTTATAAATATACATACTATGTAAAACAATTAAAAATATATCCATTATGTTTAAAATTAACATAAACTGAGGTTGCAAATAAATATAATTTGGATGGAGACGGAAAGTATAAACTCAAGGCTGAAGTATTGCCATGTCAACAAGACAGATATTATTGGTTGTCTGTATGGATATGTTTGTTGGAATGAGAATGAGATTAAAAAGTACGCCCAGCCACGATCTAACGGAGATTAATAATTACGGCAAAGCTCATCTTTTTTATTTAAGTCATTATAATAACATTTTGAGAAATTTTGTTAGTCAAAAAAGGGGGAAACACGCGTGTGATTCTGCTCCAAAAAAATTATTACGAAAAGAAATCAATACAAAAGCCAAGACCATTTAGCCCCTTTATATAGAGGGGTGGAATTATAAAATAAAATAGAAAGGAACTTAATCCCTAATTTGACTACTTAAATTACTCTAATAACTAATTCGATATCTCATTATTTAAATAAAATCAAATTGACTCAAATTGGACGGCAAACCATAATCAGACTATAATTGGATGAAACTAAAATTACGACAAATCCTAAATTAATCAAAATTCTAATTTAATAAAAAAAAACCCAATTCCCAACTAAGCACTGCATCAGATCATTTCAACATATTCACTTTCTTATGTGTCGGAACAGAAACTAGAAACCGCAAAAAAATCTATGATGCTGTGTTCTACTTATTTATCAATCCTTTGATGGCAGAAAAACTATCAACAAATCCATTCTTAAACTTAAATATGACATGACTACAATCAATTACATAAAGTCACAATCTCAAACTCCCGTAACTATTAAGAAGGATATGGTATTTTGGGAACTACGCCAGAGTATGACCCAAATTAGATCTGTTTGGAAGCAAGGAAATGAGGTAGTCTGGTCCCACTTAAAGTGGGGAAAGAACTTGGGTGTTGTATTACTATCACTACCACAATCACACTCTATACCTAAGAAACTTGCAGACCTATACTGCTAATGTAAATTAGTGATCCAGCATTGTTCTCTCTCTCTCTCTCTCTCTCTCTCTCTCTCTCTCTATATATATATATATATATAGAAAACCTATCAGGATTTGAAATATGACATGATTGCAATCAATTACATGATAGTCACGATCTCAAACTGTTGTAAACTATCAAGAAGAGTATGGCATTTTTGGATCTACTCCCAAATATGACCCAAATTCGATCAGTTTGGAAGCAAGGAATAAGTGGGAAAAGCTTGGCTGCCATTGTATTTTAGCACTACCACCATCACTCTTTATAACTAATTGAACTCAGTGAAATACTGCCAACGCAAGTAAGTAATCCGGCACTGTTCTACATTTTATATGGAAAAACACTTGGGGTTTGTAGTTACTAATCCGGCACTTTATATGATAATATAACAATACTTACCTTAAAAAAATGCCAAAACAAGTGACTTCAAAAAAATGCCAAAACAAGAAACATGAAGTCCAGAGCATGCAAAATAACCATACCAATTAAATAATATGGTGCACCCAATATAGTGTATAAAAGTTAAAACTTCCACCCATTAATAGAAAAATGCTAATGAATATACATACACAACTTTTGGTGCAGTACAAAGATGGAGCATCTGCCAAAAAGAGTACTCAATATCCATTTGTTGCCACTGCAAGAACATAGTTCTAGTCTCATAAGCTAGCAGTTATATATTCTTAACAAATACAAATAAAAACCAATTTGAAAATTAACAGGAAATTTTATATCACAAAAAGGAAGCATCTATTTATTTTTTTTAGAAGGATAACCCGCGTAACATCGATTTTCTACAACACATGAAGACTGAGGAATTGCAATTATTCCAAGCAGAAATGTCCCAAATGTTCCAAGCAGAGATATCCTTAAATTTTCAGCAATACAAACAAAAACCAAACCTCCAAACTATAGGCATCCGAGAATAGATACAAATTTTAAAAAGGTAACAGGATGATGGCTAGAGATAAACATGGTACTAAATCCAATATCTCGCGAGATATCAGTGAGATATCGGTATGCTATCACATATCGGTCAAAAATTGAAGCTTTCGGTACAAATTTTCCCCGATATTGGTCACTAATGACTGATACAAACAACAATGGACCAATAGTGCTCAATATCACCCTTTTGTTAACTTTCGGTCAATTTGTTCAAGATTTTGCTTTTGGGGCTATTGTGGATATTAAAAAGACATTATGATCTATATATTTTGTTTCGAGACGGAAGCATTGCCCTCCCCCCTCCCCCCGCAGCACCACCACTACAGGGGATAACACTTGCCCCCCCTACACACTCCAAGCTCGTTGACCGGGCAGTGAGACCTATGTTTCGAACGGGAGACTCCCCACCCCCTTTGGCAATGGGTTGATCAATAAAGTGTGCATACATTATACATGCTACTATATTAATATTTAATAGTTGATACTCAGTAAGTAGTAGTAATATACATATATCCATGACATACTCCAATTGGTATTCATTTTCTTTAGTTCAGTTAGAAGTTTTGTTTCTAATCTATTTTAACCCATCTTTCATTCAAAACATTATTATTATTACTATGATAGAAAAGAAGGGGAAACACACTTAGATGCCTACCCCACGTGTATTAATTATTGGAAAGATACAGAAGTTACCTCATGAAATCCAAGAGGCTAGGAAGTTCTTTGCTTCGATGATTACATTTTCATAATAAAAACGCTCTGAATAGAAAATAACATCGTTACAGGATAGCCATAGTACAGAAATGGTAGCCACCGGCAGCAGCAGCTCTGACGAAGCCTGAGATCTAGCACAGTAGATGGAGTCCCAAAAATGTACAAGGTCTCCGCAATCTACCCAATCAATCTCAAGATCTTACCAAACTATTTGCGACTTTCTGCATTCAAAGAACATGTAGACAATGGTCTCTGTTGCATCTTCACAAAAGGGGCAACAATCAATCAATCACATTCTTGCCCAACGATCTCTTGTGAGAATTATCCCATGATGAAGCAGCCAGAAGAATACTTTGATGTGCGGTGGAACCATCATATCCCAAATAAAACGGCAATCTCTGATAAAGTTTACATGATAAGGATAAGGGGTCCGTCCAAGCTCTTATAAGCTTTTTTAACCGTAAAGTCTCCATCACATCAAGTCCAGTGATCTCTTCCTATTCCAGGACCATGTCTAGAAGATAACATCATCTGGAGGTCCACAAAATCCATAATCCTTTGATCTGAAAAGGACCCACTAAAAGTCGGCATCCAACTATTTTCCGCTCATGCATCCGTCACCCGTGCATCCTAAGAATCTGACAGTGAGAAAAGGTGGGGGAATGTAGATGTCAGGGTTACGTCACCAATCCAGTTGCCCTTCCAAAATGCGAATGAGCTTCCATCACCCAAGATCAGCTAACTCACGAGCTTCATGCAACAAGCAGATAACACCCTTCCAAAAAGCTGAGTTATAAACACCTAGATGAAGATTGTTATACAATGATGCCTGAACTCCATAGATATTGCGAATAAGCATGCAACAAAGGTCTTCACCATCCTCCCAAATACGAGATACCCACTTCAACAAAAGCGCTCGGTTCATGATCTCCAACCTTGAAATGGCAAGCCCTCCTTGTTGGACAGGAAGCATAATCATTTCCCAATCTATCATGTGGACACCATATGCATCTCTGTCATTCTTCCCCAGAAAAATCTTCTCATGATCATCTCGATTCTTCGGTGGACTCCTATAGGAAGGAGTTTAGAGGACACAAAGAAAACAGAGATAGCCGTAAGAACTGCCTTGACAAGGACCAACCAACCTCCCACCACGGGATAACAAAGTTGCTTTCCAATCCGACAATTTTCTCTCCAGCTTTTCAACAAAGGGTAGCTAATCCGCCATCCTCCGCTTTCCATTCGTAAGTGGTAGACCCAAGTAACGGATGGGAAGGAAGCCACCCTCAGTCCCTAACACCAAACAACACTCATTGACCTCCTCAGTTGAAAAAATGAAAGGGATAACTGTCGAAATTTGCTTATTTAGCTCAAGGCTGGAAAGCTCACCAAAAATTTCAAGTACCGTGGACGTACCCTGGAAAGTTTTAGGTGGGCGCGGTTTGATTTGGCTTACTAATCTATTCAATGTTGTTTGGCGAAGCAAGAAAATGCATGAAGATTGGAGGAGGAGTATCGTGGTGCCTCTTTATAAGAATAAAGGGGACATTCAAATTGTTCAAATTACAAAAGTATCAAGCTGATGAGTCACACTATGAAAATTTGGGAACGTGCGATTGAAAGATGGTTGAGGCAAGTTACCAACGTAAAAGAAAATCAATTCGGATTCATGCCAGGTCGCTCAACTATTGAAGCCATCCATTTGCTGAGGAGAACAATGGAGATTTATAGAGTTAAAACGAAGAACCTCCATATGATCTTTATTGATTTGGAGAAGGCTTGTGATTCTGTCCCACGAGAGATATTGTGGAGAGTTTTGGAGAAGAGACAAGTGCATGTCTAATGCATTAACCTCATAAAGGACATGTATAATAGGGCTTTATCTTGTGTAAGGACCCCGTCTGGGAAGACTGGCTATTTTGACATCAACATTGGTTTACATCAAGGTTCAGCTTTGAGTCTGTTTCTTTTTACTTTGATTATGGACGAGTTGACAAGTCACATTCAGGATGAGTTACCTTGGTGTATGTTATTTGCTGATGATATTGTGTTGATTGACGAGACTAGAGATGGAGTAAATGAGAAGCATGAGGTCTGGAGACATGAGTTGGAGAGTAAAGGATTTCGTATAAGTAGGTCTAAGACAGAACATATGGAGTGCACCTTTGATGGAAGCAATGGTGAAGGAATCGAGGTGAAGATTGGTGATGATAACATTCAGAAGAGATATTCTTTTAGATACCTGGGATCTATTTCGCAACATGATGGGGAAATTGATGGAGATGTTACTAACAGAATAAATACAGGCTGGCTAAAGTTGAGAGGAGCCTCTGTTGTTCTCTGTGATAAGAAAATTCCTTTAAAAATTAAAGTTTTACAAAGCAGCCGTGAGACTTGCTATGCTCTATGGATCTGAAAATTGGCCTGTGAACCATAGACATGTGCAGAGAATGGTTGTAGCAGAAATGAAAATGCTAAGGTGGATGTGTGGATACACACGTAAAGATCGGATTCGGAATGAAGCAATCAGAAAGAAAGCTGGTGTTGCTCCGATCGAGGATAAGATGCAAGAAACCGCTTTTAAGATGGTTTGGTCATTTGCAAAGAAGATCAGCTGATACACTAGTTAGGAGATGCGGGTGTTGGGATGTTGAGCCGGCTAAGAGAGGGCGGGGATGGCCCAAGAAGTGTTGGAAAGAGACCATACGAAGGGATCTTTGTTTTGTGGATATAAGCCCGGGATTGACCCAAGATAGATCTAAATGGAGGTGAAGAATCCATGTAGCCGACCCTACTTAATTGTGGGAAAAGGCTTTGTTGTTGTTTGTGTACCGTGGACATACCCTACACCTCCTGCTTCTCACCTTCTATGAATACAATGGTGTCATCTCCATATAGAAGTAACAGAATGGAGATGTCTCCATTAGTGTAACCAGTAGTGGCCCCCTGCTAGACCATGTTTGACACCATACACGTTAGGGCATCTGGTGCAGTGACAAAAAGTAACGGTGCAAGCGGACAGCCCTGGCGAACACCTCTTTGCGGCTGAAAATAACCTTTGTCTGGTTTATTAACCAAAACAGAATAAGATGCTGTGGTAATACACCTCTTCATCCACGAAATCCAAGTGTCAGAGAATCCCTTTTTTTGCCAATACCGACCACAAGAATCTCCAGTCAACAGTATCATAGGCCTTTGAAAAAACAATCTTCCATAGCAATGCATGAGATCGACATCTCTTCCAGTCTGCAATAATCTCGCTTGTCATAGCTAGGCTATCACCGATGTGCCTTCTTGAAATGAAAGCAGATAGTGCCGGGGAGATAATAGTTCCAAGAACTATTCCGAGTCCATTAGCCGGAACCTTCGCCATGATGAGATAGATTGCACTAGACAATGCAATTGGTCTCAGGTCTTCCGCTCTCTCAGATTCCTCCTTTGGCAGATGAAAGAGTAAAGCCTAGTTTAATCTGTCAAAATCCGCATTTCCCAAAGAGAATTCTTCCACAATTGCCATCACATCGAGAACAACAATATCCCAAAACTCTTTGTAAAAACATATATAGAATCCATCTGGTCCAGGCGCTCCCTGCATTCAAGTTCCAACTGTTGTTTTACCTCCATCGGAGAGAATGGCAATGTCAGCATATTCGCATGATCTGCAAAAAGCAATGGAGAACCGCTTCCCAGCCATCTCCAAGGACGACTCGTCGATCTTCGCGAAAGTCCTTGAAAGTAAGATGCCAACTCCCTGCCCATCGCTATTACACCTTCAACCCTTCTATCTTCCACAACAACAGCCCAGATCAAGTTGTATATGTGTCTTCCACTGACCATCATGTGAAAAAACATTGTGTTTGCATCCCCCTCCTTGAGCCATTTCAAATAAGATCTTTTTCTCCACTCTGTTAAAGTTTTCTTGTCTTCCTCCTCAATAATTTCCAAAGACTCCACTCTTAAACTCAGTTCATCCACCTCTAGCTCCATGTTCTCTTCCTCTCTGCCACGTCTCTGGACCTCTAATTCTGCAGAAGATCGACGGATCATTCTTCTCTCCCTTAGGTCCATGAAAAAACAAAGTTTCTTACACAAAGAATTTAGTTTATGAACCAGTCTAACCGCCAACGAACCCGAGCACTCATGTGTGGCCTAACGATCTGTCATCAATCCTCTGAAATCGTCCTCAAGTAGACAAGCCTTCTCGAACTTGAAAAAAGACCGCGTCTGAGCTCCCTCCCTCGACTCCCATATTAGCGGGGTATGATCTAACCTAGATCGCGGTCTACAGGAGATATTCATCAAAGGAAAAGCATCCAACAACTCCGTTGATCCAAGTGTTAAAGAATGTAATAGGTGGGTAATTGGATCTCACCAAGATCCAATTACCCCACTCATGTTTAGTCCCACATGGATGAGCAGTGGGACTCCGGACTGTATGTAAGGCTATATAAGGAGTCCCACACCCCCTGTACTCATTGAGAATTCTAATGGAATATCTGCCCCTTTGAGGGCTTCTCCCGTGGTTTCATCCCGCTCCTTAGGGAGTAGGGTTCCACGTAAATCTTTCCACGTAAATCCTTAAGGAGTAGGTTTCATACCATGTAGAGATAGTTTCGAGTTTTGTTATCACTTTATATATCTTGTTGTTATTTCTTTATCTTATTTAGACGTCTCTGTAATTTACCCTTAAGGCCTCTCCTTATATAAGAGAGCCTAGGGTTTCCTGAATGAATTATCGAAGACTCATTTCACAACATGGTATCAGAGCCGCCCTAGGGCTCTCCACACCCGCCGCCCCTCCCTTCCCCACCCGCCGCCCTCTCCTCGGCGCCTCTCACGTCGCCGCCGCTCTCTCTCCGGTCCGATCTAGGGCTTCCACGCCGCCCTAGATCTCCCTCCTAGCCGCTGCCAGCGACCCCAGCCACTACCGAAGGCCACCAGGCGGCCCACCTGCCGCCTTTGGCCCCCACGCGGGCCCCAGCCAGGTCCCGGGGTCCCCCCCCCCTGCCGCCTTAGGCCCCCAGCGGCCTCCAGCTCGTCCCGGCGGCCCCCCCTCCTGTCGCCTTAGGCCCCCAGGCCGCCCATCTGCCGCCCCAAGCCTCCAGCCCAGTCGCGCAGCCGATCAGCGGTCCCCAGGCGGCACTCGCTAGCCGCTTCAAGGGCTGTAAGCCTTCTTTGAGGCGTGCCCTAGACCTCTCTTCATCCGATATATGGATTTGGGTGCGTAAACGTCTACATACGTACTCAAATACGATGCAGTTGGTGTAGACATTCATCACCGTGTCTATATACCCTTGTTCTTCTCCAAGCAGCATTATGTCAGAATCGAAAGTCGATTTGCCCTCCACCGGCGCATTCAAAGGTCCTGCGCCAATAGTGAAGATGGACGGGTCTAACTATGAGCTCTGGGCTATGCAGTTCATGAGCCTCATGAAGTCTAATGGTAAGAAGCACATTCTTAACGAGGATGAGCCTTCAGAGAAGACAGGGATCTATACCTCATGGGAGGCTGATGACGCCTATGCAAAGGTCTGGTTGTCTGGTACATTGACGATGGAGATTACTAACGACGTACTCCATCAGCCCACTGCTAAGGCAATGTGGGATATTCTTGCTGCTACATATTCGCATGTACGAAATGAGACAAAGATGTTGTAGCTTCAACATGACATTTTTACGATGAAGCAGGGCGGCAGACCTCTCCATTCTCTATACACATCCCTAAGAGGGATGTTCGAGGAGTTATACAATACCATTCCTCTCACTGCTACTCCTGAACAGCAGAAGACGTTTCGGAACGCCACCATGGTGGGTGTTCTACTTGCTGCTCTTGATCCTGAGTACGATGCCGCCCGGTCCCAGATCCTAGCAGATGCAATAATTCCTCCAGTGGAGGATGTCTACAGAAGGATCAGTCGCATTCCAGTTTCCTCCATCTCTTCTACTCCACCCCCATCAGCGATGGCAGCCTCGCGTGGGAGAGGTGGACCGTCTTCTGGACGTGGCCGTGGACGTAGCCGTGGACCTCAGGGAAGAGGTGGCCGCCTCAGTCAGATGTGCTGCTATTGTCACCGAACTGGACACTCGGAGGAGACATGTTATTCTAAGCATGGGTTCCCAGCATCGGCACGTGTTGCAGAGCATTCACAGTCTCCATTACCGTCTACTGCAGATAATAGATTTGACGAACTTGTGGCCCGCCTCCGTGATATTATGCCACATTCATCTGGTTCTTCGTCTGGTGGTTCTTCAGATATTGCTGCCACAGCCTCTGCCAGTTCATCAGCCGCTGCTAGGTACTCAGGTAGATCAACTGCACTCACACCATCTCATGATATATCTGACTGGGTTATAGATTTCGGAACCACACATCATCTCTGCCGAGATAGAGGTAGATTACAGGCCTACAGGGATATTCCTCCCGGTCGTTCAGTGCAGATAGCAGATGGTACCCACTCACCCCTTGTTGGACAGGGGGAGGTCTTCCTATCCTCCACTATGCAGCTACAGAACATTCTACATGCTCCTGAGTTCTCAATGAATTTGCTGTCTATTAGTCAGATTACGAAGGATTTGAATTGTCGTGCTATATTTGACCCGTCTTCTCTCATTTTTCAAGACATACTCACGGGCAAGGTGATTGGTTGTGGCTCTGAGTAGAATGGTTTATAACGGCTGGTTCGGGAATCCTATGCTGACGTCTCCTCTCACTCTGCTGGACCAGTCTCTCCTTACATTTGGCATCTCCGATTTGGTCACCTTCCGCTCCAGAAAATGTGCCATCTTCTGCCCCAGATCTCTCCTAATTCGTCGTTTCGCCGTGAAACATGTCAGTTGGGAAAGCATCACAGGTCGAGCTTTCCAGGTCGTCAGAGTCGGAGCAGTAGCTCCCCATTTGAGTTGTTACATATAGATATATGGGGTCCGAGTCGTGTTCCCGATCATCAGGGGCACAGGTTTTATCTTGTGGTAGTGGATGATTTTTCTCGTGTGTCATGGGTCTTTCTTTTGAAGAATAAATCTGAAGCAGGAGATGTGATCAAAAATTTGATTAATGAAGTGCAGAATGTTTTCTCTTCCTCGGTCAAATATGTTCGGACGGATAATGCCCTGGAATTTTGTACACGCTCTCTTTCTCAATTTCTTTCATCGAAGGGTATTATTCACCAAACCACTTGTGCCTATACATCCCAACAAAATGGTGTGGCGGAAAGAAAGCATCGCCATCTCTTGGATATTACTCGAACCCTGTTGATTCAGAGTTGTGCTCCTATTTCTTTCTGGGGCGATGCTGTCCTTACTGTATGTTATCTGGTCAATCGAATGCCATCCTCAGTCCTTGGTGAGAAGATACCCATCTCTCTTATTTTTCCAGACAAGGAGCTATTCTCACTGCCTCCACGTGTTTTTGGTGTTGTGGCGTTCGTTCATCGTCTATCTCCTGGACTTGACAAGCTCTCTCCTAGAGCAGTCAAGTGCGTCTTTGTTGGTTATTCCAGAACCCAGAAGGGATACCGGTGTTATGATCCTACAACCAACGGGTACTTCGTGAGTGCTGATGTCATTTTCTTTGAATCGGTTATGTATTTCTCTCATGCCAGTGACAGAATGGTATCATCCACTACCACTGATGATATCTATGTTCCTCCACCACCTACATGGAGTTCGCCTGAGTCGTCCCCTGTGCCTGTTCCCATGCCAGCACCACCACCACCACCTCCACCTCCACCCATTCCACGGCCTATCATATCATCGTTTCCTAGATACTATACGCGTCGGTCAGGTCCTGCGCAGACTACAGATCAGCCAATCACCACGCCTCAGGTATGTTCAGATGGCGTTACTACTGACGGGTCAGGTTCGGTACGTGTGCAGGATTCCTCAGTACAGGAAGACACATATGATGATCTTGATGTTCCGATTGCTATTCGAAAGCAGAGGAGGCAATGTGCATCCTATCCATTTGCTTCACAGGTTTCCTTCCACCGGCTCACAGGTGATTTTCAGAAGTTTGCCACAGCCTTGTCTTCTGTGGATATACCACGGACATACCAGGAAGCCTTGAAGAGTGATTGCTGGAGATTAGCTATGGAATGCATCCGTTGTGAGCTGCAAATGGGTCTTCACAGTCAAATATCATGCAGATGGCACGTTGGATAGGTACAAAGCACGCTTGGTCACCCGTGGGTTTACACAAACATATGGCGTGGATTACATGGATACATTCTCTCCAGTGGCGAGACACTCGACCCTCCGTATTCTCCTATCCGTTGTTGTGGTCCGTGATTGGAGCATTTCTCAACTAGATGTCAAGAATGCCTTTCTGTACGGGGACTTACAGGAGGAAGTCTAAATGCAGCAGCCACCCGGGTTTACTGCTGAGGGGGAGAAGCAGATGGTCTGTAGACTTCACAAGGCGATATATGGCCTCAAACAGAGTCCGAGAGCATGGTTCCAGAAGTTGTCCAACCTAATTGAGCACCAGGGATTCAAGAGGTCAAATGCCGATCACTCGTTGTTTGTCCAGAAGTCATCGGCAGGTACGATTGTCATTATGGTCTATGTGGATGATATTCTTGTTACAGGAGACGATGTTCAGGGCATAGAGAGGGCGAAGGCATTCCTAGGCCGTCAGTTCGTTACAAAGGATCTTGGAACCCTAAGATATTTTCTGGGGTGGAATTTGCAAGGAATGCACATGGCTTGGTGATGACACAACGGAAGTACATTACAGACTTCCTGATTGAGACTGGCATGGATGGGTGCAAACCATCAAGTATCCCCATGGACCCTAGCATGAAGTTGTATGATGGTGATACTGATGAAGTAGAAAGAGGAGATATAGAGAAATGGTGGGAAAACTCCTCTACATTACCATAACTCGTCCAGATATTGCATTTGCAGTTAGCAGGGTAAGTCAATTTATGGAGCAGCCAAGACAGGTTCACATGGATGCTATACACATGATACTAAGGTACCTGAAGTCTTCTCCAGGGTCAGGGCTGCTATTCAGAAAGGGCACAGACTTATCCATCTCAAGGTGTGCAGACGCAGATTATGCAGGATGCCCTAAGGATAGAAAATCAACCTCAGGGTTCGCAGTGTTTGTTGGAGGCTCTCTGGTTTCTTGGAAAAGCAAGAAACAAACTGTTGTGGCGAGGTCCAGTGTAGAATCTGAATATAGGGCTATGGCTCAAGCCAGCACGGAAATGATGTGGGTTCGTTCCGTATTAGAAGATCTACATGTAGCTGTGTCCCTACCTATGAAGCTTCAATGTGACAATCAGGCAGCATTGTTCATTGCCAACAATCCAGCTTTCCATGAGAGGACCAAGCATATTGAAGTTGACTGCCATTACACTCGGGACTTGATCCAGAGAGGATTGATATCTACTGCACATGTGAGCTCAGGAGATCAGACTGCAGATGTATTCACCAAGCCACTGCTCAGAGGACCTTTTCAGAGATGTTCATCCAAGCTGAGCATGATAGACATCTATGCTCCACCTTGAGGGGGAGTGTAGAGATAGTTTCGAGTTTTGTTATCACTTTATATATCTTGTTGTTATTTCTTTATCTTATTTAGACGTCTCTGTAATTTACCCTTAAGGCCTCTCCCTATATAAGAGAGCCTAGGGTTTTCCTGAATGAATTATCGAAGACTCATTTCACAACATTCATGTTTATGTTTCTTTTTGATTCCGCTTCTGCTTCTCAGATTTCACCATGGTACCAGAGCGGTTTCGATTCTCAAGGATTTCATATTTGTTGGTTTTATTCGAGATTCGATTTATAAAATTGTGATATAGTTATGGGTTTCTATTGAAACTCTATTTTGAAGCCTGCAAAGAGTTTCATTCAGATCCAGAGATCTCGATCTCTTTCGCGCAAGACGGCGGCCACCTCGTTTTTCTGGAACCTTATTCTTCCAAATCCAGTTCTGTTCCAAAGGGGTGATGCCCTTTCTTCCTAGCAGGCGATCGCTAGGGCTTCTGCATCACGCGCCTAGCGAGGCTCTTCTGCAGAGGCGATGCACGATGATTGAGCCGCACATCAACGGCGCTCTCCAGTCTCTCTCCAGGACGCCTGCGAGCGGCACCTCTCCTGCAGGCGGAGGCGGAGGGCTCCTTCCCGCTTTCCCGCCGAGCTCCAGCGAGGCTTGCGGTAGCAGTGGCTCCATCTCTCGTGTGGCGGCACATCGACTTAGTGCTTGCCCAGATCCCTCGCGCGGCGGCGGCACATCGACATCTCTCGCGCGACCTCTAGGATGCGCGATACCAACTCGCATTTCCTACAGATCTTCAAGGCGGCGGCGCACCCCCGCGCGCGGGCTCCTCGCGCGCTCCATCGTTGCAGACCCTCTCTCCCAACAGGATGGTGCTCCTCCGACCTCGATATGTGGCGACCATCTCGCACGATGGCGATCCTCCATGCAGCGGGGCACCTCCCGATGTCGCTTCGAGGCGCACTCCCATCTTCTAGGCTTCGTGCAGCGATTGTGTCGCCCCTCTTCCGCCAGCAAGCATAACGCTCGCAGGCAGCGCTGATTCAAACTCCGTAGGGGGTGGCGACATTCAAAGGGGGGAAAGGTGGGGGTTCCCACGTTTGGAACCCTAAGGGAGTTGGGCCCCGTCTTAAAAAAATATGTTGTGCGGCAGATTTTGGCCAAGATGGGCCACGAGACTTGTAAAAAAAGGGGGGGAGGGGAGAAAAGAGATTTGGGCCCAGGTTGGCCGAGAGAATGTTAAGAAAAGGCGCGTACACTACAAAAGTCGTACGCAATTCCAAAAAAAAGAGAAGAATGAAAAGTCGAAAAAAAAATGATGATGATTGAAACGGCTTTAAAAAAACAAAAAAGGAATGATGAAGCAAAAAAAAAGAATTAAAAAAAGTTGCATGTTATTCATTTGTTTCTCCCAATTTGATGTTATCTACCCATTATTCTATCAAGTATGGGAGAAAGGAGGAGTCAGAGATGTATTCTTCAAAACTTCTTCATCGGTCTCGCCGGACTCACTGCTGGTGCAGTTCTCCTGCTTCTTTGAGGACTCAGAAGTCCTCTTCTTCTGTCGGTGGTGCCGGTGGTGCTGCTCCTCTGCCTCCAAGTTCTCCTCAGGTAGAGACTTGGCGGCTTCTTCCTCCGGTGCCCGTACCCGCTCAGGTACGATCACGGTCCTTCCGCTCCTGAGGGCATATGATTTACATTATCATAAGAAAGGATCTCATGTTCAGATAAAGAGTTATCTGAATAGTTTACCTGATCTTGTGGTCGGTTCTGGCCTTGATTCAAGCTATTCAGGTTGGCCTGAACCTAGGCAGGAATTGGGGTCTTTAGCGTCATCTGCTGGTCCTGGGTACGGGAGACACGATTCAAATCGGTTCTCATATCCAGATAGTCATTCTGAATCTGTTGGACCCTATCAGTCAGGGTTTGGATCGTCAAGGTGAGGGACTCCAATTCACTAGTGGGCTGGGCTGGTTGGTGCTGACTCGAGGATGAGTTCCTGTATTGGCCCTGCTGGCCATGCCGGTACTGCTGCTGTTGATGGGAAGGTGGAGGCCCTGCTGGCCCGAGTGGAACGTGTTGTTGCTGCTGGTGTTGATGAGGCTGGTACCCTTGTCCGGGCCGGGACTGTACGAAGTGCGGTACGGGGACGGAGCTGTTTTCCTGGTAAGCTAGGGAAGGTCGGTGTGGCTGACCGTTCCCTATCCCCGACTGTCTGCCGACAGGGTCATGGCTGTACCACAGCCCATTGATCTCGAACACCTGCGGAGGCTCCTCGTATCCTGTCTCCACTTGTGGGGGTGCGTGCTGGTCCTGCTGAGTGTATGTCTGCTCCTCTACCCAACTACTCTGAGGCCCCGGTGCCTGTTCCTGTACAAGATGAACTCGGTGTACAAGTACAGGTGGTACAGAAGGGGCAGGTAGCCGAATCTTGGCTACCTTCTCAGTAAGTTCCTCCACTTGTTTCGGTAATCGCGAGAGTGCCTCAAGGTCAGTGACCCTCTTGTGAATCTGCTCGACTATGGTTAATTTGTCCGCTATTATCCCCATGCTATGGATGAGGTCGTTTGTCAGATCCGCTACAGTCCTCCGGGTTGTCTCGTTGGATAGGCTTGAAGGAGACAACTGATAGGCTCTGGTGGCCTGAGATCTGCCTGTTTCCGCCATCTGCTCTAGAATCTTCCATACAACATCTTCATTTTTGTTCAGATAGCTTCCTCCACATGCGGCACTCACTAACCCCTGCATCTCCAGGGTCATGCCACAGAACAAGGTCTGGACTAAGATCGCTTTTGTAATGCCATGGCATGGGTATTTTTGCGTTAAATCATTAAATCGGTCCCAGTCTTCATGGAATGGTTCATTGGGTCCCTGGGAGAAACTAGCGATCTTGGTTCTCATCTGTTTAATCCTACTGAATGGGTAGAACTTCTTCAACAATAGGTCCTTGAACTGCATCCAGGTCGTACATCTCACCCCGAGATTCTTTAACCAATGTGCGGCCTTATCTCCTAAGGCAAACGGGGTGGCCTTCAGCCTGATGTAATCATGCCCAACCCTAAGGTGACTAAGGTTGTTGCAAACCAGCTCGAAGTCTCTAAGGAAGGCACATGGCTCTTCATTGGCGTTTCCATTGAACTTCGGCAGCAAGCTCAGAAAGTAGGGCTTCAGCTCGAACGCTTCAGGGAGGATCTCCGGTACTAGCCAGCTATGTATTTCATTTTTTGCGGGATTGTAGACGGCTACCATCGGTCGGTCAATTCCTTCAGCCTCGATCACATGTCCCATTCTTGACATCAGTTCTGCATTTAGCTGCTCGGCCCTAGCTAGCCGAGCCAGGATTTGGATCATTGGATCCTCTCTGTGTTCCTCATCGTCGGGGTTTTTCTTCGGTATTTTGTCCTCTTTTCCTGGGTAAAGAAGATGGTTTTGGTTAGAGGACATATCAAGGAAGGGATTCTTACCGAGGCGATGGTCTTCCTCGGTGATATCAGAGGAGAGAAAAGGGTTGGTTTGAGAGTAACCACCCTGAGTTTGAGGGATCCAGAACTCAAGATGGTCATGAGCTCTGGTTGGTCCAAGTTGCGCTTGGACTGATGAAGATGAGCTTCGTGGGGGGCTCAAAGAAAGATTGGCGAATCGGGAATAGATATCCCCCCAGTCAGTCATCTTAGTTGGCGAGAAGAAGATTCGGGAGTTCTAAGTGTAAGATAGGATTTTACTCCTACCTGAAGCAAGCAATTAAATCCAAACCATGTATTTTCACACTCAACACGGTGAAGGACTCGAAACCGAGTCCGATTAATTTGGTTGATTTTAAGTGTGAGTTTATCAGACAAATAGCAAAGGTTACGCGGCCTATAGGGGAAACGGCTAAAAGCCGGATGCGTCTCCCCTGTTTAACCTGTCGCCTTAGATACCAACGCCCTTCCTTTTTCGCTCCTATCCCCAGCTGAAAATTCAAGGACCTGTCCATATCTACCTACAGAGTAGGCGGAGGCTGACAAGGCTGTAACTTCGCCCCTATCTACCTGCCAGAGCAAGCAGAGGCTACTAGCAACTTGTTGCGGTGCACCGCAATTTCGCCCCTATCTACCTACCTGAGTAGGCGGAGGCTACTTGGCGTTGGTCAGTTGAACCCAAAGCTCAGTCGTTGATATTTGCTCGGATCAGGGTACGCGATATGGAAAGCAGAGATTTGTGGCTCTACCCTAGGGTGTTCACACACTCTAGTACCCTCACTCAGCCTGAAAACAATGTCGGGGTTTATTTCCCGCAAGCAGAATGTCCGATTTTATTGATTTTTTTTGATCAATTTTGTTTAGCAATCCGGGTTTTAATTTAGGTTATCACTGATTAAGTCCAACCACAAAGCACGCCTATCGTCCAGTCCCAATTTCCTTTTTTTTCCTAAGTTTTGAAAACAAGAGAAAGGAGTGAAGAAAAGCCGATGCACGATGAATCAATGATGGTATGCAAAGTTGAGAAGACTTACAGTGATCCCTTCGCTTTTATGCACGATGCAGAACAGAATTGAAAACTTTATACTACATGCAAATGCAGACGATAAAATCCGTTCCTAGACATGCAATCTATTAGCGAGTGAAGCACAGATTAAATTTGACTAGATCTGCGGTCTAAGTGCGTCTTTTATGTGTGAAGTGTGGTCCTAGAATATTACGAAAACAAGCAAGTCCTAAAGTGGCCCTAAGAGTCGCTAGTGCAAGCCTGATCTAAAAAAAGCAATCTAAACAGCACAAAGGGACACGTTTCCGCTATTTTTACATACGCGAGAACCACCCAAACGATAACCGCTGGAAAGAATGCAAAAATAATGAGAAAAATTGACACAATTACAAGTCCTCACAATCACTCGAAATGTTCAAATGCAAGCTCCTCGAAGCGCCTTCGACTCCTCGTGTTCCTCGCACACAAACAAATTGAGGTCAGATAAAGGACGACACAAAATACTCAAAAAATAAATGACAGAGAAATATTAACAAGAAAGCCGGAAATCAGACTACCCGGGGATGGAAAATCAAACACTCAAAAATTCTCTAGAAATTAACCTAAGCCGTGCCTCCCCGGCAACGGCGCTATCTTGACGAGTCTTGGACTACCCTTGTTAATTCGATCAAATTAATGGTCAAATGAAATGTTAAGTTCGTTGCAGTCGGGTAATCAAGGTTACGTCAAAAATACCACTTTAATTAATGTTCAATTAATTGCGAGCGGCAGATTTATTTTACTTGGGCAAGCCCAAGGTCGAACTCAGGGAGATAGCTGTCTCCTTGGGTGAATTTGAAGTGAATTCAGAGGTCAGATTTACATAGGATTATTTTTACAAAAAATATGCAATTTAAGGCCAATTTTACAAGTTAAATCAAAAATATGACCAAATGAAGTCCAAAAATTATGAAACTTGGCCAGATGATGGAATGCTAGGAACCTAAGTGTCTACAACATTTTTGGAATTTTTCAACTCTAGATGAATTTAATGTGAATAAAATATGAATATAAGGTGATTTTTACAAAATTGATTTTAATAAATACCAAAACACACTATTTCTAGATATAAAAATTATCCTAGGTAGATCTAAGTATGATGAATCCAGGAAAATTAATAAACTTGAAATTCTATGTGAATTGGACCTAATTAAAAATCAATTAAGTAAAACACAAATTAATTTATTAAGACCTCGTGATGCGTGCAAATGCAATGATTTTTGGGCACAATGTAGAATAAATTATCCTAAGCCTAATGTGATTTTATGATGATTTTTGGAGCACAAAGAATTTAGTATGAATTAAAAGACACACAGTGGGTAAAATATAGAAAGTTGTACCAAATTAATAATATTAAATTCCAGAGATCTCACAAAAATGAAACACATGTCACATAGGATAAAGGACAAGTTAGGCTACAACATGCAATTTTTAGAATTTAAAAATGATGCCAAATGGATACCTAAATATTTGTGCAAAGACAGGGGCCAAGATGCAAATACAAAAAATAAAACTTCTGAAAATAAAACGTGTTGACAGGGACTTAAATGCAATTACCTATAATGCGGAAGAGGTGGATGCAAATTTCCCACAGAGTCGCGCGCTCCTCGCGTGACACGCCTGGCAGGGACCAAATTGCAATTTCCAGAACCTTCGAGGGCCTCTATGTAAATTACACAGCCCTCACGTGGGAGGCATGTGTGGGGCTAGGCTCGGGAGGAGGCTCGGGAGGCTCTGGAGGCTCGGATCAGCCTCGGGTCTGCTTCGGGCGCTCCGAGCCTAGGGTCGGGGAAGAGGCTCGGAGGAGGATACGTGACGCGATGAGGACCATTGGATTCATATGTATCCAACGGCTGCTGGAGCTGCTGGAGTGGCGCCTCTGGAGTCGTCAGATCGCAAGGATCTAACGGTGTTGATGACGTCGACGTGGCTGACTATTGGTTGTTGGATCGAGATAGATCCAACGGAAACTGGAGCTCGGGGCAGCGGCTACGTGGCGCAACAAGGACCGCTAGATCTGGGTGATCTAATGGTGATGGACACGAGGCGACGTGGCGTGGCGAGGGCCGTCGAATCAAGGCGATCCAACGGTGGCTGCTCTTCTTCTTCACCGGTCCGCCGCCTCTTGCGGCGGACTTGGCGAGGCTCCGACGACTTGCTCCTGGCTCCGCCTCCTCCTCCTGTGCTCGGTGTAGCTCGCCAGCGGCCCTCAGATAGCCTGGATTGATCGGGGGAGTGTCGGGGAATCGGGGATCCGCCGGAAATCCTGGATAAGGCTGGAGGGGTCTGAACGCCGGTGTCGACGAAGCTCGGGCTGAGCTCCGGTGAAGTTCCGGCCAATGAAGCTAGGGGTACCTGCAGAGTTAGATGGGGCCAAAGAATGGAGCACGTGCTTGTGGGGGTGCGTACGAGTGCGGCGAGGCCTATGGGGTGAAGTGGAGATGGCCGGCAGTGGAGTTCCACCGTGACCGGCGGAGCTTCGATTGGGTGAAGTGCGAGGGGTCGTCGGGGAGAATGAAGGGGCACACGAAAATCAGAGCTTCGAGGTGAAGTTCGGTGGATAGTTGCGTGAGAGCAGGATTGATCGGAGGGGGCGGAAAAACTAAGATAAAAACAAAGGGAAAGAAGAAGAAGATCGGAGGAAGAATGGAGGTATTTACCTGGGGATTAGAAGCTCAAATGATGCTCCCGGTCGTCGCTCGAGGGACGGTAGAGGGCCCGAGCTCAAGCAGCTCATCGGTGGAGCTGCGGCACGGCGGAGTTGGCCGTGGATCTCGCCGGAGAAGAATCATGTCGTCGCTCGCTTCTAGGCCCGAATCACTGTCACTGATAGGTAGAGGGTAGCTCTAGGTTCTCTCTTGCAATGGCGGATAGTGTCAAAGGTGGCCGGAGGCGAGGTATTTATAGGAAGAAGGTGGAGGTGCCAGTGATGGAAGGCGAGGTTTCATGGGGGTCGTGGAGCGACGACGACGGACTTTATGGAGATCGTGGTGGTTGGCGAGGATAAGGGAGTCATGGGCTACAAGGTGGAGGTGCTAGAGGGTGGAGATGATGGCTGTGGTGGCGGAGAAAATAGGAAGGGGGTGGCGTGCACGCAAAGTGGGCGACGTGCGTGAGGAAGGCGGCTCGAGGTAGAAGACGGTCTCTGGACCATTGGATCGAGTGATCCAACGGCCAGAAGAAGGGCGCAAGAGAAGGGCCTGGATTAGATCATGGAGTCGAGATCGGATGGCGTTGGGCGTGGCGTGTGGCGGGCACAGGTGAAGGCGCTAAAGGACGGATGGGATGAGGTTTGGAGGATCTGATCGAAGGGCTAAGGATAGTGCAGAAGTGTGCGGTGGGGATGAAGGTTTCTGGAGAAGATCAGACGGCTCCCAAGTCAACACGTGGCTTGCTGAGGGTGAGGCGCTAGCGGACGGAAGAGATCTGATCTGGAGAGACGGAAAGGGATCGAACGGCGGAGAAAAGGGGCGCATGGCGCGTTATGAGCGGGACGCGTGGCACAACCAGAGGGCGCCACGTGGCATGATCTGAGTGGCCGAAAGAAAATGTGGAATAAGAGAGAGAAGATGGCCGAATTTGGAAAAACTCAAAACATGAAAGTTGTAGATCTTGATGAGATATACAAGTTTCATGTTGACCAAAAACGGAGATGAGGTCAAATAAAATACAAAAATACAAGGGTATAATTATACATACATATGGGGTCCCAAAACCCAAGTATTGCATACTAGCTCCGATTTAAATGAAATTGGTCTAATTTTGAAGGTCTCTGAATATATATATTAATTTAAAAGTAAGTAGACCTAGATCGGATGTTGTATGAGAAGGATATGTGCATTCTAAGGTATAAGGTCTCCAATTGGGCTTGGGGTTTTATTGGGTAATTTTACAAGTTAGAAATTTTTGGCATTTTCATTATATTATTAGTTAGTAATATATACAGTATGGAGTTGGTTTTATTGTATTTGGAGTTAGTATAAAATATAGATAAATAGGTGACTAATTACAAGTTAATTGGGCTTCTTATTTTATGCAAATATGAATGCTAAAATGCAGATATTATGTATGCATGCATGAATGCTAATTATGCAAGATAATGGGAAATATGCAGCTAATTACTCGGGAAAAAGACTCTATTTTCAACGTTAAGAGTGATGAACTACAGATTCATCACCCGGATCTTTGGGCCGTTGGCATTTGTCCACAATTTTACTCATGATCGTGACAAGCTCTCTCCAAGAGATGTCAAATCTGTGTTCGTTAGCTATTCGCGTACACAAAAGGGTATAGATGCTTTGATCATGTAGGGAGAAAGTATTATGTGAGTGTTGATGTCACATTTTTTGAGTCTATTATGTATTTTTCTCTTACAGGTGGCATGTTGTCTAACGCTGACTCTGACGAGGATATCTTTGTTCCACCACCTTCGTTATCTCCACCAACAACACCCCAAGTTGAGTCTCAGTCATCTCCACCTCCACCACCTCCACCTCCATCTACCCTAACACAGTTCCTACATTTTACATTCGCAGGTCCTCTACTCGTCCTCGTCCCTCTGCTCATGCGCCTTCCATGCCATCCAGTGTGCCTCAGGTATGTAATGAACGCATTGTTTCTACTGACAACACTGGAGATATGCTTGTTCCACAGGTACGTCTGTTGTGGGATGCAAATGGATCTTTATGGTGAAGCTACGGGCAGATGGCAGTGTGGATCGCAACAAGGCAAGGTTTGTAGCATGTGGGTTCACCCAGACTTATGGGGTGGACTATCAGGGTACCTTCTCACCAATGGTCAGACATTCGACATTGCGCATTCTTCTATCAGTTGTTGTTTCACGGGACTGGCCGCTTTACCAACTTGATGTGAAGAATGTGTTTTTATATGGAGATCTATAGGAGGAGGTATATATGCAGCAGCCACCAGGGTTTGCTGCTGAGATGAAGTATCAGAAGGTGTGTAGCCTCCACAATGCGATTTACAGCCTGTAGCAGAGTCCTAGAGCTTGGTACCATAAGCTTTCAGAGTTGATAGAGCACCAGGGGTTTGCGCGGTCCACTACGGATCACTAGCTTTTTGTTCAGCGGACACAGAGAGGTGTTGTTGCTATTCTAGTCTATGTTGATGATATTATTGTCGCGGGTGATGATGAACGGGGCATTCAGGCTGCCAAGGAGTTCCTAGGTCAGCAGTTTGTGACTAAGGAGTAAGGACCTTGGCAATCTTCGATATTTCCTTGGATTAGAGTTCGCCAAGAACCAGCATGGTCTTGTGATGACCCGGAGGAAGTTTGTGACTGGTCTTCTACTAGAGACGGATATGACAGGGTGCAATCTTGCTATTACCCCTATGGATCCGAGTATGAGATTATATGATGATGACACTGAGGTAGATAAGAGGAGGATATAAGGAGCTCGTTTGGAAGCTCCTATATGCTACCATCACCAGGCCAGTCTGACCAGACATATCCTTTGTTGTGAGCAAGGTGAGTCAGTTCATGGAGCAGCCCAGGAAGGTTAATATGGGTGTTGTCTATATGATTTTGAGATATTTGAAGATCGCCTGATACTAGTCTTATATTCAGCAGAGGTAAGTCTCTTGAGGTGACAGCTTGTGCAGATGCAGATTATGCATGATGCCCTAGAGACGGGAAGTCTACTTCTGGTTTTGCTATTTTTGTCAGAAGCTTTCTCGTGTCATGGAAAAACAAGAAGCAGACAATGGTTGCTAGATCCAGTGGAGAATCTGAGTACAGGGCCATGGTACAGGGGAGCACAGAGATGATGTGGGTTAGATCGGTCTTGATTGATCTTGTTGTTGGCGTTCCTCTTCCCATGAAGCTTTTATGTGACAATCAAGCAGCTCTATTTATTGCCAATAATCATGTTTTCCATGAATGGACCAAGCATATAGAGGTAGATTGCCACTACACTAGGACATGATCCAGAAGGGTCTCATATCCACCTCCCATGTTTCTACTATAGAACAGACATTTGATATTTTTAGCAGGACCCTTACTAGAGGTCCTTTTCAGAGATGTTCCAGGCTGAGCTTGATAGACATATATGCTCCAGCTTGAGGGGGAGTGTTGAGATACTTATCTCTTAAATTTTATTTCTTATTTCTCTTTATTTCATTTACCTCTCTTATAATTTACCCAGAGCTTTTCTCATATATAAGAGAGCCCTAGGGACTAAATAATGATAGGCAATTCTATTTTCCACAACATTTTGATGAAAAATCAGACAGACCATACAAATGTCCAAGCCGGAGCAAGGAACAAAAATTGAGCAAGTACATTCTCATGATAAAAACGTTGGCCCCTAAAAATCAGTTCATTTCTTGCTTGCCAATAAGGCGAAAATTGGAGATGCATCCTCCTATGAGTTTCCGCACACTGATCTGATAGACCTCCAGAACATCTCATTGTCACCGGTCCTGAGCCAGCGTACGACTGCCCTCTCCCACAAACTTGTTGAATATCTGCATTTGAAGAATAGGTGATCTATGTCCTCATGTTGATCGCCCCATCTTCACAAACCATATCCCTAGTATGCGACATCCTATCTTTCCTCATCTTGGTGAGCAGATGCTCATGCTTAAACATTTAAAGAAAATCTTAATCCTTTGTGGGATTTTGCAGCTCTAAATGGTTATGTATTCATTTATAAGATCCTCCTGGGACGCAATTTGACTACGGGAGAAGAATTGGTAAGCCTTCTTAACAGAGAATGTGCCACGAGTTCCAAATGAAATGATCCAATCCTTCCGTCGGGCCCCCAAAATCAGTCAGATCACCAAGCAGCATAATGAGTTCACTTAACCGCTAGTCGGAGAAGGATCCATTAAAGCAAGGGCTCCAAGTACCCTTCATCCAGATGTTGTAACACGTCCTCCAATAGCGGGATTACATTACAGATCCCCAACCAGATCGAAGATGGGTGGTGAATAGGAGCCATCGTAAGTGGACCACGAATGCCATAGATCTTCCGCAAAAGCCTGCACACCAGGTCGTCCTTTTTTGCCCTACAGTCACAGCACCCATTTGGTTTGGAGGGCCTTGTTCATATGTTCAAGCTTCATAATCTCAAGGCCTCCCTCCTTTTGATGTGCCATAACTTCCCACTCAACAAGATGAATCCCCTTCCTCTCATGATTCTTATCCGCCCAGAAGAACATCCTCCGACGACTTGTTGGGCTTGAGCCCAATTGGACACGTTGACAACCTCCCAAAATGCCTACGCTCAAGTTTTCAATTAGTAATCTCTACCGCTTATAATTCACTCTCACACTTCGTGAGTTTCCGATGTGGGACTATTTTTGATGGTTGGGGTGTTACAACCTCTCCTACTTACATTCGCAGCATCGTCATTGCGACATGGCCCACCACTTATTCCCAATGACGGTGGTGGATGCACACTTCGGGTAGCATTTTCCTCCTGTCTCTTTATAGGGTGACTCTACCTCTTGGGTAGGCCTTTCCACTATCAAAGGGAAATTGACTCTGATACCATTTGTAACGTCCAAGGCTTAGGCCTCGTATCGTTATCGAGGAAAATTGATCTGGATAACTTGTTGGGTTTGGACCCAATTGGACTCGTTAACGACCACAGTCCACCGAAATGCTTAAGCCTAAGTTGTCAAGTATTAATCCCTACCACTTATAACACACTCTCACACTTTGTGAGTTTCCGATGCGGGACTATGTTTGAGAGTTGGGGTGTTACATCTGGTGCCTTCTAATATGAACTTTCTCCTCCTCCTCGCCGTTGCAGAACTCAAATACCTCAATGCCCTCCCCCTCTCGTGTCGTCAGACCACCAACGAGTGGTCCACTTTCCATCCGTCCTCCTTGCACTAGCAGTCGGACCACTAGCACACTCCACAGCAAGGTCAGCTCCAGGGTGCAGGATACCCATGTCCAAAGAAACCACTCCCGGATCCTTCTCAGAAGCTCTGCAATCATTATATCTCATTATGCTCTCATTTTTAAGTGCATATAGGATTCCAGATCATGAAGATTATTTTGAGGTAATGCTCAGATATTATTTGCCACGATCTAAATTTTATAGAGGAAAACGTGGAGGTGACAAGGGAAGCAATAGGTGAGGAGAAAAAAGCATGCATATTGTACGAGATTTTGGATAGGAAAATACATGAAGATAATTGAGTTGAATAAAGCATGCATCTAGCTACATGAGGAGAAGAAAAGGGGGATTGCGGGCGAGAACAAGGGTAAAAGAGGAGAAATGAACCCAAATGGATAGGGATGAAAAAATAAGTAAACTCATTTTTTATTCACAAAATGTATCTCCTCTTACAATTGTCTGAGTGGATTTATGGAAAGAAAGAATCCCAAGTATAGGCATGTTTAATTAAAATACAATTTATAAAGCAAAGAACAATTTTAGAGCAAAGGATATGCACAGCCCTGGGGTTTTTTAACAGCTTCATCTTTGCATGCTGTGGTGGTATTGGATTTAAGAAAACCCCAAATTGAAAGTGCAAAAATTCCATCAATGAAAAGCTTGACTAAGGGGTCATAACATACCATTATGTGAGTCAAAATTTCAATCTCTCTTGGGGTATAACTTCCTTGGAAGTGAGATCCATGCAGACAACCCCCATTTGGAATAGACGCCATTATGGTATTAGTTTAATTGATTCTCAATAAACAAGTGATCCACTTCATTAACATGAAAAAAGGTCTGCCTATCTATGCGTTTGCACTTATCAAACCAAAAATCAGTTAAACCATTCCATACGCCATTGGTATAATGGTTGGAGGGAATTAACCTTTTTTCGTCAAAACAGCCAACAAGGACCCAATATTCCTGACCCTTCCAACATTTTCAATATATAACAATTACTCCTGTACCCTGCCACAGATTATATCATAAACACATTTCATGATCACTTTTCTCCATTCCTCCTTACGAACCAAATATATCCTGGACAAACACATAATGATCCTTTCACAGTTTCACGATTTTTCAAGTGTATAAAAGTCAAACTTATCCTACTCTTCCCCGTTAAATTCCATTCTGTGCCGTGCACCAAACATCAGATGTCTCTTCAAAGGTTAAAACACCTCTCAGTATATATTGTATTACATCATCGAGCCAAACCATTACCCAAGTACTAAAATAACACAAGAAGCTTACCCTTCTGACTAGTCCACTTGAGAAGGTTACTACACCCAGCATCAAACATGCTATAACCTCGTATCTGATCTACACTACAATGGCTCGCCGTACACGCCAAAACAAATTCAATTCCCATCAAATCCACACATCCGGCAACCATTTCCTAACCCTAATTGATACAATCGCCATCACTTCCCCAAGATCAACATGTCATCACACACAAACACAATCGACAAGAAAATCACGATCCCTAAACCCAACACAAGTTCAAGCTCATCACGGGCAGCTGAATTTCACCGGTCCTCCGCATAGATTAGACGATCCATCGGATCTAAGATGGAAAATATAGAAAACAGGGGATTGGGATGGCGAACCTTGACGATCCGGCGGAGGTAATGGGAGAGAGCGGAGGAGGAGTTGGGGCGGGAGGAGGCGGAGGGCGATCGCCCCCTCGACACCGTCGGGAGCATCTGGAAGTTGAGTAGATAGAGATCTGCGAGATGCGCCGGGGGGTTCACTCTCCTTTGGGTGTGTATAGATTTTTTGGGAGATCGATTTGATGGAGGGGGCGGGGATGGGGTTGGCGGAGGAAGTGAGTGAGGAGGGGGAGGTTTTGTGATTGGGCCCTTGTAGTTTTGGACTGGGGGTTTTGGACGCAGTTATATTTCCGTGTTCATTCTGCAGCGTGGGATTTTATACAGGTTCGGTCATCTAATTTCCATGTAATTGAAAACCTCTCACCAGCATTCGTTATCCGGGGTTGGGTGTGGGTAAAACCCGGGTTTGGGGCTGGGGTGTGGGGTCAAAATATCCATTTTCACTTCCGTGGATCCACGATCATATTTTATTTTTGGGTTTTTATCGGTTGTGCCCCTCTGAGATATTGTAATTTCAGTTATGCCTCTTTTTTGGAATATCAGTTATGCCCCTACCTTCTTGCAAAATTTACAGTTCTGCCCTTCTGTTAAGGTAAAGTAGGGGCATAACTGATATTAAAAAAGGACAGAACTATAAATTTTGCAAGAAGGTAGGGGCACAACTGATATTTCAAAAAGTGAGGGGCATAACTGATATTACAATATCTCAGAGGGGCACAGCTGATAAAAACCCTTTATTTTTTCTTTTATGAGATCAACCTAAAAATTACTCTCTTATTTAATGCGTCAAACAACTCATTTATTTTTCATCCATTTCAACAAAAAAAAATAATACAGTATTATATCTTGTCATCTAAAAAATATAAAATACTCAACATATAGTTACTTTTTCCAAACTTCAATACAGTCACATCACAACAAACTCTCTCAAAAACAAACCCTCCATCCAAACACCAAAATACATAAAAAAATTATCCACTGGATAACTCACTTTTCCATAGGGTTATCCACTACAAGAAAATCCTCTAACCAAACGCATTTAAGTCTTTCAAAGGCACAAATGCCTACTTTAAGGAGCACGACGGGACCTTCAGTGTGGTTAGAAAAAAGAGCTAATGTTCAACCTCCAGGTCAAGGTTAACTACCAAGCTGAGAACCACTCAAATATAAGATATTTTGACCATGTAAGAAAATATTTCCTTAAAGTCAACTTTCTTCCTTTGGTTGAATCCTTTTACAATCAACCCGACTTTGTATCTCGAGTTTGTAGAATATTCATTATGTTTTAGTTTAAAAACTCATTCATTTCTCAATGTCATCTTGTTTGTGGGCAACTTTACAAGCTCAATGATGTGGTTGATATGAAGGGACTTCATCTCATCTTTCATTGCTTCTATCCACTTTTTTCTTCACATCATGTGAGGCCTCCTCATAATATACAAGCTCACCACAATATGTCAAGAAGACATGCTCACATGCAAAAAAGCTAATGGAAGGTTATCTCTCCCTCACGAGTCTCAATTGTGGAAATGCATCAGAAGAGGAGCTATCAGCACCATGCCAACGAACGCTAAAAATCCTCTTATAATTAAGTCAAATTGTTGTCGCATGAGATTCAAAGCAATCAATGAAAGACTGAAAGAAAAAGTCAAACTAAGTGTATTTAACTTTTTATTTTACTTGGTAGGTGTAACAATGTCGAACTCAATGAGACAATGAAGAATCTAGATGTGACTTGAGTTAAATAAATTTTTCCAATTAATGCACTAGTATCCAAACAATGTGTGATGAATTGTTTCAAAAATAGAATACAAAATGCAAATGCAATGAATGTGATTGTGATTCAGAATTCAAATGTCAATGCGGTGTTGGGGGATTTTAATTTATTTATTTTTATAGTTTTAAATTTGAATATTTTAATGTTTTTTTGCTTTAAAAGAAAAGGAAATAGGAAATGTTATACTGTGTAAGTTAAGATTTTAAAAGTCTTTTTATTTTTTTAAAAAAATATGATAAATATAAAATAAAATGGGAAACAAATATTTTGGTGGTTTTTAAGATTTTTGAAAATGTTTAAGTACTTTTAAAATAGTATAATAACTTAAAATTCTAAATGCTATTTTTCTCTAAAACCTTATTTAATAAGAATCCATAACTCATTTTTTGTAGTTTTTCAGTTAAAGATGAATTAAATATGACGCATGCAAGATTTTGGTATTTTCAATTTAAAGAATGAAAATGCATTCATTTTTAAAATTTAAAATATAGGATACAAAATATGATAAATACAACCTCATGTGATTTATTCTAAAATTTTTTAATAAGTATAAATAAAATAAAATTGCAAAAATGCACGGTCCTTAATTTAAGGTATTTGAATTTTAAGCAAAGCAAACCATTTCAACTAATTTTGCGAAAATCATGAATGATATGCAATTGAAAGAGACATATAGGGTCATTTTTTAATATAATATTATAGTATATATATTGGAAAATTCAAGCAAATATTCAACCAAATAAATTCCATAGAGCATAAAATTGAATGAATTTCAATAATTCCAATACCAAAAGTTTCCATGCATAAAAAGCCATAGTAATGGGTATTTTTAAATAAAATCTAAGATGTATTTGACTTTAAAATGATTTAATAATGCTAGAAATGATATTTAATTCTAAAAATTATCATAATTTCAAGGGTTTTATCAATTGTGTCCCTTTGAGATATTGCAATTTCAGTTATGCCTCTCCCTTTTTTGAAATATAAGTTATGCCCCTACCTTCTTTCAAAATTCACAGTTCTGCCCTTTTGTTAAGGAAAAGTAGGGGCATAACTGATATTACAAAAGGGCAGAACTGTGAATTTTGCAAGAAAGTAGGGTAGAAATGATATTTCAAAAAAGGGAGGGGTATAACTGATATTGCAATATCTCAGAGGGGTACAATTGATAAAAATCCTAATTTCAATTTATATCCATTAAAGCTCTATAATATCTCAGATGAAAGGTCTTTCAATAAACCCAATTTCATTTTCTGTTAGGTGGTTCTCAATATATAAATAAACCATTTCATGGTACGAATGAAAATAAATAATTAAAATAAATACAAAAACAGAGGTGAGAAGGACTTATCTTTAATAATCAAAACCCCAAGGGGCTTCTTTACAAAAGTTCATTTGACGGGGTCATTTTAGGATAATTTGGAACTGGAAGTGGTGTGAATATAAATTTTCTTGGTCACGTGCATTAATGCACATGACTTGGACCCTAATTTAGTGATAGAGATGCACATGTTTAACCTTGATCTTGAGGCCAATATCCTCCCATGTGGTACAAGATGAGGATTCTAATGGTGTTGCCCGACTTCTCAATTGTTGGAGTGGGTAGATCTTAGTTAGATTGAATGGTTGGAGCAGAAGTTAGAAATGATCAAATGGCTCGTGTGCATCTTATCAGCAAATATCTAAAAATCCGCTCGTCGTCCTCGTCAAATTTTGTGTTCTTATCATGGGTGTAACGCGCGCGCGTGAGAGAGAGAGAGAGAGAGTGAGGCTCGTACGGAACCACCCTAAAATGACCTATGTGAAGAGATGTGGTTGATTGGTTATTTATCTTGGGCAAGCCCTAGAGTCAGCCACAAAAAACGGACCATACTCAGTTATGATTCGAATTATAAGTCACGCAGTCAATCGAGTCATTTATTTCCACGCGATTATAGTGACATTTGGATATGAGTCGCTCAAATCCGAAATCGAAACATGGCTTGATTGGGGTTCATATGATCTGGTAAACTATCCACTGATATTAAATAACCTGAATCGATCCATATATTTTAAATCAAATCTTGTTTGGGATCAATCGATTGCGTCGTAAAACATACCATCAGAAAAGTCGTGACTCAATCAGAAATTGTAAAAACATCCGAGACCACCATAAAAATCATCTCGATAAAATAAGACCAACAAAATCGACTTTTCATAAATCAGAGGCTGCTTGATCTTTTAAATTGTAGAAAATTGATCATAAAGCAAGATCTTATCTCAACCATTTCTGAATTCATCTCATATCAGACATATATGATTATTATACTCATTTTGATTCTCATTTGGAAACGGTCGAAACGAGTCATTGAACATCTAAATCGGAGATCCCTTGGGCAAATACGGATGACTTTCATATTCTATGTAAGAAAGAGATAAGAGAAATTACAGCATTTAAAAAATAAAATATATTTTACAAGTGTCACAACACCAGCCCCACACTTGGCCATATATCCTCTCCATTTGTCAATACCTTAAGTCCCCCCCCCCATCTTCTTATATATATATATATATATGTGTGTGTGTGTGTGTGTGTGTGTGTGTGTGTGTGTATGTATGTATGTATGTGTGTGTGTGTGTGTGTGCGTGTGTCCCCAAAGCCCCCCTTTATTCTTCTTACATTTCCCCTTCAAATTCCAACGAGGGAGCTCCAGCCCCTCTTCCCCAGATGTTGCTACTCCCTTCGACAACCATTTCTGTTGTCCAACAACTGAAGGAGTAGTGCAACATCCTTTTTCCTCTGCTAGAGCTACTCGTTGGAGGAGGAGATACTGCTACTAATAGCAGCCGAATTGTTGTTGACGATAGTTGCTCCAGCAGCTACTGCTATAGTTTGAAAACCGCCCCTGGAGCTGCTCCCAACAGCTGTAGCTACTGCCCGATCAAGCAGCTGGGCTGCCAAAACTTGTTGATCATGTTGTTGATCCCCTTGTTATCATGGAGTTGTGCATGCAAGATCAATTTTTAATCTCCAAAACTGGAGCAAATCCAAGGTACAATACCTCTCCTCTTGTTGTCTTTCATGCAAATTAAGACCCAAATTCAACCCCTTATTTATGCATTGATTTCTTCTTGAAAACTTAAAGATTTGGTGGTAAATTGCATGTGAATTTAGTTTAAAATTCAGACCACAATAACTACAGTTTTTTATGCCTAAATTGTGGAAGATTGGGGATGAAATGCATGTGATTTGAGTTTAAAATTTAGACCACACTAGATATAATTTTTATGCCTAAATTGTGAAAGATTATGGATGAAATGCATATGATTGAGTCTAAAATTCAGAGCACGGTAGCTATAGTTTTTATGAATAAATTGTGAAAGATTGGGATGAAATGCATATGATTTGAGTCTTAAATTCAGACCACGATGGCTACAGTTTTCATGCATAAATTATGAAATATTAGGGATGAATTGCATATAATTTGAGTCTAAAATTTAGATTACAATAGCTATAGTTTTCATGCTTAAATTTGAAAAGGTTAGGGATAAATTGCATGTGATTTGAGTCTAAAATCAAACCACAAAGAGCTACAGATTTCATAAATAAATTGAGAGATTTGGGGTGATTAACATACAAATTAGACCTAAATTAAGATCACTTATTTAGCTACTAAGCTCATGATTTAAATATTTAAAATTTTAGGAATTTTCTGTAGCATTGAATTTAAATTCATATTTAACAAGTAGTTCTAAATCT
The DNA here is from genome assembly GCA_037367405.1 of Ottelia alismoides. Taxonomy (NCBI): domain Eukaryota; kingdom Viridiplantae; phylum Streptophyta; class Magnoliopsida; order Alismatales; family Hydrocharitaceae; genus Ottelia; species Ottelia alismoides. Next base: position 279,172 of record JAZKJV010004838.1, read on the forward strand.
CGTGATTTTATGATAAAATGATTTTGGAGAAATTACGTAGAATTGAACTTAAATTCAGATCTAATGAGCAGCTCTAAATATCATTATTTAAAAAATGAAGAAGTTAGGTGTCTTGGCATGAAATCAACTCGAATCTCATATTATCAATTAGTTATAGAATCCATGATTTAAAAAGACGTAACATCACGGAGTTTGCAAGAAATTTGCCTAAAAATATATCAATATTTAGTTTAAATATCTTGACCTCAGAGAAGAGATTTGAAATACATGTATTAGAATATTAATACCCTTCTCTTACAAAGTCAACAAATGATTTACTACGATCATTATGACTATTAGTCCTCAATCAATTTATCCTCAATCAATTTATCATTGACTATCATCTATTAATATAGACCACTATTGATAAATTTATGGACAAAAGACCTAGATCTATGCAGTCAACCATAGAAAGATTGAGAAAGAAATGAGTAGTCAATCAAGTGAAAATGTTGGGAATGAGTGATGATTGATAATTAATAGTACAGGTCACGGTGACCCTTACACATGACCATGTAAGGGCACGGTGACTAGGGATGATTATCGGGTCGGGCGAGCCAGGCTGGGCATCGGCCCGAACCCGAGCCTATTTATTTTTTCGGGCTTCGGGCTGGGTCGCGGCCCGAAAAAATCTGGATGGGCCAGCCCGAACCCGAACCCGGCTCGAAGTTAAATAGGCCGGGTTCAGGCTGGGCCGGCCCAGTAACTTTTTTCTCTTTAAAAACTTTTTGATTTTTTTTAAATGCTTAATTAAACGGGTGATATGGAAATATCTTTTTTAAAAAATATTTTTTTTTAAAATATTGTGATAAATCTAAGAATTTTCATATCCCGATGGCATTTCGATTAAAAAAACTTTGAAATGTTTGATTTTTTATCTTCAAAAACTTTTGATTTTTTTCATATACATTTTTTTTTCAAAACTTTGAAATGCTGGTGCATAATAGTATCGTTGGAGAGTGGAGATAGGGTTTGAGGGGGATTGGGTTGGGCCCGTTGGGGTGGGACATGAGGGATTAGGGTTAAAGTAATATAATATATATATATATATATATATTATATAGGTTTGAGATCGGGCTTCGGGTCGGGTTTTCGGGCCGGGCTTCGGGCCGGGCTCTACTCAGCCCGAACCCAACATGTTTTAGAAATGGGCTCTTTTTTTTAGCCCGAGCCCGGCCCAAATTTAAACGGGTTCGGGTTCAGACCGGGCTTAATGGGTCGGGTTGCGGGCCGGGTCGGGCTAGCCCGATCCAATGATCAACCCTAGCGGTGACCCTCAGCTAGGCGAGAGATAGAAAGCCTAGTTAGGGTAGCGATCGCCTAGTACGCGGGTGTAGGATCCCAGTCCTTTGTACAATTTTTACGCTTTGTTGGGTCCAGGGTTTTTTACCATTTATGTTGACTATTTCAGTAGGGTACTTAGGTAGGAGGACACTTGATTTTGTTTATCGAGCTCTTTTTGCCCCTACCGGTCAGGATGATTTTGGAGTGACTTAGCCCGGAAAGTCGTGCCTAACCGTCTCTTAGGCATGGTTATGGAGTGTGCCTAGCCCTCTCCTGAACCGCACTTCTACTGGAGAGTGAGATAGAAGAGTCTCTTAGGAGACTTCCTCACCGCTTGAGTTTTGGTTACTGTTCCGTCAGTAAGTCTTGACGAGGAAAAGATCATTGTCAAGTGCAGTTGAGTTGGTTACAATTGAGTTAGGTACTCTTCTTAAGGTTGTTTATTGTTCTGCCAGTAGGACATGGTAAGGAAAAGATTGCGAGTCAGGAATCATCAATCATCATCAATCATCGATATTTAATCAAAATTTAAACTACTACTATCGATGTTAGGTAAAGCTAGTGGACGTGTTAGGAACTTGGTTAGGATGCATTACACTCCATCGCATGCCTACGGAGGTACCCCAACCCTAGGGCGTTCTTCACGCCTTAAAGTCATAATGTGAGGTCACACTCAGACCAAGACCACAAACTATTGACTAAGCTTGAGAACTTAGACAAAAATAATGATCAGATCATGGATTTATCATCTACAATCCCAAGATCCATCAACATGATAAAAAAGATGATAAACCTACATATGGATCGTATAATCAATAAATGAAAATGTTATATATGGAAAGTTAAGGGGTGATGGGTGAACTGAGGATTCACATACAGAACAACTTGAAACCCGATTTCCACACAAGTAGCTTATTAAATTTAAATGTCAAACCTATCTACTTGCTTCTTTTTGAAACAACTGAAATACTTGTGTTTTTTAATAAATTTGATTGTATTCAACTTTTGTTGATGTTTTTCTTGTTCCCAACATGAATGGTTGGTAAAGCACATGCATCATAGTAGTCTGACAATTGGACGCTATCATGACCCCAATTCCGGGCCATCGGATCCTCCCATATCTGGATCTGGTTACTCAAGAATAATTTATTCAGCAATCACAACCAACATTCAGAAACATATTGTAATTAAAATACTAAGAAGGGAGTATTTAATATCTTTCCATTCACAGAATAAAGTTTACATGACATATTGTCCTACTATAATCATTTATATGTACATCAACTGAAAAGGAAATACACAAAAAGATTATTAACTACCATACAGAGTAAAGCTATTGTGGCTAGCTGGATGACTTTTATGTTAGCTGGATGGTTTATTAAAGTCCTTGTGATGGCTCACCGACACCTGTTGGATTTCCATAAATCATAGGATGAAGATTAGCAAGTTCTAAGTAACGATGATGAAGAAGAAAAAGTAAACAAGTAGTGCAGTTTATCAAAACTTATTATACCAGAAAATTTCATTCTTCTCATTAGTTCAAGACATATTGCTTCTATTCCATATCAGCGATTAGTCCCGGGGAACCCCACCATTAATGGACTCCAAAGTTGTGGACACTTCAGGATAGGAGATTGCGTTGATCTGGTGAGCTTATGCTATTGCACGCCACCTCAACCAATCCTCTAATACTACTCTGACAATTTCCTTTTCTTTTATTATCCAGGATTTTAAACTCTTAGCCTGGCAAACATAGGAGCACACCGTCTTCGAGGATCCAGTTGCTTAGAACCTCATGCTAACCTTTAATCACATAACCTAGAGGCTTTAAAAACATGTTATCATAGCCCAACCGCTATCCGACCACCCGTGCCTCAACATGGCACATCCCCATATTCCGTCGTTCAACCCAAATATATTGGCACACGGTACCACGCATTGTAAATCATACATTTTGTGCGGACTTGTCATAACAGGCAAACCATGTACCACCTAGGTAGGACAACGCCAATACGGGTTCCTTCTGACAACCTACATGTAGCATTCCCAACCTATAGTTCTACTACCAGTCATTCTTAACATAACACACGATCCTTTTTAGGATCCAAATCAATACACATCAATTCCCATGATGTAATTCCTCCATTAAGCCTTCAATTTGCATATTCATCAATACTGAGTATGGACTTACACATATATTAATTCATATATTTATATACTCATATTTATACTCATTTTAACTTCCAAATCCTAACTTTCCAAACCACAGCATCCATCCGATGCTTATACCTTATTTTAGTTGAAATCACTATGCAACTTTTTTATATTTTCTCAAAAAATAACCAAATTAAGGTTCTTCATAGCAAGGATCACAAAATAAAAATCTCAACGATCTCATATGAAAACCCATGACAAAAGGAAGGATTTCGTTACCTAATTGAGCTCTCTCTCATTTCTGCAGTGTTTTATCGTGATTCTTTTTCAGAAAGGATGATTTATGGCTCCTGAAATGATCGAATTTCATTTTCGTATCAAACACGCTAAGAACATGCCAAGAATGTAAATAACGAACGAAGAACACGAAGAATGCGAAGAACACACAAAGAATATGAAGAACATGAATAACATAATTTCTCTTGAAATTTCAACAGAGCTTCCCCTTATACGGGGTGATATTTCTAAGAAAATTTCGGTAGAGTTTCCCTTATATTGGGACATATTTCTATGAAAATTTCGGAAGAGTTTTACCTTATATGGGGACATATTTTAAAAGAAAAATGGAAAGAGTTTACTCTATAAATTCACAGAGAGGGAAACAACAACGAATCTGAAAGAATACAATCAAACTGCAAGAGATGGAGAATCGGTGGACACCACGCGTCTTAGGTTAGTGAAGGTATGACGAATCACTGGGTTCACTGATGTGCATAGCTTCCCGCACCTAAGTAGGGTATCGAACCACAACATAAAATGAATCGAAAAAAAGATGAAAGAAGGAGGTGAATCGAAAATCTAGCTCAAGTTATAGCTTACTTACGAGGTAAACTAAGAGAGGATCGTACCTTCCTCCTCCTCGTTCTCCTAGCAGCTCTTCGCAACGCTCCTTCCCCGCTTCCCTCTCCTACTTCTGACCTCTCGATCCTATACCTTGGGGTAGTGATGGTAGTGGAAATCATAGAGAATGAATGGATATGGGGTATTTATAGGCTCTAAAAAATCACTAACCATGGTTAGTAAACCATGATTTAGACCTTCACCACGATTAACGACCCGGGTGGTTTTGGCCCCATGGTTTTGGCAAAGTCTTATCCAAAACTTAAGGCATAAGTTAGAACTTTCCAAAGGATTCTAGATTCATTAATGATGCTTAATTAACGCCAATCATGATTAACTTTTACTAATCGCGATTTATCTTTCGAATCCCACGCTTAACTTTTGCTCATCATTGATTAATGTTCGCTAATGATCATTAACGGTCCTCAACCCATCATTAGTTTCTTTAATCATATTTAATTAGTCTTAATGACGGTAATTACGAGTTAACGACATCTTAATCCTCCTTATTTCTCTTTCTTTCGAAAATCATAACAAATCGAAACAAAGTCCGATTCATATGAAACAAATTTCGTTGGTTTCCTCTTGACTAGTTGGGTCTTATTATATATGATCGAGAGATCCCCAGTTCAAGGTTTTACAATTATAACAACCTTAAAGGAAGTCTCTTCCTCGAGACTAGAACTGCAAGCATAACAATTATAATGAGGATTGAAAGCATAAAAACCTTAAAGAGATTGAACGTCATTTCATTTATAATAAAGATATACATAGTGTTATCATTTAGACAAGTAGGGGTATTTTTATCTCATTTCTACCTCAGGTTCCCATGTGTCTTCTTCAAACTCTTGGTTGTGTCATAACACTTTAACTAGAGGCGCCTCTTTATTTAACAACTTCTTGATATCCATGTCTAGTATTTGCACAGGTATTTCTAGGTATGTCAAGTCTGGCTCAACATGCAGATCATCATAGCTTATCTTATGTTCAGGATTCTTAATATACTTTCTCAGATTTGATAAATGAAAAACATCATGTATTGTCGAAAGATGTGGAGGAAGTGCAAGTCTATATGTGACTTTCCCAATCCCTTGAATAATTTCAAAGGGACCCATGAACATGGGTGCCAACTTCTCACGCAAGCCAAACCTCTAAACTCCCTTCATAGATGATACTTTGAGAAATATAAAGTCACCTACCTCAAATTCAAGGTCTCTTCGCATGGTATCACTATAGCTTTTCCGGCGACTCTGAGCAGTTATTAATCTTTTTTCGAGCAAGCTCTATAGCTTCTTGTGTCTCCTAGAGTCTATCTGAATCGTAAAGCTTCTTTATCTCGACCTATTGCAAACACAAAGAGTATTACAATTATGTCCATATAGTACTTCAAATGGTGCCATGCCAGTACTTGTATCGTAACTATTGTTGTAGGTGAATTATGTAAGAGGCAAATGTTTCATCCACGATCATTTCCATTCTAAGGCACATGCTTGTAGCATGTCCTCTAAAGTATGAATTGTATGTTCGGATTGACCATCTGTTTTGTGGATGATATGATGTGCTCAAGCATAGCTGTGTGCCTAAGGCTTTCATGAAGTTCTCATAATAATGTGAGGTAAATCGCGAATCTCGATCGGAAACTACCTCCTTTGGGATACCATGGAGGCGGATCACATGTGTAATATATAACTCAACAAGGTGATATGGAGTGGAATTTAAGCTTATTGGAATAAAGTGTGCTACCTTGGTCAGACAATCTATTATAACCTAGATACTATCTTTACCACCAGTCGTCTGAGGTAATTCAGTAACGAAGTCCATGGAAATGCTTTTCCATTTCCATTCAGGTATAGGTAGGGGTTGCAACAATCCCGATGGCTTTTGGTGTGAAGCCTTTACTTGCTGGCAGGTAAAACATGAATCCACAAATTCAGCAACATCCTTCTTCATTCCTGGCAACCAAAAGTTTTAACAAAGATCCTTATACATCTTCATAATTCATGGATGAATGGATAATCTAAAACAATGTGTTTCATGTAAGATTTCCTTCCTCAATCCGGGTGTGTTTGGTATACAAACTTTACGATGATTATACAATAACCAGCTTGTATACGGAATTCCTCTATTTCATTCTTCTCAAGCTGTTGTCTCAAGTCTTTAAGACTGGATCATCCTCCTTTCATTTCTTTATTTTATCCCAGATCTCTAGTTTGTATCGGTGAGGAATAGTTATAGTATCAGTGCTACTATCAAATGATTTCCATTCACTCAACGCTGATAGTAAACCCCAGAAGTGAATAGCACTCACTAACCCAGGTGAATAAGTTTTTCTGCTAAGGGCGTCTGCTACGATGTTCCCCTTACCAGGGTGGTGGAGATGGTACAATCATAGTCCTTCAACAACTCTAGCCACCATCTTTGTCTCATATTGAGCTCCTTTTGATCAAACAGATATTTCAAGCTTTTATGATCGGTGAAGATTTCAAAAGTAATACCATAAAGGTAGTGTCTCCATATCTTTAAAGCGAAGACTAGGACAACTAATTCAAGGTCATGTGTCGGGTAGTTCCTCTCATGTGTTCTGAGTTGTCGTGATGCATAAGCAACTACATTACCATGTTGCATAAGAACTGCCCCAAGTCCTTCTTTAAATGCGTCAGTGTGCACTATAAATCCTTCACTCCCCGAGGGTAGAGTAAGGATAGGTGCATATGTTAGGCATTCTTTCAGTGTCTGAAAATTAGCTTCACATGCACCGGACCATATGAATGAGACTTTCTTCCGAGTCAGCCTAGTCATTGGTAATGCTATTCGTGAAAAGTCCTTCACAAATATTCTATAATATCCATCTAAACCCAGAAAAGATCATATTTCTGTTACAATCATCGGGCGTTCCCAACTCATCACCGCACTAACCTTTGTAGGATTAACTGATATACCTTCTCCATAAATAACATGGCCTAAGAAGGATACTTCGGACAACTAGAAGTCACATTTTTCAAGAGCCTACCAGATATGGTGTTAATGCCGGTACTTATCCTTGGAGTAAATAAGTGTGTCATCAATAAAGACTACTACAAAGTGATCTAAGAACTCTTTGAATACTATATTCATGAGATCTATGAAAGTTGTTGGGGCATTTGTCAGTCCAAAAGGCACAACTAAAAATTCATAAATGTCCATATCTAGTTCGAAAGATTGTCTTGGGAATATCCACATCTTTAATCTTCAACTGATGATATCCAGATCTTAAGTCAATCTTAGAATACATAGTTGAACTCTTTAACTGATCAAAGAGGTCATCTATTCTTGGTAGGGGTTACTTGTTCTTTATTGTCCTCTTGTTTAGTTGTATACAGTCAATGCACAACTGCATTGACTCATTCTTCTTCCTCATAAACAAGACATATGCACCCCATGGTGAAGTACTAGGACGAATGAATCCTTTATCTAACAGTTCTTGTAACTGTACCTTTAACTCTTGTAACTCAGCTGATGCCATCCTATATGGAGGGATCCATCCCCAAGATGAGATCAAAGTCATCCATTTCAAACAATAGTGAAATAGGTAACCGACGTCCTGCTATCAGTACTACACAATTATCCAGGATTTCTCAGATTATAAATACTTGTCCTCCTGTTCCCTTGATCAAATAGGACTGTTGTACTTCTACTGATACCTTACTCAAAGTGGGTACTAACCATCAAGCAATAAATGAATGTGAAGCACCATAATCAAACAAGGCGTGTACTAAAAAGCCATGAATAGTAACAATACCTCGTACGACCATGCCTGAATTGTAGGCTTGTTCTTTAGTTATTGTATTGAGCTAGGACCATTAGTAATATGCAAGCTAGAGCCCGTAACACTTTGTGGTGGTTGTTGTGTAGGAGACGCTCCTTGTGAGTCACGACCTCTACCTTGTCTTCCTCCGCGTGTTTATCCATTGCTTGGGGTGAATGTTATACTATTAATTGGGATTGATTTAGACCAAGAACCTCTCAACTTTAGACAATCTTTCTTGTTGTGGCCTTTCTGATGACAGTAATAATACACACGTGTTCCTATTCGTGCCGAAGCTCCAACCATAGCGGTACTAGCCGAAGCTTCAATCATAGCGATACTAGCTCCTGTTGTTGAGTCATGGGGGTATAGTGGAGGTCTAGAGAAACCTCCTCTTCCTGATAATTCCTGCCCAAAGTCTGTGGTGAGATTATACTAGACCCAAATGGATGATAGCGACCGTCTCTACGGTTATAGTTCACCTTATGTTTGGATGGTCCACCAGTAAAGTGGAAGCTTCTTCTTTGATGGTTTTCATCCCTTTCCATCTCAATATGAGATGCGATGTCCATGGCTTCATCTACATTGGTATCTCTAAAACGTGCAAGCTTCTCTCTAAGATCTCCCTGAAGCCCATTAACAAAATTTGTAAGACATTCCTATAGTGAAGCTTCTAGAGTCGAGGAATAACATGTAGCTCCGTAAAGTGAATATGATAATCTCATACATTCTTGGAACCCTGGGTCAGAGAAGCCAGCTCCTTCCTCTTCAATTCTTCCCAATGGGAGGGACAGAAGTGAGCTCGGAACCTCTCTTCAAAGACATCACATGGAATGTGATCTACTAATTTATTGGAAATTGATCTCCACCACCGTCTTGCGTAGTCTACTAGGGAGTAATCAACGAAGTGCACCCAAGTATCTACTGGCACATGTATTATCCTCAACATCTTATTAACATCATCAAGCTATAGTTCTTCCTCAGCAGGTGTCTCTATGCCTTTGAATCAAGGAATATTTCCCTTTCGGTAATTATCTAGTAGTTTTTGGTGTCTAAGAAGAGCTCTCTCCGTTTCTCCTTCAGCTGGGGTGGGAGCAGACTCAATGGAAGGATGGTAACTAGATTCTTCCTCAGGAAGGTGGACAGAATCCTCAAGTCTAGCATCCACATGTTTGGATGCCTCGGATCTCTCATCTTGTGCATTGAACCTCTCCTCCAATGTTTGTTGTCTTTGCCCCATTTCTTGGAGCATTGTCATCAAACCCGTTAATTACCTAGACACGTCTGCCCTGATCTTGGGATGAATCAAGGTCAAAGGCTAGATCCTACACATTTTAGCATGATGTACATAAGGTACAATGACTTGTGAATGGTGCTGCGATCACTTATCAAGAGCAAAGAATCTTAAGAAAATGTTAGTTCTGGATACTACTCATTGTTATCAATTACTGAGTAAATTACTGGAGTAACCTGACTCTGATACTACTCTGTCACGACCCCAATTCCAGGCCATCGGATCCTCCCATATCCAGATTTGGTTAATTGGCAATAATTTATTCAGCAATCACAACCAACATACTGAAATAGACTGCAATTAAAATATTAAGAAGAGAGTATTTAATACCTTTCCATTCACAGAATAAAGTTTGTATGCTACATTGTCCCACTATAATCATTTACATGTACATCAACTGAAAAGAAAATACACAAAAAGATTACTATCTACCTTACGGAGTAAAGCTACTGTGGCTAGCTGGACGACTTTTATGTTAGTTGGATGGTTTATTAAAGTCCTTGTTATGGCTCACCGACACCTGTTGGATTTCCATAAATCATAGGATGGACATTAGTGAGTGCTAAGTAACGAATAAGAAGAAAAAGTAAACAAGTAGTGCAGTTTATAAAAACTTATTATACCAGAAAAATTCATTCTTCTCATTAGTTCAAGATCTGTTCCTTGTATTCCACATCTTGGATCAGTCCCGGGGAACCCCACTATTAATGGACTCCGAAGCTGTGGACACTATGGGATTGGAGATTACGTTGATCTGGTGAGCTTATGCCACCGCACCTCGCCTCAACCAATCCTCCAATACTACCCTAACAATTTCCTTTTCTTTTATTATCCAGGGTTTCAAACCCTCAGCCTGGCAAACAAAGAGCACACCGTTCTCGAGGATCAGATTGCTTAGAACCTCAGGCTAACCTTTAATCATATAACCTAGCACCTTTAAAAACATGTTATCGTAACCCAACCGCTATCCAACCACCCGTGCTTCCACAGGCACGACCCCATCTTCTGACGTTCAACTCGAATATATTGGCACATGGTACCATACATTGTAAATAATTCATTTTGCATGTACTTATCATAACACGGCAATTGTGTACCACATGGTTAGGGCAATGCCAATACGGCTTCCTTCCGACAAACCTACAGGTTGCATGCCCGACCTATAGTTCTACTCCCGGGCATTCTTAACGTAACACACGATCCCTTTCAGGATCCAAATCAACACACATCAATTCTCATGATGTAGTTCCTCCGTTAAGCCTTCAATTTACGTATTTATCAATACTAAGTATAGAGTTACACATATATTAATTCATATATTTATATACTCATATTTATGCTCATTTTAACTTCCAATAACTTTTCATGCCACTGCATCCATTCGATGCTTAGACCTTATTTTAGTTGAAATCACTAAGGAAATTTTCATTTTTTCTCCAAAAATAGTCAAATTAGGGTTCTTTGTAGCAAGGAGCATAAAATCAGAAATCTCAACGATCTCATATGAAAACCCAACAGCAAAAGGAAGGATTTCGTCACCTAATCGAGCTCTCTCTCACGTTTGTAGTGCTTTATCGTGATTCTTTTCCAGAAAGGATGATTTATGGATCCTGAAATGATCGAATTTCATTTTTGTATCAAAAACACTAAGAACGTGTCAAGAACGCGAAGAACGAATGAAGAACATAAAGAACGTGAAGAACACAAGAAGAACATGAAGAATGCGAAGAACATAATTTCTCTTGAAATGTCAACAGAGCTTCCCCTTATACAGGGTGATATTTATAGGAAAATTTCGGCAGAGTTTCCCCTTATATTGGGACATATTTCTATGAAAATTTCGACAGAGTTTCCCCTTCTATCGAGACATATTTTAAAAGAAAAATGGAAAGAATTTCCTCTATAAAATCACCGAGAGGGAAACAACAACAAATCTAAAAGAATATAATCAAACTGTAAGAGATGGAGAATCGGTAAACACCATGCATCTTAAGTGAGTGAAGGTGTGATGAATCACAGGGTTCACTAACGTACATAGTCGTCCGCACCTAAGTAGGGTATTACACAGATTTCTCCTCGAACCAGAAAAAAAAGATGAATCGAAAACTAAGTTGAAAGAAGAAGATGAATCGAAAACCTATCTCAAGTTATAGCTTACTTACAAAGCAAACTAAGAGAGGATCGTACCTTCCTCCTCCTCGTTCTCCCAACAACACTTCGCTGGCGCTCCTTCCCCGCCTCCCTCTCCTCCTCCCGACCTCTCGATCCTAGCCCTTGGGGTAGTGGTGGTAGTGGAGATCGCAGGGAAATGAATGGGTAGGGGGTATTTACATGCTCCAGAAATCACTAATCATGGTTAGTAAACCAAGATTTAGTCCTTAATTACGGTTAGCGGCACATGGTCTCAGCCAAGTCTTATCCAAAACTTAAGGCATAAGTTAGAACTTTTTAGAGGATTCTAGATTGAATGGCGTTTAATTAATGCTAATCATGATTATCTTTTTATCTTTCATATCATATGCTTAACTTTTGCTAACCACTGGTTAGTGTTAGCTAATGATCATTAGTTATCCTCAATTCATCATTAATTTCTTTAATCGTGTTTAATTAATCTTAATGACGGTCATTACGGGTTGATGACATCTTAAGCTTCCTTACTTCTCTTTTTTTTGAAAATCATAATAAATCGAAACGAAGTCTGAGTCATAAGAAACAAATTCCGTTGGTTTCCTCTTGACTAGTCGGATCTTTTTATATAGGATCCGAGAGATCCCTGCTTTACAGACCCTGAGCTTCCGCAGTTACTTTCGACGATGCACATTTTATAGTTTTTATACATGATAACGTAAATGCTCTTTTCCTTTCTCTTATGTAACATTTTGGGATACATGTATATGATGCATGTTTCTTTTGTTACATTTGACTGTTTATGAAAATTAATGCAAATATGAATTTGGTGACACACTTGTTAGTTCTGAGGTTGTTTACATTATTGTGAATGTCTTTCGAAATGGGAATTTTTTCCCTAAATTTCAGTAACCCATTGCGATCAACGAATATAATATTGCGAGTGTTGTGTAAATGGGTAACTCAGATATGTAGGTGTCATAATTTATGTTCTCAGTGAATGCATGAGATTTTTATAATTTTTATGTTAGTAATATGTGAGACATAATGGTACGAATGAAATTCACAACAAAACATAAATAGCTCTTGAAAACTATATGTACACCCCATGATAGATTGAAGCAAGTTGAATTCTTTATTTCAAGGTAAATCTAGGCACATTAAACAATTTATAGAGTAATGAAATAAGTGCCTAATTCCCTAAATTACTTAATCCATATTAGTCATCAAGATAAGGAATCAAAGTCGTCAAATCAGAGGATTACTCCTACGATTAAAGTCTAGGTGAGTCAATCTCTAAGTGGACCTTTACTGCATTAATTGGACAAATGTACAATTTATAACAAATTAAACAAGTCATACAAATCAGGGAACTTCTCTAACTAATAAATAATTCCATTTAATTCCAACAGAGCATATTGTATGACATTAGATCGAGGATCAAACAAGTTTTAAAACGAGTCAAATTTCATCCAATTTCGATAAAATAGCTCTTAATTAAAACTAATTTAGATATAGAAAGGTAGAGTTTTATGTGCAATCAATGAAATCCGTTGGGGGTCCTCTGTAAATTTCCAAGTGCACGGAGATGTTTTTGCAATATTTAGAAGCCGACGAGGTTTGTGCACAAAAGCCCCATGTGGGCCATGTCAGCATGATGAGGACCTGAATGTAAATATAAAGAACTCAAGGACAAGAGTTGCAAATTTCTCACCCGCATGCCTCCTGCATATGATGCAGGCGAGGCTCGGGTGAAGGTTTGGGTCAGGCCACTTTTTGGTACGTTGGTGTGCTTCGTGTGAGAATTGTGGGGCCCAAAGCTTCATGCATGGAGGGTGGCTCGATTGGTGACCCAACGTAGTTTGATCAAGGTGATCTAACAACTCGGACCTGAGCGAGGGTGGGTATGAAGCCCGTACAGGCAATCATACGACTGATCGGGAAGGAGGGTATGAGGCCTCAATCCAAATCCAACAGTAGCTGCTGCTACTCTCTGCTGGGCTCCTCCAAGGATGGTGGCATTGGAGCGGAGCTTCAGTTGGTTTCTTGATGAATCTATGATTCATTACTATAAATTAGCTTAAAATAGAGCTTCGTCCTGAGGAATTAAACTCATTGCTTGTTAATATCATAAAATTAACTTACATGCACTCGTAATTAATTTGCATAAATTAGCATTCATTTCTGCATTCATATTCATTTGCATATTTTCACCTAACTTAACTCATTTTTAATTAATTCAATGTAACTCCGTTTAACACGAAACCGACTCCATTGTGCACGTATCACTAACCTTAATCAATGAAAAATATTAAAAAATGCCAACTTATATATATTTGAAATAAACCCAAATCCTAATTTCAAGATAAAAAATCACAAACATGGATATCTCTGGTATACATTGTCGGAATGTACTCTACTCACTGTTGAATAATGTATATACAATTATCTAAAAATCAAGACTAAATCAAAAGAATCGGAGTTCATTTGTGGAAATTTGATTGTCGGGTCTAACTGTGCATCATACATTTTTGTTGATCTGAACCTATCGTTTCATGTGCATATTTCATTTATTTTGATTATTTTCTTTTTCATTTCTTTATTTTACTCATTAATTACATAGACATTAAATTCCAAAAGATTAGTAAAGTAATAAGAAAGACAAATTCTGACTTGAGCTGACTGACCTAATCCACCTGTATAAATTCCATTTCCCTAATTTATTATAACGTTAACTCGATCAACAAAAATAAAAAAAAACACACTTGAGTCCATTGCATCATTTCACATCATACTTGATTTTTGCACACATTATTTAGTCACAGAAAATCAAATAAAAATTTCAAAACTAAAAAAATTGTATTTTATACACAAAATATCACAAAAAATGAATATCTTTCATTCCACATTCTGGGTGCACTTGAGTTCCTTATGAACATAGTAGATTGCAGTTAGACCTACATCTTTCATTTTATGCAATTTTTCATTTAAAGACTTTTACAATTTTTTATCTATTTATTTATACATTTCCATTCATAGGTTAATGTCTTGGTCAACCTACCCACGTGTCATCCTTTCATTGGACCACCTTAGTCGCTGGTCAAAGACACCCACCCCTCGGTTAACGGATCTTATCCCAAGGCGCCAATTACCTGGACCGTTGGATCGCACTTGATCCAATGATCTTGATTCTCCCCTCCGACCTCCTCTTCACCCCTTCACGCACCTCACGCATGATGACTCAATCCACCCACATGCCAAGCATGTGTTCATCTTCTTCCTCCAGGTTCCTCTCGATCTCCACTGTGCCGCTATGAGAGGTCGATAGGACCATATATTGCCCAGCAAACAGAGATTGCTGACAGACAAACCAACATCGAGATGAGATTTGAGGAGCTCTTTGATTTCACTTACCATCCATCTCAGGATGGAACACAACATGACCAACCTCAGTCTGCTGATGTACAACAACCTTTGTTTGATGTTACACATGAGGAGATGCCAATACATGGAGCAGAGGATGGAGATCATGACAGGAACCAGGTTCCCGTACCTTTTGCCAACGATTTTGCATCCGACCACTCTATCATTTACGAGCATCAATCGATATTTACTTCTTATCAACAAGCCCATGTGCCCATGTTCGAGGGCACTATGACATCGGATGAGGATACACAATGGATAAAGAGGGTGAGGGTGATGAAGGTACTTTGGATGATTCGCGCATCATGAGA
Source organism: Ottelia alismoides (assembly GCA_037367405.1). Taxonomy (NCBI): domain Eukaryota; kingdom Viridiplantae; phylum Streptophyta; class Magnoliopsida; order Alismatales; family Hydrocharitaceae; genus Ottelia; species Ottelia alismoides. The sequence goes on from JAZKJV010004838.1 coordinate 294,488, forward strand.
TACATGGTTATCTTTTTATAAAGTATTCGTTGATAGCATTCGCCGAGAGATGGTGGGAGGCACAACTTCTGAGATGGGACGTGAGCCCACATGGGACAAATTAGAGACGAGATTCAGATCCCGCTTCTTTATTTAGAAGTCGTAGGAATCTCAACGCTGACTATTCGCAGAGCTTTGACAGGGGCAGATGATAGATAGACGATACTTCGTTCGGTACACCAAGCTGTCACGACAAACACTAGTGGCGGGTGCTTTCCTTGAAGAAAATTTGGAGAAGTTCAACATAGGTATGAGGGAAGAGGTGCATGAAAAGCTGGCCGGACTACATCTCACTTCCATCTCCGAGGCTACTGACACAACGGAGAAGTTTGAGGACATCAGAGAGAGAGAGAGAGAGACATTTTGGGAGTTCACCTAGAGCATTACCCATACCATGACAGTCATTCGGATTGATTCGTCAACTGTTTCAGCAGCAAAAATCATCCAGGCGGTTTCATCCTTCACGTTCAGCATTTTCAGGTGGTGCTCGCTCATCCCCAGCGGCTACTTTAGGAGGAGCACTTGCCAAATTTGGCATCAGTTCAACATGACCATCTAGGTTGTAGGGAGTGGAGAGACCCTCGACAGGACCGACTCGGAGCACCGGCACGACTATTATGCCTACATCGTCTGTGCGATGTTACTTGTGCAATGAATGGGGTCATTACTGGTATCAGTGCCCCCAGGCTTTTAGTGAGCCTCGACGTAACCATAACCTTCACAGCCGCAGACACAACATACTGAGAGTTTCCATGGCAAGAACTCTAACTTCAGGAGCCTGCCGAGGCAGACACAAAGCGTGGCTGATTCGAGCACCGTACCAACTAGACAAGTCAGTTACATGTAGCGACCAAAGAGTAGGTGCAATCAACAACTACTGTGGTGAAAGGTGTGGTCTCAATCTTGAGCCGGCCTTTCCATGTTTTTTAACTCTGGAGCAACACATTCCTTCAATGCTTCGAGATTAGTAGCTTCAATAGGTAGAGTTACAGAGGCCCTATATCCTCCTTACCACATCTATGGGCCATGTGTCCAGTTTTTCATCATTTCACTGATAGTCAAAGTCTTACTAGTGTTGATTAGCCATCACGAGATGATTGCAGATTGTCTCTTACGTCAGCTTGATGAGTTCGACCTTATTTTGGGCATGGATTGGTTGTCAGTTTATCATGTCGTGGTTAATTGCTTTAGGAAGACAGTTGTCTTCATGATTCTGAACTTTTAAGGGTACATTACATGACTCCAAAATAGAGTATATCTCAGTGTTGCGAGCTCAGAGACTCGTTGATCAAAGATGTGATTCATATCTAGCATTTATTCGAGATACATCCAATCATGAGCCTATGACCTAGGACATCATAGTAGTATCAGACTACCCAGATGTATTTCCTAATGGTTTACCGGGATTCCACCAGGGAGAGAGATTGAGATTGAGATCACATTACTAACAGATACACAATCAATGTCGATGGCCCCATATCGCATGGCACCAGGTGAGTTGAGCTGAAGGTGCAGTTGCATGAATTGCCTGACTTAGTTTTTGTGAGGTCGAGCACTTCACCTTGGGATACTACAGTTCTTTTTGTCAGGTTGAAGGATAGATCGATGAGAACATACATTGATTACATGCAACTGAACAAGAGAACGGTGAAGAACGGATATCCTTTGCCATGCATTGATGACTTGTTTGATCAGCTACAATGATCTTGAGTGTTTTCGAAGATCGATCTTCTATCAGGCTATCATCAGCTGAGGATTTGAGAGTCGGGTAATTTGAAGACAACTTTCAGGACTCGAAATGGGCACTACGAGTTTGTGATGATTCCATTTGGGCTCACCAATGTCCCTACAACATTCATGTACATGATGAACATAATCTTCCATCCATACTTGGACAAGTTTGTGGTGGCATTCATTGACGATGTGTTGATTTATTCTCATAATGAATGGGATCACACGAATGATATGAATATTGTCCTGGACACACTATAAGAGCACAAACCGTATGCCAAGCAGAGCATGTATGAATTATGTTTATCCCATGTCTTGATCCTTGGTCATGTCATTTCTGGAGCAGATATCACAGTTGATTCTGCAAAGATTGAACCAGCTATGTCTTGGGAACAACCCAAGACAGTCACTCAGATTCGCAGCTTCCTTGGACTAGCGAGCTATTATAGACGCTTCGTCAATGGATTTTCTCGAGTTTTTCTTCCTCTAATGTGATTGACATGGAAGGGAGTTCCTTTTATCTAGGATGATTCATGTGAGTAGGACTTCGTGACATTGAAGGAAAGATTGATGACTATGCCCATTCTTGTACTTCCTTCAGGCACTCATGATTATGCAGTTTACACGGATGCCTCAGAAGAAAGTTTAGGAGCGGTTATAATGTAAGAAGGTCACGTGATTACATATGCATCATGTCAGTTGAGGCCGAAAGAGTGGAATTACCCCATCATGACTTGGAGTTGGTGGCAGTTGTCTTCGCCTTGAAGATATGGCACCATTATCTCTATACTGTGAACTTTGAGATTTTCATTCACCACAAGAGTCTGAAATACATCAAGGAGCTGAACATGAGACAACGCGTATGGCTTGAGCTACTGAAGGATTATGATTGCACAATCTCTTACCATCCTGGTAAGGGAAACATGGTGGCAGATGCGCTTAGCAGGAGAGCTCATGCAAAGGGTACGATAAATTGGTTATAAACGTGGGATATGCTCGTAGCTCTAATAGTTTGGCATCCTTAGAAAAGTGCATACATATATACTACAGTGCCTCCACGATTCAGGAGTTTGTGGGATCGCATGGTAGAAGGCCAGAAGTCAGGTTCTTGGATCGGATCAGATACATGCATGCCATTAAGGATGAATTTGATGATTTTGTGGTGGCCGAGTCCAATTTGTGTAAAGTTGGCCATGTCGTTGTGCCCCATGATGAGTAGTTACGTAGAGATATTCTTGATGAGGCACACAGTTCATGATTGCCTATCTATCCTTGCAACACAGAGTTCTAGCGTGATCTGTGCCAACATTTCTGGTGGGACAGAATGGAGCGTGATGTGAGACATCATGTTAGCAGATGATTAACTTGTCAGATGGTCAAGGCTGAGCATAGGAGACCGTCAAGGTTATTACAGTTTATTCCCATTCTCGAGTGGAAGTGGGAGGGTATCTCTATGGATATTGTCAATAGATTGCTAAGGCCACCAGGTGGCCATGATGCTATTTGGGTCGTTGTTGACATATTGACCAAGTCATCCCATTTCATGCATGTCAGCATGACCTACACTCCATCTAGATTGGCCAGATTGTATATGCAGAACATTATCAAGATCCACGGTATACCATGCGAGGTAGTGTCTGATAGAGACTCGAGGTTCACATCTCACTAGTGGAATCAGTTCATGTCATCACTACATATAGAGCTGGAGATGAGTTCCGCATACATCTGCAGACCGATGGACAGAGCGAATGCACCATTCAGACACTGGAGAATTAACTAGCACATGCACTCATGAGTGGAAAGGGTCCTAGAAGAACCCCTTGTCATTGGTAGAGCTCACATGCAACATCAACAACAACCATCATTCCGGTATTGACATGGCACCATTCGAAGCCCTATACGGGCGGAGATGCCTCATGCCTCTCAGTTGGTGTGAGGTAGGTGATCATGCTCTTTACTCTGTAGATCTCTTGGAGGAGACTGTGAGGTTCGTTGATCTTGTGAGACGGAAGCTTTTAATGGCACAGATCTGCCAAAAGAGCTATGCAGACCGTCGGGGAAGAGACTTGGAGTTTCAGGTAATCCGAACATCTTCTCTTAATCCATTTTAAATATGACTTGTCGATATTCAATTTAATCTCGCATACTGATGAAATTCTTGTAAATACATGTAGGAGATTGGATGTTCCTATGAGTATCTCCCATGAAGGGAGTACATATATTTGGTGTCCGTGACAAGTTGGCACCATTATATATTGGACTATTTGAGATCATTGCTCGTGTAGGGAAGGTGGCCTACCGAGTAGCCCTTCCTCCACACCGATCAGCCATACACGATGTTTTCCACATATCCAGCCTGAGGAAGTACATGCACGACCCTCGACATGTCATTAGCTACGAGAATCTTGACGTGGAGCCTGACTTCACATACGAGGAGAGGCAAGTGCAGATACCCAACAATAATGGAAAGAAGCCATGCAACAAAGAGATTCCCTTGGTCAATGAGCCATGGCACCGATATGGTATCGAAGAGCAACATGGGAGACTGAAGCAGACACACGGACACAATACCCGCAACTCTATTCATGTAATCATCAAAACAAGCTTATTTAATGATATATTGAAAGAACATGGCTTGTTTTTCTAGATGTGGTTACTTTTATTCTGTACATAATTTTATTTTGCAATTATTTTTATTATTTAGAAAAAATTTTATTTACAACTTTTGTTTTGAAAATTATTTAATTTGAGGTCAATTTATGTACAAATAAAATAGTGTAAGTTTTATACAAATATACACAGAATAAATGAGAAGTATTTACAAAACATATTTTTTGGATTTTTTGATTAAGGACTCTATCTCCCCCTACTTTATTCCTGGTCGATCAGGTCAAGTCTTGACCTTCTCTCGAGGTTCGGGTCAACCTGTATCTATTACATATATACAATCTTTTTATTTTTCCTTTCTTTCTTTCTTTATTTATTTTAGGTTAAAATAGTAATAAATGTATAATATTGACACACATATGCATGTTAGTAAAAATATGGATTTAGTATTATATACAGGTGTTTTATAAGGGATTTTAAGCTAAAATAAATGAACAATGATGATGAAATGTTGATTCATCACCCCCATGCTTTACCTTTGCTTGTCCCTTAGCAAGCACTTATTTGAAAGAATAAGTGAATAAAAGAAAAAGAAAGTAAAATAAAGAAACTAGGATAATTTTGAGCATTAAACTTATCTTCATAAAGTTGTAGTATGGAGCTATGTCAGACCTTTGGATTATTAGTGTGGCAGAACCTTAATGGGAAATGGATTTAAAACCTAACAGCCTTCAAGTTCCATAAGACTCCTATTCAGGTCTCCTCAATAGTCAGGTCAGAATAAGTCTACATAACAAATTCTTATGAATATAAATCTTTACTTGTAAGGTGTAAGTGAAATATAGCTCCTCATCTCAAAAATAGCAAAGAAACATCCTCTCTCAACAAGGTAACTCTAGTCCCCCGGTCTAGCAACTCTTTCCTCGAGGAGCAGGGATTTCCCTTCTAAGTTCAAGTAAAACCAGCTCAAGAAGAGGAGATGGAGAAAAGAAGGGACGGTAACCAGTGTAGCTACCTATCTTTCAATGCATGACCAGTGTAGCCAGGTCATCCGGCTCCAAGCTTACAAAAATTTGACTTTGAAGCTCTTATTATTATTATACTTGTATATACATTCCGACAAGAATTTTACTTTTCAATCAGGCCAGTCCACTGTTGGAGATTCTACAATTTTTTCTTTTCTTTTTCCCTTTTTTTGAAAAATATATACAAGGTGCAACATGTATATAAGGAGTTTTTCCTCTTGAGCTAGTAGACTATCCCTCTTTTGAAGCATTATTGCAACCCCACGACATCCTATCTTTAGACCTCAATGCTATTAGATCAGGTTGAGATGAACTACCCTCCCTAGAGGAAGAATGATATTCCCACTAGTTGTTACATACCTGTGTGCTACCCCAAGCCAAAAGATTCTGCCCCCTCACTACCTCCTCCATGAAGAGCTGTGCGTAGAGTGCTTGTCCAAGGTAAGCCATGATCTAAAAGAATCATACGTGTGTTATTAAATATTCTACTTAGACTAATCAAGACGACATATGAACATAGTCTTATGGACTCAAAGAATTAAGTCATCAAGACCTGAAAAGTCTTAACTCCAGTTCTTATAAGGCTTTTCTGAAATTGAGTGGATTAAGTTCCAACTAAGCTCCATTCTTCAATTTTATTCCAGACTTAGTTTAAATGTCAATATTATCCAAAAAAATGCACATGCAAATGCAAGAAAATATGTACAGTGCAAAAAGAAAGCAAAATCTTTTTTTGAAACATTTTTCTAATTTTGAACATTTTATGGATTTTTCAAAAAAATGATGCACATTTAAAAAGAGATATTTTTTAAAATTTTAATTATATAAATTTTTGACAGACTTTTGATTTTGTAGCTTTTATAATTTTTAAAGGAAAAAAGGTCCGTAAAATATATACAAGTATATATAAATTTTTTGTTTTGTTTTATTTTTGTTTTGTTTGTTTTTGTTTAGTTTTTGTTTTTTTTTGTGTTTGTTGTTGTTGTTGTTTTTGATTACGGATGGTGGTCGAAGTCTATATATAAAAGTCCGAGTTATGTCTAAAGTATATATACAATATATACGACACAACTCTATACTTAGCACGAACTATGTCCTCATAGTGATCATAGAGCGACAAAAGAAAACATAACTCGTGCTAAGTATAGAAAAGTGAGAAGACTCCTATGCTACAATGACTCAAAGAATATGAAATGAATAGAAGTCGGTAATCCCCCTATACTTAGGATCAAATAATCTTAAGTATAAAAGACTGTACAAATGGGGAGAACTGAGGAAGAGAATGTACGAACTCAACGAATCGTCTTGGCCCCTATACTTAGGGCAGAATAGCCCTAAGTATAGAATATCAACAAGTTGGAGGACAAATGATAGATCAGAAGAATAAAACACAAAAGAGTCGATACGAACAACATCACTCCCCTTATACTTAGGTTAGAGTATCCCTAAGTATAAGCAACAACATGAGTGATGAACATGATGAAATGAACAACTCAAACCATTCACCCCCTATACTTAGGATAAAGTACATCCTAAGTATAGCACACAGATACAGACAAGAGGTGAACGATAACACGGAAGAAGGAAGGAGCAAATCAAGACGAAACACATATATACAAGGTAGACATTGTTGAGGTACCTCTTTACAAGCTCTAGAGTTTACGCCCCTAGCTGGACGCAATGGCTAGGACAAGGAAGTACGAAGGTTCAGGACGACATCTTTAATGCGAATACCGTACTGTCGCTGTTGTCTTAGTGTGAGAACAACAATGTGGTCAACAATGCAAAGGACACCCAGGTAAGCAATCAGGTGGGTGTCTGCTACCGGGTAAATAGATGTGTTGATAAAATTGGGCACCTGTAGCACAAAAGAAATCTTCGGCTCATGGTCAGAGTGGTATGAATGTTTGGAGCCGAAAAAATGAAACGTGGAGAAGGAAGAATCTGTCATGGAATCCTCCACGTCAATCACCATCTCGAAAATGTATGGAAGGTCAAGATCAGGAAACTCAATGAGAAAGCAGATATCTGATGCATGTAATGAAGAGATGTCATGTATATCATCAAATAGTTCAAGGGTTGGCTCATTCTTGCGAGTGCCATCAAGGACAGAAGGAAGATTAGACATAGAAATATCAGAAGTATCGAAAGAATCAACAAACTCAGAATAATCAAAAGACTCGGTCTCGTGATCCGACAGATCGGATGCACAACCAGGGAGTGGAACCGAGTATAGAGTACACACCACCCGCAGATAACCCTGGGGGAGATGTGAGAAATCAGGATAATTCGAGGGAGAGAATGAATGATTATATTCAAATAACGGGTTCTCTCTTGAAGTAAAAGAAAAACTGTCCAATGGATCAGGAATGCTAGGCTCAAATAAATCTTGGTCAAGATCAAAGAGATCATTGACCTGCCAAAGTGAAGGGATCTGAGCTTGGGAACTATTGGACATTATTTGACCCTCATAGTGAAGGGTGGGAGGGAGGGAAAACATGAGTGATGATGATTTTTCATTTTTGATTTTTTAGTGATTGCTAATGATCTTGAGAAAATGAACGTAACCAACTCAACACCAAGGACGTACAAAGACAATGCAAACCCTCGATTCACCTACTCAATGTAATGTGAAGATCGTAAAGGTTCGGTCAATTGCCAGTTTTAGAGTTAGGTGACCAAACACAAAGTTGTACAAACACTTAGGTTGGCTTATGGGATTAAGGCACTAACCTTAGTGTGTACATGAGAAAGTAAATGCGAATACAATAAGGAGGTTGCTCTCCCAAAATAATGATGTGAATCAATTATGTTTAATTTTAATAGTCCAAGTGATATTAGCAGTCCCAATTTTTTATTTTCATTTTTCACTTTTTTGTTTTTTTAAAATAAAAACATGTCTAACAAATTTTTTTTCGATTTCCTTTATTCATATATCCACAAAACAAAGGGGGAAAACGAAAAAGCCAATGCGCGATTAAATTCAATGATGCATGCAGGGGTTAGAGATGCATACCTTGTCGCCAGCACTCTACATGCAAAATAGTACGCGCATAATTTAAATACAGAAAAAAAAAACTAACCTATATGGTGCAAGTGAACCGTTTTAACAATAGCTTCTATTAACGGGCAAGAACCAATTAAATTTGACTAAGCCCACCGGTTAAATTTGACTAAGTCCAATTATGCTATATTCTATAGGTATAGAAATTCTTGTTAAGGGTTTTTGGATCTAATTAATTACATGGCTCAAGCAAATTAATTAAAGCAATCAATAGGTAGCTCACGAAATCTACGTGAAACAAAGAAAAATAAGGCAATGAAAAACAAAATTGGTGAGGTCCCCCAAGTGCACTGGCACTTGGTGAAGCAGACCCTGCAACAAATGAATGTCCTTTCATAAGAGTTCAAATACTAGAAATAAATAAAATAAAGTCTATTTTTTCAAATCCTTGGTCTCCTTCAAATCTTCTTCTTCTCCTCTTCTTACGCTCTCCTGCGGCTCAGTGAAGAATCTGGACGCCTCCGCTTCGCTTGGGTGCTTCGGCTCTCCTAGGATTGCCTTCATCGCTCCGCAGACCCTCTCAAGAAAAAGGAAAGAAAGAATGTGTAAGAGCCACATACATAAAAAATGAGCAATAATAGTGAATTAGATTTAGTGAATGAGCAATGATATATCGTTGTGCCTCCCCGGCTTTGCCTCCCCGGTAACGACGACGTTTTGTTGAATGAGTTTTTTCGGGTTTTAAATTTATTAATGAATAAATATGTACGATGTCGTTGCAACCCAAATGTTCCCGCAACAAAACTATATTTGTTTTGATTCTCAAGATGAATTAATTACAAAAATGTGTAGGAAGAGAATTTGCTACTTAATTTACCTGTATAGCTAACAAGATCGAACTCAGGGAGGTTACAAATCCCGAGGGTTATTCTAATAATCAAAAAATCAATTAAAAGAAAAAGAAAATTCAAATGGCAACTATCATGGTTGTAAATTTTTATCTTGTTAATATTTTACTATTTTTTATTTCTATTTTTTTATTTTTAGTGATTTTAGTTTTGCAATTTTTAATTTTCAAAAATTTAATTTTCAAAAAAAATGTACACAAAATAAATGCATTTTTTTGAAATTTTCAAATATAATAAAAAATGTTCAGAAAAGATAAATAAAATTATTTTCATGTTTTATGATTTTTTTATAGTTTTTGTAATTTTTCAGAGATTTTTAGATTTTTAATAGGATTTTCAAAATGAATAAAAACATGGAATAAAGGAAATAATGAACAAACATGACTATTTTGCAATTTTAAAATATAAAATGAAATCAAAAGTTACTGCAATTATTTTTCCAAAAAACTGGAATGAATGATCTATAAACATGAACTGAAATCATTATTTTTGGATTTTTTTTACAATTTTTTCTATTTTTTAAGATTTTTGATATTTTGCATTTTTTTTAGTTTTAAAAATGATCAATGCGTGAAAATTGCTTAGAAGATAAAATACACAAAAATGAAACTAATCCTTTTTTAAAAAAATTATGCAATATTTGAATTTTTATGATTTTTTCTAAATTCAATCAGGGAAAAATATGAAGTTTTTAAAATTTTAATAATATCAAATAAAAATAAAATGTAATGCAAGATTTATACAATGAAGAGAAACATAACATGAACTTAACTTGAATTTTGGAGAATTTATTGATAAAAAGTGCTATTTATTCCAATGAAAAGAACATGCAATTTTAAAGTCTGGAAATGAAGGACCGAAATTAAAGTTTTCAATATTTTAGCATTTTAAATACGGCAGAAATAAAATATGTGGAAAATATTGTAAGTTACCCAAAAGAATCATGCTTTGCACGTGATTGTCTGGACAATTGGGGGCTTTATTGCAATTGAAGGAACTTGGGGGGACGCAAATGTAATTTACCCAAAAAACAGGGCTTCTGTTCGTTCCATGCGCCAAATGAGAAAGGGGACAGGGTTGCCGCCCCTCCTTCTCTCGCTCCAGGCAACGACGGGCATGTGGTTCGAGGCGGGAGGAGATGATCATGGAGGAGGGGTGCGCTCTCCTCAAGGCAGAGAAGGTCCTGTGGGAAAATGGGTGTCGATGCTTGTGCGAGTGGAGAAGAACTTCTATAGTCGTAGGATGGCAGTTGCATGAGGTGATCCTTGCGCGATGGAAGGACGGCGGTGGGCTCCTCTAGACGACGTCATTGAGCGGTGATGGTATTGCTGCGCAGCTCCAAGCGATTTGCGGAGGCGGGCGGCGTTAGAGTTGACGATGGTTGGCACCGAACGATGACGGGACTCTTCGGTGGTTGAGATGCGTCTTCGTCAAGCCAGAGAGGGTCGGTGGAGCAGAGCTCCGCCAGGCGGAGGAGGATGCCGCGACCCCAGGCGACGCATGATGGAGGTTGGCGGCAGGCAATGGCAGTGGAGCTGGGCGTGATCGAGGATCCATGTGGTGCTCCTCTCCAGGCGAAGGCGTGGCGGCTATAGGCGGTTGAACAAGGGTTCTAGCGGTGGTCGACGGAGTGGAGAGCGATGGTCGCTAGGGCATGGAGGCAGCTCCAGACTTGCAACAAAATGAAGATAACTCGACTCGAACACAATGGCTCGATCAAAGAGATATAAAAAAAAGATAAAAAGAGAAATGTGAATGGTTTGGATCCGGTGATATGGGAGATGTATCTGGGTCTCCGGTAGCGTACGCGGCCGGAGGTGAGAGATCGTGCGAGATAGAATGCGAATGTGTAGATCGAGATGTGAAGGTGGAAAATTAGATTGGATCGGGAGAATCAAATAGTGATGATGAATTCAGAATGAAAATCTAAGATCCAGAATTAAAAATGAACAATGAAGTAAAGACAAAAATTAAACCTAAAATTATTTAGAAGAGAGATCGAGAAATAAAGGGATGTGGATCTCACCGTGGGAGCGGATAATGCCGTGATGGCCTCGGCGAAGGCCGACTCGCTGTCACCAAACGACTCAGAGGCTAGGCATCTTTACAACACGAATGTCTTGGATATTAGGCTCCTCTCACCAAAGATTGATCGAGTTGGGAGGGAGGATGAGCCAAATAAATAGAGGGAGAAAATTGAATTTGAAATTTCAAAATTTGAATGGAGAGTAAAAGAAGGGAGGAGGTTAATGGTGGATAAAATTATTTACATTATCTACATAATTAATTAATTTCGTAACTTTATTAAATTAGATAATAAATGGTAATTAATTATTTTTTAGTGAGGGTTATTTAAGGAAATCAATTATATACATATACTATATACATATGACACATTCTATACATAATTAAATAAGGAAATTAGTTTATATCATGTTTTTAATTTTTTAATTTTTATTTTAAATAAATATATAAAATATTTATAATTATTTACAAATACAATATATATAAAAATAAATATGGATATATACAATAAATAAATGGTAAAATTGCAAAAACCATTCCTGAAAACCATCTTTCAAATCATAACTCCAAAAATTATGAAACTGCAACTATTTGAAAGATAATTTAATTTTGAATACGATGGAAGTGAGTTTGGTTCAATTCAAGTTCATAAGGAGCCGTAATCAGTCTTTCAATTATCATTTTATGGTTTTTTTGGATGTGGTTACCTTTATTCATGATTTTATTTTGCAATTTTTTTAGCATTTTGAAGACATTTTTGTTTACAACTTTTGTTTTGAAAATTATTTAATTTGAGTTCAATTTATGTACAAATAAAATAATGTAAGTTTTATACAAATATACACAGAATAAATGAGAAGTATTTACAAAACATATTTTTTTGGATTTTCTGTTTAAGGACACTATCTCCCCTACTTTATTCCTGGTCGATCAGGTCCAGTCTTGACCTTCTCCCGAGGTTCGGATCAGCCTGTATCTATTACATATATACGGTCTATTTATTTTCTTTATTTTTCCTTTCTTTCTTTATTTATTTTAGGTTAAAATAGTAATAAATGTACAATATTTACACACATATGCATGTTAGTAAAAATATGGATTTAGTATTATATACATGTGTTCTATAAGGGATTTTAAGCTAAAATAAATGAATAAAGATGATGAAATGTAGATTCAGTAATGCCTCACGCATCTCTGTTGGCGTGAGGTAGGTGATCATGCTCTTTACTCTGTAGATCTCTTGGAGGAGACTGCGACGGTCATTGATCTTGTGAGGCGGAAGCTTCTAATGGCACAGATCCGCCAAAAGAGCTATGAAGACCATCGGGGAAGGGACTTGGAGCTTCAGGTAATCTGAACATCTTCTCTTAATCCATTTTAATTATGACTTATCGATATTCAATTTAATCTTGCATACTGATGAAATTCATGTAAATACATGTGGGAGATTGAGTGTTCCTACGAGTATCTCCCATGAAGGGAGTACATATATTTGGTGTTCGTGACAAGTCGGCACCACTATATATTGGTCTATTTGAGATCATTAGTCTTATAGGGAAAGTGGCCTATCGAGTAGCCCTTCCTCCACACCGATCAACCATTCTCGTCATTAGCTACGAGAATCTTGACGTGGAGCACGACTTCACATACGAGGGGAGGCCAGTGTAGATACTCGGCAGTAATGTAAAGAAGCTACGCGACAAAGAGATTCCCTTGGTCAAGGAGCTATGACACTGACATGGTATTGAAGAGGTACCATGGGAGACTGAAGCATATACAGGGACATGATACCCACAAATCTTTTCATGTAATCACCAAAACAAGCTTATTTAATGATATATGTTGAACGAATATGGCTTGTTTTTCCTTTGAGGTTTTTATGGGTTCAAAACCCTTTGAGATTTTATGGCAAGATGAAACTCAGATAAAACACATAATGACATTGACCTGAGGTGCGAGTAGGAGACTCCCTTTGAGGTTTTTATATTTGTGATATCCGGATCCGAGTCACCGAATCCGAATCCGAAACCCAACTTGATTAGGGTTCATATGTTCCAATAAACTGTCGATCAATATTATATAAGATGAATCGATTCATAGATTGTAAATCAAATCTTGTTTGTGATCAATCGATTAAAATTTGATTGCATCATAAAACGTGCCATTGGAAAAGTCGTGATGCAATCGAAAACCATAAAAATAATTTGAGACCATTATAAACTTCATATCGACAAAAATAAGGCCAAGAAATCGTTTGTTCGTAAATCGTATGTCGCTTGGTCTTTTAAATTGCAAAATTTTGATCAAAAAGCAAGACTATATCTCAATAATTTCTGAATTCAAGTCATATTAGAAATATATGAATATTATACCCATTTTGATTATCACCCGGAAACAGTCGAAATGAGCTATTGAACATATGGATTGGAGATTCACGGTGCAAATACGGATGACTTTGGTATTATATATGAGAGAGAGATAAGGGAAATTAAAGTATTAAAAAAAATAAAATAGATTTATTTTACGAGTGTCACAACATGAGCCCCACACTTGGCCTTATATCCACCCCACTTCTCAACACCTTAACCCCCCCTCTTATATATATATAGGGGACCTTTCAAATGAGGTGGGGGTTTTTCTGAAATTGTAGAAGTCACTGCGAATTAGTAAAAACTCTGCAACAATTTTGTAAAAGTATAAACTGCACATTGTAAAAAATGAATTTTGGAAAATATAGCATCTAAATTTAAATCAACATTTCCATCCAGTATAATAATATTTTCATAATTTTATTTCACTATACATGTTGCGTTAATATTTATTATTATACGTATGAAACAAGAAATTGTAAAATATATTGGAAAGATGCCTAAATAGAGGGTGGCTCACCATATATATATGGTGAGACCCCACCTCATTTGAAGTTTCTCCTGTATATATATATCCCCAAAGCTCCCATTTATTCTTCTTACATTTCCCCTTCAAATTCCAATGAGGGAGCTTCAACCCCTCTTCCCATGATGCTGCTACTCCCTTCGACAACCATTTCTGTTGCCCAACAACTGAAGGAGTAGTTCAACCTCCTTTTTCCTCTACTAGAGCTGCTCCTTGCCGGAGGAGCCGCTGCTGCTAATAACAACTGAGCAGCTACTGATGATAGCTGCTCCAACAGCTACTGCTACAGTTGGAAGACCCCCTGGAGCTGCTCCCAGCAGTTGTAGCTGTTGCCCGATCAAGCAGCTGGGCAACCAAAATTTGCTGATCAAGCTACGACTCCCCTTGTTGTCCTGGAGATGTTCATTTAAGATCAATTTTTAATCTCCAACATTGGAGCAAATACAAGGTACAATCCCTCTTCTCTTGTTGCCTTTCATGCAAATTAAGACCCAAATTGAAACTCCTAATTTATGCATTGTATGATTTGAGTCTAAAATTCAGACTATAATAGCTACCGTTTTATGCCTAAATTGTGAAAGATTTTGGATGAAATGCATAGATTTGAGCCTAAAATTCAGACCACAATAGTTACAGTTTTCATGCCTAAAATTTGAAAGATTGGGGATGAAATGCATATGTTTTGAGTCTAAAATTTAGATCATAATAGTTACACTTTTCATGCTTAAATTTGGAAAGATTAGGGTTAAATTGCACGTTATTAGTTTAAAATCAAACAACAAATGGCTACAGATTTCATGCATAAATTGAGAGATTTGGGTGTGACCAACATACAAATTAGATCCAAATTGAGATCACTTATTTATCTACTAAGATCATGATTTAAAGTTTTAAATGATTTGGGAATTTTATGTAGCATTGAATTTAAATTTATATTTAATAAGTAGTTCTAAATCTCATGATTTAAAGATAAAAAGATTTGGAGGAAATTACATAGAAATGAACTTAAATTTAGATCAAATAGGTAGCTCTAAATGTCATTATTTAAAAAATGAAGAAGTTGGGTGTCTTGCATGAAATTAACTCAAATATCATATTACCAATTAGTTCTGTAATCCATGATTTAAAAGACAAAACATCAGGGAGTTAGCACGTAATTTTCCTAAAAATAGACGAATATTTAATCTAATTATCATGACCTTATAGAAGAAATTGAAATGTATATACCTTCTCTTATAAAGTCAACAAATGATTTCCAATGATCATTATGACTATTAGTCCTCAATCAATTTATCATTGAGTATTATCTACTAATATATATCACTATTGACAAAATTATGGACAAAAGACCTAGATATGTACAATCAATCACATAAGGATTGAGAAAGAAATGAGTAGTCAATCAAGTGAAAATATTGGAAAATAATGATGACTGATAATTAATATTGCTGGTCATGGTGACCTTTAGACGTGATTGTACGAGGGCGCAGCGACCCTCAGTTGGGCGGAAGATAGGAAGCCCAGTTAGGGTAGTGATAACTAAGGAAATTTTAGGGTCGTACGGTTTTACGAGGCGAAACCACAATCGATGTGTTGATCACTCGAAAGACCCTAATTACTCAGCAATCAATCCACAAATAGATCAAGCAATGAATATCACAAAAAGTGAGTTAAAATTCATTATTCTTTACAACTAGATGTATAGCAAGTAAGTACGTAGAGGTCGAACCACAGAGAGCAGCATGGGTAGCCTATGGTTATTTTCGAACAAAGTGTATTATGTATAACTATGTCATTTATTATGTATCTACACCTGTATTTTTTTTGGATTTTTATTTTTTAAATAATTTTTCTATATTTTTTTTATTTTGTTTTTAATTATATATATTTGGATTTTTATATTTTGTATTTCTTTTATATAATAAGTAATATATAATATATATAATAATGGATAATATAGGTATAATTATAATAAAAATATACAAAAATGACAAAAATACATATTTTTAGGTTTTCAATATTTTTTATTACTTCTTGTGATTTTTTAGTGAATTTGCTAATTTTTATATATTTTTAAAGTCAAAAATAGCTTAAGACAAGGATGAAATAATATGCATAGATTGAAATGGAATTTAAAAATAGAAGATTGAATCCAAAATTTTCTAAATCAACTTTAACTTTATATAATAACATAGAGGAAATTATCAAACAAAAATTATATTTTTTGGATTTTTTAGGAATTTTATATATGTTTATCAAGGTTTTTGGGGTTTTTCGATTTTTAAGAGTTTTTTCCCTATTTTTAGTGATTTTTGGTCTAGAGGCTAAAAAAATACTTAAATAGGCAACACACATTTTTTTTTGTGATTTTTCAAGATATTTTTTTTATTTTTTGGTATTTTATGCGCTAAACAGGGACGGTTTGCCCTCTAAATGATTTTTAATAAATATAAAAAATGTCTAAAATTGAAAATAAAAATCTTGACGTGAAACTACAAGTAATCAAGAACTTACATCTATTTGTTTCGTGATTTTTGGATCACAATAGACATATTGAATAAATCCATCAAGCATACAAAAATACAATTGTTGGCAGGGGCATACATACAAATAAAGTAAACTTTAGGGGCCTTTGTGCAATCTTTGACCATATCGTATGCTTGCTGCCGGGAAAATGCACGAAGTCTTTTTGCGTTAAGGAGTCACTTTTATCCGTTGAGGGCCTGGAATGCACCATTTCTGCTTGCGCCCAAATATGAAATCAAGCTCTGCTCTCAACTAATCTAGGGATTAGATATTGCGACCTCCCTTCCCGGTAAGGCTGATTCCTAGTCCGCATGGATGAATGGAAGTGAGGTTTCGGCAACCACTTTCCTTTCGCTTTCAACCTTGCTTTCGCCTTTTGATTTACTCTCGGACCTTCTAAGTAATTACACACACGACAAATATTTTTCTGGTTACGAAGAGATTAAGCACCAGCTCAAAATACCTCATTGCTCAATAGAGAGTGAGAGCCGAAGCTTATTGACTTTAACCGCAAAGAAAGAAGTCTGGGAAGAGGCAAGAAGCTGTAGAGAAGCGAAGGCGAGCTAATACCTCGCTCGTCTTACTTCGTTCTTACTCGCAGGCTCCTTCCCCTATAACTAGATGCACCATTCGATTCCAAATCATCAGGTGAGACCTAGAAGTCAAGTCCTCATCCTAGGTCGAGTCGATGTGAAGGGTGTCGAGCCCCATGGATCTCAGATAAAAAAGCCACACAACCATAAAGAAAGAGAGTCATAGTGAGAAAGAGAGTGCAGAGCTGAATCAGACTCATAAAGTTTAGCCAGGTCACGAGAAGCTAAGCGGAAAGGCGGATTCTAGGTCTCGGGATGGTGGTAGACCAAAGGGAAGAAGCAGTCAGACTCTCCCGAAAGGCAATCCCTCTCCTCAAGGAAGAGAAGGCTCTCACTCTCAGGCTAGAAGAGAAAGCTTGCTCTCACTCTCAAGCTAGGGAGAAGAGGAGACTAGAAATAACATTTGAGATTTTCTCTTTTGATTTGAGCTCGAAAGTGAGGTCCGGGAAAAACCTCAGCTCAGGAGGACAAAGAGTACATGCTTGTAGCAAGAAAAACCAAAAATATACAATGTATTTAAAAATTTACTGGACTAGAAATAAATACAAAAAGTAGCAGGGGTTTACATGCAAATTACCTAGCTCACATGGGACGGTACATGAGCTGAGCGAGATAGGACCGAAATGCAAATAAAATAAATACATGGGCCTATATGCAAAATGTCCTCTTTATTTTATACGTTACATTCTATTTACATCATTAATGATCAAATATACAAAAAGGGTGGGGTTAAGGTACAAATTACCCCATATACGTGCGGATCGAGGTGCTTCACTTATGCCAAATGTCAGCATCCGCACGGCCGTTACCGCTTCGCAGGCTACGACTAAGATTAGATCACGGGAGGCGATCCGATGGTTGATGCTAGGAAGATCGGACATCATCTGTACCATCTGGAGAACGCTGATGATCAGACGATTCTCAAGGCAGGTGGAAGAACATGGAAGCAACTCGCCCTGGGCGAGTTTTGATCGAGCACTGCAGGCTCCTCCTATCTCCTCGAGCGTTACCGGCAGGCTCTTCATGTCCACATAGGTCCGACGAAGATCCCAAGTGCCTCAGACAGATCCAGAGGCCATCGATAGACCTCTAGATGCTCAGAGAAGAAATGCGGCATGGAGAGCTTTAGGTCGAGTTGAATTGAGCCCAGAAAGGCTTCTTTGATCATTTGACCTGTCCAAAAATAGAAAGAGGACCGAGAGCAAACTGCCTCAGTCCTGTGAGGGTGGAAATGGCATCGAAATGAGAAGGGGGGGGTGGGGGGTGCTCCGGCGATGAGAGGAGTTAGAGCACCCAACTCCAGATCCACGATGGATCTGGGCGAGCGAGGCATGGTGGAGCATGAGAGAAACGTGGAGGAGTAGAAGGGAGGTTGTCGACAGATCGAAAGAAAGCGGGGGCACAGTGAAAAAGTTCATCGAAGCGGAGCTCCAATGAACTACAAATCGGGCATTTACGACTAATACTAAGGTTTATGGGCTAAGCTAAATGTGTAATCACAAAGCAGGAATTAAAAGCTAACTAAAGAATGGAAAACACACAGCTCTTACCTGCCAGCCATGGTAAGGAGCAGAGGTGGCCAGAGCGCCGTCGTGGGGTGCACCTCCGTCCTCCTGGAGCCAATCCGGACCGCGAGGACGCTCCTCCTGTCACGAGGAAACTCTCTCGACTAAGAAATAGGGTTCCAAGACTCGGAACAGTGCCAAAGAGGAGAAGGGGGTTGAAGGCTCTTATTTATATACACGTATAGGCACACTTGTTGATGGTTGGATTGGAAAGAGTTGAGGCTATGTCCAGGTGACTTGCAGGCTCGGCGGATATCTTGGAAGATCAATGATGAATTTCTCTGAAGGAAGCAAGCATGATGGGTCGATGGGTCGAGCAAAAAAAGGGAGGAAAATCGGGGATTCGACGATTCTGACGAGTTAGATGCCTGGAGGGGGAGTTGACCAGGGGTCAACAAACAGAAGGCTCTGATTGGTCCCCGCGAGCTCACTACAAGATAAAACTGAATATTTATTCGAAATTATTTATTTAGAAATAGTACATGATTTTATTAATTTTTGAGTATAAAATAAAAAATGTTTATTATTTTATGTAGTATTTTAGTATGATTTTTATTTATTTTTGAGTTAATTATTAGTAGATAATTTTAGGGATATATTTATAGGTATATTCATCTATGTTTCGACTATTTTGTTTATATTTTGTTATTTTATTCTCTTATTTTATGTATTTACAACTTATTTTTAGGTACATACGTTATTTTTATTATATTTTTATGATGTTATTTGTATCTTTAAATAAATAGGTATATATATTATATAGGTATCATTGTTGTATATTTATCTATGTATTATGTACATTATTTTATTTTGATGTATATTTTTTGGGGTTTTACTTGAGCTTTGTATTTTTATTAGAACATAAATAATATTTAAAAGAGTAGAAAAATATACAAGAACAAATAATAAAAGAATAAGATCCACTTTTATGTATTTACAAGTACTAATATAGGTATTTTACCTATATTTTTGTATAGACTTATTCTTTTGTGTTCTCTTTTTGGTTTTAATATAGTTTTAATATGTACACAAGTTATAAATAATAATTACAAAATTATAAAATATAATATTGTATAAGAATGAATAAAATGAATATTTTATTTGGGTATACAATACAATGAGGGTCCAAAACCTAACTTTCATATCTTGGCTCCAAAAAATATGAAACTACCTTCATTAAATAACTTATTAAAGTTATATACATTTACAGATGATTTTGATGTATTTTGAATTTTTATTTGGAAGATATGGGTCTGGGAAGTTTGGGTTTTGGCTTTTTATTTTGTGTACAAAAAGTACATTGTGTATTATTTTTGTACAAACTCAATTTTGTATTTTTACTTACATTATTATCTACAACTTTCATGTACAAAGGTTTTTTTATTTGGTGCATAAATAAACAAAATAAAATGGGTGTCAAAAATAAATTATTGGGGATTAAATAAATGTGATTTTTATTGTATTTAGGCCCTTATCTACTTGTCGACCAACTCAATTCTTGACTTGGTCTCGGGGTTTAGGGTTATAAAATACCTTTGGTACTTTATTCTTTTTCTTTTCTGTTCGTTATTCTATAGATTTGGCATTAAAACAATATTTTATATACAATAGATGCAATAAATAATGAATGCTATTATGTATAAATTAATGCTATTTACATGCATTAGCTAGGGTCTTTAAGGCAAAAATGATAGAATAAAGGTGATGAAATGGAGATTCATCACCCCCCTATACTAGCCTTTGCTAGTCCCTAGCAAACACTTATGCAATAAGTGCAGAAAAGAAAAATAAAGAAAAGAAAAAGAAAGAAGGCGGATTAAGTTTAATTCTCAAACTTGTCTTTACAAAATCAAAGTTTGGTACTTAAGCCAGACCTTTGGAATTTAGTGCAGGTGGAACCTTCTTGGGAATCGAATTTGAAATACAATAGCCTTCGAGAATCCCAAAACTTTGCCCAAGTCTCCTCAATAGCCAAGTCAGAATACTTCAAATCATACGTAAACCCTTACGACCATGAATCTGACTTGTACAGTGTATGTGATAGTGTCTCCCATCAATTGAAATGACAAAGAGACTGACTTCTCCAGCATGACAACCCAATGATTCCCCAATCTAGCAACTCTTTCCTCGAGGAGCTGTGTTTTCCCTTCTAAGTTCAAATGGCAACCAACTCAAGAGGAGAGGGTAAAGAGAAGAATGGACGGTAGCCAGTGTAGCTACCTATCTTAGGAAGCATGACCAGTGTAGCCAAGTCATCCGGCTGTAGGCTCACAGGATTTGACTTTGAAGTTCAAGCTTGCTCATTGACTATACAACATATATACACTCCGACATCCATTTTATTTTCAATCAGGCCTGTCCATTTTTTTGGAGTTTTTGCTTTTTTGCATTTTTTTTGAAAATACTATAAACAACATCATTTACATAAGGAGTTTTTCCTCTTAAGCCAATAGATTATCCCTCTTTTGAAGCATTATTGCAACACACACTCTCCTGTCTTTAGGCATCTCTGCTATTAGATGGGTTGGGGTGCACTTCCCTCCCTAGACGAGGACAAATGTTTCCACTTGTCTGTGTATCATATCGACAAATCCAATCCCCTCACCACTCTAACTGAGTTGAGCCAAGTGAAAGGTACAGGTGTCCAAGTTAGGAGGTGAACGCGAAATCCACCTCTTTAATATCGATGAGTTGTAGTATAGGAGGTGAAAATCGGTCGATCAAAAACCACAAACTTTGAATGTTGTGGAGTAATTTTTACTTGGTAAGTGTACCAAGGTCGAACTCAGGGAACGGTGATTTTTAGTTGCGCGGTCTTAAATCAAATTTAATAATTGATTAATGCTCGGTTAATTTCTGTGTTAAGAAATATACAATGCAGTGATGAAGATGCGAATATGATGCAAGGAAAATAAATTGAGAGAACTATGCCCAGGATTTGTGATTTTTAAACAAATTAACTCCTCAAATAATATGATCTTTCTCTCCGCAAAATTAACCACAAATCAAAATGGATTGATCATAACTCATTGCTTCAGGTTAATAATCAACTAGTATTCAGAATATTGAAGCAGAGTATCCGGCCTCCAAATATCTTCGATTCAGTTCCTCAAATAATCAGCAAAAATCTCAGAGGAATAAATGTAAATTAATCTCCTATGACAACAGTAATTTCAATGATTTAATCAAAGTAAAATCCTTATCCGAACTCCTACAAAAGATTTATCAATAGCTTCTCAAGCAATATGTGGCGAATGTACGTCAAAATTGAGCCTGCATGTCAAATTAGATCATTGAAGAATAATAGACAGTATACAACCTCAGATCTGTTCACAAGGTATGCTAAGTTGTAGAGCATGAAATTAGCTTCAAAATGACATATTATACGCTAAAATCGGAGTCCGAATGAAAAAGTTATGACAAAATGAAATTCTAGGGACTAAAATGTAAATAAAATAAAGTTTTCTTAGCAAAGAGGCCCCTGAGAGGACTTATCTGTAATTTATGAAAACTTTAGGGGCCTAGATGTAATTTAGCCCTACCGGGGGTATTTGTGTAATTTCTGAAAGATCGGAGGGCCTCAGCGCAATTTTTTCAGTCGCGCACGTGCCCCGCACGTGCGCCTGGAGGCTTGTGGGCGGACCTAGAGGCTCGGGGTCCCGAGCCTGGGGTTCGGGTGACGAACCTGAGGCTCGGGGGCGGAGGCTGGAGGCTCGGGCCGGGCCTAGAGGCTCGGGCGTCCGAGGATCGGGGCGGGACGCGTGGCGTGAGCACGGCCGTTGGATCAAGGGTGGGGGAGGGCCCGATCCAACGGCGCCTGTGCGTCGTGGCGGGGGTGCTTCGGAGGTGGCGTGCAGGCGCGGTCTCGGCGGTGCCCTCCCCGGCGAGGCGACGCGCGGGCTGGGGCGGGCGGAGCTCGGCCGACACACGGCCGAGCTGTGGTGATCGGCCTGGAGGCGGTGGTCTCGATGACAAGGACAGTGGCACTGCGGGCGGAGGTGCCTGGGCGATGAGGCGGGGCTGGTGAGGCGAAGCGGCGTCGCGCGAGGCGGGCGGAGCACCTGGGAGGCGCCGGCGAGGCAGAGGTGGCTGGGCGGAGGCGCGGAGTGGAGGAGGCGAGGTTGAGGCGCGGCGGAGGTGGCTCCGCGCAAAGCGGAGGTGTACCTGCAAAAATAACACGGAGAAGAAAAAGAGAGGGGGTGGAGGTCTGTCGCCTGAAGCTGGAGGAGAAACTCAACTCCGGTGCTCGCCTCAGTGACCGGCGATGGGTCACGAAGCTCGGCTACTGGTGGAGAAGCCGCAAGGTCAGTGATAGACCTTGGATCACGCCGACGTGGGCTGCCGCTGTCACCGGCCGCGTAGGGGAAGGGCGGATGCCGAGGCTGAGGGTGACGACGGGGCTTTATAGGGGCTGGCGGCGAGCTGGTAACGACCGGCAGTGATGGAGGAGGCGCGTAACGGCCGGAGGCGTGGAGGAGGAACGGCAACGTTATGGAGGAGGGGGAGGGGTTGGGTAACGGCTGGAGATGGAAGGAGAGGGGGTCCGCATGTGCTACGCACGTGCGCGCGGAAGGGGGCGGCGGCACGTGCGTGGCACGTGCGCGAGGAGAGAGGGAAATGGGGTACCACGTGGCACGCCCAGGGGATGCCACGTGGCACCCAAAAAAATTTCAAAAAATAAAGATGAATTAAATTGGAAAAGAAATAGCAGGAGACCTCGGATCGAAAAATTCGTTCATGAAAGTTGCTCGTCTCGACGAGATCTACAACTTTCATGAAGGACCCGGGAGCAAAAGAGGTCATCTGTGAGAAGTGGTATTTTTGGTGGCTTTCCATGTATATAGAAAACCGATTTTTTGGGATTTGTATTTTTTTTTGGTGGCTTTAGAGAGGATAAAAAATCTAGAAAAAATACGATAAAAAAGAAGAAAATTATTTACACATTAATCTAATTTTTTTGGATTTTTAGTGGATAAGAAAATAGGAAAATAAAATAGAAGTCAGAAACGGACAACTTTTGTACAGACCGACAACGGACACTCGGACTTGGTCAGTTTCTTTGATTTCAGTTTCGATCTGGATTTGGATTTTCATGTCGCTTAATAAAATTTTCATCAAAGAACATAAATGAAAAAGAAACAAAATTAAAAGAGTTAATTAAGCACATAAAATCGCAGGTCAAAATTAGCAAGAAGTTAAAATGCGCAAAAGAGGCCCAAAACCCAACTTTCACATATGAGCTCCGAATTTTATGAAATTGGTCTTGTTTTGAAGGTATTTGAAAATGGAGTACTTTAAAAGTGAGTAGACAAAAATCGGACACTGTATGTGGGAGATATGCTCATTTTAGTCCGTCAGATGTGAAATTTGACTTTGGGATTATTTGACACTTATTGGGGTTAGTAATTTTTTGTATTTTTTATTTAATAAGGTTAGTAATATCTACACAATGGAAGTGGTTTGGGGTCAATCGGAGTTAGGATGAATTAACTAAAAATGTGAGAAGTTAGCGGCTTTTTGGGCTAATTTACACTGGGAATTTTAAATGCAATTTATGCATGATGGAATGCAGATATTATTTACACATGTATGATGGCTAATAATGCTCTATTAATGAATAATTACAGGTAGATGATGGGGGACAGAGCCTAAATGACTGATTTTAGCATGATGAATACGAGATTCATCATACCCCTATACTTAGACCATGCTCGTCCCCGAGCATGAATGAATGACTTAGTTGAATACATCCCTGACCGTGTAAGTGAATTTTCAAGGCTTAGTTCAGAGAAGACCCTTAATTTGAGTGATCCTAAAATTCTGAGCTCAACCAAGCTTTAATCAAAAGGAACCCAACTTCTCTAATTTTCAGACTCTCTGTTTGTACATATAATATAAGGATATGATTTTAAGTGTACTGCATTTCATGAGAGTCGAGTTGGGGCATCACCCAAAGTTCCAATTCAAGAGACTCTCCTCTAGACCTGACCCTCAACCCTAGGGAATAAGTCTATTCTTGCTTCAGTCAACCGTCTCATTAGTTTGTCAGACTTGAAAGTGTAGATGGGCGGCCAGTTGATGGAGGGCATAGGATTGTGTCTGATTTTCTCTCCCTTTCATTGGAACAAGGTGCCTCTCGAGTGCCTTATTACTCAACACAAATATATTTTATTTTGTTGATCAATGTGTCCGTCAAGAGAATTTGGAGTCGTCTGCACTTGTTTTTCTGGGAGTACACCGGGGTGTGTCTCTTTTGAGTATCTAAGATACCTTCGACACCCAGACTTGTATCGCTTACGATGCAGAGCCCTTTTATGGTGTCAGCCCGACTCCTTGGTCCTAATTAGCGCTTGGTCCAAGTGGACACTTTGAAAATGTTTGGGAGCGCTCGCCATTGGTGGAAGCTCATTTAGAATTTGACTTTGG
Source organism: Ottelia alismoides (assembly GCA_037367405.1). NCBI lineage: Eukaryota > Viridiplantae > Streptophyta > Magnoliopsida > Alismatales > Hydrocharitaceae > Ottelia > Ottelia alismoides. The sequence continues at coordinate 319,832 of JAZKJV010004838.1, forward strand.
ATGATAGAGCTTTTCTTTGACATTTTTTTTGTTGGCTAGCTCCACTGCTTTTACCAAAAGTTGGCGCACACTGATCAACAATTTTCATTAAGTTTCATCACACCCTGGCACTTAGGTCAATATCAAAAAGATAGCATATGAACTTGTTCACATACTGGCTGGGTTTTTGCTGACACTCAGGTTTTCTGCAGCCTTCATTAACTTTATCCCATCCTCGAATATCATCAGATCGGGTCTAAACTCAAATCTCTAGTCCTAGTTCCTCAAGTGATATCTCAACTCATCTCATCAATCATGCAGTTGTGAAAGTGATTGTGCTGATCATATTCTTTTTGAATGAAGAGTGCAATATAGCGCTCAAATCTTTCAAACTAGGGAAGTGTGGATTATTAAGTTCTAAAAACCCTAATGACTAAGGCAGGCTAACTCAGAATCTCAAGATTTCAGAAATCAAGTGTCCTCAAAAATCCTCAAGCCTTGAGTGATAGTGAATGTGCCAGGAATAAATCAACCAAGAAATGCATGAAATGCTTGATGAAATGCAAGACCATGAGTGATGCAAATTTTTTTTTGGTGTTTCTTCTTTTCTTTTTGTTTTTTTTGTTTTTTTTGTTTTTTTTTGTATGAAAAACAGGAATTACACACACTACTTGTACACATCCCCGATGTTAGATAAAAATGATTAAAGTACGAGCTATGGATAAAGTAGATAAAATATATACAAACACACCCCCCTATACTTAGCTTGTGCTATGTCCTCATGGCACAAAGTGAAATGTTGACATAGCTCGTACCAAATATAGAAGGATTAAAAACAAAAGAAGAGAAGTGATGTATAAACAATGGATGCGGTCCCCCTATACTTAGGCTCAGGTCAGCCTAAGTATAATCGGTTAATTACAGATGGGGAACCGGGTAGATGCGCGGATGTAGAAGATCAAGGAGGTTTGCGACGGACCTTCTTGCGGGAGTGTGGAGGGAGATAGTATGGAGATGTGGAGTGTGATGAAGAGGGGGCCGATGAAGAAGACCAGCCATCGTCGGAGTCATCCTCGGGAGAATAGTAGTTGTCTGCAGAGGATCTCCAACTTTTGTCGATCAGAGGTAAGTGCCCTTGGATCAGAGATGTACCTATTGCACTTATCTGATGAACCACATCATGATCGGACGAGGACTCATCAGAAATCACCTGATGTCTAAGGTCAAAGGTAACTTTCTTGGTCGGTTTGTTTCCTTGAGAAGTATCGGGAGGAAGTTGGACAGTCTTCATCTCCCTGTCTTGAGTAACCGATGTGGCATTTGTGAGTTCCTCATCAGATGAATCCCCATAAAAGTCGACCAATTCTTGAAGGGTCATGCACCGCTTCGGTCGAGGGAGATTTTTCCTTGTGTTTCTGTGGTTTAAGGCTGGGGGCGCTGATGTCACCTTCGTATGATCATGAATTTTGGTGACATCGGATGTTTCCAGAGTCGGGTCCTTATATGGTTCAAGTATCTCATGAATTACTGCCGACTCAAAGATTGGACCACTCAAATAATCGTGGTGATCTTCAAAAATATGGTCCAATTCTTCAGAAGCTCCAAAATCTTGAATTTTCCTAGGAGCAGTGATAGGGTGGTGAGAATCCAAAGTTTGTTCAACAGTTAGTTTGTTAGGTGACTCTCCTATTGTTTTTATCAGTGTGTCATGCGGAGATGTCTGATAGTGTGAAATATCCTGATCATAACTGTTGGTTTCAAATTGGTTTTCCTCAGAGCCGGATGTGTCATTGGGTTCGTGTTCATTGTGGTCCGAGTTCGGGAACTTGATTTCCTGAGTCTCGCAATCGACGATTGCCTTAGCGGAGGCTAAGAACGGCTTTCCTAAAATAATAGGAGACTCAGACATCCTTCCAGGGTGCTCAATGTCAAGGACAATAAAGTCCACTTTGTGTTTTTCCCCTCGGAAATTTACGATGACAGAAACGATCCCCCGCGGTCTTTTGGTAGATTGATCGGGTAATTGAACGATCACCCTGGTCTTTTTGAGTTGTCCGAGTTTGAGTTGGTCAAAGACAAACTTGGGGAGGATGTTTAATGTAGAGTCATCGTCTAACCGAACATGAGTGAATATAGAATCCTCAATTTCACATGTGACCCGAGTCAACCGCTTGACTTTGCGGCTTTTGAGTTTATGATTCATCACCAAAGAACTAGCCATAGATATGACATGATATTCAGTCCTGGATCGTTTCTTGCCCGTCTTTTTGGGTATCAGTCGACTCTTCACAAATCTCTTAAGATCAGGCACATATTCTATGGCTTTGATTAATGGAAGCTCTAAGATCAGACTCTTGCAAAATGCTTCCATTTCACAATTGTCCATTTTTTTTGAATTTTCAAATTTTTCAATTTTTTTGTGATTTTCTGTAATATGGTCAGTCGGGGGGTCAGAGGTCAGTGGTTGTGTCTGATTGTGATGATCCAGTGGTTCGCATGGTGGTGGCCTCACTTCTTCTGAATTTTGCATTGACTGGATGAGATCATATATTCTCATAGTTAAAGTGTCTGCTCTATGATTAATCCGAGCAATCTCATCCTCAAACATCTCATGACTAGTGATTGAATAATCAGTCTCCATGTGTCGTGATTCTGGCATGTAACCTCGAGTAGAGTGTTGATTGTTCATAAACATTATGGTCTGGTCATGAGTTGTATTTCCTTGACTTTGGTTTTCTCGTGGAGTGTCGAAGGAAAATTGATTATACTCAAGAGTATATTCTTCCTAAGTAGAGGATGGTTCAAGAGATTGTGAGATCCTAGTGACCGGAAATTGTGTTCTTCTATCAATGGCGGTCACTCTATTGTTCATCCTCGATTCTGGTCTCTCTCTCGTGTCCATAAAATTGTCAGAATGTGAGAGAGGGCTATTCCAAGAAGAAGAGTGGTCATAGGGTGGGATGTATGGGCGGGAAGAGAATGATGGTTGAGGGGAAGAAGAATATCGGGACATGGTCGTGGAGATCGGGAAAGAAGACCACTGTACCGACATCTTGTCAAGAGGGATGGACTGATCAACGAACCACGATTTGCTTGCAATTGCAAGGTCTTTGACGCACACAAATCAAACACAAAACAAACACTTTGATTCACCCACTCAACACTGGTGAAGGCACGTTAGGGTTCGGCCGCTTATCTTTTCAATTTTAATTTAATGACAAAACAATCTTGCAGATTAAGCGGAGCTGTTAGGTGCCGAAATATTTCACAAAGACTGTCCCGAGTTCATACAACTAGTTGCATCTACTCTCAGCCAGTATAGGTGTAAGTACGGACCGTAAACGGCTACCCGTGTTACTTGAGGACGGTGCCTTCTGCGGTGTCCTCTAAACCACCTACTCTGCTAAGGGAAGTCGGACCGTAAACGGCTACCCGAGACCCTCACTGAAAAGTAGCTAATTGTTTTTAAAATCAGTAGTCTGAATGAAGTATTTCGGTTTTTGGCTCTACCCTAAGGTGTGCGATCTTGTCCTTAAACAAACAATGAGTGGGTTTCTCTCCACCAAACAAGAGTTAATTTTAGGTCAGTTTATTTGCAGTCACCTTGATTAGCAGTCCCAATTTTAGATTAAGGTTATCACTGTAGTTTAGGTGAGCACAGAAATTCACGCCTAACGAGCAGTCCCAATTCCGTTAAATCCTAAGTTGTAAAACTTGAGGAGGGAGAATCGAAAAAAACCGATGCAAGCGTAAATCAATGATGCATGCTTAAGAGAAAGACTTACAGTGAATCCTCGCGTTCTTCATGCGGGATGCAAGACAAGGAATTTTAAATTTACACTAAATGATATGCACAGATGAAAAACGCCCTAAACAGATAGTTCTATTAGCGGGAAGAATTGTTTTAAAATTTGGCTAATGTTGAACGATCTATAGTGCGTTTAATTAGTGAAAAAGTGTGGCCTAGAGATTACGAGCACAATCAATAATAAACAAGCAAGCGTATATGTGCCTAAGTCCTACGCCACTCAAGTCGGGTCCCAACCACACAGAAGGGGTTGAATCAGACCCGACACACCACAGGAATGTTCGGTCTTAATTATTACAAGGGTTCAAAGAGAGGGACCCTGGGAATATTGCAAAAATTAACCCTATGCTAAGCTCTCTCTCACAAAAACAAAATTCGGTCTTCTTAGCAGATCCTTGAATTAATATCGAATTCCAGCTCCCAGAAGTCTGCGAAGAGAGAATTTGCGGTTAGTAGCAGAAGTAAGAGAGAAATGCAAAAATGTAGAAAAAGAAGAAAAAAAATTGGCACAAAAATCAATTTTCACAAAAATCAATTACCGAAATGATTTAAAACCCTAAAAATTCGCCGTTCCCCGGCAACGGCGCCATTTGATGAACGCGAAATCCACCTCTTTAATATCGATGAGTTGTAGTATAGGAGGTGAAAATCGGTCGATCAAAAACCACAAACTTTGAATGTTGTGGAGTAATTTTTACTTGGTAAGTGTACCAAGGTCGAACTCAGGGAACGGTGATTTTTAGTTGCGCGGTCTTAAATCAAATTTAATAATTGATTAATGCTCGGTTAATTTCTGTGTTAAGAAATATACAATGCAGTGATGAAGATGCGAATATGATGCAAGGAAAATAAATTGAGAGAACTATGCCCAGGATTTGTGATTTTTAAACAAATTAACTCCTCAAATAATATGATCTTTCTCTCCGCAAAATTAACCACAAATCAAAATGGATTGATCATAACTCATTGCTTCAGGTTAATAATCAACTAGTATTCAGAATATTGAAGCAGAGTATCCGGCCTCCAAATATCTTCGATTCAATTCCTCAAATAATCAGCAAAAATCTCAGAGGAATAAATGTAAATTAATCTCCTATGACAACAGTAATTTCAATGATTTAATCAAAGTAAAATCCTTATCCGAACTCCTACAAAAGATTTATCAATAGCTTCTCAAGCAATATGTGGCACATGTACGTCAAAATTGAGCCTGCATGTCAAATTAGATCATTGAAGAATAGTAGACAGTATACAACCTCAGATCTGTTCACAAGGTATGCTAAGTTGTAGAGCATGAAATTAGCTTCAAAATGACATATTATACGCTAAAATCGGAGTCCGAATGAAAAAGTTATGACAAAATGAAATTCTAGGGACTAAAATGTAAATAAAATAAAGTTTTCTTAGCAAAGAGGCCCCTGAGAGGACTTATCTGTAATTTATGAAAACTTTAGGGGCCTAGATGTAATTTAGCCCTGCCGGGGGTATTTGTGTAATTTCTGAAAGATCGGAGGGCCTCAGCGCAATTTTTTCAGTCGCGCACGTGCCCCGCACGTGCGCCTGGAGGCTTGTGGGCGGACCTGGAGGCTCGGGGTCCCGAGCCTGGGGTTCGGGTGACGAACCTGAGGCTCGGGGGCGGAGGCTGGAGGCTCGGGCCGGGCCTAGAGGCTCGGGCGTCCGAGGATCGGGGCGGGACGCGTGGCGTGAGCACGGCCGTTGGATCAAGGGCGGGGGAGGGCCCGATCCAACGGCGCCTGTGCGTCGTGGCGGGGGTGCTTCGGAGGTGGCGTGTAGGCGCGGTCTCGGCGGTGCCCTCCCCGGCGAGGCGACGCGCGGGCTGGGGCGGGCGGAGCTCGGCCGACACACGGCCGAGCTGTGGTGATCGGCCTGGAGGCGGTGGTCTCGATGACAAGGACGGTGGCACCGCGGGCGGAGGTGCCTGGGCGATGAGGCGGGGCTGGTGAGGCGAAGCGGCGTCGCGCGAGGCGGGCGGAGCAGCTGGGAGGCGCCGGCGAGGCGGAGGTGGCTGGGCGGAGGCGCGGAGTGGAGGAGGCGAGGTTGAGGCGCGGTGGAGGTGGCTCCGAGCAAAGCGGAGGTGTACCTGCAAAAATAACACGGAGAAGAAAAAGAGAGGGGGTGGAGGTCTGTCGCCTGAAGCTGGAGGAGAAACTCAACTCCGGTGCTCGCCTCAGTGACCGGCGATGGGTCACGAAGCTCGGCTACTGGTGGAGAAGCCGCAAGGTCAGTGATAGACCTTGGATCACGCCGACGTGGGCTGCCGCTGTCACCGGCCGCGTAGGGGAAGGGCGGATGCCGAGGCTGAGGGTGACGACGGGGCTTTATAGGGGCTGGCGGCGAGCTGGTAACGGCCGGCAGTGATGGAGGAGGCGCGTAACGGCCGGAGGCGTGGAGGAGGAACGGCGACGTTATGGAGGAGGGGGAGGGGTTGGGTAACGGCTGGAGATGGAAGGAGAGGGGGTCCGCATGTGCTACGCACGTGCGCGCGGAAGGGGGCGGCGGCACGTGCGTGGCACGTGCGCGAGGAGAGAGGGAAATTGGGTGCCACGTGGCACGCCCAGGGGATGCCACGTGGCACCCAAAAAATTTCAAAAAATAAAGATGAATTAAATTGGAAAAGAAATAGCAGGAAACCTCGGATCAAAAAATTTCCTTCACAAAAGTTGCTCGTCTCGACGAGATCTACAACTTTCATGAAGGACCCGGGAGCAAAAGATGTCATCTGTGAGAAGTGGTATTTTTGGTGGCTTTCCATGTATATAGAAAACCGATTTTTTGGGATTTGTATTTTTTTTGGTGGCTTTAGAGAGGATAAAAAATCTAGAAAAAATATGATAAAAAAGAAGAAAATTATTTACACATTAATCTAATTTTTTTGGATTTTTAGTGGATAAGAAAATAGGAAAATAAAATAGAAGTCAGAAACGGACAACTTTTGTACAGACCGACAACGGACACTCGGACTTGGTCAGTTTCTTTGATTTCAGTTTCGATCTGGATTTGGATTTTCATGTCTCTTAATAAAACTTTCATCAAAGAACATAAATGAAAAAGAAACAAAATTAAAAGAGTTAATTAAGCACATAAAATCGCAGGTCAAAATTAGCAAGAAGTTAAAATGCGCAAAAGAGGCCCAAAACCCAACTTTCACATATGAGCTCCGAATTTTATGAAATTGGTCTTGTTTTGAAGGTATTTGAAAATGGAGTACTTTAAAAGTGAGTAGACAAAAATCGGACACTGTATGTGGGAGATATGCTCATTTTAGTCCGTCAGATGTGAAATTTGACTTTGGGATTATTTGACACTTATTGGGGTTAGTAATTTTTTTGTATTTTTTATTTAATAAGGTTAGTAATATCTACACAATGGAAGTGGTTTGGGGTCAATCGGAGTTAGGATGAATTAACTAAAAATGTGAGAAGTTAGCGGCTTTTTGGGCTAATTTACACTGGGAATTTTAAATGCAATTTATGCATGATGGAATGCAGATATTATTTACACATGTATGATGGCTAATAATGCTCTATTAATGAATAATTACAGGTAGATGATGGGGGACAGAGCCTAAATGACTGATTTTAGCATGATGAATACGAGATTCATCAGTCATTATCAACAAGGGTCGTGCGTGTGCTCCGAAATACTATACTTAGGCAATTAAGAATCCATTGAACCAAGTCTCATGATCCTCAAAGAATTAAGTCAACTCGACCTGAAGTACCTCAATTCCAGCTCCTATAAGGTTCTTGTGATTAGGTATTAAGGTCCAACTAAGCTCCAATCTTCAGATTTTACTTAGACTTGTACAATTATCAAACTTAATCCGAAAAATGCAAATGCTATGCACATGCTATGCTGAAAAATATTTTTGTGATGCAATTTTCAAAGTTTTGAACTTTTTATGGATTTTTTTGAAAAAGATGATGCAAATGCATTTTTTGGTATATTTCAAAAAGATTTTGCACATGTTTTTGTACTTTTAGTTTTGCAAATGTTCTTGGAATTTTTGAAAACAAAATATTTTGGATAAAAATAGGTGTAAATATTTACACAGGGATACCTCTTCTAATTTACAAGGGTTGGGCTTTTAAGAATTTACAAGGGGTAAGTGATCAATTTTATAGCTATATATACAGTTAATAAATAATTTTAGTGTGATGTATATATTCCTCAAACTTATTTGAAAATCCTTTTACAACAAAATTGAAAATAATAGTCCAAAATAATCTCCGCAAATAATTTTAAAAAATATATACACATATTTGAAAATCATTTTGCAAAGTTTTTTCAAACAATATATATAGATTTTTCAAAATTTTTTGCAATCATTTTTCAAACCATTCGCAAATAGTTTTTCAAATATTTTTATTTCACACAAAGAAAAGAAATTTTACAACCAAAACATTTTTACAAAGGTTGAAAATATTTTACAAAATATTTTTCAAACAGCTTTCAAAAAATTTTTCAAAAGGATTTTCAAACTATTTTCCAAACATTTTGCAAAATATTTTTCCCAATTTATTAATAAGTGTATACAAAAAAATTGAGGAATAATTTGCATCTTTTTATTATGATAACTTTACTGAGATATGTGCTATGTTTTATAAAGTATTTTAGCCACAATTATTATTAAAAATATGAAAGTACAAGTTATGGCTAAAGTATATACACAGTATATACAACCCCCTATACTTAGCTTGAGCTATGTCCTCATAGATAGGAAAGGAAAAGAGATGACATAACTCATACTGAGTTTAGAAAAGTGTAAAGAATAAAGGAATGAGGGCATGAATATATGAATGAGAAGTTGACCGTCCCCCTATACTTAGGATCAAATAATCTTAAGTATAACAGACTTTACACAAAATAGGGAGGATCAAGGGTAGCAATGAACGAATCGTACTCAGACTGTCTCCCCCTATATTTAGGGTAGGATATATCTAAGTATAAACAAGAAGAGGAGACATGGGAGAGGATCAAAGAATGAAATAATTCGGGGTGTAAACCCCTATACTTAGAATGAAGTACGTCCCTAGTGTAGAGTACTGACAAGAAGGGGTGATGAACACACATTTTTTTATTTTTTCATTTCATTTTTTTATGAGTAACGAAAACTAAAAACAAAAAGTTAAAAGGAAGAAAATATAAAAGCTTAAAGGAAATATTTTCGAGTGGCATTATCTGAATCTTTTGATGTTGCTACTGCTGTGGATGTATCTTCATAGCGTAATACTTAGATAGAGTCGACAAAGGTCAAGAAAGTGTCATGTGCGAGGTAGAGCTTCAGTAATTGACTGTTGACGATAAATGGTTGTGCGCCAGGAGACAATTCTGATATCACAATGCTTCCATTGTCACACACTTCTTGAACTTTGAATGGCCCCGTCCATTTGCTTTTTAATTTTTTCCGGGAAGATATTCAACTTTGCATCAAATAACCACACTTTCTATCATGTCTCGAAGGTCTTTTGTCTAATGTGCTGGTCGTGCCAGCGTTTAACCCTCTCCTTGTACATAAATGTGTTTTCATATGCATAATCTCGAAATTCTAGGAGTATGTTCAGATCCTCTTTCCTCTTCTGACCACCTTGTTGTGAGTCCAAATTACAAATGTTAACTGCCCACAATGATTTATGAATCAATTCCGCTGGCAGGTGGCATGGCTTCCCATATACAAGGCGATAGGGCGACATGCCCAATGGAGACTTGTAAGTAGTTCGGTATACCCAAAGGACTGAGTCAAGAGTTGGGACCAATTTTTCCTGTCCGGTTTGACAGGCCTTTGAAGGATCATCTTGATTTCTCTATTAGATAATTATGCCATACCGTTAACTGAGGATGGTAAGGAGATGCGATTCAATGCTCGATGTCATACTCCTTCGTTAGTTTCTTGACCTCTCTTTTAATGAAGTGACTACCCCTATCTGTTATCAGTATCTTCGAAATCCTGAACTGCAAGATGATGTTTTCTTTCATAAAGCGGTACACTGTATGACTGTCTACAGCTCAAGCAGGGATAGCTTCAAGCTAGCGACTCACATAATCAACGACAAGAAGGATGTGCTCATATCACTGACTGTTAGGGAAGGATCCCATGAAATCGATTCCTCAAGCATCGAATACATTGGCAATCCGAATGATCTTAGGGGGCATGGAATCTTTAGTTGTGAGGGTGCCTTTCATTCGCTGACAGTCAATGCATTGTTTGACAAATGTTGTTTCATCCTTAAATAGTGTAGGTCACCAGAGGCCACACTGCAATATCTTCGCTGCCGTTCTATCTCCAGAATGGTGTCCACCAGATTCGAGCGAGTGACAATGCTCGAGGACACTATGTGGCTCTGCCTTGGGAATGCACCTGCGCCAAATACAATCCGCTCCTTCCTTGAATAAGAGAGGATCCTTCCATTGGTAGAAATGGATCATTGATAAGAATTTGTCCTTCGAATCTTCATCCATTCATGTGGAACTACGCCTGAGATGAGGTAGTTGATAATATCAGCATACTAAGGGAGTGAATCCACGACCAGAATTGACTAGTCAGGAAAGGTGTCTGTGATGGGTGCACTGCTCAGTGGAGGATCATGTGGCTTGAATCCGGAAAGATGATCTGTTACCACATTCTGAACTCCAGGCTTTTCCTTGATTTCTAAATCGAACTCTTGGAGGAGAAGAATCCATCTGATTAGTCAGGGTTTGGCATCCTTCTTTTGTTGTATATATCTGATAGCAGAGTGGTCAGTGTAAGTCGTGACTTTTGATCCAAGAAAATAGGATGTGAACTTCTCAAGGGCAAACACCACAACCAGCAATTCTTTCTCTGTCATAGTGTAATTTCTCTGAGCTTCGTCTAATGTTTTGCTGGCATAATGAATGGCATAGGGTGCCTTGTCTTTCCTCTGTCCCAGAATAGCCCCAAGTGCAAAATCTGATGCATCCGTCATGATCTCAAAAGGAAGAGACCAATCTGGTAGCTATAGGACTGGATCTTGAGTGATTAGCTCCTTCAGCTGATTGAATGAATGGAGAACCTGCTGATCAACATTGAATTCTGTCTCCTTGCATAATAATTCTATAAGAGATTTGGCAATGCGATTGAAATCATGGATGAATCTTCTGTAGAATCCCACATGCTCCAAAAAGGACCTCACACTCTTGATTGTCTAAGGTGGCTCGAGAGTGGCAATCACATCCACCTTTGCCGGGTCGACTTCCATGTCACGTTTGGAAATGACGTGACCCAACACAATCCCCTCTGTGATCATGAAGTGGCTCTTTTCCCATGATAATACTAGATTGACTTCACAACATTTCTGAAGTACTCTGTCCAAGTGCTCAAGATAAGAATCAAAGCTGTCACCATATACGGATAAGTCGTCCATAAACACCTCAAGAAAACTGCCTACCATCACGACGAAAATTGCAAGCATGCATCTCTGGAATGTCGCTGGGGCGTTGCATAGTCCAAAGGGCATTCTCCTGAAAGCATAAGTGTCGAACGGGCAAGTGAAGGTCGTTTTCTCTTGATCTTCAGAGGTGATTGCCACTTGGTTGTACCCAGAGTATCCATCCATAAAGCAAAAGAACTCCTTGCCAGCTAGTCTTTCCAAAACTTGATCAATGAACAGCAAGGGGAAGTGGTCCTTCTTAGTTGTTGCATTAAGGTGGTGGTATTCAACACATACATGCCATGTTGTTGGTACTCGAGTAGATATCTCCTCTCCTCTGTCATTCATAACCACATTAAACCCTGATTTCTTCTAAACTATGTATGGGCTTACCCATTTGGAGTCAGAGATGGGATAAATGAAGCATGTGTCACACCACTTCCTGATTTCTTTCATAACGACGTCCCCCAGATTTGGGTTCATCCTCCTCTGAAATTCACGGGACGTCTTGTCATCTTCTTCCAAATAGATGTGATGTGAGAACAAAGCAGGATTTATCCTGTGGAGATCTGAAACATGCCAACCAATCAGCTTGCGGTTTTTTTTCTAGAACCTCGATGAGTCGAGGTTCTTGCTCCGGGATTAGCTTACTGCTGATGATGATCGGATACATGTTTTATGCACCCGCAAGGAAAGCATACTTCAAGCCTGCTAGAAGTGGCTTTAGCTCAGTTTCTGATATGGCTTGCTTCTCGGTCACTTCTGAAACGGTGCTGGTTGGGGGATGATCTGCCTGAACTCCATTTCATCACCTTTATTATATCATTTTGGCCTTAAACATTCCTATATCTATGCTAGATTCCCTCTCTTTGCTTCCTTTGTATCCTCTCCAACTGGTCAAGGGATGAAGACCAGCCCCCACCAAACTTGGCTGCATCGGCCTCCTAAGAAGACATCCTCATGTGGTGGGCCCTCGCAAAAGAGTCAGAAATAAATGTATATTAGCAAAAATAATCAAATAAATTAATGATTAACTACACAAGGAGCTATATACAAAGAATAATTGAATAAATATGTGCAAAATAAATCGATTATTATTTACATAAATAAATCAATGACTAAGCAATGAAGGCTATACAAAATAAATGACAAAATAGGATATGCTTATTGCTCCCCGACAGCGACGTCATTTGATAACTAGGGAAATCTGAGGGTCGTACAGTTTCACAAGGCAAAATCGTAGTCGATGTATTGGCCACTCAAAAGACCCTAATCAATCAACAATCAACCCACAAATAGATCGAGCAATGAATAGCATAAAAAGTGAGATAAAATTTATTATTCTCTACAACTAGATGCATAACAAGTACGTAGAGGTCGAACCACAGAGAGCAGCATGCGTAGCCTATGGTTATTTTTGAACAAAGTGTATTATGTGTAACCATGTCATTTATTATGTATCTACACCTGTATACATTTTTTGTGGGTTTTAATTTTTAATTAATTTTTTATTTTTGTATTTTATTTCTATTTTTTATATTTATATTATATATATTTTGGATGTTTATATTTTGTATTTCTTTATATAATAAGTAATATAGAATATAATTAAGGGTTTTTATCAGTTGTGCCACTTTGAGATATTGTAATGTCAGTTATGCCCTCCCTTTTTTGAAATATCAATTGTGCCCCTACATTCTTGCAAAATTCATAGTTCTGCCCTTTTGTAATATCAGTTTTGCCCCTACTTTACCTTAACAAAAGGGTAGAACTGTGAATTTTGCAAGAAGATAGGGGCATAACTGATATTTCAAAAAAGGGAGGGGCATAACTGAAATTGCAATATCTCAGAGGGGCACAACTGATAAAAACTCTATAATCAAATATATAATAATGGATAATATTGGTATAAATATAATAAAAATATCCAAAAATTACAAAATACATATTTTTGGGGTTTCAATAAATTTTACTAGTTTTTGTGATTTTTTAAAGAATTTTGCTAATTTTATATATTTTTAATGTAAAAAATAACTTAAAACATGGATAAAATAATATGCATAGATTGAAATGGAATTTAAAAATAGAAAATTAAATCCAAAATTTTCCAAGTCAATTTTAACACTTAGATAATTATATTGAGGAAATTATCAAATATATATATATGGATTTTTTTGGGAATTTATATATTTTTATCAAGGTTTTGGAGTTTCTCGATTTTTAAGAGTTTTGTTTAACTATTTTTAGTGATTTTTGGTCTAAAGGCTAAAAATACCTAAATAAGCAACAAATAATTTTTTGTGATTTTTCAAGATGTTTTTATTTTTTTTGGTATTTTATGCACTAGACAGGGATGTTTTTTTTCCTCAAAATGATTGTAATAAATATAAAAAAATATCAAAAATTGCGAAACTACAAGCAATCAGAAACTTACATCTATTTTTTGTGATAATTACACCAATAACCCTGAGTAATTCCACAATCTCAATCATAACCCTGCATAATCGCGAATTACATGAGAAACCCTGAGTAATACTTAACTCTTACATGACATAACCCTGTGTCAAGATCCGTTTGAGTTGCCTGTTATGTTTGATGGTTTCCGTTAAAAAATTACAAAATTACCCCTAATATCTATTCTAATTTGCTGCTGTAACTCCCCCCTCCCCCGCGCGCACCTCTGCCGCAACTCCCCCCTTCCCCCCCGTCGAACCTCTGCCTCTGCACGACCCACCTTCCCCCGCACCGCACCTCTGCACACCACGAGCCATTCTCTCCATTGACTTGGTCCCGAGCTACTGCTCCAAGGCCCCCGCCCGCCGACCTCCTTCTCGAGCCCCCACACCAGCGCTCGCCCCTGCCGCCGTGCCAAGCTCCCTCCCCCAGTGCCGCCCCCAGCTCCTCCTCGAGCCACAACTCTGCGCCGCCCCACACTCCTCTGCTGCCCACACCCAACTCCAACACCCCTCCCGCACGTAGCTGCTCGAAGCCCTACAGCCCCTCGCTCTTCCTGCCCTCCTGCGCTCCTTGAACCCTCCCCTCCCTCCCCCTCCTCGGCCTTCCTTAAGGCCTCCTCCAACCCCCCCCCCCCCCCCCCCCCAGCGCCCCCCAGCACCGCTCCCAGCTCCTCCTTGAGCCCCCCTCCCCCCGTGTCGAGCTCCCCTGCAGCCCACGCCCAAAACCCCTTGCCCTGTGCTGAGCTCCCCTGCAGCCCGCGCCCAGACCCCCCCCCCCCCCCCCCCCCCGATCTGAGTTCCTCCCCTACACGAAGCTCGCGAGCTCCTCCCTCCCATTCCCCTGCTGCCGGTGCCCACAACCCCCCTCCCCCCGTGACGAACTCCCCTGCTGCCCGTTCTCGAGGCCTCCCCCAAGGCCACCCCCAACTCCTCATCAAGCCCCAACACCGCTCCGAGCCCACCAGACCAAGCACCGCTCCGAGCCCACCGCTCCGCCCCCAGCTCCTCATCGAGCTCCAGCGCCCAGCGACGAGCTTTGCCTCCCCCACCGATCCGAGTTTTTTTCCTTCCTTTATTCTCACAGCCCACCTCCTGATTAGTATTTTCTTTGTTTATTTCTAACCATTGGAATGAGGATGAGTTAGATTAACTCATTTATATGGTTGAGTTTAGATATTAAATTAACGGAAGGTTATGAATGTAAGACGGAGAGACTATTCAGGGTTTCACATGTAATTCGTGATTATGCAGGGTTATGATTGAGATTGAGGAATTACTCAGGGTTATGGGTGTAATTATCCCCTATTTTTTGTGATTTTTGGAGCACAACAGACATATTAAATAAATCCATCAAGCATACAAAAATACAATTGCTGGTAGGGGCATACATACAAATAAAGTATACTCTAGGGGCCTCCGTGCAATTTAACAAAAAATATATAACATATTTAAAAATTTATTGGAAAAAAATAAATACAAAAAGTAGTAGGGGTTTACATGCAAATTACCTAGCTCACGTGCGATGGTACGTGAGGTGAGCTGGCCAGGATCGAAATGCATATAATAAATATATGGGCTTATATGCAAAATCTCCACTTTATTTTAAACGTTACATTTTACAACATTAATAAATAAATATACAAAAGGGTAAGGTTAAGGTGCAAATTATCCCATATACACGCATAATTAAGGGTGAGGTGCTTCACTTATGCCACGTGTCAACATCTGCGCGGGTGATACTGCGTCGCAGGCGACGACTGAGATTAGATCACTGGAGGTGATCTGATGGTTGATGCTCGGAAGATCGGATGCCATCTGTACCATCTGGAGGACACCGATGATCGGACGGTTCTCGAGGCAGGTAGAAGAACAGGGAAGGCGAGTTTCGATCGAGCATTGCGGGCTCCTCTTACCTCCTCGAGCGCCACCGACAAGCTCTTCAGGTCCCCACAGGTCTGACGAAGATCTCAGATGCCTCAAACAGATTCAGAGGCCATCGATAGACCTCTGGAAGCTCAAAGAAGAAATGTGTCCTGTACAGCTTCAGGGTGAGTTGAATTGAGCCCAGAAATGCACCTTTAATCATTTGACTTGTCCAAAAACAAAAAAGAGGACTGAGGGAAAACGGCCTCAGTCCTGTGAGGGTGGAAATGGCGTCGAAATGAGAAGGGACGGGGGTGCTTTGGCGACGGGAGGCGTTGGAGCACCCAACTTTAGATCCACGATGGATTTGGATGAGCGAGGCATGGCCGAGCGTAAGAGAAATGTGGAGGAGTAAAAGGGAGGCGGTCAGCGGATCGAAAGACAACGGGGGCACAGTGAAAAAGTTCGCCGGAGCAGAGCTCCGGCAAACTACGAATCGGGCTAATACTAAGGTCTAGGGGCTATGCTAAATGCATAATCGAAAAGCAAGAATTAAAGGCTAATTAAAGAATGGAAAACACACAACTCTTATCTGCCAGCGAGGGCAGGGAGTAGAGGTGGCTGGAGCGCCGCCGTGGGGTGCACCTCCATCCTCGTGGAGCCAATCCGGACCACAAAGACACTCCTCCTGTCACGAGGAAACTCTCTTGACCAAGAAATATGGCTCCAAGACTCGGAACAATGACCAAAGAAGAGAAGGAGGTCGAAGGATCTTATTTATAGACATGTATAGACAACCTTGTTGACGGCTGGATTGAAAGAATCGAGGCTATGTCTAGCGATTTGCAGGCTCTGCGGATATCCTGGAAGACCAATGATGAATTTATCTGAAGGAAGCATGCGTGACATCAATGGGTCGAGCGGGAAAAAGGGAGGAAAATTAGAGATTTGACGGTTCTGATGAGTCAGACACCTGGAGGGGGAGTTGACCGGCGGTCAATAAACAAAAGGCTCTGATTGGTCCGCGCGAGCTCACTACATGACAAAATTGAAAATTTATTCGAATTTAATAATTTAGAAATAGTAAATGATTTTAATAATTTTTGAATATAAAATAAAAAGTGTTTATTATTTTATGTAGTATTTTATTATGATTTTTATTTATTTCTTTGAGGTTATTTCTTAGTAGTTAATTTTTAGGGGTATATTTATAGGTATATTCATCTATGTTTTGACTATTTTATTTTTATTTTGTATATTTTATTTTGTTATTTTATTCTCTTATTTTATTTATTTACAACTTATTTTAGGTACATAAATAAATTTTTATTATATTTTTACAATGTTATTTGTATCTTTAAATAAATAGGTATATAAATTATATAGGTATAATTGTTTTATATTTATCTATGTATTTTGTACATTATTTTATTTTGATGTATATTTTTTGGGGGGTTTTACTTGAGCTTTATATTTTTATTAGAATATAAATAATATTTACAAGAATAGAAAAATATAAAGGAGCAAATAATAAAAGAATATGATCCACTTTTATTTATTTTCAAGTACTAGCATAGGTATTTTACCTATATTTTTATATAGACTTATTTTCTTTTGTGTTCTCTTTTTGGATTTAATATGTACACAAGTTATAAATAATAATTACAAAATTATAAAAATATATGATTGTAAAAATAATAAGTTCTTGATTGGTGCTGAGCTGACCATAGCCCAAAGTCGTATGTCTTTGGTTAATAAGAAGCATAGATCCGGAATTCACGAATAGGTCAATCTTTTCAAACCATTGCTACTTTTATAGGCAAGCGACCCCTTATGTAAAGAAATTCATTCAAAAGCAAATCCAAAGAGGGGTTTCCTGACTAGAGATAGAGCATCCTATAATGATGTCTTTCTAGGTCCATCAAAGATGATATAATAGCCTCACGAACTCTCTCGCAGCATATGGGAATCCGACTTTAATGCCCAACCTCTTCTATAATCTATTAGAAAGAAAGGCTTTCGTCCATACAATATATTGCCCTCCTGGGAGGGGGAGAGGGTCGGAATCTACTCCAACCCTCTCAGTCTAGGGGGATTCGGGAAAAGATGGAATAAGAAGACGTGTTTCCAGAATAAAGAGGAGGGGGTTGAGAATGGGCATATAAAGAGTATTGATGTACCAGATTGGCATTAGATCCTTTTTTAAACAGGCCAAATCGCGACAAATGAAAAAAATTCTATCCACGTTCAATGATATAGGATTTAATAATTTCCGCAAGGGATTCCATTGCCACTTTGTCCCAATTGTATGTAAATCGCCCCATCACCCCTGCGAGACAATTATCTAATTTGGTCGCCAACTCGTACTAGATATCCGGGCCTCGAAGTGAGAACCCTCGAGAAAATTACTTCTTTCCTATATGAAAATATGCACCTCTGACTTCACACCATAATCTCAAGATGGAATCCTTTTTTGATTTTCAACACGATCCATATAATATATTTGCATAAGAAATCCATTATCTTATACCAAATGGCATGGGAAAATGAACTCGACTTTAAAGGAACTGATTCCTGATTTGTCAGGTACTTTTAACCTCATCGAACAAGAGTGGAAGACAATTGAAAATGGATAGGCACAACTGGGATTCTTCCTCGGACTCACCACTACCACAAGCGTGACGCACGTGAGAATTGGAGACCTTTCGACTTGGCTGAACATTGACAAGACACGACCATTGTGAGACCTGTCATTGGTCAAATAGAGATGAATTAGGAGAGGAGGTTGCAGGTTAACATCTTTATTTTGTCACTTTCCAGTGATCGGAAAATAAAGAAATGGTTGATATATTCAAGATAATTACGTAAAGAATGAATAAAATGAATATTTCATTCGGGTATACTATACAATGAGGGTCCAAAACCCAACTTTCACATCTTAGATCCAAAAAATATGAAACCACCTTCATTAAATAGCTTATTAAAAGTTATATATAGTTTGAGGTGATTTGATATATTTTGAATTTTTATTTGGAAGATATGGGTCTGGGAAGTTTGGGTTTTGGCTTTTTTTTGTGTATAAAAAGCACATCATGTATTATTTTTGTACAAAATCAATTTTGTATTTTTATTTACATTATTATTTACAACTTTCAAGTACACAGTTTCTTTATTTGATGCATAAATAATAGAGAATAAAATAGGCGTCAAAATGAATTATCGGGGATTAAATAAATGTTATTTTTATTGTATTTATGGCCCTTATATCCCTGTACTTTATTCCTTGTCGACTAACTCAATTCTTGACTTGGTCTCGAGGTTTAGGGTCATAAAATACCATTCTTTTTCTTTTCTTTCTTTATTGTATAATTTAACATTAAAAATAGTATTTTATATACAATAAATGGAATAAATACTGAATGTTATTTTGTACAAATTAATGCTATTTACATGCATTAGCTAGGGTTTTCAAGGTCAAAATGATAGAATAAAGGTGATGAAATGGACATTCATCAGGCAGCGACCGCCAAATGCGTGGGTCTAGGATCCCAGTCCTTTGTACGGTTTTTACACAAGCTCGCAGTGATTTTATGCTTCATTGGGATCTAGGTTTTGATCAGTTCTGCTGACCCGATTTTAGTATGGTACCTAGGCTGGAGGACCCTTGGTTTTGTTTTTCGAGCTCTTTTAGCCCGTACTGGATGGGACGATTTTGAAGTGACTTAGTCCGGAAAGTCTCTCCCATCCATATCTGAGGCGTAGTTCTAGAGTGTGCCTAGCTCTCTGTGGATCGTAATTCCACTATGAGGGCGAGACGGAAGAGTCTCTTAGGAGGCTTCCTCACCACTTGAGTTTTGGTTACTGTTCTGCTAGTAGGTCTTAGTGAGGAAAAGATCGTTGTCGGGTGTAGTTGAGTCGGTTACAGTCGAGTGTGGTTACCGTTTAGTTTGAAACTCTTCTTGAGGTTGTTTACTATTCTGCCAGTAGGTTATGGCAAGGAAAAGACCGTAAGACAGAAATCATCAATCATCAATCATTGACATTTAATCAAAATTTAGAACTACTACTGCGGATGTTAGGTGAATCTAGTGGACGTGGTGGAACTTAGTTAGGATGCATTATAATCCACTACATGCCTATGGAGGCACCCCAAACCTAGGGCATTCTTCATGCCTTAGAGTCATAGTGTGATGTCACACTCAGACCAAGACCGCAAACTATCCACTATGTTGAAATTGGACAAAAATAATGATCAGATCAGGAACTCATCATCTACAATCCCAAGATCCATCAACATGAGTTATATATGATAAAAAGACGATAATATACGTATGGATCATATAATCAATAAATGAAAATGTTATATATGAAAATTTAAGGGGTGATGGGTGAACTGAGGATTCACATACCAAACAACTTGAAAATCAATTTCCACGTAAGTAGCTTATTAAATTTAACTGTCAAATCCTATCTACTTGCTTCTATTTTTTTAATAATTTATTATTCTCAACTTTTGTTGACATTTCTCTTGTTCCCAACATGAATGGTTGGTAAAGCATCTGCATCACAGTAGTTTGACAGTTGGACCATGAGCTCCGCAGTTACTTTAGACGGTACACATGTTATAGTTTTTTACATGATAATGTAAATGCTCTTTTACTTTCTCTTCTGTTACATTTATGATACATATACATGATGCCAGTTTCTTTTATTATACGTAATTGTATATGAAAAATAATGCAAATATGAATTTGGTGGCACATTTGTTAGTTCTACGGTTGTTTACATTATTACGAATGTCATTCAAAACATGAAAAATTTTCCCTAAATTTCAGTAACCTAATGCGATCAATTACAAATATAATATTGCGAGTGCTGTGTAAACGGGTAACTGATAACACGGGTTGACCTGCGAATAAGAAAGATGTCGGTGTAGAGAACCACAAAGAGGAATCCACGCTAATCAAACAAAATCGATAAAATAGGAGAGAGAGAGAGAAAGTGAATTAAATAAAGCGACTTCTCTCCTATTTTACCTTACACTATTTATTTTACCAGGTATGTGTGCATGGGTCGAAATAAAGGAGGCAGAATATTAAAACCTCGATTTTTGATACAAGAAAGAAATTTCAGAAAAAATCCTCTTTATTCTTGATTTTACAAAGAAAGAATTAAAAAGATTCGGCTCAAAACTAACTCACGATTATGAAAATCAAAACGACATAACAAAGCGATGAAAAATATGGAAAAATACTAGAAAAATATCTTGGGTAATTATAAGGCTACCCTAGAAAATCGTGGGGAAATACGAAAAAATCGAGGTCCAAACATCCCCTACAAGCCAGGGGTATAACTGCAGAAGAAAATTCAATGTTTTATTATAAAACGATCCTGTGGAGGACTGGATTGTAAAGAAAATAAAAGTTATTACATTTAGGTCCCTGATGGGGACCTAAATGTAATATCTGGAAACTTCTGGAGCTGGAGGTGAAATATGGAAATCGGATGGGTTTAATGTGAAATTTTTATACCGGTTTGCAGCTAACGGCCTGGATTAGAAGATGGTGCGTGATCTGAACCGTCGGTTTGCGCCACGTGTCACTAAACAATATCTTCTGGCGTGTTCTTGTAGTTCTTCGGGTTCTTGAGCAGTTGGTGACGAGGCTCCTTCTCCGATTTATCACCGGCAGTCGACGATGATCTGGGGCCTCCGACAGGGCCAGAGGAGTGACTCCTTCACCCCTCGAGCTCGCTTGCGGTGGAGCTCCTCCAAAGGTGATGACGACGATGATTGATCGACGATGAAGATGGCTGGTCTGACTATCCTGGAATTTGACAATGATGATGATTTTCTGATCTTCTCGTTGGATTTCAAGGTTCCTCTTGGATGTTTATCGCTCCAGATGATGTATGGACTTGCGAACAACGATTTTGTGTGCTCGATTCGCTCAAGAATTGGCCAAAGAATTATGGATTTGCAAGTTAAAAATGTGTTTCCAGAATTGGTGAAAAAGATCGTGAAAAAGAGGGAAGAATGAGACGCGAATTTGGCTGGTATCGAAACGAAATTGAGGGATGAATTAAGTACGCGTCTAAGAAAGGAGTTTATGGCATCTAATTACGCAATTAGCTACGCTAAACACGACACTCTGAGCGAGAAATAAAATTGCAAAAGTGGGGGAATTTACCTGTGAAATGCAAAGTGTAAGACCTCTGCTGGTGATGGCTTGACAAGCGGTACACCGGAGCTCGACGCAGCGCGATGGCGGTGATACAAGGCTTATCCTCCTTGGAATATCTCCTCCGACGTTCCTCCTTCCACGCGGGTCTGATCCTACGCGCTGTCACCACCTTAGTTGGCCGGCACGAGGCTAGGAAGGTAGGAGGTCGTCTACCGGAATAGGGGGTTTAGGATCAGTTGGAGAGTTAGTTGATCACGATGACTTTAGGGGCTTTTATAGGTGAAATGGAAGGAGGTTTGGGTAGATCTAACGGGAGGCGTGTAGGAGGGTTGTTAGGAGGAGAAGATGGATGGTTTGGATTGATGAAAGAGGTTAGGAATGACACGGGATAAATTGGTGAAGATCAGGCGTTGGAATAGAACGCTAACTGAAGGTTCTCGAGGAAGAAGAACCAGATGCTGACACGTGTCAGCACCTGGTTGGCCAGATATAATAAATACAATATAAATTAAGTAATAAATAGTAAATAACATTATTTTAAATAGGTATAAACAAAGTAAAGATAATTAAATTATCTAAATTATGGAGTAATTACTTTTTATAAATAACAAATATTGTATGAAATATAAATATTATATTAATAAATAAGTATAAATAATACTTAATAAATAGATTTTGGATTTTTAATTCAATAAATAAATAATTACATATTAGTTTTATATTTTCTTAATTATTAGAATAATAAATAAGGCATTTGTAATTTTTTGTGGATTTTAATAAATTAGTTTAGATATATTAATAAATACGGGTATAAGTCATATAGTTCAATTTCATCTATAAATCGGGGTTTTGGATTTTATTAAAATAATAAATAAGCTCCAAAAATTCTGAAATAAATCATGGTTAAAGTAAAAATCACGAAAATAATTAAAAATTATAAAATTAACTATAAATAGTGAGTTTTAAATAAAATAAATAGCCCAGAAACCCTGTTGTCATTAGGTCCCAAAACCGACTTTTTTGCAAACGGGCTCCGATTTTAATGAAATCACCTCCATTAGATAAATAATATTATTTTATAAATTAAAGGTGATTAGAGTGAAATTGGAGTTCATATGAGAAAGTTATGATGGTCAGAAGTTGAGAATTTGACAATTTAAAAGTTAGATTTCTTGGCATATATGCAAGATAATATTTTTAAACTATTTTATATTTTATATATATTTTTAGAAATAATTACGAAAAGAGTTTGGTGAAAAATATGCACATATGAATTACTTAAAAATCAATGAATATTTGATATTTATTTGATAAATAATGAAGAGTGTGTGGAGTGTTTCTTTAATTATTTTTATGATTTTCTTTCCTTATCTTCCCCTACTTGTTTGTTTGTCGACCAATCCATCTTGACTTGGTCTCGGAGATTAGGTTATATAAATATATCTTGCAGCTATATTTATATTTTCAAAGTCATATTGTACATATATACATATTTACAATCTGCCTTCTTTTCTTTTCTTTATTTTTATTCTTTTATTTATTTACATGATTTTGATGCATAAAAGTGCATTTTTATTCATGAACGGGGTTTTGATAAAAGGTGGAAATTAATGTATATTCACATGTATTTGTTAAGGGTTTTAAGACAAAATGCAACAGAAATGTTAATGAATCATGGATTCATCAGTAACCTGGATCCGCGGGCATCACACTTATGTTCTCAGTGAATGCATGCGATTTTTATACATTTTTATGTAAGTGACATGTAAGACATAATGGTATGAATGAAATGCAGAACAATATGCAAATAGCTGCTGAAAACTATGTGTACAACCCAAGATAGATTGAAACAAGTTCAATTCTTTTATTTCAAGGAAAATCAAGGCACATTAAACAATTTATAAATCAATGAAACAAGTTCCTAATTCCCTAAATTACTTAATCCAAATTTGTCATCAAAATGAGAATCAAAATCCTCAAATAAGGGGATTACTCCTACAATTAAAATCTAGATGAGTCAATCTTTAAGTGACCCATTTATTTGCATTGATTGGACAAATGTACGATTTATAACAAATGAAATAAGTCTCACAAATCAAGGAACTTCTCTGACTAATAAATAATTCCATTTAATTCCAACCAGAGCTTATTGTATTCCATCAGATAGAGGATTAAACAAGATTAAAAACCCCAATTTCATCAAATTTTGATAAAATAGCTCATGTTATAAACTAATGAGTCCAGAGGCATGAATGCAATAAACACCAAATTAAAATGAATTAATTAAAACTAATTTAGATACAGAAAGGTAGAGTTTTATGTGCAATAAATGAAATCTGTAGGGGCCTTATGTAAATTTCTAAGTACGCATGAATGTTTTTGCAATATTTAGAAGCTGACGAGGCTTGTGTGCAAAATCCTAATGCGGACCATGTCAACATCACGATGACATGAATGCAAATATGTAGAACCTGTGGACATGAGTTGCAAATTTCCCTCCCGCATTCCTCAAGCATATAATGTAGGCGAGGCTCGGGTGGAGATTTGGGTCAATCTGCTTTGTGGCACGTTGGTGTGCTTCGTGTAAGGATTTTGGGGCCTAAAGCTACTGGCATGGAGGGTGGCTCGACTAGTGACCCTACGTAGTTTGATCAAGGTGATCTATCAACATGGATCTGAGCGAGAGTGGCGATGAAGCCCCTATAAGCGATCGGACGATTGATCGGGAAGGAGGGTATGGGGCCTCAATCCAAATCCAAAGGTAGTTGCTACTCCTCTCTGTTGGCCTCGTCCAAGGATGGTGGCATTGGAGCAGAGCTTCGGTTGTGTTCTTGATGAATATATGATTTATCACTTTAATTAGCTCAAAATAGAGCTTCGTCCCGAGAAATTATGTTTGTTCGCTTGTTAATATCATAAAATTAACTTCTACGCACTCATAATTGATTTGCGTAAATTACCATTCATTTCTGCATTCATATTCATCTGCATATTTTCACCTAACTTCACTCGTTTTTAATTAATTAATTCTAACTCTATTTGACAAAAAACTAACTCCATTGTGTATATATCATTAACCTTAATCAATGAACAATCTTAAAAATGCTAACCTGTACATATTTGAAATAAACTCAAACCCTAATTTCAAGACAAAAAGCCGCAAACATTGATATCTCTCACATACAGTGTCCAAAAGTATTCTACTCACTTTTGAATTAATGTAAATTTAATTAACTAAAAATCAATATCAAATTCAAAAGAATCAGAGTTCATTTGTGTATATTAGATTTTGAGACCTAACTGTGCATTATATATTTTTGTTGATTTGGACCTATCATTTCATGTGCATATTTCACTCATTTTGGTTATTTCCTTTTTCATTTATTTATTTTACTCATTAATTGCATAGAAATTAAAATCAAAAAATATCAGTAAAGTAATAATGTTCTATAAAAGGGTGACGTCTCGCTCTGTGATGAACTGTGAATCGGACTGGATTGCGGGGAATAAGGGGTGAACTGTGAATCGGACTGGATCGTCTGAGGATGAGGTAGTATCTCCAATGTCTCTGGTTGTGCTGTGGTTGGCGTCCTGCTTGATGCCGTAGTTGGAGGTAGATGCGTTGACTATGGTGCATGGGATGATACACGGCTTGATGTCCGACTAGGTAGAGCATGCACTGCTAGGAAACGGTTGTCGGGCAGATGCACCGACTTGCGAGATGTGATACGTGTTTTTGCCATGTCCTGTTTGGATGTTATAAAATTTGAAAAATTAAATAACAAAATCCACATCAATGTCATCAATAATCATAAACATAATATTCTTTTTCAGCAATGGGGATAACAACAATAAAGAAAATATATCCCAAAATATAATATTCTTTTGCATAAATGGGGATAACATGTGGGGTATAATCAATGAAATCATTTTCGTGTGGTGTACAATATGTGATAGTGGTCCCTTTGATGAAGATGCTTTCCCTTTCTCCTCCCTCCCCTGCTCTCCTGCCCCTGAGCATGCCTCCCCCCTTCCCGTTGTTGCTCCCCTTCCCGCATCGCCCCAACCCCTATCATGGCTACTAGCAGTTCTCCTTTCAGGTTCAACTGTGGTCGAGCTTTACCTTCTGATCGTCGATCTACCACCTCCTCTCTGAGTTGATATGTTTGAAGCACGAGGTGGCTCTTGGATTGTCACCGGTAAGGATTCAGTGGATACCTTGGGAAGGTCCGTTGCTGATGATTGCATACCCCAAGTGACCGGTACAACGCCATAACCTAGGATACCCATAAAAGAGGGTTGACTTTGACTTTGCCCCATGTGCCAGAAGTATTGTTGTCCTTGGGATGGATGAGCTTCCTATGTGGAAAGCAAGTCAAATGACGGTATTGTGGAACCCATTTGTGCCTTTGTTCATAACTTTCATGCAGCTAATAAATTATCCTCTCGTACCATCAAATGTGTCTTTCTTGGATACTCTCGTACCTAAAAAGTCTATCATTGCTATGCTCCTGTTGGGTGTTTGATATTATGTGTCTGCAGATGTCACTTTCTTTGATCAAATAAGTTATTTCACATAGACTGTGAGTGACATTCCTCTGACCTCCCTCCACCAATCGTCTATACTCGCCAGCGTACCTCTATACCTTCTACACCAGTGTCTGTACATTGCATGCCCCTTTTATGCAGGATGATATGACCACTTCGAGTGCTCCCACCACTGTTGCCCTTGATGTACCCTAGGGGGTTTCTATAGCTCTACGCATGCAAAAAAGGCAATGTACATATCACCCCATGTCACATTTTACTTCTGCAGATGATTTTATCTAGCCGTGACAAGAGATTAGTAGATGCTCTAAATGCAATTTCTGTTATAAGAGACCATTTCAGTGCAATACAGGATCATGGTTGGCGACATGCCATGGATGAGGAGATGGATGCACTTACCTCTCGAGGCATGTGGGATCTTGTGTCGTGCCCCTCGGGAGTTCGCCTTGTGGCTTGTCTATGGGATCTCATGACCAAACAGTCGTCTGATGGTTCTATTGACAGATTGAAAGCCAGACATGTTGCCAAAGGTTTCACAGAAAACTTTGGAGTTGACTGTTTGAGACCTTCTTGCTCGTTGCTAGAATGGGGTCAGTACGTACCGTTCTATCTATTGCTGCCAACAAGGCTTGGCCTATTTATCAACTTGTTATGAAGAACACCTTTCTTTATGGTGATCTTGAGGAGGAGATCTACATGATGCAACCACCGGGGTATGTAGTTGAGGGGCTCCATCTTTCACAGAGGAAGTATTGCCTCGATAATCTGACTGAGGTAGGACTACTTGGATGCAAGCCATCTAGCATCCCTTAAGAAGTGAGAAAATATTCAGCATTTACTGATCCACCTTTTTAAGATGCAACACGGTACAAAAGCTTAGTGGGAAAATTACTCTATCTCACTGATACTAGGTCAGATATGTCATATGATGTGAGCAGATCCAATCAGCATATGGAGAAGCCTTTTACAGTCACTAGCATGATGTTCTTTTGATCCTTCGATATTTGAAGGAATCTCTCGGATGTGGACTTTTCTATGGGGTGAATGGGCACACTAATATCTCTGCCTATACTTATTCTGACTATGTTAGCTCTCCGGACGACCGTCGATCCACTACAGGATACACCATGCTTGTTGGGGATAACCTTATCACTTGGTGAAGAAGGAAGCAAACAGTGGTCTCCAGGTCCATTGTGGAAGCAGAATACATGACAATGGCTCAGGCCACTCGTGAGATCACATGGCTTGTCTCTTTCCTAACAGAACTTGGCATGTCAGTCCCCATTCATGTACCCTTATACTGCGATAACAAGTCTGCCACGTACATCGCCACCAGTCCAATTTTCCATGAGCGGACAAAACACATTGAAGTTGATTGCCATTTCATTCGTGATGCAGTATGAGAAAGACAAATCAGCACTCCACACATCTCCACTGAACTTCAACTCGCCGACATCTTCACAAAGGCTCTTCCAAGGAAGCATCTCATGCACTTAGAATCCAAGTTGGGCATGATCGGCATATATGCTCCAACTTGAGAGAAGTGTTAGAGTTATTATACTTACAGTTATGTTTTTAACCCTTCGGTTCTGTAACCTTCAACCCTTCGGGTTCCGTAACCCCTCGGGGGTATTTATGTATTTTTCCTTTTATATTCTCTTGGGTTTTCTCTCTATATAAGAGACCCTAGTCCTATGGAATAAATATCTCATATGTCTCTCTTCTCTACAGAAGTAATCTGTTGAATTATATTGCTGATGTGGTTTGTTTCATTATATTGGTGATGTTGTCTCTCTCTCTCTCTATGTCCTAAAAAATTATTTATCTTATTTATTTTTAATTTCAATCATAAAAATAAAACCATATATAATTGTATTATATGCTTAATAATAAAGAAATATGCTAAATAAATTATAGTAAAAGTGGATCAAATATAATAATAATATAAACCTCAATTTACAAATTTATATTGACCAAAAATATAAAACAATTTCAAAATATACGTTATTATTATTTAAATATTACAATATTTTACGCTAAATTTATGTGTTAAACAATATTTAGAGAGGTATGTTATTTAATAAAGCAAGGAGAAGCCGATGATGGGAAGGAAATATGAAAACCATTCATCGATTAGCGAATGGTTCGTTGACTTCATTTAATAGAAATTTTTAACCACCTCTGCTTGTGTGCACGGAAAGAGATAAGGGCTTGATTGATGAACCGTTCGCCGATCTATGAACGGTTTGTCGATCGGTGCCTCGAATGGGAAAAAAATATTTTGATGCCCTGACAAGGCATTTGCGTGGAGAGCATGCCCTGTAAAGCAAATTGCTCTCCCCAATGCTCTGTTCTCTCTCTATCCCCAATTCCATCTAGCGTGACACCACGTGGTCCCCTCACTCTCTCCCCAATTCCATTCTCGCCTGTCCCCTTTCTCTCTCTCCCTCTATTATGTCACTTTTCTTATTTTACCATTCTTTTCTCTCTTTCTCTCTCCATTATTTCAATATTTCCAAAATTATAGTTTATTCAAAATCAAAATTTATAATCAATCTAGGTAAAATCCCATTTCAAAATTTGTAATCAATGTAGGTGCAAATCCAATGTAAGATATTTTTTTATTGTACTAAAATAAATACATCACTTTTTATCTCTCTCTTTTTTACCCTCTCTTTCTTGATTATTTCAAAGTTATTTTCCAAATTTATTAATTTATTCAAATTCAAACTTTATAATCAAGTGGGGTAAAATCTCATGTAAATATTTTATTATTGTACTAAAATTAAATTATATTTATTTGTGATGTTCAAATTGTGAAATACAATGCTAATTAAAAATTATAAAATAAACTTAAATTTATAGATATAAATATTATAATAAAGTAATAAAAATATAATAAATATAATTTTGAAAATAATTTCAAATTGATGCTTAAGTTATTATGTGATACAAATAATTCAATAAATAATAAAAATAAAATTTAACTTATGAATATGATAATGACATAATTATACTTATATCATTAAAAAAATTAAAAAAATATAAAATTAAAAAATAGTAAATATTTTTTTTAAAATGTAAAACATACATAGCTTATTTCCCCTCGTCCTTTTGAACTTAGGATGAGATATAAATATTAGATTTTATTTTAATTATAACCATCAATCAAATAGATTTGAAATCTTTTCACATTATTTCTTATACATTTTATATGTTTATGGATTACTAAAGTATATTTTGGCAATCATATATCGATTAATTACTGTATAAATAATAACTTAATTAAAACTAATATCAAATATATAAAATATATCAAGAAAAAATGAATGAATGTTTTTATCGTAATGATTTCAATAAGAGTTTAAATTCAAATGATAATTTAATTCATTAATTTTTTAGTAAAATCTATTTAAAATTCTTAATCAAATATATAAATACATTAACATAATAGTTTATAAATATACAAGTTATATGATTTTTTTCTTATAATTTTTTTAAAAGAGTGGCATGCATGTATTGGATTTCGCTTTTTTTAATATATTGTATAAACATAATTAAACTACAAACTTTATTTAGTTTTTATTAAAAAATCAAAATTAATAAAAAAATATATATTATCATATTAAGAAAATATACATCACTTTCTCTCTTTTTTGATCACTCGCTCCTCTTTCTCTCTCTATTATTTCAAAGTTACAATTTCCCGAACTCAGTAATTTATTCAAATTCAAATTTTGTAATCAATATAGGTAAAATTCCATGTAGATATTTTATTATTGTACTAAAATAAATACATCACTTTCTATCTTTGTTTTTAACTCACTCTCTCCTCTTTCTCTCTTCCATTATATCAAAGTTACATTTTTTCCAACTTAGTAATTTATTCAATTTCAACTATTGTAATCAATGTGGGTAAAATCCGCTGTACTTATTTTATTGTACTAAAATTAAATTATATTTATATATCGATATTATCTTTCAAAAATAATTTATTTTCAATTTTTAAACATTTAAAACATATCTACTATGATGTTAACATAATATAATTTAATAGTAATTAACAACTACTTTAAAATAAAATTAATTTCATAGGTTCAAATCTTATAGTAAATTGATATAGTGAAAAGTCAGAAACTAATTCTGAATCGGTATATGCATATTACATAATAAAAATAATTTAATAGAATTTAATAAATATACATATTTAAATTAATGAAAGGATAAGTGATATAGTATCAAATCTTTGAATATTTTAATAGTTAAATATTTTAAATTAACTTAAAAATTTTAATTTAAAATAATTTTAAAATATAATATATGTACGCATATTTGACTTATTTTTCATCATATTATGAGATAAATGTGATATATATAGTAAATTTCATTTTATTTATATCCACCAATTGATCTTATATCTCTATTTTTTACATATTATTTATAATCTACTATAATTCTTATGGATTTTTAAAGTACATTTTAACAATCCATGATCATAGATTTGTATAATTTGGGTACAAATAACAACGTAGATAAAAGTAATGTGAAATAATATACATATAATAGTGAATGAATATTTTGAACTTTTTAATGTAATATTTTCTAAAAAAATATATAAATTTATAATGTTTGATGTATATTAGTTGTTCTCGCGTGGTTTATAATTGAAATAAACTGTGTGCCTATAATGCAGCAGAATGAATTTAATTTCTTAGAAAAAGTCTTATTTAGTAATGCTAGCATATACATCTTTTTTTAGAAAATATAGTGTTATGATAATTTTAAATCGATTGTTTTATAATCAATGATTAATATTTATTCTATGCGAATAGATGTTTAACGATATCAATAAGAATGTTCCGAAGATGTTCTATTCACTTATCTATTTTGTAAAAAACATGTAATATGATATCTTGCTTAATTTCTATAATTTTAAAAATATTAAAAACAATTGTATTTCCTTCAACCCACCGCGAAGCTCAGACAAATACACTACTAAGATCCTATTTCCTATTCCGAGCGTAAATATACCTAGGGTATTGTTGTAACAAACTCCTCTCATCCCTTGAACTTTTTATTTAGAAGTGAATGCAATTATTTTTGAATTTTGACATATAAGTGAAACGATCGTCACCTTTCGATCATGTCTACCAGTATATGCCTTATTATATCATATCTGCATTATATAGCATGCGTACTTGGTACTATATCGATCCCTTATGAGCAATTGGTCAAAGTGGGCATTTGCTTGGGAGTTGCTTCGACATCCTTGAACATATATCGATGGCAATTTCTTATAGTCATCTTCTCTACCCCTTTTCGAGAAGGTAGAGGGAGGAAGAAATCTAGCAATATTTAGCAATCACAAAGTGTGGTAACAACTTATAAATAATGGGGCTACTACTAGACAACATAAGCTTAAGTATTTTGGGTTGTGGTCAAGGGATTCAGTTGGACCCAAAGTCCAACAAATTATCTGAGCCAATATTCCCCGATAACGGATTAGATCTAGGGCCCAAGATGTTATAGAAGGTACAAAGCAAATTCCCTCTAATAGTGGAAAGGACTACCCAAGAGGTAGAGCCACCCCTACCATAGCGATAAGAGGCAAATGCTCCCCAAGAGGTGAAGCCACCACTGTTACTAGAAATAAGCCATGGGCCACTGTGCAACGATGACGTTGCAAATACAAGCGAGGTTGATTGTAGAACCTCGAACATAGTACCACATATAGTAATTACAAAGTATTTAGTACCTAATAAGTAGAGTGGACTGTTACTAGATAAACTGAACTTACTGCGGATGTGGTCAAGGGATCCATTTGGGCCCAAGCCCAACAAGTTATATGGGTCACTAATCCCCACATAAGACTAGGCCCAAGGTCCAGGATGTTTCAAATGGTATTAGAGCATATTCTCTCAAATAGTGGAAAGTGCTACCTAAAAGATTGAGCTACTCCTACTGTAAAGTTAGGAGGAAAGGGCTACTACAGAGGTGAAGCCGTCGTTTTCACTGAAAATAGGTCAATGGTCATTGCGCAATGAGGACGTTGCAAATATAAGTGGTAATGATTGTAGTCCTCCCCCCTCCCAATATAGTACTGCATCTAGCAATAAGAAAGTGTAGTAGTAGTCTATAAGTAGTGGGAGCTAATACTAAATAACGCGGGCTTAAACATTTGGATCATGGTGAACAACTTCAGTTAGACCCAAGCTCAATAAGTTATCTAGGTCAGTAGTCATCTTAACGTATCAGGTCTAAGGCTCGGGACGAGGGACTTCTCCAATTAAGAGAGCAACTGCCTTCACTTCGCTCTTTGGGCAAGACATCCTCCGTCGAGAGGGAATTTGCTAAGTGCTTTCAACCAATGTTATTAAAAGCCAAATGGATCGATCAATTTAATCAGTCGGACAGGAAAATCGGGCCCAGAGGTGTCAAACGATCTTCATGGTTTATGTCAAATTGGTATAAATTTGGATGAACCATAGGTTCAATTGATTATTTGAAACCTAATGTTCAGTACGTAGTGGGACCCATCACAAACTACCAACCACCATCAAGTGTTTAGTTTAAATATCACACACGCATACATACACATATATACATACACACAGGCACACACACGCGTGCACACACATATACATACATACGTACATACATACATATGAGGTTGGGGAGCTTGCACCAAGGTGCATGTAACTTTACATGCACCGACGCCATAAACATCCATATTTTTTTTATTTTTTGAAATGAAATCATGCAAAATTCAGATCATCATATATAATTATGATGTCATTCAAAATTAAACTTAATTTGAGACTTCTAACAAATCCATCAAGACTGTGATATTTACACGGTCTCGGAATTGCTGGAATTTATTTCTTCCAGAAGAACATGTTAGAAATATCTGTTTTACATGAATTTGAAATACATATTCCACTAATAATCCAGAGCAAACCCCACCATATTTCATTTTAAAAAAATAGACGTTTGTGGCACCGGTACATGCAAAGTTACATGCACCTTGGTGCAAACTCCCCAACACACACATAACATTTGATGTTGCTTATGCAAGAAAATATTTTATGTATAAAGTAAGATATATTCATTATTTGTTTTTTATATCTATTTCAAGTATATATACGAGTGTGTATTTTGTACACATTTCTGTGCATTTTGATTTGATTATAATTTAATTACTTTTCTCTTACCTTTTTAGTTGAACCCGATTTTAAAGAATGACGATGCCATCATTTAGTCGAATCAATTTGATTTCACGATCCAACCTGATCTAACCCTTTTGATAAAGTTTTTGATTTAATCTCTGATGCGAGTTTAAAAATATTGTTTTCAACTACACTAAAGCAACACATATGACTTCTTGATTCCGATGCACCGATCCCTTCCCACAATAAGGTCAATGTAGGGATAAGGTCAATGAAGGGACTGAGGCTTCAGGGATCAAATGCTTTCATTTGTACTCCGGTTAAGGATGAAAATTTAAAATGGGTTGCATACAAATCAAATATGCATATTTCCATATCTATATTTGCTACATCTATTGAATACAAATATGGATACGGATATGATTCATATATAGATTTATGGAACCATATCATAAAATAATCAGATACGAATTCAGATCGAATATCCATCAAATACGAAACTAGGTTGAATAAAGATGGAATAAAAATACTGATCGACTTAAAACCGAATAAGAATATGATCGAACAAAGATAAATTGTGAATTTGAGTCGTATTATTATCAAGTAGGAGGTGATTTTAAAAAGATTACATTAATTTATAAATAAATATCATGATAAAAATATTTAACCAATCAATTGAAGTTGCAATTGTATAAGGTTGCTTCAGAGATATAGTCGTTGAGGGGCTGACGCCAACATAAGACTTGTCCTATTATGATTCCTGAAAATTATCGAGACAAAGAGGCCTAGTGATTGTCGGAAGTCGACGGGATGCATGGACTCAGTTAAGGCAAAAAAAGTTTACTTCAATTATTATTTATAAACACAATATATTATACACTAATGTACATATATAATATTTCGTATTCAGATTTTCGAAATCTAAATACAGATCCTTTAAGTGTTAACATATCCATATTTATATTCGGAAAATTTAGAACTAATTCAATTAATATTCATATATAAATATCTGATAATTTTTCATATATGATAAACACATATATCCGGATATATCACTGGCATATGGAAGAGGGAGTCCCCATGAGAGACAAATGTGACAAGAGGTGCTGTGCCATATGTGGAACAGTGTCTCAGCACTTTTTAATTTCGAAGAAGAAAGATAATCGAAGTGAATACAAACTAACCGCATAGTGAACATCGGAGAGTGTGAGGGCTTCGGCATCCGAAGGAGAGAGACAAGAGTCGAATCATAATTAAATAATGACGAGCTTTCAAAAAGCCCTGTAAAAAAATGGCACCCTCTAATTACCATTGGATCTGCTATAGGGATCTCTTGGTCGTGGAGGATCCTGAACGATGGCTCCTTCTTATGGGCTAGCTTCATGAATATCAAATACTTGCACTCTTTTTCCCTCTTTGATGTGGAACCGTCAGCCTCGGCATCTCCTCTATGGAAGCTTATCCCTGTTATCACCCTCTTCTTCAGGACGCGGTCGGTGGCTCTCGCCCACCTTTTTATGTGGCTCCCAGCAGGGAGTAGTCGCTCCTTTATGTTAGTTGTTGACATTGTCCGCCCTCGATAGAACCCTGTGCCTTGGGTCAATGAGGTATGGGTTAAGAGGACTGCCCCAAGCATTGCTGCACTCTCTACAGGGCTATCCTTGATCGCCTCCCCACTACGGATAGGCTAGCGAGACATGGGATCTCTGCTCATACCTCTTGCTACCTTTGCAACAACGCCATGGAATCTCTAAGCCATATCTTCTTTGATTGCCACTTCGCTTTCGAAGTATGGTCAAGACTTGCTCCAATTTTGAGATGACGGCGAGTGCATCTCGCAACCTTGCCGAGACCTCGGAATGTATTAAGTGCATAAACTCCTCCGAGATCTGACGACGCATTGGAATTGCTCTCACTGTGACGGTCTGGGAGATTTGGAGAGAAAGGAATGGGCGATGGGCTAGTGGTAGGTTCTTGCAGCCATCGTGAACAAAGTTGTGACTGATACCGTTTTACTTGGAAGATAACCGCGGGTCCGGGATTTTGTTCTCCTCGGAGCCCCGTTTTTTCAATTTCCCTTTCTCGTTTTGTAACTAAGGTCTGGGCCTTCCTACTGTAACTTTACTCCTTGCATAGTAATACACAGAAAACTTTCTAGAAAAAGGGATTTTTACCCGACAAATCCTGTAATCTTTGTCAATTACCTCCATGATCTTTGAAACAACCTAATTCCCCTCTCAATCCTGTAAATTTGCTCCGTCTTACTCCCACAGACCCTGCCGTCAGTTTTAGCTTTATTTGAGCCAATGTCTTGGGTTAGTTTGAGTTAATCTAACCAATGGAAATCCAAGATTGGATATTTCACCCCATGTTCTTTCCATAGGCCGGAGAGGAGGTTACCGGCGAGGTTGAGGGCCGAGGGTTGGGCGTCGGGAAGGTTGCTAGGTATCGGGCTCGAAGGAGTCGGTGGCTGGGGGGCGACATGGCTTAGGGGAGCCGGTGGCTGCGGGGGACCTAGGAATGTGAAGAGCGACATGCACGGTGCCTCCCTTAGTCCTTTCCTTGCATGCAAGTCCAGTGTCGCATGCCACGCCGCCGCCACGAATGTGATGAAGTTGCGGTGCGAGAGCACTGCTGCCTTCGTACGCCCCATCGTCCCGGAGGAGTAGAGCATCGCAGCGAAGTTGGATTGGTGGACGGCCACCTGGGGGGGGGTGCTTGATGGTCCCAGTTGCTGGAGAACGGAGCGAAAGACGGGGGAGTCAAGGAGGAGGGTGGGGACGCTGCGGGGGAGGAGGTGGTGAGTGCGAGGGAGGGGGAGGAGAGGCAGAACTGGTGCTCAATATTTATTCTAAATATTTCCCTCTTTTTCTTTTTAATCTTTATTCTTTTATTTTTGCACAAAAACATGCTAATTATAGATTTTTACACAATGCATGCTTTTGGTAATTATTTCTATTTACACATATCTACATGTATTTGCAAAGGTTTTTGTAGCTAAAATATAAGAATAAAGAGTGATGAATGAGTATTCATCATCGAGTGAGGAGGCGAGGTTGGACAGGGAGATGACGACGTCGAGGAAGAGGAGGGAGAGGTAGAGGACGAGGATGTCGAGGGAGGGAGGGAGGGGAGAGGATGAAGACGAGCTGGGGGGGAAGGAGCGGAGGAGCGAGGAGGAGAGTAAGAGGACTTGGGAATGGAGTGATCAGACCTAATATGGAATGCTCTGTGTCGATCCCAACAGCTGATCTTCACAGGAAGGTTATACTCTAATAACGATGCAGTTCTCCTCGATTCAGATGAAGCTCCAAGCAATTGATTTCTCAACTTAGATCGGATATGATGCTCGAATGTGGAGGCAGTGGATTTCGTCTTATGCTTATCGTGTTTCGCTTTCAGGAGGTGGAGGTTTGAAGAAGTGGTGTTGCTCGAATGCTTCTCGAGGATTCTAACCTTCGATGGAGATTCGTTTCACGCTAACTCCATATTGCAGTGCTCCTCGGGTGGATGCATGTACATGTTTGATATGATGCACTCCACATGAAGGTGTTGATATTCAGATCTCCAATGGTGCGAAATTGATGATTTGTGCACAACTCCAGGCGATGAAGTCCTGGAAAAAACAGATGAAATGGTTGAAGGTCGGTGGTGACAGATCTGGAGGAGGAGGCGGAGGTAGAGGAGGAGGGAGCGTGGGCGGAGGAGGCGGTGTAGGAGGAGTGACACTCAATGTAAATTTGATAAACAAAATGGGTATAATATAAAAGTACATAACGGAATTCGATTAGTTTTAACATGTAAATGGATGGGGGTTAATCACATGGTATGTAGGGTAAGAGTTAACAAGTTTACGAGGTCGAGGAGAGAATTAGGTTGTTTCAAAAGTCGTAGAAGTAATTTGAAAAGTTTAAATTTAAAAAAATGCACCCTCTTTAAATTTCAAAAGTCATAGATGACTCGATCGTCGTATTATTTCAATAAATATATTTATTTGGGTAAATTACAATTTGGGTCCTCATCTATGGGTCTGATCCCAGAATGGGTCCTGATCTTTAAATTGTAATGATTCGGGTCCCAGGACCATATAGGAAATGTAAATTTTGGGGTTCATGACGAATATGCCCTTGTTGGGAAGGGAATGGGGGTTGGGTTTCAACTTTTAAACAAGGGCATACTCGTCATTAACCCCAAAAAGTTCCTTACATTAATGGCCCTGGGACCCGAATCATTACAATTTAAAGACCGAAACCCATTCATAGATCGGACACATAGATGGGGACCCAAATTGTAATTTATCCTATTTATTTATCTGTCGTGAAATCCTAAGGGCTTGTTCGTTACGTGAATAATGGGAATGGAATAAGGGGAATAAGAGTCCATTTTCTTCCCAACACGGTTCCTCGTGGTACGACTATTCCCCATTATTTCATCTTATTTCACTCTTATTCCTATCTTTATCCCACTTTACCTACCTTTATTTCACTTTATTCTCCTTATTCCTATCCTCCAGCCGAACAAAAAATAGACCATTATTCTCCTTATTCCCAATCCTTATTCCTGCTTATTCCCGAACCCAACGGGCCCTTAAGGATGGGCATTAAATAAAGACTAACTTTTTTTTGTTTGAATTGAAGATTTGATTCTCGACGAACATCTTCATTCGCTGGGAGCTTCTCTTATCATCCGAGTTCACATCTCACGCAACGGACAAAATATTTAATTAGACATTATGCTAGGGTTCATAATGTAAATATCTCCTTCCCTTCGTAACGAACACCACTCGCACGAAAGCAACAAAAAACGACCCACCACCACCACAGCACAATGCCACTCCTCCCCTTCCTCCTCCTCCTCCTCCTCCTCCTGCACCCTCTTCCCACCTCGCCGTTGACGCACCCTTCGGACATCTCTGCGCTCAGGGCCTTCCACTCGTCCATCCTCCCCTCCTCCATCCCCTCCTTCTCGTGCCTCTCCTCCTGGAACTTCTCGCTGGACCCCTGCGCCCACTTCCCCTGCGGCATCTCCTGCTCCCCCTCCGCCGCCTCCTCCTCCTCCCGCGTCACCCTCCTCTCCCTTGATCCCGCGGGCTACTCCTCCCCCTCCCTCCCCGCCTCCCTCTCCCTCCTCCCCCTCCTCCACCTCGATCTCTCCTCCAACCTCTTCCCCGCCCCGCTCCTCCCCTCCTCCCTCCCCCGCTCCCTCCTCTCCCTCTCCCTCTCCTCCTCCGCCCTCTCCGGGGCCCTCCCCTCCCTCCCCCTCCCCCGCCTCCTCTCCCTCGACCTCTCCCGTAACTCCCTCAGGGGCCCCCTCCCTTCCCTCCTCCCCCCTCCCTCCTCACCGTCGACCTCTCCTTCAACTCCTTCTCTGGCTCAATCCCCCCTATCCTCCCCCTCTCCCTCACCTCCCTCGCTCTCCGCTCCAACCTCCTCTCCGGCCCCCTCGACCCCTCCCCCCCCTCCCCCGTCCGCCGCCTCCAGATCCTCGACCTCTCCTCCAACTCCCTCTCCGGCCCCCTCCCCTCTTCCCTCCTCCTCCTCCCCTCCCTCCAGCAGCTCGCCCTCTCCAACAACTCCCTCTCCTCCCTCGACGTCCCTTCCTGCGGCCGCGACCTCGCCGCGCTCGATCTCGCTTTCAACTCCCTCCGTGGCCCGCTTCCCCCGGGCCTCGCGCACTGTTCTTCGCTCACCGCGCTGTCCCTGAGCCACAACGGGCTCACCGGATCCATCCCTCCCGAATACGGCCGCCGCAAGAAGGGCCGGCCGTTCCGGAGGCTGTTCCTCGACGGCAATTTCCTCGTCGGGAAAGTGCCCGCTGGCCTCGCCGACGATCTCGCCGGGAGCTTCGCCGATAACTGCCTGGAAGGCTGCCCGGAGCAGAAGCCTGCCGACACGTGCCGCGAGGTGTACGGTCACGTGAGACATCATCGCATAGATCTCAAATCTTAGTCCGTACAACAATCATTAATCCTTCGTTTATTAAAGTTGCTGCTTTTTTTAATCGGTTGTTATTGGGGAGGAATGCCGACGGTCGGATCATCATCGGAGGATCGCAGTTACACCAATCTCATGATTATATAAAAAGATTTGGTGAGTTGGGTTTGCTCGCTATATATCGCGTTCCGGGATTCAAACAGCGGAGTTAAAGCTTTTACGTTAAAAATAAAACATTAAGTTTAGTTTATATACGAGGAATTAATATTTTTGATATTACGTCACCTTTAAAACGTGTCACTAAATTAGCTGAGCACTATCTGTGAGAGTACAAACATTAGACGTCATCTCCGTCGTGCATTAATTTCTCCTCGTAAGATTATTTATTTCATTCTATAATCTACGTCGACAGCTAATATTTTCCTTTTCTTTTCCACTGAAAAGTCCAAAAGTGCTGTTGGGTCCCCTGCTTTGCAATGGGTAATTGTTAGGATTTGAATAGTGTTTGATCACCAGTTCTTTCTGAATATTATAATGATCAGAATCAATACAAAAGGACATTAGTTTTCTATGGGTAAAGTGTTGTCGGGATTTTACATTGATATCTTGGTAAATAATCCATATTACATATTGGATCAAAAAATAATAATTCATATTGCATAAATTTATTCCTCTTTAACATAACAAAAGTGGCGAGCAATCACGATCATGGTGTATTATAAGGCAAACCCTGGGGAGGATCTTCAGTTGCGGCAGAGGGTTGTGAACTTTTTTTTTGCTAAGCAAACTTCGTATTGAAATTAACCAAAAATCTGTAGATACATAATTGAGATGTAAGTGGAATAGGAAACCAAAGTCCAGAAGCCCAGCAGTGGCAAGGTAAGCATCAAAGAACCCCAAGATGGCTAGGTTAGCGCCTCATTGAACAATTTGGAAACAGACCATATCAGATCCTATGGTGAGGTAGTCCGCCCCGCAGACCAGCGGTTGTTGCGTTCGCTCCAAATAGCCCAGGTGGTTGCTGCGAGAACAGTTGCGGTCTTCAGCTTCTTGTCGAGGCAAGATATCTTTGTGCAGTTGTCCAGCATTGATTGGAGGGTGTTAGCTCCCAAGTTTGGTATGTTGAGGCCAGCAGTTACACCCACCCAGACAATCGCCGAATAGATGCACTCAAAGAAGAGATGTGTTGACGTTTCACCGGTGAGATTGCAAAGATAGCAAACACCATCAGTAATTAGACCATGCCTGGAGAGCCTATCCAGCGTTGGCAAGCGGTCCAAGAGAGCCCGATAGACAACGCATGCGTGTTTTGGAACTACCTTTGAGTTCCACAAAATGGCAGCCCAAGGGACACAATCGGCTCGTTTTCTCACCATATCGAAAGCATCTTTGAACGATAGGGGGCGGGGTAGAGGCGGTTGAATATGGATACCAGGACCAGAGGGTAACAACAAGTGTCGAGCATCCAATATGTGTTTCCAAACCAAGGAGTCCTCGCAAGCTTTGTTGCAGCTCATGACGTCGCCACCCCTCAAGTATCTGTTGCGCATGTAGGTAACCCAAACAGAGCTATCATCAGAGATAATTCTTCCACACCAAACAACAACCATGGCATCCCTAATGGAGCAGAGAGTGCGAAGGGGCAAGCCCCCCTCCTTTTTGGGGAGACAGACCACGTCCCACTTAACGTGATGTGTCCCGAAGCCCCAGAGAAAATTAGCCGAAAGAGAATCCACTTTTTTGGCCATGTCCAGAGAAATAAGCAAACCCGAAGTCCAGTAGAGATAGACACCAGAAATGACAGATGCTAGGAGTTGGATGCGGCCGGCAAGCGATAAGGACCTTGCCTTCCAGCCGCTCAGCAAGGTCCTTACCCTATCCATAAGAGCATGGGCGGCCGCCTTCCTCCCCTTCGCGGGGGACAGCGGGAATAAAACTAGGTAATTATAAAATAGCCAGGAGTACATGTTCAAATGTAAAAATCAATAAGAAATTAGTTACCATATCTTAAAAATTGGGGGTTTTTTACAATTGTTTCCCTCTTATTAGATTTTGCAATATCAGTTATGTCTCTCCCTTTTTTGCAATATCAGTTGTGCTCCTACATTTTTGCACCATTATCACTTGTGTTTTTTCGTTAATTTTGTCATAAGTGATATAAATCAAACCAAAGTTTATACAAACCAAATCGATTTAGTATAATTTTCCTAGAGGTGTACTCCTAAACTTTTCAAAAATTACACGTGTTTCGTTCTTTTTCTTTCTAATTACACCCCTAAGATAACTTCTGTTTGGGAAGGAAATGGATAGAAACTAGCTCGAGGGGTGCAATTGTTAATTGTCCAAGAAGGTCGGAGCACAATTAATATTACAAAAGGAAGGGCATAACTGATATTGCAGAATCTAAGACGGACACAAGCGTAAAAAAACCTCTTAAAATAGTCATAAATATAAAATTGAATATAAATCGAATCCAGATAATAGAAAATATTAGATAGCTTTTACTTGAACTAGATATATATTTATTTCATAATAATTATATCGTATATGGTGAATCATAAAATTACAAATACATATATGACTATAATTTTACGTTAAAATGGATATATGAACAGGAATACAATTTTTTACCTATATAAAAAGATACCGATATCATAGAACAGATACAAATATATATGTATTTTTGGGGTCATCTAAGAAGTTTGATATTTTTATCAGGATGAAGATTTTCTTAATGATGAAGTATCTTAAAAGCAGTACATCTTTACCGCGAGGAAATCCTTTTAAAAAGCACAACTCTCTTCCACAAAAGTATTGCCTAGCGGCTTTACCAATGACTTTGAGGAGCTTTCACATAACTCTTTTTAGTTTAATTACACCGCAATTTTTTATATTTTCAAAATCACAACATGGCATCTATAATCTCACAATGTTCTCTACGTCTTACCATTAGTTTCAACAAAAAAAATTATCGAACATATCTATTTTTATCTTTCAAAGCATGTGAAATTTATAATGCCATCATTTTACTCATCCTTACCCATCTTCTTTGCATCACTAGAGGGAAGGAAGCCAGAGGCTGACTAGGTGGGCTTTCCAAGTTGAGATAGACTGAGGCTTGATCAAACTTTCTTAGTCTCATGGTTTCATTGCTGTTGAATTAGTACTAGTTTGTCCTCTTGATGATCGTGAAATTACCCTATGTTAATTTTCGTGAATTAGATATTCGATTCGTTGCAGTCGGGTAATTAGATGTCAATCAAAAATAACCACATAATCGAATGAATTAATTAATTAAGCACAATGTGGTTTGATGTTAATTTAACCTGAACAAGTCTCAGGGTCGAAATAAGGAGGCACAGGAACAACCTAGGTTAAGTTGGTATTTTTTATGCAATGCAAATGTGATCAAGGATTAAAATATGATTTTTAATTAGATGGAGTCCAAAAGATACAAAACGTGGCCGAGATGTGAATAATGGTGAAATGAATGCACTGTATTTTTTTGAAATTTTCTGATACAATATGAATATTTAATGATTAAGATGTACGTAATGTGAATATCAATAATTAATTATAATAAATATAAAACATACTTATTTTCAAAGGATAAATGATCTAAGATATATCACTATATGATCTATCTCAAAAAAATCCTAAACCCTAAAAATGTGAAGTTTTATACTTATTAAAAATTAATTACTTAGAAACACAAAACAATGTTTATAGAACGAAATATGCATGCAAATGTGATGATTTGTTAGCACAAGAATACAACTAAATCTAGGAGTTAAGAATTTTTGGTAATTTTTTGAGTAGTGGTTAATTTAATATGAATTTCAAAGCACCCGTTGGGCAAAATATGTAATTTCCACAAAAAGAATTATTATTAAATAACCACATATCACAAAAATATGAATCAAGTGCCACAATGTAGAGAAATAGTTGATGAAAAATGTGCTATTTTTTAATAATAAAATGATGCAAAATTAAGGTTCAAACTAGAGATGAAAGATAGGGTTCTAAATAAAGAATAAAATAAAAATTGTGCGTAAGGGCACGACTGTGAATCTGTGATACCACCAACCCGGGCCTGTTTGGTTGCTGGGTTGGACAGGGTTGGCCCAACCCTGGTTACTATTCACAGGGGTACTTCCTCCTCACAGATTACTATTCACCCACCCCAACCCAGCCCAACCCTGTCCAACCCAGCAACCAAACAGGCCGAGGGGTTTCTGTAAAATTTGGCAAGCGATCACGTGCATGATACGTGACCCTTGAGTGGCAAGTACTATTCTGAAAATGAGGCAGACTTGGAGGGTTGATTTATAAAATCACCGCCCGTTACATGCTCCGCATGTGATGTGGTATTGGTTCCTATGCCCCGGCGGAGGGAGCGGTGCAGGGGCCCTTGGTCGAGGCGACTAACGGTCAGTGACGGAGACAAGGGGGGCGGGAGGGGGCTTGGCCCCCCTGTCTTCAAAAAACTACTCATTATATATTATATAATAGTATACACTAGATAAATATAAATATGTTAATAAGTTATATAATTTAGCCCCCCCATCTCCCATGTATAAGTTGTATATAATTCTTGCACCCTCATTTCTCAATAAAAAATCAATAATATGATCTGAATACGATAATTTAATTATTAATACTTGTATATTTCACAGGAACTGCATGTTATACATATAGGGATGCCACCTGCTACGGATATATCCGTATCTGATTTGCCCCCGTATGCGTTTTATACAGAATTTTTCACATCTATATCCCTAGCTGTTTTAAAATGGATACAGATATTGATATTATTTTGATATCCGCAAACATCTGTATCTATATATGTATATCCTTTTTCGTATATAAATACAGTCATAGATTTATTTTAAACCGTATATAATATAATTCTTTACCTTCTTTTGCCATATTTGTATAAATTTTACGATACAAACAGATTTTGTAAATTTATATCATGTGTTTTCCATCCAGTTCATATATATTTTGGTCAATTCTATAGAGTATTTCTAACACTACTCGTATGCGATTATATTTATTTTACATCCGTATCTATTTTAAGTATATGGTAAGATAATTTTAATATCTGTCAATATCCATATCCGCATTCGTATTCAAAAAATGGATAACGATTCGGTAATACCTATATCTGTATCCATCCGTTCACATCCCTCTATACATAACTACACGAATAAAATAAGCATGTAGAGATTTTTTAATTCGTCATTATATCGTATGTTGTTTAATATTTAATGAGATTTTTTATATTTGAAATTAGGAAAGAATGTAATATCCGTTGTTATATCAATATCGTTGGTCCATATAGCGATGCTTGACTGTCACAATTTTAATATCGACGATTAGTTAATATTTTGAAAAATATGATGAATAAGCATTGCTATATTGAC
Source organism: Ottelia alismoides (assembly GCA_037367405.1). Taxonomy (NCBI): domain Eukaryota; kingdom Viridiplantae; phylum Streptophyta; class Magnoliopsida; order Alismatales; family Hydrocharitaceae; genus Ottelia; species Ottelia alismoides. The sequence goes on from JAZKJV010004838.1 coordinate 364,602, forward strand.
CTTCGTTAATGATACAGTAATATATATGACATTCATCTCTAATTTTTACATAAAAATTATTTTCTAACAAATAATATTCGTAATTATATATTTAGCAACGGATGAAATATTAATAGATTAGAAAAACATACATATGCACACATTTCATTGTAGTGAATCTTTTCTTTTATTAAAGACATATAATTAACTATTAACATTTACATATTGTACGCATGCCGACCTTTATATCTAATTATGAACTTTCATTTTGAAAATAAATAAAAAATACTGGAATATTAAAATAATCATCAAAATATACAATGTAAAGAGTAATTACACTATGCAAAAGATGCTAAAATAAGAATATAATTATTAATCACGGACAAGCATATAGGTGTTATCATATCCAAATGTATTTTAATACATAAGTACGAATGTCAAAATAGATATCAACAAATATGAATAATGTGTTATCGTATCTTGAAAATTGGGTATAGATATAAAATGAAGGATTGAATATGAATACAATCGCAAATACATTATAAATTAGCTTATATATATGAATTGAATGGCTTATTATGATACAAATACAATGTATATATATCTCATAAAAATTATATCAAATATACAGAAAAGTTTAAAAAATTTATTATATGTAATTAAAAATAAATATAAAAATATAGACAAAAATGTAGGTGGATACCAAAGTGATATTTATATATGTATTCATTTTAATACAGATACAGATACACCTGTCAAAATATATTATAAGGAATAGGTACATATACATATATTTATATCCCTCTGCATCCCTACATTAAGTGTGATATAATTTTATTTTTTAAAAATATTAGATTTAATGGTACTATTTAACATCGTATTAATAAAAGCTTTTGTGATTTGAAGAATTTTGTAAGGATCTTTTTGTCCATATATAATGTTTGTTTGGATATTTATGGGAAATCGTAAGTTTATAAGGGGTATCATTTTAAAAATTCCTTGTAAATAAATATTAATAGTTAAAAGGATAAATAATAACATAGATAAATTATATATATAATGTATCTACATATATATAGGGTTAAATGGGGCTGCCCCCTGGGGGGAGCTAACTTGGCTCCCCCCGCCCCAATTCATCCGCTTTTTTTATTTTTTTTTGAAAATTTCTTCCGTGGAATTCTATCGCTATATCCCTATATTATGTCATTGAAATTTCATGCGAAATAGAGACTCCTACGGTCTCCATCCAGACAATCATTTTTTAACGGTAACAAAATTGCTAAAAACGACCCCGTCTGGATGGAGACCGTAGGAGTCTCTGTTTCGCACAAAATTTTAATGACATAATATAGAGATATATTGATGAAAATCTACGGAAGAACTTTTCAATAAAAAAATAAAAAAAGCGTACGAAATGGGGCGGGGGAGTCAAGTTAGCTCCCCCTATGGGGGCAGCCCCATTTTACCCATATATGTATATGTATGTGTATGTATGTGTGTAGTCTCAATAATTTGGCCCCTCTAAGTAAAATTTTCTGGCTTCGTCACTGCTGACGGTGGCCTACCGGGGACTGAAGCGGAGACGATGGACCTCGTGGTGGTTGTCGAGGTGGAGGGGAGGTGTCGATTGAGTCGTTCCTTCTATTGATGTCGAAGAGCGGAGAGAGGAGGGCACTGGTCGGTGAAGCGCAGCTTGAGGAGATCGGCGATGAAGGCGGAGGGGTTGATAGTGATGCCTTCGGCAGGAGGCTAAGTCGATGAAGCGAGGGCTGACGATTCCCTGGAAGAGGAGGAGCCCCAAGTGCTTCGATGGTCGATGAGGGCAACTCCCGGCTCCAGCAAGGAGGCGAGATGAGGAACTAACGGTGGAGCCGACATGTTGTCTCCACTGCGAGGCGAAGCAGGTGGTCTGTCGATGAAGAGCGGGACATTTTTCCGCGAGTGGGGGTGATTGGAGAGCTCGGTGAAGGTGCTTTGCCTTCGGAGAAGAAGACAAGGCTTGTTGTTGTTAGAATCTCCTACTCCATGTGGGTGCAACTGACATAAAAGAGGTGTCGGTTCCCCCTGGAAGAGGAGGTGGAGCCCAGCTTCGATGCAGAGGAAGAAGGTCCCCTGCTAGAATTTGACGATTGAAGTGAGGCGGAGATGAATGCCATGTCACAAAGGTGTTGATGGTGTATGATGGATCGGTATGTGATGCGCATCGGAGTGGTATCAAAGGTCGGCGGAGGTGGTGAAGGGGTTGGTGGAGAAGAGAACAATGGTGGTGGATTTACCTGGGAGTACGGTAGCTCGATGATGTGCGGCCGGAGCAGGAGCTAGCCTCGGAGGAGGAGGATGCAACGGGGTGCTCTGTCACCTCGGATCACGCCAAGCCTGCGGGAGGTCCTTCAGAGAAGGCTGGAGCTTCCTGTTGAGCTGTCACCTCGGCTGGAATCGGGGCTCCCTTCGACGCTTGAATGTCAAATGATCATTCAAGGGGAAGCGACGGTGGGTTTTATAGGGCTGTGAAGGCGGAGGAGCTCGTCAGGCTGAAGAGGAAGGTGGATCAAAAATGGGAAGAGAATTGGCGATGGAGATCTGACGAGATACATGTGCGATCGAATCTGGAAGGGTGGATGATTGGCGAGCGCGAGATACGGGTGATGGCATCGACTATGTTTGGAAGGTGGCCGGATTGAGGAAACGATTGGTGGCAGCGAAAATTGGGGAAGCTGATGAAGGTGGAAGGAGGGAGGAGATGAGGAGCAGTGGTCGCCCGATCGATCGAGATTGAACAACCACGATCGTGCCACGTGGCGACACCAGGAGCTACCATGTGGCTCTCCCACAAAAAATCGAAAATAAAAGTTCAAATAAAAAATAGAAAGAAATAGCAAATGACCTTAGATCGAGAATTTTTCTTCATAAAGATTGTTCATCTCAATGAGATCTACAACTTTCATGAAGAGATCAAAATCAAAACAGGTCATTTGTGTAAAGTGTTACTTTTGGTGGTACTCTATGTACATAGAATACCATAATTTTGTGTTTTGTATTTTTTTGTCATTTGTAAAAATTATAAAATCGAAATAAAATTAAATAAAACAAATAACAAATATTTACACGCTAATCTAATTTTTGGATTTTTAATAATTAAGAAAATGAGGAAATTATATATAGAGGACTTATTGTACAGACTCTCAATGAGGACTTAGACTCAGTTAGTTTCTTTGACTTCAAGCTCGTTTTGATTTTGGATTTTGTGCATTTTGATAAAACTTCCGTCAAAGAAAATAAACAAATAATAAATAAAAGAAAAAGAGTTAAGTATGTACATAAAATCTTAAGTCAAAATACACAATGTACAAAAGAGGTCCAAAACCTAACTTTCACATATGAAGTTCGATTCTTTTGAACTTGATCTTGTTTTGAAGATAATTGAATGTGCATTAGTTCAAAAGTGAGTAGGAATGAAGTGGACACTATCTAAGAGAGACATCAGTGTTTTAGTCCTACTGTCATGAATTTCAGGTTTTGTTTTATTTTCCACTTACTTTTGTTAGTGATTTTTTGTATTTTGTTTTGTTCTTTTTAGTGATATGTACACAATAGAATTGGTTTCGAGTGATTTGGAGTTAGAATGAATTAGTTAAAAAATCAGAGAAGTTGGTTATTTTACATGTCAATTTTACTTTGGAATTTTGGCTTCTCATTTAATGCCATGATGAATGATAAAATGTGCATGTAATTTAGACACACATGAATGTTAATTATGCAAGATAAATGATTAAATGAAGATGAAATTTAGGGAACTGGGCTTAATTAGTCTCTTTTAGAGTGATGAATTACAGATTCATCAACCCCCTATACTTAAACCCTGCTCGTCCCCGAGCATTAAAGAATGAATGATTTAGTCAGATTAATCCCTAACGGTGCATGTGGAGAACAAGACTCCATCTGTTGAAGAACTCTCAGTTTTAGTGATCCCAAAATTCCAAGATGAACCAAGCTTTAGTCAAAGGATATCCAACTTCTCTAGTCCCGAGACTCTCTTTGTATACATATATATTAAGGATATGACATTTTAGTGTGGACTGCAATCACAAGAGTAGAGTCGAAACGTCACCTAAGGTTCCATCACGAGAGAGTCTCCTAAGGACCCAATCCTCAACACAAAGAGAATAAATCAGTTCTTGCATACAATCCACCGTCTCTTTAGTTGTCAGTCTTAAAAGTGTAGATGGAGGCTAATTGATGGAGGGTACATGATTGTTTAATTTTCTTCTCTCCCTTTCATTGGAATAAGGATCTACTCGATTGCCGTATTAATTCAATGCATATGTTTTAGGTTGTTGACCAGTGCTTCTGTTAAGAAAGTTCGGGGTCATTTGCACTTGTTTTACCGGGAGTACATCGGGGTGTGTCTTTTTTTAGTACCCATCATACTTCGACACCCAGACTTGAATCACTAAACGATGTAGAGCCCTTTTTAGGTGATGGTTGATTAACCCTAAATCACCCTATTTAATTTGTCGATTTTATGTTGTAGTCAGGTAATCAGGATCTATCAAAACTAAACTCATGATTAAATTAATAACCAATCAAGCAAGTGTAGTTTTATATATTTTTAACCTGGACAAGCCCCAGAGTCAACTCAAGGAGGCAAAGGAACAACTTAGGATGCAAATTAGATCAATTAATGCACGATTTTCAGAGAGGAATTTTTTGGATCTTTTTTTATGCAGTAGAAATGCAAATACAATATGCAATTGAACTAGGTTTTTAAGAAATCAAGCAATTTGGCCAAATTAAATTTTAATGTAAAATTAACACAATTTAGCCAAAATGTATTTTTCAAGAAACCTAATCTAATGACGAATGCAAAATGTATTTTTTTGGAATTTTCGGATTTTAAAAGCAACAATGAAAAATGCAAACTTTTTAGATTTTTTTATGAAGTTTTTCATGCAAATAGAATGCCAAATTAATGAAATTTTGATAGTTACTTAGACATGATGAAACAGAGCTACACTATTTTTTTGGAGTTTTTTGATAGTGTATGATTTTTTATGAATTGTTTAAGTGAAATAGAGTGATTGTGAGTAATTAATTCTTAGTAAATCCACAAATTTAAATCATCTAGAAACCTATTTATGTCAAATAGATATTTCAATAAGCAATCCCAGAGACTTGAATTTTCGCAAAAATATTGTGTGTAGATTTATTAAAAATCATTACAGTTATCACTCAAGAATTTATTTTAGGCACAAGACACATCCATTTTACATGAAATTTGGTTAGAAATTAAATACCACTTAGAAGCATCATCTTTGATTTTTTGGGAATTTTTAAGGCAAGGAATTAATGTGTGCTAATTTCAGAGAATAAATGGGCAAAATATCATTGAATTTCATATTTTGATTTTCATTAATTTCATAAAAGCTCATAAAAATTATAAAATAATCAGGTTATGTAGCATTAATTGAAAAACACCATGCAATTTTTAGAATCAGAAAATGATGCAAAATGAGAGTTCAGAATACAACTTATAGGCAGGGGTGTATGTGCAATACATAAATAAAGACTTAACAAAACAAATTGAGCCTAATGGCATTACGAAACTCACGAGGCTCAAACTATAATTTTCTAAAATGATATAAAACAAAAAAATAAAATGGACCTTCTTCTTCGTGGTTCCTTTCTTGGGTTCCAAGAAAAGGAACCACTGTGCGGTTATTGTCTGCACGAGGGAGGTGGCGAGCTGCGGAGATCGGCGGAGGCATAGGCCAAGGGAGGAGATGTGGTCGACCGGGGTTGGAGGCACATCGCGTGAAGGATACAAGCGGTGGCGGAGGAGTCGCTGGTGGGGGCATCACTTCTTCGCTGGCATGGAGGTGAACACATAGGAGAGCACGACAACCTCCGCCTACGCGAGGCAGAAGCGGCAGTTGGCTGGTGCATTGGCGAGGGTAGGCGGTTTCGTGAGCGGCTCTACATGATGACGTCAAGGTGAGCGATGCGACTGGAGGAGGAAAGGTGCCACCATGAGCGATGGTTGTTGGAGGTAGAGGGCGAGTCATTGTGCCACTATGAGGGCGACACACGGTGGTGGCATGCAACACGGAGGATCGGGGCAGCGTTAGGGCTGAGGCACTGCGAGGCTAGCGGTGAGGGCCTGCTACAGTGGGGCCACCGGCACGGGGCAACAGTGGAGAGAGGGGCGATGCCGGCGCCACCTGCTGGAGTGGATGCAAATATTTTTTTTCCAATTTTTTTTATTTTGATTTTATTTTTAATATTTTTCTCAAACATGGAATAATCACAATGAAGATGAAATGGCGAATAATGATTTGGTGATGGTGAGGATGGATGAAGATGATGGTGAGGTGTCAGTGATTGTGAATGTTGAACAAGAAAAACAAATGGGCATTAGATAAAAAAATGAGAAAAAATAGATGGATACTTACATGTGGTGGTTTCGCTCGGATGCAGAGCAGCTATGTTGCACTCATGTTGTAGCCTCGAGGAGGATGGCGGAGTCCTTCGAAGCTAGGCAAGCTTGACTGGAAGCTCGCTATACGGGGACAGTAGTCGTCGCGGATCTCGCCTTAAGGAGGTCATCACTTCGTATCATGGTAGAGCGTTGTCATCGATCTACCTCAGAGAGATTTCTCCTTCTCTGTAAGAATGACGGATGGGGGAAGATGGAGAGGATGAAGTGAATAATAGGAGGAGGAAGATGAATAAGTTAGAAAAGAAGTGGGGTGGAGGTTGGAGGAGTGGTGGAAGTTGAGGGGAGAATGAGAGTTGGTGGAAAAACAGAGAAAAGAAAAAAATGAAAATAAAAATAAAAAAGTAGGCTACTTACAATAATAAAATAAAATAAGAAAAGAAAATGTAATATTTACAAAAATTTCGACACAATATGTATATGAAATAATAAATATATGACCAATTGTAAATATCTATAATCGACCTATCTTATTGTTTTATAAAAAAATCCTTATTATAAAAGACCCGAAATACCTTGCTTACGTATCATTAGGAGATGCATTAATATAAATACGGAAGTAAGAAGAGGTAACACAAAAGTGTGTAAACTATAAATACCCCTTATACTTAGCGAGTACTATGTCCTCGGAGCACAAGAAGCGTAGAGAAGTTGTAGCCCAGCTAAGCATAAGAGTGAACAAGAAAAGAAAATAGAAGCCGGCTCACCCTCCTATACTTAGGCTGTGGACAATCTAAGTATAGACGAGGAACGAGAATGGGGCGGAAAAGAGAAGAAGTGGATGAAAAGGGTATATACATTGGGCATCGAATCCCACTATACTTAGGCTCTGGCCAGCCTAAGTATTTGAAGGAGGGGCAGTGGTCCGTTGAGATCTGGAAAGTGTACAATTGAATGTGTGAAGAATTAAGACGAGTTTGTACAACTTGTGTCTGACTGATTCTCTTCATGTAGGATGATCTGATGTGTCGTTCAAATGCTCGTTCTGCATGAAGCTGATGACCTCGACTTGGACTAACTATTCTTTAAAATCAACATACGACTTCAACGGTTGCTCATTCACTAAAAAAGGTTGTGCACCGTCTTTGAGCCCATCAATATCAACACTTCCATTGTTGTGCACGTCTATGATAATGTAGAGACCTGCCCATTTTGATTTGAGTTTCCCATGAAAAATCTTCAACCGGGCGTTGAACAACCAAATTTTCTGCCCAGGGTTGAAGGTCTTATGGCTAATGTGTCTATCATGTCATTTCTTGACCTTGTCCTTATAAATCACACTGTTATCATATGCCTGATTTTGGATTTCCATTAACTCGTTCAGATTCAAGTCATGGTGCAACTTCTCAAGGTGACAACTCCAATTAATCTTCTTGATTGTCCATTATGATTTGTAAACTAATTCCATGAGCAAATGGCATGGCTTGCCATAGATCATCCGAAATGGTGAAGTACCGAGTGGGGTTTTGTAGTCCGTCTTATAAGCCCACAGAACTTGATCCAAAAGCTGAGACCAGTTCTTCCTATTGGGACGGACCAACTTATGAAGAATGCTCTTCACCTCTCGATTAGAAACCTCTGCCACATCGTTAGACTGTGGGTGGTAAGGATTGGATACACGATGTTCAAATATGTAATTCTTGGCCAATGATCGCACTTCTTTGTTCACAAAGTGGCTACCCCCATCAGAAATCAAAACCTTTGGAATCCTGAACCTCACAATAATATGATCCTTGGTAAACTTACAAACAGTCTTGCTGTCTGTAGTTCAGGTCGGGATATCCTCCGCCCACCTTGACAAATAATCAACCACCAACGAAATGTACTCATGTCTATTGCTGTTGGGAAAAGGACCCATAAAATCAATTCCCCATGCATAAAAAACATCACAGAAATTCACCAGCTGCTTGGGAATCTCATCTCTTTGTCCAATAGTCCCTCCCATTCTCTGACAGATTGGGCACGATTGTACGAAATCAAGGCATCTCTAAACAAGGTCGACCAGTAGAATCCACATTAGAGTACATTGTGCGGAGTTCTTTTCTCGAATGGTGTCCTCTAATCTCGAGTGTGTGACAGTGTATGAGTACACTCTGGTATTCCTCTCGAGGAATACACCTTCGTCAGATGCAATCCAATCCTTCAAAGAAAAGCAACGGATGGTCCCATTGGTATCTCCTCAAATCCGATTTAGTCGGCCAATACTGGTCTTAGGCCAACCTTGGGGAACCTTCTTGGAGACAAGGTAGTTCACCATGTTGGCTTACCATGGGAGTGAACCAATAACGCAAGCTGACTCGTCTGGGAAAGTTTCTCGAATCCATTCTTTATCATGATTATCTTTCTGCTCCATTCGGGAAAGGTGATCAGCCACAACATTCTTCACTCCAAGTTTATCCTTAATTTCCAGATCAAATTCCTTTATTGACAAGATCCACCCGAGAAGGCGCACTTTTGCGTCCTTCTTTTCCATTAAGTATCTGATTGTTGAGTGATCAGTGAAAATCGTCACCATGTAGCCCGAAATATATGATATGAACTTATATATGGCCCAAACTACTACGAGCATTTCCTTTTTATTTACTGTGTAATTTCTCTGTGCAAGATCCAAAACTTTTCTCGCATAGTGAATCGCATACGGTATATCCCATTTCGCATCCAAGTACAACCCCAACAGCAAAATCCGATGCTTTAGTCATGATCTCAAAGGGAATAGACCAGTCATGAGATTGTAAAATTGGCAATTCATATATTTTCTTTTTTAGGAGCTCGAAGGCCTCTAAACACTTGTGATCGACAATGAACTCGGTGTCTTTCCCTAAGAGCTCAGTCAGTGGGTGAGTGATCTTTGAAAAATCATGAATAAATCTTCAATAAAATCTGCCACACCCTAAAAATGATCACACTAACTTAGTATTAGTTGGTGGCTCAAGTTTCTTGATCACATCCACCTTAGCAGGGTCAACCTTCATTCCCTTTTTGGAGATGATGTGCCCCAACACGACACCCTCCTTAACTATGAAATGGCTTTTCTCCCAGGATAGTACCAAACTGACTTCCCTATACCTTGCGAGGACTCAGTCCAAGTGTGCTAAACATGTATCAAAAGAATTACCATGGACCGAGAAGTCATCCATGAAGACTTACAAGAAGTCACCCATCATTTCGGCAAATACAGCGATCCTGCACCGCTAAAATGTGCCCGAGGCATTACAAAGCTCGAATGGTATACGCCTGCACGCATAAGTATCGAATGGACATGTAAATGTGGTCTTTTCCTGATCCTTAGGAGCTATGTCTACCTGATTGTAGCATGAGTACCCGTCAGGAAAATAGAAGAATGCTTTCCATGTAAGTCTCTCCAAAATCTAATCAATAAATGGTAGAGGAAAGTGATTTTCTTGGTTGCAGCATTCAGACACCTGTAATCGACACAAACGCGCCATGACGTGGGTACTCGGGTTGTGATCTATACTCCCTCCTCATTGGTGACCATTTGGATTCCAGACTTCTTCGGAACAACATGAAGCAGGGCCACCCACTTGGAGTCAGAAATAGGGTATATAAAGCATGCTTTATACCATTTCTCAATCTCTTTCTTAACTACTTCCCAGAGTTTAGGGTTTAGTCTTCTCTGAAATTCACAAGGTCTCATGTTATCCTCAACATATATTTGGTGCGAGCAGAGAGCGGTGTTAATCCAAATGAGATCCAACATTGTCCATCCAATGGCTTTGTGATTCTATTCAAGAACTTCAAGTAACCTGGACTCTTGTTTAGCAGTTAATGTCGAGCTAATGATTACATGAAATCTCTCTTTGGGTCCCATATGAAATACATACTTGAGTGTAGGAGGAAGTGGTTTCAGCTCAAGTAAATCTGAATCATCGATTAAGTCCAGTTGAATGGCATTTGAGTTTGGCTCTGTGTTGATGATAGTGTATCAACCTGCGATGCGTTGGCTACCAACTCTGATGAAAGGTGAGTCAGATTGCAAAAGTAGTGCAGTAATTCAGCCAAAGTCATGTCCGACTCGTCATCTATGTCACTTGACTGTCCCGAAGAAGATGGGGCTGACAGATTCAAAGGGATCTCTAAGTTGTCAAGGATATAGGCATATGTGTCTTTTAGTGAATCATGCAACACCTGGCAAACTGCATTGTGCACTAATTTCTCTCCAAATGAGAGGGTCTTGCTATGTCCTGCTGAAGTCTGTCTACACATCCCAGCTTTGTTGATCATCTTGCAATCTGTCTCTGAAGACTCTGAGTACTCGGTAATGGATTCTGAGTAGGGTCTTTGCCATTTTATCTACTTCATCTCTAAGTTCACTTCTCCACCTGGAGATCTGAACTTCATCATTCATGTGCTATAGTGGAATGCTGCTCTAACGGTCCTCAAGAATGGTCGCCCAAGAATGATATGAGATTCTCTCCAATGATTGTGGGTTTCCATATCAAGGACGGTAAAGTCCACTTTTTACTTTTGCCTCTCAATCGAGATAACGACATTCTTCATTTCTCCCTTAGGTCTCTTCATTGACTGATCTGCAAATTGGAGTAGAGCTGATGATTTTCTGAGTGGTCCTAACTCCAATTTGTAATATAGTGCTAAGGGAAGAAGGTTGATTGAAGAACCATTATCTATAAGTGTACGTGCAAGTGCAATATCGTCAATATGGCTCTCCACCTAATGAGCACCAATATCTCTCTTTTTCCTAGGTAGTTGTTGATTCTTAACATAATGAGTAGTGGCTACTGATAAGACATGAGTCTTCACATACTGATCTGGTTTCTTTCTGCGAGTCCTTGTAGGTGTGCATCCCATTTTCAAGTACTTCTGAAACACGCGATTGTTAGACACATACTATTCAAATAGCACTTTAACTGTGATGTTCTCTTGACAAAATCGTGCCATTTCTGGGTCGTCTTAATGAGTTTTCTTAGATTTACGCTTTCCTCCCATTAGAGCATAGGGAAAAGGAATAGAAGCAATCGAGATAGGGGATGAAGAATCTGAATCATAAACAGAAACATCATTCTTAGATTTAATTGAAACATAGTTCTCATTAAATAATTGTTCATTCTTCAACTGAAAGTTAAAATCTAGATTGTCTTCAACAGGGTGTGGAATTGATGATGAAGGTGAATTTGCCACAACCGGAGGTGCACGGTCCTTTGTAGACTCCTTGGTGTTCTCATGCTTATGTTGCACTGGTGTCCTCTTCTCTTTCCCTCGATTATGAATCCTCGTTCTTTGTTGATGGGGAGGAGAAAACGGATGCCTCTCCTCCTGGTCCTCCGAAGTCTCGTCAGGTTGAGCTTCAAGGATGACTCTATCCACTCTCCTTGCCCGATCAGGCACGATCACGGTCCTTCCACTCCTGAGTGACATAGCATTAATATTGTCAAATGAAAGAATCTCATGTTCAGATATAAGAGAGTCTGAATAGTATACATGACCAAATTACTGAGATTGTGATTTGTTCAAGCTATTGGGGTTAGCTTAAACTTGGGCTGGGAGGGAGGTAGATGGGGCAGACTGCTCGTCTCTCCAACGTGATAGGTGATTGACATCCACCCATAAATCTTGAGTTTCATTCCGATAGGAACGAAGCTCCTCGAGAATATGCTGCTGAATATCTTTAGGTCCCGACGAAGAGGTGTAATGCTGTGAGGAAGACGGATGCGAAGATTGACCCTGGTGGTCCTGGTACTATTGATGTTGTCTCTACTGCTAGGGTAACTGCTAAGATTATAGGCCCTGCTAGCTTGCTTTGTATTGGCCCTGATGGTCGTACTGTTGTTGCTGCCTCTGCTAATGGGAGGGATAGGAATATGTGCTATGATGTGTTGGATAGGGTGTAAAGGTGAATGTCGTGTTGTAAAAAGTCGATGGATGTTGGTATGACTGACGATCCCCTGTATTTCCCTATCGAGCAAGGTCCTGTGTATACAAAACATCATTCACTTCCCACACTTGGGGAGGCTCCTCCTAGATTGTCTCAGCTAATGGTGTATGTTGTTGGAAGATTTGGACATAGGATTGATCCTGAACCAAAAGCTGGGGTTGCCCTGACATCGGTTGCTCCTGAATGTGGTATACGCGAAGGATAGGAGCAGAAGATGCAGTCATGGCAGGTATCTTAATCTGGGATATCTTCTCAGTCAGCTCCTCTATCTGATTCAGAATCTTGGAGACTCTACTATCAAGTTTATCTATCCTCTTGTCGATCTGCTCCACAACTACTAATGTGTTTGCAATGATGCCCATGTCTTGGGAGGAATCAGCCACAACATGTTCCCCCCCCCCTTAGGTAGGAGTGTAACAGGGGAATCAGTATATGCCCTGCTGGCGATCTGTCAGTGGCTTGTCTCAGCCATATGCTCAAATACCTTCCAAACGGTATCTACTCCTCGTGATGTGTAACTGCCTCCATAGGCAATGCTCACTAAACCCTGCACCTTAGGGTTGAGTCCAACTTAAAGAGGCTGGACCAAGATGTTATCATCCATACCATAACACAGACACTTCTGTAATAGTTCCTTGAACCTATCCCATGCTTCATAGAAATGCTCACTATGAAGCTGAGAAAACCTGGTAATGCATCCTCATCTTATTAGTTCTACTCAAAGGGTAAAACTTCTTTAAGAACAGGTCCTTGAACTGGGTGTACAATAATCTTCTTTGCCTCCCAAGACAAAAGGAAGGACAGTGAGCCTGATATAATCCTGGCTAACTCTAGGGTCAAATGAGCTCAAAGTCCCTTAGGAATGCGTAGGATTCATCAGTGTCATTCCCATTTAAGTATGGCAATAAGTTCAAAAATTGCGGCTTCAAGTCATATTCGATTTCTGGTTCAGAGGGACTCAAATAATTTATCACTCTATACTACCCCGAATTGTATGCCACCTCCATTGGTGGGTCATTCCCAACATTCAATTGTCCTAATTGAGCTCAAAGTAAAGCTTGCTGCTACTCAGATGTTGTTAATCTTGCAAGTACCATCTCCATGGGATCCTCTTACTATTCCTCATCATCGTTATGTTTCTTGGGTGGCATCTTGTTTGAATCTTGTCCAAAACCTTCACCAACAAATAGGTTTGAATTAGACGAGGCTATTGATTTTAAATCAACCTCACCAAGACGAAGGTCTTCCTCGATGAGTAGGGAAGTGAGGAATGGGTTGGTGTGTGACAATCCTCGAATTGAGTGATCCCTAACTCAAGAGAGTCATAAGTCCAGGGTGGTCCAGAAAGTGAAGGGACCTTGGAAGATGTACTCTTTGGAGGTTTCAAAGATGGGTTCGCAAAGTTCGAACAAAAATCCCCCAACTAGTCATCTTCGATGTAAAAAAGGATCGAAGTTTGAGCCCAATGTGAAGGAAGAAGTGATAGGAAAGGCGCTGAGAGCGCAGTCTTTAAACACACGTCTTCTGAATACAAACACAAAGCAAATATCAAATTCACCAACTGAATGCTGTGAAGGACGCAAAAGTCCAGCCAATTATCTTTTCAATTTTAGTTGGCGATAATATCAATCTTGAGTCCTTAATCGAGCTGTTAGGTGCCGGAAATTTTCTTAAAGATTGTCTTGAATTCGTACGGCTAGTTGCATCCACTTTCATCTAGTATGGGTATAAGTCCAGAATGTAAAATGACAACCCATGTTACTTTAGGATGGTACCAATCGGGTTGTCCTTTAACCATCCACTCTACTAAGGGAGACCATCATTCCCTCACTGAGAAGTAGCTAGATATTTTTAGAATCAGTAGTCTGAATGAAGAATCCAGGGCTTTGCTCCATCCTAAAAGTGTGTGTCCCTTACTCACTCAGAAAGATAAATAAGTCCAAGGATAGGGTTATTCTCTCGTAAAGATTCTTGATTTTATGGGTTAATTAAAGTCGTCCTTGTTTAGCAGTTCCAATTTTAATTAGGTGATCATTGAAAAATTAGGTGAGCACAAATGCACGTCTCCTGTTCAATCTTGACTTCCTTTAAATCTTAAGTGGCATAACATGAGGGAGAAAATTCTGGAAAACTGATGCACACGGGAAACAATGATGAATGCTCAATCAGAAGACTTATAGTGATTCCTCGCAATCTCCATGTGAGATGTAGTGCAACAATTGAAAATTTATTCTAAATGAATGCAAGCCGACAAAAACCTCACCTAGCAGAAAGTTCTATTAGACAGGAAGAAATGGGTTGAATTTTTGACTAAATTTAATGATCTAGACTGTGTCTCAGTTAGATGTGCACTATGGGTCTAGATTCTACGAGCATAAACACTGAAATCCTAGAAGCTATAATAGTTGTTTGCAGGTCTAACCTACGAGTCACTCAAGTCAGGCCTCACCCTCATCGGAGAGTGAAACAGGCCACGACACACCACAAAAAAGAAAGTTTGAGCTTGTTACACATGCGAGAATCCAAACAGAAATCGCTGCAAATAAGAAATTAATAAAAAAATAAAAATGCTGAAAATAAATTTTAAATTATACACTCTCTCATGACTCGACTCGATCTTAATTTTTATGTGGCTTTTCAACGAGCTATCTAGATGTGTCAGTATCTAGAAAAACCTCTCCACGTTCGTCGAGTACCTTACACAAAAATAAGAGAGAATGTAAGAGAGTTGACACAAAAATTAATCAAAATAAAGAAATAAAAAAATAAAGAACATAAAATAAATATTATAAATAAATAAATGATGGGAAATAAATGGAAAATGTACAGTGGCAAGGTTAGTGGTTAGACTACCCAAATGTGTGGAAAGCCTAACACTATTTTTCTAGACAAAAACCTAAGTTATTTGCCTCCCCGACAACGGTACCATTTGATGATCCCGAAATTACTCTATATTAATTCTCATGAATTCGATGTATCGATTCGATGCAGTCGGGAAATTATAGGTCAATAAAAAATAACCACACAATTGGATGGATTAATTGATCAAGCACAATGTGGTTGTTGTTTATTTAACCTAGGAAAGTCACATGGTCGACTCAAGGAAGCAAAGGAACGACCTAGGTTAAGTCTATCAAATTTAATGTGTGGTTTTCGAGGTGGATTTTTTTTGTATTTTTTATGCAATGCAATTGTGGCCAATTTTAAGGACTAAAATATGATTTTCAATTAGATGGAGTCTGAAAATTACAAAACTTATCGAGATGTGAATAATGATGAAATGAATGCATTGTAATTTATTTTAGAATTTTCTAAAACAATATGAATATTTAATGATTAAAATGATGCACACAATGTAACTCTCAATAATTAATTATGCTAAATATGAAACCTACTTATTTTTATGGGATAAATTATCTAAGATATATCACTATATGATCTATCTCAAAAAATATGAACCCTGAAATGTGAAGTTTTGTACCTATCAAAAATTGATTACTTAGAAACATAAAATAATGTTTCTAAAACAAAATAGGAATGCAAATGTGATGATTTTTGGTCATAAAAATAATATAACTAAATCTAGGAATTGTGATTTTTTTGGCAATTTTTCGAGCAGTAGTTAATTTAATATGAATTTCAGAGCATCAGTTGGGAAAATATGTACTTTTCCATGAAAAGAATTATTATTAAATAACCACATATAAGAAAATATGAATCAAGTGCCACAATGTAGAGAAATAGTTGATGAACGATGTGTCAATTTTTGAATAATATGATGATGCAAAATTAAGGTTCAAATTACGGATGAAAGATAGGGTTCTAAATAAAGAATAAAATAAAAACTGTGCGCAAGGGCACGGCTATGATACCTCCAAATCGGGGGGTTTCTGTACAATTTGCCAAGCGGTCACTTACGTGGTACGTGACCCTTGAGCGGCGGGAACTGTTCTGAAAATGAGGCGGACTTGGAGGGTTGGTCAGCAAAATTACCACCCCTCATGCATGGAGCACGTGAGGTGGCATTTGTTCTTGTGCCCTGGTGGAGGGAGGGGTACAGGGGCCCTTGGCCGAGGCGATTGGAGGTGACCCTCCAGGGACTGAAGCGAAGATGATGGTCCCCCTGGTGGTTGTCGAGATGGAGGGGGAGTGTCAGTTGAGTCATTCCTCCGACTGACGTCAAAGAGCGGAGAGAGGAGGGCTTGGTCGGTGAAGTGTAGCTCGAGGAGACCGACGATGAAGGCAGAAGGGCCGACGACAATACCTCCAGCAGGAGGCTAAGTCCATGAAGTGAGGGCTGACGATTCCTTGAAAGAGGAGGAACCCCAGGTGCATCGATGGTCGATGAAGGAGACTCCTGGCTCCGGTCAGGAGGCGGCAATGATGAACTGAATGCAGAGTCGGCATGTTGTCTCCACTGTGAGGCGAAGCAGGTGGTCTGTCGATGAAGAGCGAGACAAGCTTCTAGGAGGGGGCAATTGGAGAGCTCGATGAAGGTGCTTTGTTTGTCGGAGAAAAAGACAAGATCGGTTGGTGTTGGAGCCTCCTGCTCCAGGTGGGTGCGGTTGACGTCGAAGCGGTGCCAGTCCCCCTTGGAAGAGGAGGTGGAGCCTAGTTTCGATGTAGAGGACGTAGGTTCCATGATGGAATTTGACGATCGAAGAGAGGAAGATATGAATGCCACGTCGCAGAGGCGCATATGGTATGCGATGGATCAGGATGTGATGTGCGGTGGAGTGGTAACGAAGGTGAACAGAGACGGTGAAGGGGATGGTGAAGAAGATGAACAATGTTGAGGATGTATCTAGGAGTATGATAGCTCGACGTCTTGCAGTCGGAGCAGTAGATAGCTTCGGAGGAGGAGGATGCGGCGAGGTGCTCTATCACCTCGGATCATGCCACGTCTGCGGGAGATCCTTCAGAGAATACTGGAGCTTTCGACGGAGCTGTCACCTCGACTGGAAGTTGGGGCTCCTTCGACGCTTGAACGACGGATGATCCTTCAAGGAGAAGCGACGGTGGGTCGTATAGGGTTGTGAAGGCGGTGGAGCTCGTCGGACTGAAGAGGAGGAGGATAAAAAATGGGAAGAGAATCGACGATAGAGATCTGACGAGATATGCGGGTGGTCGAATCTGGAAGGGTGGATGATTGGCGAGCGTGAGATATGAGTGATGGCCGCGGCTGTGTTTGGAAGGTGGCCGGATTGGGGAAACGATTGGCAACGATGAAAATTGGGGAAGTTGACGAAGGTGGAAGAAGGAGGAGGGAGGAGATGAGGAGCAGTGGCTCTCCGATCGGTCGAGATCGTACGGTCACAATCGTGCCACGCGACGGCGCCAGGAGCTGCCATGTGGCGCTCTCAAAAAATCGAAAATAAAAATTCAAATAAAAAATCAAAAAGAAATAACAAATGACATCAGATCAAAAATTTTTCTTACACGTAGGTTGTTTGTTTCGATGAGATCTACAACTTTCACGAAGAGACCAAAATCAAAATAGGTCATTTGCGTGAAGTGGCATTTTTGGTGGTAATCTATGTATATATAATACTGTAATTTTGTATTTTGTATTTTTTTTGTCATTATTAAATAATATAAAAATTGAAATAAAATCAGATAAAATAAATAACAGATATTTACACATTATTATTTTTTGGGGATTTTTAATAATTAAGAAAGTGAGGAAATAAAATACGTAGGACTTATTGTACAGACTCTTAATGAGGACTCAGATACAGTTAGTTTTTTGACTTCAAGCTCATTTTGGTTTTGGATTTTTACATATTTTCATAAAACGTTTGTCAAAGAAAGTAAATGAAAAAGAAATAAAAGAAAAAGAATTAATTATGTACATAAAATATCAAGTCAAAATACAAAATGTACAAAAGAGGTTCAAAATCCAACTTTTACATATGAAGTCTGATTCTTTTGAACTTGATCTTGTTTTGAAGATAATTGAATGTGCATTAATTCAAAAGTGAGTAGGATTGAATTGGACACTGTATGAGAGAGATATCAACGTTTTAGTCCGTCTGTCCTGAAATTAGGATTTTGTTTTATTTGCCACTTACTTTTGTTAATGATTTTTTGTATTCTTGTTAGTGATATGTACACAATGTAGTTGGCTTCGAGTGATTTGGAGTTAGAATGAATTAGTTAAAAATCAAGGAAGTTAGCTATTTTACTGGTCAATTTTACTTTAGAGTTTTGGCTTCTCATTTAATACCATGATTAATGATAAAATGTGAATGTTATTTACACATGCATGTATGTTAATTATGCAAGATAAATGATTAAATGCAGATCAATTTTGGGGAACTGAGCTTAATTAGTCTCTTTTACAGTGATGAATCACAGATTCATCACCTCTACCCTTGCTAACATATACTTAGCACAACACCTCTCGTTGCACCATCGATGATATTGGACTTGAGTATATCTCAGAACATACATCGAAACCCCCCCGCAAACTACTGGCTTCCCCCCTTTGATCGGTGTATCTTTCCGCATCACATCGAGGAAGTTTTTCCAAGGTTTTTGGGTTGCAGTTTAGAAGAATTACACAAATATTCTTTCCCTTTCCAAGCACCCACCACCTCCATACTTAAGAATTTCTCCCCCCAAACCATCTTTTCTCCCATGCTTTATCTCTTATCTCAAGCTCGATCTCCTCAGTGAGTTTCGTCCGACCTTGGACCTCAAGCTCGATCTCCTCTAGGAGCTCCATCCATATCTTGAACCCAGCTATCTTCTGGTGACCTCCCTGACAACGGATGATAAAGGCAATTGTTGCTACCTAAATCGTTGCTAATGGCATAATCACCAATATATCATTTGTCGAAATTTTAAAAATTTATAAATCCCCAATAATAGATAATATTCATTGTTATATATTTAACATATAAATGATACAATGATGGATTCCAAAGTATATATCACTATATTACCCATCCATAACTGTTCTTGTAGAGATAGTTTCTAGTATTAATAATTGTTTATGTACCTTGTTTCTATTTCTCTCTTCTATTTAGACATCCATGTAATTTACCCTTAAGGCCTCTCCCTATATAAGAGAGCCTAGGGTTTTTCTATGAATCATAACGAAGACTCCTTTCTTCTAACATGGTATCAGAGCCGCCTTAGGGCTCTCCTCCCTTCCCCACCCGCCGCCCCTCCTCTTTTCTCTCGTCTAGCCGCTGCCAGCGGCCTCCAGCGGCACCCAGCGCCCTCCCCAGCGGCCCCCAACCGCCCTTCCCAGCGGTACCTAGCCGCCAGCGGCTACCAGCCGCCCTCCCCAGCGGCCCCGCCGCCCCTACCAGCGGCACCCACCCGCCCTAGCGGGCCCCCCCGCAGCCCTAGCGGCACCCGCCTGCCGCCTCCAGCCGCCCCAGCAGCCCCTTGTAGCCCCAGCGGCACCCCCATCTGCCACCGTAGGGCTTCCACTGGCCTCCAGCAGTCCATAGGCGTCGTTCTCGAGGCGATTCAAGGGTTGTAAGCTTCCTTGGAGGCGTGCCCTAGACCCCTCTTCCTCCGGTTTATGGATTTGAGTGCGTAAAAGTCTACACACGTACTCAAATCCGATGCAGTTGGTGTAGACGTTCATCACAGTGTCTATTCTCCCTTCGTCTTCTTCGAGCAGCAGTATGTCAGAATCGAAAGTCGATTTGCCCTCCACCGGCGCATTCAAAGGTCCGGCGCCAATAGTGAAGATGGACGGGTCTAACTATGAGCTATGGGCTATGCAGTTCATGAGCCTCATGAAATCAAATGGTAAGAAACACATTCTTACCGAGGATGAGCATGCGGAGAAGACAGGGATCTATGCCTCATGGGAGGCCGATGATGCTTACGCAAAAGTATGGTTGTCTGGTACTTTGACGATGGAGATAGCTAATGATGTCCTCCATCGGCCCACTGCTAAGGCAATGTGGGACATCCTTGCTGCTACGTATTCGCAGGTGCGAAATGAGACAGAGATGTTGCAGCTTCAACATGACATCTTTACGATGAAGCAAGCCGGCAGACCTCTCCATTCTCTATGCACATCCCTAAGAGGGATGTTCGAGAAGCTATACAGTACCATTCCTCTGACTGCTACTCCGGAGCAGCAGAAGACGTTCCGGAACGCCACCATGGTGGGCGTTCTACTTGCTGCTCTCGACCCTGAGTATGATGCTGCACGGTCACAGATTCTAGCAGATGCAGTCATTCCTCCAGTGGAGGATGTCTACAGGAGGCTCAGACGCATTCCAGTTTCCTCCAGCTCTTCTACTCCACCCCCATCTGCGATGGCAGCTTTGCGGGGGAGAGGTGGACCACCTTCTGGGCGTGGTCGTGGACGTGGCCGTGGACCTCAAGGAAGAGGCGGTCACGTCAGTCAGATGTGCTCGTATTGTCACAGAACTGGACACTCAGAGGAGACATGCTACTCAAAGCATGGGTTCCCAGCATCGGCACGGGTTGCAGAGCATTCACAGTCTCCATTACCATCTATTGCAGATCATAGATTTGATGAACTCGTGGCCCGTCTCCGTGATATTATGCCACATTCTTCTGGTGATTCATCTGGTGGCTCTTCAGATATTGCTGCCACAGCCTCTGCCAGTTCATCCGCCGCAGCCAGTTCCTCAGGTAGATCATCAGCCCTCATACCTTCACATGATATACCTGACTGGGTTATAGATTCCGAAGCTACACATCATCTGTGTCGAGATAGAGGAAGAATACAGGCCTACAGGGCTATTCCTCCAGGTCGCTCAGTACAGATAGCGGATGGTTCCCACTCACCCCTTGTTGGCCAGGGGGAGGTTTTCTTATCCTCCACTATGCAACTACAGAATGTTTTACATGCCCCTGAGTTCTCACTGAATTTGCTGTCTATTAGTCAGATTACAGAGGATTTGAATTGTCGTGCTATATTTGACCCGTCTTCTCTCATTTTTCAGGACATACTCACGGGCAAGGTGATTGGCTGTGGCTCTGAGCAGAACGGTTTATATCGGCTGGTTCGGGAATCCTATGCTGGCGTCTCCTCTCACTCCGTTGGGCCAGTCTCACCTTACATTTGGCATCTTCGTTTTGGTCACCTTCCGCTCCAGAAAATGCGCCATCTTCTGCCCCAGATCTCTCCAAGTTCGTCGTTTCGTTGTGAAACATGTCAGTTAGGAAAGCATCACAGGTCGAGCTTTCCAGGTCGTCAGAGTAGGAGCAGTAGCTCCCCTTTTGAGTTGTTACATATAGATATATGGGGTCCGAGTCGTGTTCCCGATCACCAGGGGCACAGGTTTTATCTTGTGGTAGTAGATGATTTTTCTCGTGTCTATTGGGTTTTTCTTCTGAAGAATAAGTCTGAAGCAGGAGATGTTATCAAAAATTTGATTAATGAAGTGCAGAATGTTTTCTCTTCGTCAGTCAAATATGTTCGGACTGATAATGCCCTGGAATTTTGTACGCGTTCTCTTTCTCAATTTCTGTCATTCAAGGGTATTATTCATCAAACCACCTGTGCATATACATCCCAACAAAATGGTGTGGCGGAAAGAAAGCATCGCCATCTCTTGGATATCACTCGTACCTTGTTGATTCAAAGTTGTGCTCCTATTTCTTTCTGGGGGGATGCTGTCCTTACTGCATGCTATCTGGTCAATAGAATGTCGTCCTCTGTCCTTGGAGAGAAGATACCCATTTCTCTTATTTTTCCAGACAAGGAGCTATTCTCACTGCCACCACGTGTCTTTGGCGCTGTGGCGTTTGTCCATCGTCTATCTCCTGAACTTGACAAGCTCTCTCCAAGAGCAGTCAAGTGCGTCTTTGTTGGGTATTCCAGAACCCAGAAGGGATACCGGTGTTATGATCCTACAACCAACAGGTACTTTGTTAGTGCGGATGTCACTTTCTTCGAGTCGGTTATGTATTTCTCGCCAGCTGGGGACAGAATGGTACCATCCACCACCACTTATGATATTTATGTTCCACCACCACCTGCTTGTTTTTCACCTGAGTCGTCTCCTGTGTCAGTTCCTATGCCAGCACCACCGCCACCACCACCTCCACCTCCACCCATTCCACGGCGAATCATATCACCATTTCCTAACCACTATACGCGTCGGTCAGGTCCCGCTCAGACAGCAGATCAGCCAATCACTACGCCTCAGGTATGTTCAGATGATGTTACTACTGACGGGTCAGGTTCGGTACATATGCAGGATGACTCCTTACAAGTGGACCCAGATGATGATCTTGATGTTCCGATTGCTATTCGGAAACAGAGACGACAGTGTGCATCCTATCCATTTGCTTCACAGGTTTCCTTCCACCGACTCACAGGTGATTTTCAGAAGTTTGCCACAGCTTTGTCTTCCGTGGCCATACCACGGACATACCAGGAATCCTTGAAGAGTGAATGCTGGAGATTAGCTATGGAAGAAGAAATGGGGACCTTGCAGTCCCGTGGCACATGGTCTTTGGTCCCTGGACCTCCCGATGCATCCGTTGTGAGCTGCAAATGGGTCTTCACAGTCAAATATCATGCAGATGGCACATTGGATAGGTACAAAGCACGCTTGGTCGCCCGTGGATTTACACAGACATATGGCATTGATTACATGGATACATTCTCTCCAGTGGCGAGACACTCGACTCTCCGTATTCTCCTGTCTGTTGCAGTGGTTCGTGACTGGAGCATTTCTCAGCTAGATGTCAAGAATGCATTTCTGTACGGGGACTTATAGGAGGAAGTCTACATGCAGCAGCCACCCGGGTTTACTGCTGAGGGGGAGAAGCATATGGTCTGTAGACTTCACAAGGCTATATATGGCCTCAAACAGAGTCCACGAGCGTGGTTCCAGAAGCTGTCCAACCTAATTGAGCACCAGGGATTCAAGAGGTCCAATGCTGATCATTCGTTGTTCGTCCAGAAGTCCTCGGCAGGTACGGTTGTCATAATGGTCTATGTGGATGATATTCTTGTTACAGGAGACGATATTCAGGGCATAGCGAGGGCGAAGGCATTCCTAGGTCGTCAGTTTGTTACAAAGGATCTTGGAACCCTAAGATATTTTCTGGGGTTGGAATTTGCAAGGAATGCACATGGTTTGGTGATGACACAACGGAAGTACATTACAGACTTCCTGGTTGAGACTGGTATGGATGGGTGCAAACCATCAAACATCCCCATGGACCCCAGCATGAAGTTATATGATGGTGATACTGATGAAGTGGATAAGAGGAGATATAGAGAGATGGTGGGAAAACTCCTCTACATTACTATAACCCGTCCAGACATTGCATTTGCAGTTAGCCGGGTGAGTCAGTTTATGGAGCAGCCCAGACAGGTTCACATGGATGCTATACACATGATACTGAGGTATCTGAAGTCTACTCCAGGGTTAGGGCTACTATTCAGAAAGGGTGCAGACTTATCCATCTCAGCGTGTGCAGACACAGATTATGCAGGATGCCCTAAGGATAGAAAATCAACCTCAGGGTTTGCAGTTTTTGTTGGAGGCTCTCTGGTTTCTTGGAAAAGCAAGAAACAAACGGTGGTGGCAAGATCCAGTGCGGAATCCGAATACAGGGCAATGGCCCAAGCCAGCACGGAAATGATGTGGGTTCGCTCCATATTAGAAGATCTACATGTAGCTGTACCTCTACCTATGAAGCTTCAGTGTGACAATCAGGCAGCATTGTTCATTGCCAACAATCCAGCTTTCCATGAGAGGACCAAGCATATTGAAGTTGACTGCCATTACACCAGGGACCTGATCCATAGAGGATTGATATCCACGGCCCATGTTAGCTCAGGAGATCAGACTGCCGATGTATTCACCAAGCCATTGCTCAGAGGACCTTTCCAGAGATGTTCATCATAGCTGAGCATGATCGACATCTATGCTCCACCTTGAGGGGAGTGTAGAGATAGTTTCTAGTATTAATAATTGTTTATGTACCTTGTTTCTATTTCTCTCTTCTATTTAGACATCCATGTAATTTACCCTTAAGGCCTCTCCCTATATAAGAAAGTCTAGGATTTTTCTATGAATCATAACGAAGACTCCTTTCTTCTAACAGTTCTTAGCCTCTTTGGAGACTGTTCACCTTTTTATCCGCGCCCTTAGCTTTTTTTTTAACCTCTGTCTATGGATTACACAAGTCGATACCACCGACTTGGAACCTAATGTTCTTTCTCCTCTCTTTCTTCTTCATTTCACAATGTAATTATTCCTCTGTCTATTAAAAAGTTACTCATTACTTGATTACTTGAATATGTAATCCAACTAAATATATTGAAAGTATATCAAAATTTTAAAATCTTCATTAAAAACAATAATTTTATGTGAACAATCTAGTCTCTTTAATGTATTTTAACACATTTGTAACACGAGTATATGGAGATTTTCAAAGACACACACGAACATGCAGATACGTGCGCACGTATATAAAATCTTTTTAAGTCTATATTCCTATAGTAAAGAATTTCAATTATTTTGACAACTACACTTAAACACATCTCTATTGAAAATACAAAAAATTAAAATTATTAATAATGATAAATTACTGCTCATTATTTTTATTAGAATGGTTACCTATTTACATGTACTTCAAATCTACTTAGTTTCGATTTTACCTTTCTCGTAGTTCCATACGTTTGGAGTTTCAAGTAAAGTTATTATTTTTTAACGACGTTTTTAGATATCGATACACACACTCTTGGGGATTCCCAGAGGCAGCCCCATCAACCCCTTATTTTTAAATGGGAAAAATGGGGCTGTCCCCACCACATTTTTCGCAATTTTTTTATTTTTTTAGAAAAATATCACCATGTATTTCATCCACATATCCCTCCTATATGTCATTCGAATTTCGTCAGAAACAGAGACTCCTACGACCTTCATCCAGACGTCATTTTTTTAACAGTCGCAGGATTTTTTAAATCGACCCTCTCTGGATGAGGGCCGTAGGAGTCTCTGTTTCTGACGAAATTCGAATGACATACATGAGGGATATAGGGGTGAATATATATAGCGATATTTTTCAAAAAAATAAAAAAAATTGCCCAATGGCTGCCCCCACCCCGTTTTTCGTAATTTTTTTTAATTTTTTTGGAAAAATATCACCATGTATATTCATCCCTATATCCCTCATATATGTCATTTGAATTTCGTCAGAAACAGTGACTCCTACGCCTTCCATCCAGACGTCATTTTTTTAACGATCGCAGGATTTTTTAAATCGACCTTGTCTGGATGGAGGCCGTATGAGTCCATGTTTCTGACGAAATTCGAATGGCATATAGGACGGATATAGGGGTGAATATACATGGCGATATTAAAAAAAAAAATAAAAAATTGCCCAAAAATGGGGTGGTGGGGCAGCCCCATCAATCCCTTTTTAAATATGCCACCCATAAGATTTGGATTATCAAAATCAATCAAGCCATAGATGATATTGCATTGATTAGAAAAAGGAGATAATGAAATGTGGGAAAGAAAGAGAGAGAAAGTTAAAAAAAATTAAATGAAAACATTTTTTAATTTTGAGCACCGGATTGTACCTTACTTTTAATTATTTTATGTTCATATATATTTTTGTAAGGGTAAAATGGGGTTGCTCCCAAGGGAGAGAGAACTTAGATCCCTCATCTCATTTTCTCCACATTTTTTAATTTTTTTTATAAAATACTTCTATGGATTTTCATTATTATATCCTTATATTATGTCACTCAAATTTTGTTCGAAACAGTGACTCATATGACCTCCATCCAGACGGAGTCGATTTCAACAATTCTGCGACCATTAAAAAATGATTTTCTAGATGGAGTCCGTAGGAGTTTCTGTTTCACACGAAACTTAAATGACATAATATAGAGATATAATGATGAATTTTCACGGATTCATTTTTCGGAAAAAACGAGGAAAGTAGAAGGAAGGAGTCAAGTTAACTCTCCTCCGAGCAACCCATTTTCCCATTTTGTAATTAAGAGTACTTAAATAGTTTTTTTTTTTTGAAAAGGACATTTCTAATAGATATATTTAAGAAAAAAAAGGATCGAGTCAACTCTCAATATTAAAATCAGATACCCACAATATCCTATCTCATCTTGTGCCCAACCACACATTAGATTATTTGTTTATCGACACTTCCCCTCCAACGAACCTTCCTTGAAACTTCAAAGCTATGGAAAACTCACTCTCCCTCTCTCTCTAAATTTCTTGAAACTTCAAAGCTATGGACACACACACACACACACTCTCCCTCCCTCTCAACTTGAAGGAATCTCATCGTCCCCAACTAGCTTTAGCCTTCAAGAAGAATGGCGCAAAAAGTGGTGGCAACGAGGTTCCTCGATATAGCCCTGTCGACGAAAGGTCAACTCTTCCACTCCTACCCCAATCACGAGCTTAAATGGTTGATCCGCAACGACCTCCTCGCACTTATTCGCAACTTTCCCTCCCTCTCTCTTCGTGCCACCACCACCACCCCTCCTCTCCTCGAGGCCAATGGGCTCCTTCTCACCTCCATGCCCATATATCTCACCATCACACTTCACTCCTTCCACCCCTTTGTCGCTCCCAGCGTCATCATTGCCCCTCTATCCCCAACGTCGTCCCCTTCTTGTCTTCACCCTTTCTTTGACCCCCTTACGGGAGCGACCACCACCCCTTACCTGCTCATGTGGCAGCACCCTAAGTCCAACCTAACCGCCCTCGTCGATAACCTCGTCAAGATATTCCAATTCTGGCCTATCCACTCCCCCAATCCCCCTCATTTCATCTCTGAGAGACGGTGCAACGCCTCTCGTAGGGAGGCATTAGATCGTCTCTCCATGATGCTCTTCTACGATTTGTCAGCCTATAGCTCCTCGACGTCGGAGGAGATGGAAGCCCTCAGGTCCATCAAGTCAATGCTTTCCAGTCGTGCCACCGCCTTGAAAGAAGCCACGAGGGACTTCGAGGAGGAGGTGGTGATGCTCAAGGAGAAGCTGGAAGAGGTTCAAAAGGCCACAAGTGCGTTGTCTAAGTGGTTAAGAGACATGAGATCGAAGGAGTTTAATGAAGACATGTATGTGGAGGCTTTTGAGGTTGTGGAAGATCTCGATTCTAAGCTAGATATGTCGAAGCTCTGTGCAGAGGCATTCAAGGAAGCGATGGAAGTAGCCGACGAGGCGTTGCAAAGTAAGGTTGTGGGGCTCGCGGAGTACTTGAGGGAGATAAGGGTGATGGCCAAGGAATATTTCCAGCATACAAAGGATCCTTCAACGTTTTGTTAATCCAACCTCACAGATGTACTTCAACGAATGTATAATATTTATGTTTCAGCAATAATAATAGTAAGTGACGCAGTTAGTATTTTCCTTAACAGTTATATTCATGTCTTAACACATCTTTTCAATATCAAATGATTGATTGATATCAAAAGACCTTGATGCAAATATAATAGTTAAGATAAACTAGCAGGGGAAATTAAGTGTTATAAATATTGTAACATTTTACAAAGATCGTAATTGTATTAGCATGATGGTTTCCTCGATAGAAATTAATCAGGGACGAAGTCATGATTGTTGGGTTGGGTGGCCAAACAAAATAGGAAGATTATATGTGCGTGTAGAGGGAAAGATTTTTACTTAGACGCAAAAATTAGCTTGACTTCATATCTTTAAAAATATTAAATACTTTTTGAACATATCATCATATTTTTGAATTATATGAAAAGAAACTTGAGTAATGAAATTACCAATAAACTTACTTCGTTGAAGTAAAACTTGGATTAAAAAAATTCATACAGATATTGACGAAACATATACAAATACAGATATTGACGAATATGAAAAGTATGTTATCGAGTCCTTAAAAATAAATACGGATCCAAATAGGTACCAATCGCATACGAATACTCTATATATTACCTTAAATAAATAAGCATCAGATGGGAATACAAATTATGTAAATATATGAAATACGCTTGTATTGTAATAGTTATACCAAATATGGTGAAAGAAGATATAAAATTAAGGATTTTTACCACTTGTGCCCTCTCTTAGATTCTACACTATCAGCTATGTCATTTTCTTTTTTATAATATCAGTTATGCCCCTATATTATTACAAAATCCACTATTCTACCTATTTGTAATATCAGTTATGCCCCTAGTTTGCCTTGATGGAAGGACAAAACTGTAAATTTCGTAATATAGTGCAATAATTAATATTACAAAAAAGGGAGGAGCATAATTGATATTGCAAAATCTAAGAAGGCTGCAAGTGATAGAACCCTAAAATCATATTATCTATGGTTAAAAATAAATTTCCATATATGTTTGTGTGTGTGTGTGTGAAAATAGATATTCTGATACAAATATAAATGTTTATGGATATCAAAATGATATCCTTATCCGTATTCAATTTAAAACGGATATATATATATATGGATGTAAAAATCTATATAAAACAGATACGGTAGAGGAACAAAAATGGTTGTATCTTTATCCATTTGCATCCCTATACTAGTCGGGCATTCATTATCATTTCCATAATCAAGTTTAATCTGCAACTTCTAAATATGATGAGTAATTAACAATCATGAATTAATTATCATACACCATACTTCTATCATTAGATCAATAGAAAAAGAATAATAAATTATAAAATATATTCGTTGATGTTGATACATGCACACTACCAAAGAACAATGAAGGTTAAATTAAATTAATAGAGCGGATGTCAAGACTGCGTGTTGAAGTGGTTGTGTCGAAGGTGCATGCCTTGTGGTGCAGGAAAGTTTCAGAATCTGACGTGTTGAAGTTGTTGAACCCAGAAAGTAGAAGATGCCAAGATTGTATAAACGTAGTTCTAGAATTTTGGAAATTGGGCTTGAAACGGGAGGAGACTAGTCCATCTTCGGCAATACAGAATTGCATATATGGAAATAAAAGGTTAAAAAAGAATAAGAAGCCACACTCATTGCCTCAAATATGATCAGATTTAGTCAAGATTTTTTTGTTTTCTTTTAATTTTGAAAGTTGCGTAATGTTAGGGAGTAGAGCGGAAAATCTTACATAAACTCCCCAAATTTAAGGAGGGTAAGGAGGGAAGTTGCGGAGGTATGGGAACGCCTAACCCCTCCTGTCCCCCCTCCCTCCATAACTAATGAACGTAATTACATAGAAATGTACAGTTGACAAACTCGTTTATACATGTGCCCATAACCATCGAGTGAATCATCCAATCTAATCATTACGATGAAAAAAAACTCAAGAAGAATAAAATTCAACTAATTTATCTCTTAACATAACGTAAAAAGGACTCATATAAATAAGAAAGCAACATTAAAGATTTAAGATATCCTTATTCCAACGGCTGGTTGTGACATTACGAACATTTTGGTAGAATAATAACCAAATACCACTATACAACATTAACAAACCTCTGTTACCTTTGTTTGTGCAGAAGTATCAGCCTATAAATATGCATACATCACCTCTGCGAAATAAGAAGCATTTCCTTATCCTTTCCATTTCTTCTCCTCTATCAACATGGTATTAAGAGCAGGTTGATTGTTTCCCCTTATTCGTCTTCTTTCATCATGTCTGCCTCCTCCATCAGAGACGCCTCCTCTCCCACTTCTCTTTCTCTTCCTCCAAACCTGATCACCGCCAAGCTAAAATCTACCAATTACCTCATATGGCGAGCATAGTTGTAAAAGTCCGCCGACTAGTCGAGTCGGACAGGGGAGGGGGTAGCTGACTCGTCTAGGCCTAGTCGGTTATTAGTCGATCAACCTAATTGCTTGACTGATTTTTATATAGAACTTTTTTTTATTTTTTTAAAGTAAATTTATTCTAATATGGTTATTGTTATATTTAAAATGAATTACTTCTTTTGTTTCATTATGATAGTATAGGAAATGTACAAACCTTATATAAGAATATGTGTATAAAATGATTTATATATTTAAAGTAATTAAAAATTAAAAATTGACTAATGGTCAACTAAGCCCGACTGCCAATTAATTTTTAGTCAATGACCCCGTCGACTGAGTATAGACTGCCAATTTCTACAACCTTGATGGCAAGCATAAATTGCTCCACTCCTTCATGCCTATGACCTCTTCATCCATGTCAATGGCACATCTCCAGCCCCATCTACTCATCTTGTTACTTCGACCGGGACAAATCCATCTACACAACTAGTCACTCCAAATCCATACTATGTTATATGGCGACGTAAGGATCAACTTATTTCGTTGGCTCCTTGCTTCCCTCTCTGAAGAAATCATTGCTCTGTGCGAGATAGGTTTGACACCATATTGAAACCGTGTTTGCTCAACAAACGAATACTCGCATCTTTCTTTTCAAAGCAGAATTAGCATCTTTTTTTAAAGGGGATGCAACTATTATGGACTATACAAACAGAGCTACATCCTTAGCTACTGACCTTGCCCTTGCAACTGGGAAAACCTTAGATAATGATGATCTAATATCATCATTGCTGAATGGTCTACCACCCTAGTAT
The DNA here is from genome assembly GCA_037367405.1 of Ottelia alismoides. Lineage (NCBI taxonomy): Eukaryota > Viridiplantae > Streptophyta > Magnoliopsida > Alismatales > Hydrocharitaceae > Ottelia > Ottelia alismoides. Next base: position 395,493 of record JAZKJV010004838.1, read on the forward strand.
TAGTCTGTTGTCACACTCATATCCTCAAAAGGACACTCAAAGAATATCTCTTGATGAGGTAATTACCTCTTTGCTTACTCATGAGCAAAGAATTCTCAGAAAGCAGCAATCCCAAACTATTTCCATCAATCATATATCTCGAATAAGGAGCTCTCCAAAATTCCAAGGTCGCATGTATTCCAGAAGTCAATTCAAGCACTCAAGAGATCGCATATTTTATCGCTTCCAGTCCTCTGATGACCAGCAAAATATCTGTCAGATCTGCAGGAAAGAAAACCACACAGCAAAAAGTCTATCATTTCTCTATAACCAGGATGCTCAGGCTAATCTTGGCATTACCTTCCCATCCTCTGAACATATGCAGTCAAATGAACTTTGGTATCCTGATTCTGGAGCTTTGCAAAAAGTCTGTTATTTCTCTATATCCAGAATGTTCAAGCTAATATTGGCATTACCTTCACTTCCTTTGAACATCTACAGTCAAATAAACATTGATATCCTGATTCTGGAGCTTCACAACACCTAGCTACTTCAATGACCAACTTGGATCTTTCCAAAAAGTATGTTGGGCTCCAAAAAGTATGTTGGGCAGTCTCAAAGCGAAAAGGCACGAATTGGTCAGTGGAAGTAGTGTGGTCAAGTTCGTTATGGGAAGTCTCTCCTAAGTCTGCCCTCTGCACTAAGGTGTCTATGGTGTAAATGCCGCGGATGTCATCAATACATCACCACACACAAGAAGGGGGGACTCCAAATCTATGTTGTTAAAGTCTTTCTCACCAAAGAGGAATCCTCGGGTCTCAGTCTCATCTATAATAAAGCAAACCTCTCTGATATCAGCATTATGGTCATAGTCCTCGGGGTCGGCTAACACGGGCACACTCTCATCAGATGCAAGTCTTTGGTCAGTGGTGGGTGCGGTGATCAAGATAATGCTCTCGTTGGCAGAACGAAAATATATCTCTCCAAATCCATCATCATAATGGCTCTCGCAGAGGCGAGAAAAGGTCATCCTAGGATGATCGGAAGATGCTCCACATGGGTGGAGGTCCCCATGGGAATGCAACAAAATCAGTTGTGAAGATCATGCCACTGGATCTGAATGATGGCGTTCCCTAGAATACACTTCGATCTCTATATTGATCCATCAGCGAATTGACAAATCATCCTGATTTTCTTGAGAGATCCAAGATGAAGAGATTGTACCAACGAGAAGGGTATTGTATTAATCGAAGCACCATCGTCAAGAAGAGTATGATCACAAGAATGGTCAGAAATGGTGTATCTCACGAGAGGTTTACTAGTGTATCCTTTCCTATAGAGTGGACAGTGGGTGATGGCATGGGCAGTGGCCATGGTGAGAAGGCGTCGTTCAGATCTGTTTTGTCGCTCTCTTTTCTTGGGTGGAGGTGCAGATAATTGGTTCATGACCTTTTTAAGTGAGACCTCGATAATATCATGAATAGTTGCCACCACTTCAGGGTGAGTTGATATTTTTTAAAGATTTTTTATCTCTTCCATACAAGGGAAGAGATCGGAATCAACATCTACACAAGGATGACTAAGAGCAATCCGTATAGTGTCATCCTTGGGGGCAAAGGTGGAAACTGTGGTGAATGAATTGATCATGGGATCTGACAAGGGTGCACTTTCCTCATAATCTGACTTGGCTTCGTGTCTCCCAGATCTTTTTTGTATTTTTAATTTTTTTCTCATTTTTTGTATTTTGGGTGATTGTAAGCTCTCATGGGTGTCCTCCAGTGAATCCATTTCATAGGAAGGTGAAGCAGTAATGTTGCTCTTATTTAGGCTAGTGATGTCATCTATCCTCTGATTCATTTGCTCCACTACTTGGGTCATGTATTCAAGAGCAGTATCCATAAGAGGTGATTCCAACAACCCAGTCTCGGGTGGGTGAGATGGTGGGAAATGTTAAGATGGTGGGTAATATGCAAAATACCTAAAAGTTTACAACTGAAATTCAAATTTTATAAACTAAATTACAATTAGAAAAAGCATCATGATTTGAATGCAAAATGCCTTGCTGATGTGGGGGGCCACGTGAGTTGAGCTGGTAAGGACCTAAATGTAATATTCTAAAAGCTCGAGGGTTCACTTGTAATTTTTATGGAAAATATATAATTACTTTAAATAATTATAGGACTAAATTCAAATACAATAAAAGGGGGTAGGATATGCAGTTTAGCCCCAATAGGTGCCCGATCCAGTTGCTCTTGATACTTCACTTGACACATGGCAGAATCTAAAACGGCTGGTACTACTTCGGCTTTAGACGTCTAGGATTAAACCCTTAAGATGAGATCTATGGTCGAGCTACTCCACAACTGACGGCTGCGAGATGATCTGAAGCTCCTCCCCATATCAAACGGTTGTTGCTATCTTCGAAGAACATGGAGGAACTCCTCCTCCAAGCTTCGATCCTCAAATTCTCCCTTTCCCGAGCCTCTTTCTCGATGTTGAAGTGGTCCACACACTCTATGGTGATGTTCGCAGCTGATTGAAGCATCAAAAAAATCCAAGACCTCAGGAAGAAGTCCTAGAAGTTTGAAGAAGACAAGGGCTCATGTAAGCCAAGGCTCGAAATCTTTGGGCCTCAAACAACCCCTTCAGGACGTGCAAAGATAATAAAAAGAATGGTGGTACGAGGATTGTGGGTCCTGGCTTTTATTTTGTGGAAAAACTACGTGGAAATGGAAGGGTCGGAGAGGTTCGACGATGGGCGGAGGGGAGGACCTCGACGGCTCAATCCAAGGGGTGTCGAGAGGATCTGGGTGGTTCGAAAGGTGGAGAAGCAAAGGGGCAAGGTAGTGGTGGTGGGTAAAAGTCAAAATCTGATGTCTGAAACCGTGGATGAGGTGGATATATACAAAAAGAAAAGTTAGAAGCAAAGTCCTCCTGATAAAATGGAGGTGGACTGGCTGGAGAGTAAGAAATATCCCTAGAGTCCGGATAAAAATACCTCCCACTAATCACCGCCAAGCTATCAGAGACGCCTCCTCTCCCACTTCTCTTTCTCTTCCTCCAAACCTGATCACCGCCAAGCTAAAATCTACCAATTACCTCATATGGCGAGCATAGTTGTACAAGTCCGCCGACTAGTCGAGTCGGACAGGGGAGGGGGTAGCTGACTCGTCTAGGCCTAGTCGGTTATTAGTCGATCAACCTGATTGCTTGACTGATTTTTATATAGAACTTTTTTTTTATTTTTTTAAAGTAAATTTATTCTAATATGGTTATTGTTATATTTAGAATGAATTACTTCTTTTGTTTCATTATGATAGTATAGGAAATGTACAAACCTTATATAAGAATATGTGTATAAAATGATTTATATATTTAAAATAATTAAAAATTTAAAATTGACTAATGGTCAACTAAGCCTGACTGCCGATTAATTTTTAGTCAATGACCCCGTCGACTGAGTATAGACTGCCAATTTCTACAACCTTGATGGCAAGCATAAATTGCTCCACTCCTTCATGCCTATGACCTCTTCATCCATGTCAATGGCACATCTCCAGCCCCATCTACTCATCTTGTTACTTCGACCGGGACAAATCCATCTACACAACTAGTCACTCCAAATCCATACTATGTTATATGGCGACGTAAGGATCAACTTATTTGGTTGGCTCCTTGCTTCCCTCTCTGAAGAAATCACTGCTCTGGTGGCCCATCTTACCACTGCGAGATAGGTTTGACACCATATTGAAACCGTGTTTGCTCAACAAACAAATACTCGCGTCTTTCTTTTCAAAGCAGAATTAGCATCTTTTTTTAAAGGGGATGCAACTATTATGGACTATACAAACAGAGCTACATCCTTAGCTACTGACCTTGCCCTTGCAACTGGGAAAACCTTGGATAATGATGATATAATATCATCATTGATGAATGGTCTACCACCCTAGTATTATTCTGTTGTCGCACTCATATCCTCAAAAGGACTGTCAAAGAATATCTCTTGATGAGGTAATTACCTCTTTGCTTACTCATGAGCAAAGAATTCTCAGAAAGCAGCAATCCCAAACTATTTCCATCAATCATATATCTCGAATAAGGAGCTCTCCAAAATTCCAAGGTCGCATGTATTCCAGAAGTCAATTCAAGCACTCAAGAGATCGTATATTTTATCGCTTCCAGTCCTCTGATGACCAGCAAAATATCTGTCAGATCTGCAGGAAAGAAAACCACACAGCAAAAAGTCTATCATTTCTCTATAACCAGGATGCTCAGGCTAATCTTGGCATTATCTTCCCATCCTCTGAACATATGCAATCAAATGAACTTTGGTATCCTGATTCTGGAGCTTTGCAAAAAGTCTGTTATTTCTCTACAACCAGGATGCTCAAGCTAATATTGTTATTACCTTCACTTCCTTTGAATATCTACAGTCAAATGAACTTTGATATCCTGATGGAGCTTCACATCACCTAGCTACTTCAATGACCAACTTGGATCTTTCCAAAAAGTATGTTGGACTCCAAAAAGTATGTTGGGCAGTCTCAAAGCGAAAAGGCACGAACTGGTCAGTGGAAGTAGTGTGGTCAGGTTCGTTATGGGAAGTCTCTCCTAAGTCTGCCCTCCTGACTAAGGTGTCTATGGTGTAAATGCCGCGGATGTCATCAATACATCACCACACACCAGAAGGGGGGACTCCAAATCTATGCTTTCGGAGTCTTTCTCACCAAAGAGGAATCCTCAGGTCTCAGTCTCATCCATAATAAAGCAAACCTCTCTGATATCAACATTATGGTCATAGTCATCGGGGTCGGCTAACACGGGCACACTCTCATCAGATGCAGGTCTTTGGTCAATGGTGGGTGCGGTGATCAAGATAATTATCTCGTTGGCAGAACGAAAGCATATCTCTCCAAATCCATAATCAATAATGGCTCTTGCAGAGGTGAGAAAAGGTCATCCCAGGATGATTGGAGGATGCTCCACATGGGTGGAGGTCCCCATGGGAATACAACAAAATCAGTTGTGAAGATCATGCCCTAGATCTGAATGATGGCGTTCCCTAGAATACACTTCGATCTCTATATTGATCCATCAGCGAATCGACAAATAATCTCGATTTTCTTGAGAGATCCAAGATGAAGAGATTGTATCAACGAGAAGGGTATTGTATTAATCGAAGCACCATCGTCAAGAAGAGTATGATCACAAGAATGGTCAGAAATGGCATATCTTACAAGAGGTTTACTAGTGTCTCCTTTCCTATAGAGTGGACAGTGGGTGATGGCATGGGCAATGGCCATGGTGAGAAGGCGTCATTCAGATCTGTTTCGTCGCTCTCTTTTCTTGGGTGGAGGTGCAGATAATTGGTTCATGACCTTTTTAAGTGGGACCTCGATAATATCATGAATAGTTGCCACCACTTTGGGGTGAGTTGATATTTTTTAAAGATTTTTTATCTCTTCCATACAAGAGAAGAGATCGGAATCAACATCTACACAAGGATGACTAAGAGCAATCCATATAGTGTCAACCTTGGGGGCACAGGTGGAAACTGTGGTGAATGTGTGTGTGATCATGGGATCTGACAAGGGTGTACTTTCCTCATAATCTGACTTGGCTTCGTGTCTCCCATAATCTTTTTTGTATTTTTAATTTTTTTCTCATTTTTTTGTATTTTGGGTGATTGTAAGCTCTCATGGGTGTCCTCTAGTGAATCCATTTCATAGGAAGGTGAAGCAATAATATAGCTCTTATTTAGGCTAGTGATGTCACCTATCCTCTGATTCATTTGCTCCACTACTTGGGTCATGTATTCAAGAGCAGTATCCATAAGAGGTGACTCCAACAACCTAGTCTCGGGTGGGTGAGATGGTAGGAAATGTGAAGATGGTGGATAAAATGCAAAATACCCAAAAGTTTACAACTGAAATTCAAATTTTCTAAAATAAATTACAATTACAAAAAGCATCAGGATTTGAATGCAAAATGTCCTGCTGACGTGGGGGGCACGTGAGTTGAGATGGCATGGACCTAAATGTAATATTCTAAAAGCTCGAGTGTTCACTTGCAATTTTATAGAAAATATATAACTACTTTAAATAATTACAGGACTAAATTAAAATACAATAAAAGGGGGTAGGATATGCAGTTTACCCCCAATGGGTGCCCGATCCAATGGCTCTTGATACTTCACTTGACACATGGCAGAATCTAAACTGGGGGTACTGCTTCGGCTTTAGACGTCTAGGATTAAACCCTTAAGATGAGATCTATGGTTGAGCTACTCCAAATCTGACGGCTGCGAGATGATCTGAAGCTCCTCCCCAAATCAAACGGTCGTTGCTATCTTCGAAGAACAGGGAGGAACTCCTCCTCCAAGATTCGATCCTCAAATTCTCCCTTTCCCGAGCCTCTTCCTCGATGTTGAAGTGGTCCACACACTCGATGGTGATGTTCGCAACTGATTGAAGCATCAAAAAAATCCAAGACCTCAGGAAGAAGTCCTAGAAGTTTGAAGAAGACAAGGGCTCATGTAAGCCAAGGCTCGAAATCTTTGGGCCTCAAACAACCCCTTCATGATGTGCAAAAATAATAAAAAGAATGGTGGCACGAGGATTGTGGGTCCTGGCTTTTATTTTGTGGAAAAATGACGTGGAAATGGAATGGGCGGAGAGGTTCGACGATGGGCGGAGGGGAGGACCTTGATGGCTCGATCCAGGGGGTGTCGAGAGGATCTGGGTGGTTTGGAAGGTGGAGAAGCGAAGGGGTAAGGTAGTTGTGGTGGGTAAAAGTCAAAATCTGATGTCTGAAACCGTGGATGAGGTGGATATATACAAAAAGAAAAGTTAGGAGCAAAGTCCTCTTGATAAAATAGAGGTAGACTGGCTGGAGAGTAAGAAATATATGTGGAGTTCGGATAAAAATACTAGCATGAATGTCAAGTCAAGATATGCGACAGAAAAGCACAAATGCCATAGAAGATCGAGTATGCACACAAATAAATACAAATATAAACAAACAAATTCCTCAATTCACCAACACAACACAATGATGACCGTGAAAATTCAATCTTTTTATCTTGTCAAATTTTAGAGTTAGGTGAATTTCAAAAAAAATGTATAAGCATGCAGGTAGGCCTAGGATTAGAGCAGTAATCCTTAGTGTGTACATGCCAAGTATAAAATGTTGAATACAATGAGGGGTTATTCTCCCCAAAACAATAATTTTTCTTTTTGATTTTAAGGTCAAGTAGAGTTAGCAGCCTCAATTTTATTAGTTATCACTTTTTGGATATTTTAATAAAAATGCACAATCCTAACGAGGTATCAATTTCTTTAGTATCTTAGGTGGTCAAAATCAGAGGGAGAGAGTTGGAAATGCAATACAAGCGTAAATCAATGATGTATGCTTAGATGGAGATGCTCATCTTGCCTTCAGCTCTCTTCATGCAGGATACTAAGCAGAATTGAAACCTACTCTATATGCAATGCAAGCCGATGAAAGTGCCCTAGAAACAGAAGTTGTTATTAATGTGAAGCACAAGAGTTGACTATCTAGAAAAGAAACTAAAGGTCCGATCTTGGAGACTCCTCAGTGCCCACCATAATAGGTCCTGCAAGTGTTGTGTGGAGTCTCTCGCAAAGCATAGTTTCAAATCCAAATAACCAACAATTAGATTTGACTAGATCCAAGTGTAATTATTGGTACATGCAATTTTAGTTAGGGATTTGGACCTTAATCTATCGAGCAAGCAAGTCCTAAACTAGGGCTCGATCACACAAATCATATAAAAGGACAGGCAAAAAACTCAAAACACATGAAACAAAGAAAAAGAAAAGCGATAAAAAGATGAAAAATACGACGAGGCCCTCAGGTGAACGGACACCCGAGCATTGGACCTCATGAAGTGAAGCATTCAACGTCCACAACTATTACCATTTATTTTACAAAAATAAAAAACTCTCTCGTTAACTAAAATAAAAAATGCTAAAGAGTGATTGCTCCTCTTCTTCTCTCTCTCTCTCTCTCATGCTTGCTCCTAGTTGGCTCAGGTGCGTCAACCTCCTAAGAAGTCATCATCGTCGTCCAGTACCTTGCAAGGAAAAGCAACAAAGAAATAGGTGGTCAGAACAGTCAAATAAATATAAAAAATAAATAACAGAAAAAGAAGAATAATGTACAAAATTAATGTTACACTCTGTTGCTCCCCGGCAACGACACCATTTGATAGGATGTATTTTTGCATTGGTCTGCTAATCAATACAATTAGCAATCACTGCATGACCAAGTACGACTGTAACTAAAAATCAACCCATAGAAAATTCAAGCGATAAATGTCAGTAAGTTAAAATTTATTATAACTCTACTATAGATGTGTATAGGTGTAAGTATCGTAGAGTATCGAATACAAGGAGCAATACATGTAGCACTAATTATTATTTATAAAAAAATAATAAATAAATAATAGAATAAATTACACAAAAGTCCCTGAACTATACACCATATTTCAATGCAGTCCCTAAACTTTAAAAAGTAACAAAAAGGTACCTAATTTATTATTTTGGTCACAATATACTCCTTCTTCAACGGGAGAAGGAGACGTATGTTTACTAATGGAAAGTTTGGATGAAATTACCCCTGGAAAAATCTCTAATGAAATTTTCCCCAAATCCTACTGACATTGTCCTCACAACTGCTCCCACCTTTCTAAGGGCTCCGAGGTTTAGGGTGGCGATGGAGGTGCAAAAAGGGTCGATGGCTTGTGGGGGTTTCGAGGTGCATGAACGGTGGCGGTGCGTAAGGACTAGGCAGTGAATGTGCTGAAGGATATTGAGAATCCTCAAGCGCATCACGGAAGCGTGACGATCGCATCGAATACGATCGGGGCGACTAGTCGTACTAGTCGCAAGGTGCAGCGGAATTTAAAAATTTAAATCAAACGATGAAACCACATGATCACGAGAACACTTCTTGGATTATTTCATCAAACCACAGAGTGTAAGGAATACCTTTGAAGCGTGGTTGTGATCGCGAGATCCCAAACATGAGATCCTCCTGTCTCAAGTCCGATCCACGAAGAACGCACTTGCGGGCACGATGATGAGTCGCGTCCCTCACGCAATCCTTGATGAAGATCCAAGCAATAGATCCCCTGATTTCGTCAAGCGAAATCCGTCGTCTTCCTCTACAGCAAGTAGCCACAAAGAAGAAGGAGATCCTCGAGTCGTCGAAGGCGAAGGTGAGAACTTCTCTCCTTTCCCAACAATGGTGGTCGGTCACCCTGTGGAGAGAGAGGGAGAGATAGCACGAGAATGAGAGGGAGAGAGAGAAGTAGAGTAGGCATCTACTTGGTGTAGCATTCATGGGCTAAGGCTACCCTCTTTATATATTAGTTTGGGATCCAATGGATCTCAATCCATGGCTCTCATGGATCCAACGGTCATTGTAATCCAAGAGCCATCCAACGGCTATGATTGTTGTTGGTTAAAAACCAACAACATTAATTTATATTAAATTAAATATATGTTGAATTATTATCAACATCATTTAATTAACATAAATTAATTTATCAAGAGATAATAAGACAACAAATAAGAGGAGACAACAACCCCTCCTAAAATCAAGGAGGCGTCACCTATGACTAAGTCATAGGTGACGCCACCTATGATTGTTGGTGGTTTTATCTCCTTTTATTTATATTATTATTTCTTAATTATTTGCAATAATTATTATTGCAATAATATCTACCAAATTAATTCCAAATTAATTTGTGAATATTTCAATCATGCCATTGAAAAATATGTGAATCATATTCACATCCCAAACTAATTTGTAAATTACATTTCCAGTTAATTAACTAATGTGGATCCAATCCACATTAATAATTAAAAAATGCTATTTACAATATTTCTCTCTCTCTCTCTGATATATTATAAATCCCATTTATAATATACACAGATATTCTGGATAGCACTATCCATGATCTGCTTATCCTTGATAATTAAATCCTATTTAATTATCTTGGATAATCATTCTCACAATATGAATCTTATTCATATTATACTTGATAATTAAATTTCATTTAATTATCAAAACCTTCTTGCTTGGATACTAAATTCATTCCTTCAAGAATAATGTGCCTTCTCCGTAGATACTTGGAGATAAGGATAGGGTGATTGTACTGTTCCACGTATAGTGACTTGAATGTTGAGATCTCATCTCAAATCCAGATCTAACGGACCTCTCATAGATGCTTGATTAAATCAAGTCCGTATACTTAATCTTCGCATTGCATCTGAATCACATTCAGATCAATGTCCAACACTTGGACTAAGATCAAGTTACTTCTCTCTTGAGAGGAGTCACTAAAATCCAGACCTGTTTCATCACTCCCTCGGACTGGAAGCGTCATAGTTATACAATCGTTTATGATCACATCACCCTCAGGTATTCCCAATACCTGCACATCCTGCATAATGGAAGACCAATGATTAACCTGAAGATGAAGATCTATTTTATGTTGTCTTCTTCATGGTTTGATCACCAAGTTTCTCAATCTTGGTCATTGGGATTTGGTATCGATCATATGCTTTCCCAAAGCATATATCATACCTTCAAATTCTTGTCATGCTTCTAAAGTACGACGACCATGCATGGAATTTGATCGATCCCAATACCTCATGAGTGAGCTCATGTCTTCCGGATCACAAGTGAACCTGTATGATCCCTTTGAGAGATCGTATTACTCATATGCCCTTATATGCACACCAGTTCGTCGGTATATAGACCTTGGTTAGGTCATCAACCTACTGGTCTGTCAAATGTACACACTCAGACATATAGTAACACATCTGTCTCCGATCAGAGGAAGTGTGCCTATGCTGTGACATCATTCAACATAGGACTTAGGTTATCTCGATCTTGCTAAGTCAACCCATTGACCTAACTAATCTGACACCTCCGAATCACTATTACATGCAGAGGACCTGCATCAAGAGGTCGATCAGATATCAACCTATGTGAGAAAGGATTGCCATCTCCTACTCAGGCTGGAGATCATCTCTTAGTAATCATTTGACGGTGCTTGATGAGTCCTCTATCTAACCCATTAGATATTCATCCAAGCACCAGCCTCTATGATTCAATTATTGAATCAACAGCTATATGATCATCAAGATGGTCATGGTACATAACCCTAATTGTACAGAGAGACCTGTTATGCAAATGATTTATTCTTCATTTCAGATCAGGGAATGATATGTGCAATAACATTTATTGCATAGTGGCTCGTCGTGGGCTCGCATGTCCAACAATCTCCCACTAGCCCAAAGAGCCATTAATGGGCTAATCATTTATACCCACACTCATGTGACAATCATAGGCTATTCAGAAAATAGCTAGGTAAGCTGATCAGCCACTCTGTTCCCGCGAGACTACGCTAAGTCCTTTTACGGCACTTGCATATTCCCAGTAACAGTGCTCGCATCTAATGTGAATGTTGCATCTAATGCAACCAATACTCAATCTTGTCAGTCATAGTATCCTTGATACTACAACTCAAAGAAATATTATTATAACCAGCATGTAATTTCTATTATCCTTATTAGAATACCCTTATCCCTGGAGATCTCTATCTCCTAAGGTATTCACAGTTAAGACCTTTTAGATCTCTATTTAAAAGTCTTAATTTCTTGAAGATAAGACTTAGAGATCACTATCTCTAAAGCCTTATCATCTTTGAATATATTGTTATTACTGCAATTAAGTGTTCTATCTCCATAGTAGGATTAGTATCAGTTTATTGCTCCCACTGCATGGCAGATATCTGGCTTTTGTACACATCTAGCATACTTTCAGCTTTTCGTAACTGATGCACAAAAGGACAACCAGATTTTAGCATTCACTTCCTCAACTCTTTGAGGTGTTATCCCTTTAGATAGGTCAGTACCAAATCTTAAGGTAAGAAAGCCTTTCTTGGAATTTCTAGAAAATGGAACATGTCCAAGGTGTACTACAAATGTGACAGTCCCAATACCCTCTTTTCTTTACTTCTGAACACCTTCAGAACTAAGATCCAAGAGGCATCTTTTGAGATCATATCTCAAGGTATGGAATAGTCAGGTCATAAAACACTTATTATCATCCTTATATCATTCCAAATGATTAGGATATTATCTACATTTAGCACGATGAACACAATGGCACTCCCACTAAGCTTCACATGGTTCATCAAGATTCTATTTGAAATTATAACAATTATAATTTCATCAAATCTTATGTTCCAACGATAATAAGCTTATTTGAGTCCAAAGATGGAGTTCTTTAGCCAGCACATCTTGCATTCCTCAACCATGAAGCCCTGGGGCTACTTCATGTGAATATCCTCAAAGAGGTATTCATAAAGGAATACAATCTTGACTCACATTCTGAAGATGCCATAGTCAAATTGTGTAGCTAGGGTTAGCAATATTCTGATGGGTTTAAGCATGATCACTGAAAAGCAAGCCACATCGCAATCGATGTCTTCTCTTCGGTGTGTAGCTCATGGCTACGAACCGTGCTTTGAAGGTCTCTACCTTCTCATCAGGTTCCCTCTTTCTATTGAAGATCCATTTACACCTTAATGGGTCTAACCCTTATAGGTGGATCCTCGAGGGTCCATATACAACACTTGTATATGAAGTCTACCTTAGACCTTTATTGCTAATATCCATATTTCCATGTCATGATCCTCAGGAGCTTCATCACATGAAGTCCGATCATTGTCAGACTTAACTGACACATGGAATACATCTTCAAACTCATTTGAAGAAGTATTAGCGTTTCATCTTTAATTGTCCCTTTTAGTTTCCGATTTCTGGAGTCTCATTATCTTCTCAAGATTAAATGAGTTCCTTTACTTCATTTTCATCTTGATTCTCAAGAGAGTCATCCTATAAGAATCATATTCTCAAAGATGAGATATTTTAAGAATCTCAAGGTCATAAAGTAGGTATCCAATACCATCCTTTATTTTCCTAATGAAGTAGCACTCTCAAGTGCTAGATTCCAGCTTACATGCATGGAACCTTATTAAGGATATATATATTGTAGTCTCTACTACACATATATACCTAGAAACTAAGGGATAATTATGATAAAATTCATCATTGATCAAATCATGTCACACATGATCTAATTGTATCTTCCTACAACTCCATTGAGTTTAGACGTGTCAGGAGGATTGAGATAGAACTGATATTCATATCTCCATAAGATATTCCATGAATTCATCTAATAGGTACTTGTTACCTTGGTTAGATCAAATTCATCTAATCTTCCTTCAAACTTTGGTTCTAAACCAAAATTATGAAATCTTTGAACATTTCAAAGGTTTCTCAGATGAAGAGAAGAAATCTCATATCATACATGATCATCAATAAATATCACATATCCACAATGTTCACTATGATATAGATGATTCACATACATCAATATGTATGAGATCCCGAATACCTTGACATCTTACATCCTTCCCAAAAGAAGGGTGTATTGGACATTTTACTTTGAATACCATATTCATAAGTATGTAAGATTTGAAATTTTAGACATTCTAAAGTTTCATCTCTTACTTGTCTATTGATCAAATCAACAGGCATATGTCCAAAACTTGATGCTAAATCATTGCCAAATGATCTTTATTCTCCAATTGGTCTTATAAGGTTTAACTTTCAGTATTAGAAATCTCAATGAACCATTCATTAAATTTCTAATTTAGTAGAGTCCACCAGATGCTAGATTATTATCTGAAATATATCCATCATAACTCTTTATGATAGGTTTATTCCATAATTCATGTTTATTTCCAATATTTAGAAACAAACAATGAGCGTATTCTAATATCTAGGTCATAGAGACATTCTCTAAGACTAAGGCTCTCCCACTGAAATTAAGAAGTCTATCAATCCAACAGAGATTGTTGCAACAATTGCATCAATATCCATGTGGATAACTTTAAACCTCATGATCAATTTTTTTCAGTCTTCTAAAACATATGCAACAATTGCAAGTGTCGTTAGAAGATTGAGATACAATTATCAGACTTTATCTTATCAAATAAGCAAGTCAATTTCAATGATCAAATGTAGATATAGATTATTATGATGCACTATCTGAGTCCTTCTCTAAGGATTCTAGACAGACTTGATAGTCATACTATCAACACATCAAGTTATTGCAGTATAGGCATTCATCCAACTCTTTGGATGTCATATGGAAGTCACAGAAGTACAATCAACTCTTTGACTTTCCTTCTCACATGGGTCCGACCCACGCTTCCACTGTGCTCTCTTCATCTATAAACAACCATTATTTAAGACAAAGATTCTCTTATGTTGAATTCAAAATATTTCAATACAAGAGGACTTCAACATTTATACATGCTTCATTAAATTCATACAATACGAATATTATGAAACTTCATGAATGACTAGAGTATAGACAGTAGAATGATGACATTCATCGTATCTACATCCATCTAAACTCTTAGAGACTTAGGTTCAGGTAGGTATTCAAACATTTTGAATACATCATCTCTTTCGAGCCACCATTCTGCATAATGCAGAGAACCATGTCATTCATGATTAAATGTTTAGAGCACATATGTATGCCAGAACATCTTCTAAGATTTTATAAGGATTATTTGACAATTACGATCATCATCGACATGTCACTTCCAAAGTACACTCGATGAAAGATCAAGACTATAGAGACATACAAACCCTAAGATGATGTCTTATTGTCTTATTTAATTGTCATTCTTCATTATGTTGAGGAAACTTGCACATTGCAACCACATACATTATGTGTTCAATTGCAAGTACAATATCTGGATCATGAGTCCAATCCATGATATTTTACTGGTTATTATTGAGTATAACATTGAGTGGGTTTTATGAAGGATTCTCTGAAATAAGAAATTTGCATAAGGGTATATATATTATATATACATATTTTACTTCGATTTAGGAATTTTAAATCAAATTTGTCTTGCTATGTCTACTATGAAAGATTATTCCCTAATCGTCTTTCAAAGTAAGAGATATACTTACCGCTATATCTCAAGCAAGATCTGGGATCTCCTTTCTATCTTTATCACATCCAAATAATATGAGAACCTGTGACTCAAATAAAGAGAAGCGGGAACACATTCCGCTTTGCAAGTCCAACTTGCATTTCCCAATTCAGTCTTTAACACCCGGGCCCACCACCCCTAAGATGATGTTGACTCGTTGCTAATTGAACCAACCGTCAACATGCTTAAAACTCACTATACGCAATCCAATATTGCCCCAATAATATGAGGACCCGATATTGGGGTCACTACGTATACTGCCTTACTCTTTCGAGAAGCAAAGAACCCGATCCAAATAATTGTTTATAGGATCTATCACTTCGAACAGGCGTCTCCCATATACAACTTTTGGCGACGAAATTCTTTACCTTGACGGGAGACCATGGATGTCAATTATGTGATCCTCTACCTCTTATTCAAATTGAAATAATTAATTATCGTGAATCATATTCACATAATTAATTCTTCCAAGGGAAATACACATCTATTCATAATAGAGTGTTTAATAGGATATAATTAATTTAATCACATTAAATCAATCATTAATCCTATTATCAATCAACAAACTTTGAATTCTTTACTTGAATAGTAGGTATAATCTCAAAGTACGTATTATTTCGAATTTTAATAATTAGAAATACACTTTGATTTCTACAACATTATCCAATCCCTACCCGCTGTCATGGCCAGTACCGGCGAGAGTGGGACGGACCACATACGTTGCAACCTGCTACCCCAGCGATCTCTCACTAGACACCATATCCACCTGAGGAAAGGATAATGCCAGATAGATCATCATGTACTCTGAGATGTTCGTCGGTCTTTCAATCGAAATTATACCATATAATATACATCAAAACATTTTTTGATTATATTATAAGGAGATTTGCTAAACAAATCCCCAATCCTATTCAAGCAAGAGGTTTTGCATGTAAAAGTTATCCTACAACTATTGTAGGATGACCTAGGGTTTTTCATGAAAACAATGTCTGTTGATGATTTCAAATTAACCAATGATCAAGATCAACTATCTTATCATTATGGTTTAGTGGGATGTCATTCAAGGAATTGATTATCATCTTTAAATATTCCACAAATATTTATCAATAACCAATTTCATAAAATCAACAATTAATTTTCATCAACATTTATTTGAATAACTATCACAAGGTTCATGATCAAAAAATGTCAATTTCCAGCAGTGACCCCTTATCACTAAAATTAACTTATCTTGATCAATTTAAATCCAAAATTCGCAAAATTAGTGCCCTAAGATTGCCAACTTGATTTATAACAGAACTTAAGTGATATTTTACGTATTTCGAGGCATAACAAAACCGTAATTAACAAATTAATCACGTTCTGTTCTGCAGTTCCCGCAACTGTGAATACATGCATATTCAAAAGGCCATATCTTGAGCAAATTAAATCCAAATTTAGTAAACTCAAATCCTATGGTTTCCTTGTTTAATGGGGAACAAAATACAATTAAATATTTTGTGTTTAAACAATTTAAACAGTTCCGAAAAAATCAATTAAATAGAGTTGCAAAAATTCAAATGCACCAAAACTTTCGCGACCATTTCAAACCCAAGTCGTCCATGGTTCATGGATCATATCCAAAACCTTTTTCAACCTAGCTTTGATACTACTTGAAGGATATTTAGAATCCTCAAGCGCATCACGGAAGCGTGACGATCGCATCGAATACGATCGGGGCGACTAGTCGTACTAGTCGCAAGGTGCAGCGGAATTTAAAAATTTAAATCAAACGATGAAACCACATGATCACGAGAACACTTCTTGGATCGTTTCATCAAACCACAAAGTGTAAGAAATAACTTTGAAGCGTGGTTGTGATCGCGAGATCCCAAACAAGAGATCCTCATGTCTCAAGTCCAATCCACGAAGAACGCACTTGCGGGCACGATGATGAGTCGCGTCCCTCCCGCAATCCTTGATGAAGATCCAAGCAATAGATCCCCTGATTTCGTCAAGCGAAATCCGTCGTCTTCCTCTATAGCAAGTAGCCATGAAGAAGAAGGAGATCCTCGAGTCGTCGAAGGCGAAGGCGAGAACTTCTCTCCTTTCTCAACAATGGTGGTCGGCCACCCTGTGGAGAGAGAGGGAGAGATAGCACGAGAATGAGAGGGAGAGAGAGAAGTAGAGTAGGCATCTACTTGGTGTAGCATTCAAAGGCTAAGGCTACCCTCTTTATATATTAGTTTGGGATCCAATGGATCTCAATCCATGGCTCTTATGGATCCAACGTTCATTGTAATCCAAGAGCCATCCAACGACTATGATTGTTGTTGGTTAAAAACCAACAACATTAATTTATATTAAATTAAATATATGTTGAATTATTATCAACACCATTTAATTAACATAAATTAATTTATCAAGAGATAATAAGACAACAAATAAGAGGAGACAACAACCCCTCCTAAAATCAAGGAGGCGTCACCTATGACTAAGTCATAGGTGACGCCACCTATGATTGTTGGTGGTTTTGTCTCCTTTTATTTATATTATTATTTCTTAATTATTTGTAATAATTATTATTGTAATAATATCCACCAAATTAATTCCAAATTAATTTGTGAATATTTCAATCATGCCATTAAAAAATATGTGAATCATATTCACATCCCAAACTAATTTGTAAATTACATTTCCAGTTAATTAACTAATGTGGATCCAATCCACATTAATAACTAACAAATGCTATTTACAATATTTCTCTCTCTCTGATATATTATAAATCCCATTTATAATATACACAGATATTCTGGATAGTACTATCCATGATCTGCATATCCTTGATAATTAAATCCTATTTAATTATCTTGGATAATCATTCTCACAATATGAATCTTATTCATATTATACTTGATAATTAAATCTCATTTAATTATCAAAACCTTCTTGCTTGGATACTAAATTCATCTTAGGAATTATTCTTGAACTCCTTCAAGAATAATGTGCCTTCTCCGTAGATACTTGAAGATAAGGACAGAGTGATTGTACTGTTCCACGTATAGTGACTTGGATGTTGAGATCTCATCTCAAATCCAGATCTAACGGACCTCTCATAGATGCTTGATTAAATCAAGTCCGTATACTTAATCTTCTCATTGCATCTGAATCACATTCAGATCAATGTCCAATACTTGGACTAAGATCAAGTTACTTCTCTCTTGAGAGGAGTCACTAAAATCCAGACCTGTTTCATCACTCCCTCGGACTGGAAGCATCATGGTTATACAATCGTTTATGATCACATCACCCTCAGGTATTCCCAATACCTGCACATCCTGCATACTGGAAGACCAATGATCAACATGAAGATGAAGATCTATTTTATGTTGTCTTCTTCAGGGTTTGATCACCAAGTTTCTCAATCTTGGTCATTGGGATTTGGTATCAATCATATGCTTTCCCAAAGCATATATCATACCTTCAAATTCTTATCATGCTTCCAAAGCACGACGACCATGCATGGAATTTGATCGGTCCCAATACCTCATAAGTGAGCTCATGTCTTCCGGTTCACAAGTGAACCTGTATGATCCCTTTGAGAGATCGTATTACTCATATGCCCTTATATGCACACCAGCTCACCGGTATATAGACCTTGGTTAGGTCATCAACCTACTGGTCTGCCAAATGTACACACTCAGACATATAGTAACACATCTGTCTCCGGTCAGAGGATGTGTGCCTATGATGTGACAACATTCAACATAGGACTTAGGTTATCTCGATCTCGCTAAGTCAACCCATTGACCTAACTAATCTGACACCTCCGAATCACTATTCCCTTGCAGAGGGCCTGCATCAAGAGGTCAGTCAGATGTCAACCTATGTGAGAAAGGATTGCCATCTCCTACTAAGGCTGGAGATCATCTCTTAATAATCATTTGACGGTGCTTGATGAGTCCTCTATCTAACCCATTAGATATTCATCCAAGCACCAGCCTCTATGATTCAATTATTGAATCAACAGCTATATGATCATCAAGATGGCCATGGTACATAACCCTAATTGTACAAAGAAACCTATTATGCAAATTATTTATTCTATTTCAGATCAGGGAATGATATGTGCAATAACATTTATTGCATAATGGCTCGCCGTGGGCTCGCATGTCCAACATGTGCATGACAGGGGCGGGAGTATGCGAGAGCTCGCGCTTGATGTGCACAACCGGTAGCCGACGACGAAAGTGATCATCATAGAGCTATTGGAGTTGAGAACCTTCACCATATGCATTGTGTCGAGCCACCTGAGAGAGCAAAGCAACATTCCCTAGAGCATGTTGCCTCTTCATTAGGGATTGGTGCAACCACTTGGAGTCGAGTCCTCATCGGCACACACCTTTGAGATCTGAGCAGCATCGAACCTTATCCGGAGATCTAAATCCTTCATTGCAACGAAATTCTCACCAAAAATAAGACCACCTGCAATCTGAGCATGAAGCCATCACCTATTCCGATGTATTGATTTGGTTAGGATCGTCATTAAGAAGCTTCATCTACTGAATATGAAGAATATACTTTGTGGTACAACTTCTACAATTTGGGGATGAATTCGAACCAAAACATCCTTGAGATCATCTAAAGGGACTCAAGAACAATCGTTCGATCATTTTGACCAAATTTTAGCCCTTCAATCAATCTGATATCAACGCTGAGCCATTTACACCGGAGGCGAAGGTGTGACCTACAATGTCACTAGATTTAGGGATTTGGGCGCAACTTAATTAGAAATTCTTCTTGGGATAATTTCGTCCAAACTATCCATTAGTAAACAGGCATTTCATTCTTTGCACTCTAAAAGTTTAGGGACTACATTGAAATCGAGTGTATAGTTCCGCTACTTTTATGTAATTTACTCTTAATAATAATGTGTAATTGTACAATTATTCAATCAATTAATCAACTAATCATTAATATTTATGTGGATTTTTAATTGAATAAAATAATTCCTTTTTATATTTTATATTTATTTTTTTAATTCTTAATAATACTTTTTATTATTTTTATAATTTTCTAATTTAAATTTTCATTTTTAAAATATATAATAAAGGTATATATATAACTATATATAATAAAGGATAATATAATTATAATTATAAATAAAATAACCATAATTTGCTGAATAAAATATTTTTATAATTTTTATATTTTTCTAATATTTTTGTGATTTTTCATAAATCCTAAATACATAAAATCAGGGACTTTTTTTAATAAGTTGAATGTTTTGGAGATTTAAAATGTTAAATAGTTACAATTTTCCAAAACTATTTTTCATGGATAATATATATTATAAAAAAATCGAAGATAGAAATAAATATTTTTGGATTTTTAAAATATTTTTATAATTTCTATAAGGATTTTGAAGCTTTTTAATTTTTAGTGATTTTCTTCTTCTATTTTTAGGGATTTTTTGTCTGAAGGTACAAAATACAACAATAAACAAATACTATTTTTTTAGAATTTTTAAATATGATTTATGTTTTTTGGGATTTTTAAAATCAAACAGGGAATATCCTATCATTTTTTATTTTTAATAATAGGAAATATGCATAAAATGGAAAACTAACTAGATGGCATGGATGAGCATGCAAAAAGGCACAAAATCCTATTTTTCATAATTTTTGGAGCATGGATGATACTTATAGAAAATAGAAAACATGCGCAAAAATTAATTGAACTAGAAGGGGTACGTTTGCAATTAAATAAAAGATAGGGGGCACAAAAATACCCAAAAACTTATAAATGAAATTCAAGTTTTAAATACTAAATGACAATACAAAAAATGCAAGGGTATTTCTGTAAAATGCCCAACTCACGTGGGGGGGCACGTGAGCTGAGATGGCAAGGACCTGAGTGTGATATGCCAAAAGCTCAAGGGTTCACCTGTAATTTTTACAAAAATATTACAACTACGGATGAAAATTTGAATATTAAATAATAATATACAAAAGGAAGGGTGTGGAAAGTACAAAATACCCCTAAAGGGCACCTGATTGGACGATACTGGATCGTTCACATGACGCGTGTCATCCTCTCGACGTGCGATGATGCTTCGACCGTGGATGTTTGTGATTAGATCCTTTAGATGAGATCTTCGAGCTTCTCCTTGATCTAACGTCAGTTGTATGCTTGTGCGGTCAGCTCTTGATCCAACAACACGAAGGTTGTCTAGAAGAACTAGCGAAGAACTTCGATGTGGTGAGTTTCGATTGGCTTTATCTCCTTCCTCCTGCATCGTCTCGACCCACAGAAGGGTCCTACATGTCCCCGGGAAGATCCAGCATCTCCAGGTGGGTCCGAGGTGGTCCATAACCCACTAATAGAGCCCTGGCGATGGCGTGAAGAAATGGGAACCTAGGGCAGCTCCTCCTCCTCGAGAGGCTCTATCAGCTCCAGACACGCACAAGTGAAACAAAGGGTCGAGAGCAAACTACCTCGACCCGTCAAATGGTGGAATGGAAGTGTAGCGAGGTGTGGCGATGGATCTCTGGCGAGGCAATGGAAGTGGAGATCCGATAGCTTGCTTAAGAAGAGAGCGAGGTGAATGTGGCATGTCAAGAGGTGGATAATGTGAAGGGGAAATAGGTGAAGTGGATAGGTGGGTCGGAACAGGAGGACATGGTGAGGTACGATGGCCGGTGAAGGATATGGTTAGATCCTCAAGCGCATCACGGAAGCGTGAGCGTCGTATCGAATACGACGAGGAACGACTAGTTGCACTAGTTTCTCGATGCAGCGGAATTTAAAAAAAAATTCATGCGACGAAACCACATGATCCAAGAACACTTCTCGGATCGTTTCGTCTAAACCACAAAACAAGTAATAGGATTACCTCTTGAAGCGTGGTTGCGATCGAGTCTCTAAACAAAGAGACCTCCTGTCTCAAGTCCGATTCGACGGAGGAGACGCTTGTGAGCGCGGGGATGAACCGCGTGCTTCTCGCAATCCATGTTGATGATCCAAACGGCGGATCTCCTGATCTTGACAAACGAGATCCGACGTCTTCTTCACGAGCGAGACGCATCGAAGGAGACAGAGGTCCACGAGCAGACGATCGGGCAGCATAACGATGATGTTGCGGCGATGGAGAACCTCTCTAGGACATCCATAGTGGACGGCCATGAGAGGAAGAGAGATGACGTGTAGAGAGAAAGAGAGAGAGTTTGCTTCCAAAAGCATATGTGTGTAGAGAGAGCATGGTATGCCTCTCTATTTATAGGGTTTTGGGATCCATGGATCTCAATCCATGGGACTCATAAAAATCAATGGTTGAGATTGATTTATGTCAATCGAATGGTCAAGATTGTTGTTGGTAAAAACCAACAACTTGTGATCTAATTTAGATTAAAATATATTGGACAAAATTAAATATAAATCAATCCTAAATTGCACCAACAAATAAGGAGAGAATGTATATGGAGATTGCATCTCCATATACTTTCCATGTGGACGGCCACCCATTCCAATTAGGAATTGGGTGCCGCCCACTTGATTTCTCATGGAGGCAATCTCATGAGATTTCATGAGATTGCATATCTTCATGGAAATCTCTCTCATTATTTATTTCCAACAACTTTTGTTGGGATTTATTCACCAAAAATAATTCACAATTAATTTTGGGAATATTGTAATCTTGACATTGAAAAATTATGAATCACATTCACAACCCAAAACAAAATATAATTTACATTTTCAATTAATTAGACAATGTGTATACAATACACATTAATAATTAATCAACAAATATAAATTATAATTAGCTCTCTCTAATACATTATAAATCACATTTATAATATATTATGAATAATTGGATATTACTATCCACATTATTCTTATCCACAATAAATAAATCACATTTAATTATATTGGATAACTTATTCTCATGTACCCAAATAATATGAATCACATTCACATTATTCACATCTTTGATAATCAAATCACATTTAATTATTTAAGATAACTCTCCTTGTAATATGAATCAAATTCATATTAGTCATGATAATTAAATCACATTTAATTATCCGTTTTCTCAATGCTCGGACATATATATCAAGAATAGAATTATCCATGAACTCTTTCAAGGATAATGCGCTTTCTCCGCAAATACTTGGAGATAAGGACAGGACGATTGTATTGTTCCACGTATAGTGACTTGGATATTGAGATTACATCTCAAATCCAGATCTCGAGCCTCCCATAGATGCTTGATTAAATCAAGACCGCAAATCTAATCTTCTCATTGAATCTGAATCACATTCAGATCAGTGTCCAACATTTGGATCAAGATCAGATTACTTCTACTGAGTTGAGTCACTAAAATCCAGACCCGTTTCATCACTCCCTAGGAATGGAAGCGTCATGGTTATACAATCGTTTATAATCACATCACCCTCAAGTATTCCCAATACCTGTACATCCTGCATACTGGAAGACTCAGAATAAACCCGAAGTATTAGATCAACTTTATACTGTCTACTTCAGGGTTTTATCAATAAGTTTCTCATTTTGATCATTGGGAGTTGGTATCGATCATATACTTTCCAAAAGCATATATCATACCTAGGTCTTGATCATATACTTTCCAAAAGTATATATCAAACCTACAAATTCAGTCAAGCTTCCAAAGCGAGACGACCGTGCGCATGGAATTTGATTCTTCCCAATATCTCATGAGTGAGCTCATGTCTTCCGGTTCACTAGTGAACCTGTATGATCCCTTTGAGAGATCGTATTACTCACATGCCCTTATATGCACACCAGCGCGCCGGTATATAGACCTTGATTAGGTCATCAACCTATTGGTCTGCCAAATGTACACACTCAGACATATAGTAACACGTCTGTCTCCGGTCAGAGGATGCGTGCCTATATCATGATAGCATACGATATAGGACTTTGGTTATCTCGATCTCGTTAAGTCAACTCTTTGACCTAACTAATCTGACACCCCCGAATCTCTATTCCTATGCAGAGGACATGTATCAAGAGGTCGGTCAGATATCAGCCTATCTGAGAAAGGATTGCCACCTCCTACTCAGGCTGGAGATCATCTCTTAATAATCATTTGACGGTGCTTGATGAGTCCTCAATCTAACTCATTAGATATTCATCTAAGAACCAGCCTCTATGATTCAATAATTGAATCAACAGTTGTATGATCATTAAGATGGCCATGGTACATAACCCTAATTGTACTAAGGGATCTATTATGCAAATTATGTATTCTTCATTTCAGATTTGGGAATGATATTTGCAATAACATTTATTGCATAATGGCTCGTCGTGGGCTCGCATGTCCAACAGCCGGAGCTCCAGAGCTCCGACGATCTAAAATCTTACTAATTAAGCTATAACTATCACTTAGAGCCTAAAATTTAAATGTAAAATGAAAATTAACTTAAAATCTACCTAAAATGAAAAGAAAGGGACCTCGAGCGGCCGGAGACCATGAGATGGACTGCCGAGAGCAGAGCTCCAACAATGGACTGGGAACGCTTCCTACGCTACCCTCCTCGCTGCAATCTGGCTGGGCGAACCTCCTGTCACAAGGCTCAAGCCTTAGGATAAAAACTGAGGGGCGAAAGCAGAGCAGAACAGAAGCAAAAATAAAAAATGGAGGAGGAGGTAGTTATATACAATGAGTGAGGAGGGATGTACGAGGTGGTGTGGCGTTCAAAGGAAGAAGAGATGATGGGTGGATATGGGTCAGCGTGGATCACGAATGAACAGGGAAGATTACTCATGAAGGCAGTACGAGTCCTCGAGCGATGTATCATGACAGAGAAAATCGAGAAGAGAGGGATGCAGCTAGCCTGACAGGGCTATGACTGGGGTCAGAAGAGTTGACCCCATGTCAACAGGAGGACGCCTCCTATGGTCCAGTTGGACCACTAGAAGATAAAACAGACTACAAAATGATTAAAAAATTAAAATTAATTAATTAATTAATTAAAATTTACATGAAATATATTTTATTATTTTTATAGTATTTTAATATAATTTTTAAATTATTTTTATGAGTTAATTTGATATGAGTTACTTTTTACAAGTTTAACATATGTATATTTACCTATGTATTATATATTTAATTTTTATTTTGTAATTTATAGTTTATTATTTTATATTCTTATTTTGTATATTCATAATTTATTTAAATATACATAAACATATTTTTATTGTATTTTCTAAAGTTATCAGCATACTTAAATAAATATGTATATCTATTATATAAGTAAATGTATATGTGTAACACTATGTATTTTAGTATACTATTTTATTTTAATATATTTTTAATGGTTTTATTTTATTCTAATTATGTATATATCTTATAAATAATATTCACAAAATTATAAAAATATAAAATTGTAAAAATATAAAGAATAAATAAAAGAGGAAAGGGAGCCTACTTTATGAAGTAGGTAACCTTACCTACTTTACATTCTATTTTTGCAATTTTTTATTTTTTTTGAAAAATATCACCGTGGATTTTCATAACTATATCCCTCTAATATGTCATTCAAATTTCGTCAGAAACAGAGACTCCTACAGCCTCCATCCAGAAAAGGTAAAATACAACAAATCTGTGATCGTAAAAAATGATTGTTTGGATGGAGGCCGTAAGAGTCTCTGTTTCTGACGAAATTTGAGTGACATATTAGAGTGATATAATATGAAAATCCACGGTGGTATTTTTCAAAAAAATAAAAAAAAATGAAAAAATGAAATGTGAAGTAGGTAAGTTACTTACTTCACAAAGTAGACTCCCTTTCCTCTAAATAAAATGAATATTTTATTCAAGTATATTGTACAATGTAGATCCAAAACATAAATTTTGCATCTTAACTTCAAACTAAATAAAACCACCTTGATTAAATATCTAATAAAAAAGATATATATAATAAAATGATTTTCATGAATTTTGAGTTCATATGGAGAAGATATGGATGTGGAAGTTTAGATTTGGGATTTTTATTCTAAATATAGAATGTACAATATTCATTATTTTTAAATGAAATCAATTCTTTATTTTTTTATGTATTTTTATCTACAACTTACATGTACAAAGTTTATTGATTTGATGTATAAATAATAAAAATAAAATAGGTCCCAAAAGTGAATTATTGAAGAATAAGAATTAGGGTTTTTATTGTGTTTATTAGCCCTTATCTCCCCCTAGTTTATTCCTTATCGATCCAGTCATCATGATGCATGGGTATCGGAGTTTAGGGTCATAAAATACCTTTGACATTTTATTTCTTTTTCTTTTCTTCCTTTATTCTTTTATTTTGGCTTACTGTACTTTATATAATAAATACAGTATAAACAATGAATGTTATTTTGGACAAATTAATACTATTTTTATGCATTAGCTAGGTATTAAAGGCCAAAATGAAAGAATAAAGGTAATGAAATGGAGAATCATTGTTAGCATTATTTGTTTCATCCAACTTGATTATTTGACTAAGGAACAAATATCTACTACCCGTTCCCTACAAGATACTCCCTTTTCTTACTCTTCTTGTCCAACCATCCTCCTAAAGTATTGTTGGTGGGCTAAAAAGCTATTGTCCTTGATTGGAAAAAAAAACATATGTATGGTACCTCAAGACCTGCTCTGTGCTCTCATGAGGCACAAGAATCATGCAGGAGCACCATGGGTTTGTACTATGATGGCCATAATACGGTGGTCTCTTGTGTGGTGATTCGCAACAAGAGCGGCAACAACTAGGCTGACTATTGAGTCACGACTCGATGAGTCGGGCTCAATAATGGCTCGTGAGCCTGGCTTATTAATCTTTACAGCCGAGCCTAAGCTAGAACTTTGGGCTCGATAAGTCGATAAGGGGCTCAATAAGGAGTATATATAATATTTATATTTATATATTTATATATTTATATATAATACACACACAAGATGAGTTGCTTGTTCAATTATCGGTACCTATATTTATATATATTACACGAAAGGCGAGGTTCGTGTTGATGAAGCGGGGGTTTGGTGGGCTTCTTCCATTTTACGGAATTTCATCAAACACATACAATACAACACCAGTGACATCACATCCTTAGCATGAACCATCTGGTCATGGTTACTCATGCCACAGTGTGTTCGATATAATGTGAGAGATATTTACCACCATCATGTCAGATATCAGGAATCACATGTAATATTCATACTAAATATAAAGTTATTTCGATGTTCCCTTTTAAAATTAAAATCAAGGGTTAATTAATTTTCAGTCAGGAACATGCTTTGGGGAAAAAATGGGTTTTCTTTTCTGAATCAAAAGATGCATACAAAGGAGGAAAACGAAGAACTGGGCAGGGAGAGTAGACATGGGAGGATGACGAAGTAATCACCTGTTTGCATCAACATCTTGGAAAGAAGTAAAAGACTTCCTTGAATCCAAGTTATTTAGAGAGAAAAAGGCAATGAGTATAGTACTAATATGTGCAGCATTCGAACTTTATGTTTACAGTATCCCATCTGCAATGTTGATGTGGAGTTGGTCAAGACTAAGTAGAGCATTTATCCTCACTGATAAGGTTGCAACATTTACGCATATACAGTAACTCGATGGAGGGTTTGTGTAAAGTCACGGACTTAGGTCCCCGGTCCGTTATCGAGGAAAACTAGCCCTGACAACTTGTTGGGTTCGGGCCCAAATGGACCCGTTGACAACCACCCAAAATGCTTAAGCTCAAGTTGTCAAGTAGTAATCCCCATCACTTATAACACACTCTCACTTTTTTTGAGTTTTAGATGTGGGACTATTTTTGAGAGTATGGGTGTTACAGTCTGTAGGACCAATAGATGCCTAACTGATCTCTTCAAAGAATTCTGGATGCTACTTTTTGATCAGGAGTTTATGTCTGTCAACACATAATTCATTTGTAAAAAAATCCAAAAAGTACTGAGAATAATGTACATTCATGACTTGATATCTGCCTGTTTTGAGTTCTTTGATAGGATCTCGCATATGTTCATATCAAAATGGACAACACAGTATTAGTTTTAGCTTCTAAGTGAAGTGAGATTATTTCTTACAGAAGGTACTGGATTATAGATGGACAACCAAAGGTAAGTAACTTCTGAATTCTCTGTAAATACGAAGGAACACCAATAAACCCACAAGCTAGTATCTGATGCAATGCTTTCTTCCTCCGACGAAGACCTGTGCCCACAGGGCTGTCCTCTCTCACCTCTTGATTCATGAGCAGATCGTCTGCATTAACGCAGACTTTGCAGTAAAATCGTGGATCACCGGAGCCACTTGATCTTGATCGAGCGGTTCGCATGAATTAGCACTTTTTGTTGTTTCTGATCGATTTGCTCGAACTGATTGCGAGATCGAGACCACCACTCACCTCTGTGTGGTTCGACCAAGTAAACCGGATGTAAACGGAAGGCGAGGGGAGTGAGATCATTTAACCTCATCTGCCCTCCGATTGGAAGGTATATTTTGATCGCAATGTGTACATGAGAGAATATCTTATGGTTTCCCCCGCTTTCCTATCTGAATTGGAAGGGAAGGAAATAGATCGAAATTAGAGCTGATCTCTCGTGATCTTTTTTAGATCCATTTGTTTCCTTTCTCTTGTAATGCAATTTAACTCTACGAATAAAATTCCCAAGACGAGTAGACTTAATGGTACATCTGGGTACTGTTTATAGGACATGTAAGGGGAATTTTGAATTAGGAAGGTTTGATATAGGCACTGCAGCTGGAATTGTAACTATACTGCATGTAGATTATATTTATTTTTGGGTTTTTTCACTTGTGCCCCTTTAAGTTTTGTGCAATATCAGTTATGTCCCTCCCTTTTTTCGAATAGCAATTGTGCATCTGACTTCTTGCTTCGTTATCAATTGTGCCCTTCCGTCGGATTGACTGTCAAAAAGTTAAACTAAACCATGATTTATTCAAACAGTAGTATGATTAAGAGGGGCATAATGGCCAAGACCGAACCTCCCCCTTCTCTGCCCCCAGTCCCTCAAACCCGACCTACTTTTGTGTCGACTACCTTGCCTGAAAACCTTCGTGTCATCACTTGCATCAAAGAGGTGTGTTGTCAACGTGATGCAGAACGGAGCATTACATCATTTCTGCCGATGCCACCTATGGTGGTGTGGTGTGGATGGGGTCAAAGGAGGTGGGTTTAGGATTTCTGAGAAGATGGATCGCTCGAGGCAGAGAAGTAAAGGGAGGACGAGGTGGGGGTGGTGGTGGAGGGAGCAAGAGGGTTCGAGTTGAGGAAGAGAGGGCTAGAGGTGGTGGGGACGGTGGAGGTGGGGGCAGTGGAGGATGTGGAATAGAGGGTGCATGTCAAAGGAGGGGGTTGAGGGTTTGAGGCGGAGGAGGTGGTGGCATGCGAATGGATGAAGGAGTGTTTTTGAGAAACCAACAACTCCCTCGTCTCTGTATTTGGAACCCAACGACCCCCTGTCCTTTGACCATACGCAATGACCGAAGCTCCGCTCTCATTTTCCACCATCAATGGAGCATCCACACGCCTTTCGTTACATCTTTGTTCATATGAACTAAAGCTTTTCATAACCCCATAGTCGAGTTGTTGCTGCTCGAACCTTAGTATCCTACTGCATGAATATGGGTAGGGGCATCATCTACTAGTTGAGAAAAATTGACGTCTTGGTCCATAGACCCAGTCCGTTATAGGGGATTACTGGTCCAAACAACCTAATATGCTTGGGCACAATTGGAGCTCTTGACCACCATTCATAATGCTTAACCCAAGATTACTGGTCCGAACCCAACAAGTTGTCAGGGCCAGTTGTCCTCGATAACGGACTGGGGACCTAAGCCCGGGATGTTACAAATGCTATCAGAGCCAATTCCTCTGATAGTGGAAATGGCTACCCGAGAGGTGGAGCCACCCCTACAAAGAGATAGGAGGAAATGGCTACCTGGAGCGTGCAACCGCCATTGTCACTGGGAATAAGTGATGGGCTATGTCACAACGAGGACGTTGCGAATATAAGTGGGAGAGGTTGTAACACCCATACCCCAAACATAGTGCTACATCTAAAAGTCACGAAGTGTGGGCGTCGTTTATAAGTGGTAGGGACCTAAGCTTGGGCGGTTGACAACAGGTCCATTTGGGTGGTCGATAACGGATTGGGGACCTAAGCTTGGGACGTTACAAATGGTATTAGAGCCAATGTCCCTCTGATAGTGGAAAGGACTACCCGAGAGGTGGAGCCACCCCTACAAAGAGATAGGAGGAAATGGCTACCCAGAGCGTGCACCCGCCATTGTCACCGGAATAAGTGATATGCCATGTTGCAATGAGGACATTGCGAATATAAGTGGGGGAGGTTGTAGCACCCACCCCAAATATAATCCCATATCTAAAACTCACAAAGTGTGAGAGTGGGTTATAAGTGGTGGGGATTACTACTTGACAACTTGGGCTTAAGCATTTTGGGTGGTTGTCCCAACAGGTTGTCAGGGCCAGCTTTCCTCAATAACGGACCGAGGACCTAAGCCCGGGACGTTACACTCGTAGTAGGCCCCACTAGTTATAAACTACTACCATACGTTGTGATTACTAAATGTGGTACTAAGTTCGGGGTGCTATAATCACCCTCACTTATATTTGCAACATCCTCATTGTGTAATGGTCCATGACATATCCCCATTAACAGTGGAGGCTTCACCTTCTTGGGTAGTTCCTCCTAACTCTTTGGTAGGGGTGGATCCACCTCTTGGGCAATCCTTTTCACTATTAGAGGGAATTTACTTTGATACCATCTGCAACATCATGGGCCCTAGACCTAGTCCGTTATCAGAGATGGCTGGCATAGACAACCTGTTAGGACTGGACCAACTAAAGCCCTTGACCAATGCTCAAAATGCTCAAACCCATGTTGACTAATAGTTAGCCCAATTACTTATAAGCTACTACTACATTCTGTGATTACTGGATGTGGTATTGGGGTGCTACAGAAAACCCCAACTCCATACCCTTTTAGTAGCATGTCACCAAGTCACCGAAGGGTAGTGTTTGATAGGAACTTCCCCTCCTTCGAAGTATTGCCTCGTGTTCTCAGTTGAGAAGCTGCTTCCTTCGCTTGGAAGCACGAAGCAGAAGGAGATTCATTGTGCCCCTTTATTTGCCAGGTACTGCAGCCGGAAGAAGGGTTGCATACGGTCCTCCGACAAGATGGTGGCGTGGTTGTGGATGATAGAAACGGATGGTGTGAAGGTGATGCTCTCCCAGGAGCGTGGATCCATTGTACTTGCAAATGAACTCCACAAATCCCGAGTTTCAAATCCGGAATAACATCAAGGATCAGGCGTTGCATGCTCAAAATATATTTCATGGGGGAGCTCAAGGTGGCACACATGAGGAGGGGGTGCTGCATGCGGAAGAGGGGCAAGAAATGGTGGTGGGTTTACAGAGGAGGAAGAAGAAGGTAGTGAAGAAGGTGAATAGAAAGTTGCATTTTTACCCAAACTATTTTATTCTATTTACCATTATATCCAAAAGTCAATGTCTATTTGTAAGGTAGATGGACGTCAACTAACCCGAGAGGAACAAATGATAAATTCACAAGAAGGTAGGGGTACAGATGATATTTCAAAAAGGAAAAAGGTATAACTGTTATTGCAGAAGTTAAGAGGGGCACAAGTTATAAAAATCTTCTATATTTTCTTTAGATTTTATTTGTGCGAGCGAATATTAGTGTGGTGGTTAGATGACGTATTTACTTACCAGGCATTTGAGTTCAAACCTTGTTGTTACCTCGAACTATTTAATACTTTTTCAATTTTACAGTACTACAAAAAATATTTTTTTGTTTTTGGTATGTATACAGGAATGTAATCGGATACATACAAATACACGTTTGTCCGCCATTGTACTCATTTTTAAGCAAATATGGAGTTATACATGGAGTTTTAGAAAATATTCACGGTTACAATTATTAACATATATTTATGTGTTTCCAATCATATTATTTTTAAATATGATTTCGTGGTATTTAAATATACTTTCTTCTTCACTTTTCTCAATTTTACGAAGATTGCATGTATAACAATTAATGATGCAAATAGACAATGATACAATAATATAGGTATTACCGTATCATTGTCCGTTTTTGAATACAAATACGGATGCGGATACGGATATTGACGGATATTAAAACTATCTTATCATATCCCTAAAAAACGAATACGGATGTAAAACGATTACTGATCACATACGATTAATGTTAGAAATACTCCATAGAATCGACTTAAATATATACGGATTGGGTGGAAAAAACATGATATAAATTTACTAAAGGTATTTGTATCATAAACATGGTAAAAGAAGGTATAAATTATGTTTTATAAGGTTAAAAATAAATATATGACTATATTTATATATTAAAATGAATATACAGATAGATATACATATGCTTGTAGATATCAAAATGATATCCATATCTATTTTAAAATAGATATAGATGCGATTGTCAAAATATACATAAAATGAATACGATGAGGAATCAGATACGGATATTTAAGTGTGGGCAATCCTAATAACAATGACCATCTTATTATATTTTGCCATTCCTGATTAATGACTTTCACTCCCATGGCCTCACCCTTCCTACCATCCCCGTCTTCCCTCCCATCTACTCCACCCAGTGCGGACTACCCCAACCGAGGTTTCACGCGGCCCTACCCATTCCTCTTCCTCTTTCCCGCGCCAACACCGGCGTCACAATCGAGAGAGAGAGAGAGAGGAGGGTTGGTGTCGCTGCTCCCCCCACCGTTGGCGCTGCCTGAGTGCCTCTGCCCGATCCTACTGCCGCCGTCGAGGTCGGTGTAGCCGCGGCGGTCCCCGAACCCCTAGTCCATGGAAGGTTTGCTCCATCAGACGCCCGATTGAATTTTACACCATACTCCGATTCCCTGGATGGCTGTCTGTAATGTTTCCAGTCCTTTTCAGTTTTCTTGTATGCTCTCGCGAAAAAAGTTCCGATTTTGATAGAGAGGGATCGGGAGCTGTGATTTGGCTTGGATCGGTTGGGTTCGTTTGCGGGTTCCTTTTGAGTTTTTTTTCTTTTGCTTGCTGTACTAGTGCTTGAATTGGGATCTTTGGGGACAATTAGAGATGCCGAGTACTGCAAATATGCTGCAGAAACGGGGGACATATTCTGGAATTCCGGTGTTGATCTTGTAGACCGTTTATTCGAAGGATGACCTTGTGACTACGAAAGAATCGATATTCACACAGTCCTTTCCTGTCTGAGTTTGTAGGGCTGACATTCGCACTATTTGAGATTTTTGAATGCTTTACAACGGCAATTAAATTATTTAATACAGTCTCCTTTACGCCACAGCGCCTTAGCTTTTGATACCACGAATTATAACTTGTTGGGATACAGGCTTATGGAAATACATGATTGATCATCGTGAGCTTACTATTTGAAAAAGGAATATACATTCACAGGAGATATTTTTTCCCTGAGAAATACATAATGTATAATGACAGAAAGAGCTTGTGTTTTTTCAGATTAGAAGCTGTTGGCTCAAGCTCAATCTATTAACAAATGATCCAGCTTGGCTTGTTAGCACATTAGCTAAACTCTCTTCATAACGACTCAAGATCCATTCATCAAGCTCAAGCTTTTTTTGACAACCCTAGCCACTACTAGTTTTCTGATCCGACAGCACTTGTTAGCTCATGGATGGGGTGGTATTAACTATTAAGCGCTATTGCTGGTTTGTGTATTAAGTAGTTAGTATTAGTATCCCTTGGGTATACCATTTTAAATGTCCCTTTATCTGCCACTGTGTCTTATCCTTCTTGCTCCACTCATGCAATATATCAGTTGTATTTTGTAATCTGTGCTTCTTCATACGGTGTGGTTTCACAGCTTTTCACAAGTTCAAACAACAGACGCTTCCATCCTGTAAAGCTACCTTAACACCATCATGGGTCAGTTAATCTAGACTACCTACGTAATGGATTCAGTCTGTTTTGGCAATTTTACCTATTTCACATCATTTCTTTGCAGGTTGTTGCCATATTCCTGATTACAGGCACCATCTTTCTTCCTGCCGGCATTGTTTGTCTTCGAGCATCTCTGAGTGTATTGTATTCATTTACACTTCACTAACACATACATGTCTGCCAAAGCCTAGTGGTATAATTGACAATACTTAAACGCTGTCTACATTTATAGGTTGTGGAAATCGTTGATCGGTATGATGCTGAATGCGTACCCGAAGAGTTCAAAAGCAACAAAATTGGCTACATTAAAGATGACTCAATTTCAAAGAACTGTACACGGATGATAAAGGTGAAGTAATAGAAGCCAAAAATGCCTTGTATACTCCATTTGCATAGTCAAATTGATGCTTTCTACACTGGGGACTGTACCCGAGTTCACCCATCATCTCACATGTACAAGGTTGTACGATACTGAGTTAGGACATATACTAGTAGAGACATAATTGTCATGGTATACCATAATTGTTTTTTGACCATTGCATATGTTTTCATCTTATTTTTTGTAATATATATCTTTTGGACTTTTAGGTTTTGAAACCAGGCGACTGCAGATAAATTGCATCTTGATACAAAATTGTATTTAAAAGGATTATTATTTTTTGCCCAATTTTAGTTTTGTTTCCTTTCTCTGTCTTCTTCATATGCTCATGATGCAGTTGTTAAACAAAGCTTTACACATGCAAGGGCAGGCCCACGGACATGCTTAATAGTTGGTGTCAATTATTATTTTTTGCTCTAAAATTGATATTGCCTGTCATTGCCCAACCATGCACGGATTAATCATTTGTTATCATTCTACACTCGTAGGTACCAAGATACATGAAAGCTCCCATTTATGTTTATTATCAGCTGGACAATTACTACCAGAATCATCGAAGGTATATGCTGGCATTTCCTATGAAACACTGAATGTTCTGTATTGATAAAGAACATATAGATCTTCGGGTTCTGTGATACACAAATGACATTAACAGTTGAGAAATATGAGAGACTGTCTTATTAAAATATGGTATCTTAATGCTCCTTAAATATGAGGAGGTCTAGGGTTGGGGATACACAAAAGAGTCACCATATAGAGAAAACACTAGTGTTCCCCATGAGTTGGTGGAATACACAATAATTTTAACACTCCCCTTCAAGTTGGAGCATATATACCAATCACTCTCAGCTTGTTACAACATCATTTAACGCGAGTGAGTGAGATTTGGTGAACATACCAGCAATCTTTTCTGCGCAACAACCTTTTTTGTATCAAGTCTCAAGTGTAATGGCAGTCGACTTCCAATGTTTTATGAGTTCATGAAACATAAGGTTGTTAGCTATATGCATTACTGCAAGATAGTCGCACCTGAGCTTGATAACCTCAGTAGGGATGGCATGACAATTTGTAAAAGAATCCATACTGATGGCATGAAAATTTGTAAAAGAATCCATACTAACTATGTTGCTGCATGCTCTATGGCCTTGTACTTGCTCTCAACACTGAAACATGAAACAATTGTATGTTTCTTACTCCAAGTTATGGAGTCCCCTGACAAGTAGGTAAAGAAACCAACAGTGGACTATTCGACATACAACCTCCATAGTCAATATAAAAATAAGCTATGAGGTCCAAGGCGATGGTTTTTTTCAATACACATCCTTTGTAATGCCTTCAGAGTTATCGCTTATGAAAATGGTATCATCCATACAAACTAACATGACCAATGCGCCTTTCTTGGTCTTTCGTATAAACAAGGAATGGTTGGATGTGAGGGCTCTGTTTGAAGCCATTGGTGGCCTCAGTAAGCATAATTTCACACACTCTCCTCGATCTTCAAAATAAAGGTTACTGCCTATAGATGACCTTCTATAGATTAATCGTAGAGAAAAGAATTCTTTACGTCGAGTTGGTGAAAAGGCTAATCAAGTTATTATACAATCAGTGGAACTAGAATTCATACTATCAAAAGACATGTACGTAGGGAAAATGTGTCTAAGAAGTCGACACCATATGTCTTTGTAAAGCCTTTGGTTATCATCCTGGCTTTATAATGAGGAATCTATCTATCTACTTAGATCCGACCACTTTGTTCTCACTAGGTGGATCTATTAGCTACCATGTTCCATGAGAGATGAAAGTTGCCATCTCTTCTTTCATCGTAAGCTGCCATTTGGAGTCATAGAAGGCCTTGTTATGAATATGAGGGATCTTTTTTTGCTGTTAGAGCCTCAGTAAGTCATATATAAGACGATTTGAAGGAGTATGTTGCAAAAATAAGGTGCATGATGAACTTTCTTTTTCCTTTTCCGAGGGCTATATATATTTTCCATATTCGCTGTTTGCAAGGTCCGAAATCTTGATTTCGATTTCATTTCGGTGACACTGTATACCGAAATTTCGGGAAATTTTGACAATTTTGGTGGAAATGTCGGAAAGGGCTCAAAAAGCCAACTTTTTCCAGTTTTTTGTAAATTATGATCTTCCAAGTTATTAGCATAATAGATAACTTATAAATACACAATTATGTCATACATATTGCTCATCTATATTCCTTATATCGTACATATCGGTCATATTATACAACATGTTAGATACTGCAAATGGAGTTAATCTGAGTACTTCAATCAATGAAACTAAATATACACTTATAGGCTTATATCACACATATCGATCATCTATGACTATGACGATATGCCACACACCATATCGAATATACTGTTGTTAATACTTAATACTTAATAACAGACTAACAATTTTACAACAAGTGAAAAGACATTCACATAAACTAAATAAAAACATGTACATTAATGATTAATGCAATAAAAAAATAAAATATATTACCTGGTGATGAGTTCAATTCAAAACCAAGAGTTTCGCGGTGGATCTGAATCACCCCCTTCCTTGTTGTCTCTCATAACGCATCGCGGATTCAATGTATTCGCAGTAGTTCTCCCATGTCATGTACGAGTACATGGCCTTGTAATCCATCACATACTGCATGTACTAGTGGTTATTGATGCCTATAAGTATCCTGAGATAAGGATAAGCAGCATTAGATCCAGTATCACGAGTGGCACGACGAGGTTGCGAAGTACTGGCTTGAGATCCTCGGGATGACGATGACGGAGTAGGAGAAGATCTCCACCGCCAAAGAAGCGACCCTGGCTCTACTCAGGTTGGCTACCTTGGTAGTTCTCATCGTTGTAGCTGCTGTGTCCTCCATACCACTGCAACCATATGAATATGATGGAGGTGCATACGCTTGAGGAGGAGGATGATGTGCATACGATCCAGGAGGAGCATGAAAGAATTCTGGGAGAACGTCAAATGATATCTCATCGTGTGATTATCCATATCCGCCCAGAGGACTTGCACGATATGGGATGTCAATGTCCATGCAGCTCAAGGAACCTACAGATGATATCAAATTGTCCATGTAGCTGTTGGTAAGACGATGACCACGACCGTATGCGTCGTAATCCATAGATCTCGGACTCGGAACAAACTGTCCATGTATGTTCCTTTGTCGTTTCTATATATTCACGCCTTACGTGGAGCCCTTCCTCGAATCTTGTATCTTGTGGTCCACGATCAGCCACTGCTGACCCACTTGAATATGTTTCCCCATCATCACCAGATCCACCACGACCGCCAATAACATCATCATCATCATCATCATTATATCCACAGTCATCCCTTGACTTGGATTTGGATTTGGAACTAGTGGAGAGAATTTCATCAACAACTGCATCAACCTTGGCTTCCAACCCTCTAAGAGGGTTTGTAATTTGCTCGGATCTAGCCAGATAGTCACCTACATTTGCTCCCATTTACTGGCTTATATTCTTATTTGGTCTTCTACCCGGTTGATCGAGAACGGGAGCACTATTGCAATTTATCCATCTCTGGAGAATATCTTCATCAGCATCATCATCGTGCATCTTGAAAATGTGTGCAAGATCAATATGGTCTTTGTAGTCTTTGTCATGGCCCTCCCTCCTTGTATGTTTCATCTTCAGCCTCAAGTTGTAGTGCACGTAGACAAGATCATAGAGCTTCTGTTCTCCTAACCTATTCCGTCTCTTCGAATGGATCAAGTTGAATGTGCTCCAATTCCTCTCACAGCCACCAACATAGGCGGTTCGAGACAACACTTTCACTGCCACTTTTCGTATGTGTGGAGCTTCCATCTCATACAGTAACCACCATTCGACTGCGGAAAATTCAAAAGGAGATAAATCAATAATAGTAATACATCAGTACACATTCAATAGACTTATTTTTCTTCATCCTTACCAGGAAGAGTGTTGCCCCATCCATTTACCGCAGTAATTCGACCAAAGGAACCCGAGGCATCCCTGAAGTACTTCACCTGCACATAGGTTGAAGTCATAAATTGTTACATAATACTCTTTGTTAAAATATGAAATGCGGAAGCGATCAAAGCAAGAACAAGATAAAAAGAAGACTTTGATTTACGTGGAACCCTACTCCGTGAAGAGTGGGATGAAACCACTGGGGAACCGCTTCAAAGGGTTGATTTTCTATTCATCTTTCTCAAAGGCTACAATGAGTGTGGGGCTCTTTATATAGCCCCACCAATGTGATCAAAAGTCGCCACTCCAAGATGTTGTACTAAACATAGCCCACCAAGACCATTCTTCAACACTCCCCCTCAAGCTAAGCATGCAATGCTAAGCTTGGATAAACAAAAAGAATGCACCCACTCACATATAAAGTACATGACACTACATATAATATCAACTCAACGCACACTGTCGGTTGTTGTCGAGGACGTTGCTTCTCATGTCACGTTGGTGAAGAGGAACTAGAAACTGGAGTGTGAACAGTGATCTGCAACGATATCTGATCAACAATTGAGTCTCCATCATGGAGAACTCTGGCCCGCAACGTATCTTCATTGAAGACTGCTCCATCACTCCGTAGGACCAACAAGAATGTCGTGGGAATATCCATACATACTGGAGTTCACGGCCATGAAAACATGCCGTGGGAATATCCATACATAATGGAGTTCATGAACGCTAGAGAATGGAGCCAACAATGAGTCTCCCACTGGAGAATTCCACAAAACATAGGTACTCAAATAGAGCACCTCAAACAACGAGCCTCTTTCTGGAGAACTCCACAAAATATAGGTACTCAAATAGAGCACCTCAAACAATGGTAGAGCTCAAAAACCACTACCCCACAATAGGTCACTCAAATAAAGTGCCTCAACCAATGGTAGGGCATGGTAACCACTACCCAACAATTCAAACAATGGTAGGGAAGACTCCACTACCCAACAATGGTAGAACAAGAGATGATCTACCCATTCACTCCCCCTTTCTCCCAAGCTTGTCGGAAACAACCATGTTGGGAGAACAATGAAGGATCAACAATTTTTTTCTGCAGTCCCAACACATTTTTTTGGACTGAATTTTTCACAAATATTCATCACTCTCTTTTTTTGTTTTTCAATCTCATTTTTTTCACATTTTTCCACCACAACATCTCAAATTTTCATCTTTTTTTTCAATATCAATTTTTCACATATTTACCCCTCTTTTGTCCACAGCTTTCTCGTCATGCTATTTTTCAATTGAACAGTAACTGCTATCTCTATTTTTTCAGCTGCTCATTGTTTCTTCCTTTTTTTCACACAACTCACCTTTTTTTCCGCACAGACCCAACCACCATTCATTCACATTTTTTAACACCCTCCCCCAATTTTTCCATGTCAATTGATCTCCCTTTTTTTACGATTTTTTAAGGGATTTTTACCCGGCAGACCCTATAATCTTTTCAAATTACCTCTACGACCTTTGAAACATCGTAATTCCTCCACCGACCTCGTAAACTTGCTCCGTCTTACCCAACAAACCCTGCCGTCAATTTTAACTATATTTGAGTCAAATACTTGGGTTAATCTTGAGTTAATCTAACCAACTTACCATTGAACGGCTAGGATTAGCCAGAATAAAAAAAAGAATAGTTCTTGCGGGGCCGAAGCAGCGGCTGCAGGGGAGCGCCTCCATCGTCGGCGGGAGGGGCAGCACAGGTCGTGGGGGGGGGGTGTGGCTCCTGTAGGTCGGCGGCTGAGGCGCGGGGGGGGGGGGGGTCTCCTGCAGGTCGATGGCGAGGCGGGGGGCTCCTGCAGGCCAGTGCTGAGGTGCGGGGGGTTCCTGCACAGGGGTGGGCGGGACTCCTAGGTCGGAGCGGCAGGCGGCTGGGGCGCGGGGGGTTCCTGCAGAGGTCGCGCGAAGGAGGGGGGGTCCTGCACAGATCGGGGAGCGCTCCCGCGCGAGAGGGGGGGCTCCTGCACAGGTCGGAGGTTGTCGGGTGGCTGCGACGGTTACGGGCGAGGCGGGGGGCTCCTGCACAGATCGGGGGGGCGGGGGGAGGGAGCAGCAGCGGCCGGGGAGGGGGGGGGGTGGGGGGCGAAGCAGCAGCGGGCCAGCAACGACAGGGTGGGGGCCTCCATCGTCGACCGGACAGGGGGGCCTCCATAGCAGCAGCATCGGCCGGGAGGGTCCTCAGCAGCATCGTCGGGGCCGCAGGAGGGGGGGAGTGGCACTCAAATGTAAATTTAATAAACAAAATGGGTATAGTATAAAGGAACATAACGGAATCTGGTTAATTTTAACGGGTAAATTAACGGGGCTTAACCGTAGGGTCTGTAGGGTAAGGGTTAGCAAGTTTACATGGTCGAGGGAGGAATTACGATGTTTCAAAGGTCGTAGAGGTAATTTGAAAAGATTATAGGGTCTGCCGGGTAAAAATTCCTTTTTTTAATTATAGTCCACTCTCCTCTTTGTTCCCTTTCGCACAGATTTTTTTTGTTTCAACATACGGCCAATTTTTTGACCCAAACGTGTAGGAGCCCGAAATTTTTTTAACGCCATAGGACCCGCTCGGGCCCCTTGACCAAAACGTGCGTCCCACCCTTTAGGGTTCCCACTTGCGGGAACCTACCAAAAAATGACCACCG
Source organism: Ottelia alismoides (assembly GCA_037367405.1). Taxonomy (NCBI): domain Eukaryota; kingdom Viridiplantae; phylum Streptophyta; class Magnoliopsida; order Alismatales; family Hydrocharitaceae; genus Ottelia; species Ottelia alismoides. Next base: position 436,635 of record JAZKJV010004838.1, read on the forward strand.
CCGCGATCAAAAGTCCCAATCAAAATTAAAATTACCTTTTGGGTTCCCACGTGCGTCCCACCCTTTAGGGTTCCCACTTGCGTCCCACCCTTTTGTGAGTCCCAATCTAGCTCCAAAATCAAAATTACCTCGTTCATGCATAAGGTCTTCTCGTCCTTGGCGAGCTTCTCTCCCACAATTTGTACAACTGCTAGAAGGTCAGCATTTGTACTAAGACTATTCTTAATTTCTTATACCGGTACTTAGGATTGAAGTATAAGCTGGACGCAAACAAGCACAATTCTCATATTCTAAAGTGCTATAAAACAACAACAACAAAGTCTTTTCCCACAATTAAGTAGGATCGGCTAAAATGTACTAAGCCTTCTCCCACTATAAGTAGGGTCGGCTACATGGATTCTTGCTCAAATCCACGTTGAAAGATTTGACTATATTTTACGCTGGCTGTCGACTACCTAACACAACCCCCGCAAGAGTGGGATTTGAACCCTGGTCTTTTGTGTGGTGGGCACACTGTACTACCACTAGACCATTAAGTGGGCATAAAGTGCTATAAAAATGAAAAATAAATTAGGTTAGTACATAATACATACCAGCATTGTGAAGAGGATATGAGAGAATCTTAGACCAACACTCGTCTATGATGTCCGTCCAACCATGCTTTGAATCCTTTTCCAATTGCTTCTCTGACCTTCTCTCTCATGCATTGCATTACCTCGTAGATCAATCCTATGGTGAGCTTCTTATCACCGTCTACGATCCGCAATGCAGAAACAATCGGATCCATGATCTTCGTGACTCGAGTCACTTCATCCCAAAAGTGGAGATCATTGATCAATGTCTCCACTTTCCGTCCTCCTCCAGTCCGAGCTTCAGGCATCTCGAACCATTCACCTTGGCAACACATGGTTTTCAATATTGTCTTGTGTTGTTTGAGGTTTTGCAACGCTATAAAATCGGTTGCAATGCATGTGATGCCAAGCCTCACCAGCTCACCATTGCACATCCATCTCGGCAACGCCAACACTTTGGAATGGTTGTAAATGAATGTGACGATCTCCGTGCTTGCTCCACTACCCTTGAGACGAGCATCCTCTTGCTGAGTCAATACAATGTGCAGCACACGGTGTTCAAAAAATGTAGTAGATGCTAGACTTCATTATTATATCACCCACTTTCTTGAAGTTGCTGCCATTATCCGTGACAATCTGGACAATGTTCTCTTTCCCAACATCTTTGATGATGTCCTTTATCAACTTCAGCAGGTACTTGTAGTCCTTCACATGTAGTCTTTCCATTGCAGTAAACGACCGTGTTTAGAAAGTCGGCCTAGGCGGCCGCAGCGGCCGGATATGCGGAGGCGGACCCCCTACCGCATCGAGTACGCTATACTCGGTCAATATGCGGGTCATGGTGCATACTCGGCCGAGTAATCTGCATATGCGGTCGCATATGTAATAGAGGTAACTCTTTGCTTCTCCGCCACCTGCTTGACTTCCACATGGGGGTTGCTCCTCCACCATCTTTTTCTCCTCTGACAAGGTTTGTTGATTGATCTATTTAACTCTAAATGTCTCTATTTTTTAGATTCAACAACAATGTACTATTTTTTAGATTCTCCAACGACAACTCTGACTTTTACATTATCTCAAAATTGCATGAATATAGAATAAATTATGTGTTTATCTTAGATCTTTTTGAGGATAAAATGAATATAGATGTCAGATTTGCATGGAATTTTTAACTGTACAGAACAAATTACATATATTTAATTTAAATAAAAAGTCTTCACTTCATATATATTCCATGTTACATTTTTTAAACATAAATATCTAGGGATTTTTACCTGGCAGACCCTATAATCTTTGTGAATTACCTCCACGACCTTTGAAACAATGTAGTTCCTCCCTCGCCCCCATAAACTTGCTAACTCTTACCCCATAGACCTCGTGGTTAACCCCCATCCATTTATCCGTTAAAACTGATCGGATTCCGTTACATTTTAAGTTTTTTACACCCATGGCCATACCCCCGTAATTAGCATCGTCCCGAGCCCTTTGCCTAACTGCCCCCCTGCCGCCTCCCTTTCACCCCTGCCCCGCTCCTCCCCTGCCTGCCGTTGAGGAGCCCCGCGCCCGGTTGTCTCCCCGCTCGAAGCCCCCTCGCGCCCAGGTGCCCCCCCCCCCCGGCCGCCTCCCCTGCCTGCAGCTCGAAGCTCCCCCGCGCCCAGCTGCCCCCCTGCTGCCTCCCCTGCTCGCCGCTTGAAGCTCCCCCGCGCCCGGCTGTCCCCCTGCTGCCTCTCCGCTCGAAGCCCTCCTGCGCCCAGGTGCCCCCCCAAACCCACCACTCGCGCCCAGCTGCCCCCGACCGCCTCCCCTGCCAGCCGCTCAAAGCCCACCCAACACCCGCGGCCGCCGCTCGAGCCCCCCCCCCCCCGCTGCTCGAAGTCCCTGCCCCCTCATCGTGCTGTTATTCCAGCCGTTGTTCATTCCTCCTCAATGTGCGCCGTTGGAAAGAGGAAGAAGGGGAGAGAAGAAAGAAGGAGAGAGTGGAAGAAAAGACACCGTTGGATCTGACGTGGTTTGATTAACTCACTTTTAACCCAAGCAAGTTAGGCCAAGATATGTCAATTTAACGACATGGTTTGTGGGGTAAGACGGAGCAAGTTTACGGGGTCGAGGGAGGAATTACGTTGTTTCAAAGGTCGTAGAGGTAATTGGCAAAGATTATAGGGTCTGCCGGGTAAAAATCCCAAATATCTAATGTTTGAAATTATTATTATATTTTTAATTAATTTTAATTAAAATAATAGAAATCGCATAATCCACATATAGTTCCGCATATACTTCTGTCTACCCGCTTACTCACTACAGACCGCCTGACCGAACGAATACCGCATACCGACTTTCTGAACCTTGGTAAACATGGAAGTTGATGATCTGCTTCCTCGTGTAGCTCGTCCACCCATCGTACATTAACATCACCCCTTACTTTGGTCATCTCCTCCTCAGCTCGATGGTGTTCTCATTCATCTCCTCCTCCATCTTGAGATATTTGTTCATTATCTTGTAGGATATGGAGCCTTCACTCCAATTCCTGTTGTAACGATCTCATCAATGACATGCTGCAGAAATGACCCGCTAGCAACATTGGCAGGAATGCTCTCTCTCCCCGAAGAAGAGCTTACCAATGGCCTTTCCCACCATCTCCTGTGCATTGGTGAACATGCCCTTCACCGTCTTCTGCATCGAATCCTTGCGTGGCTTGTATTGCATGGATCCACTCCTCGTTAAGAAGGGCTCAATTCCCTTCCCCTTGTGTTTTTTGGTGGGTGGTAGTACTGTTGCACTTTCAAAACCACTCCCACTGCCACTTGCACCATAGAAGCCGCCTAGTGGACCACCGAGTTCTCTCATCTCGAACTCTCTCCTCATTGATTCTTTTGTTGCCCTCATGTATGCCTTCCTCTCCATTGTAGTTTGAATGTCAGCAAGGTAGATAAAGTTATCGTCGTCTGAATCTGAGAGGACATTGAATTCTTTCTCAAACATGAACTCTTTAAGCTATTCATCCCTCCTTACCCTCTCTGTATCCCTATCCCTCTTTCTATCCAAGCTGGCTTTCACCTTGTCCCTCACATCTTTGGGACAACGCGTGCACTTGGCAACATTCTTGTTATTGCCAACAAGATGTGCCATCAGGAGCAGAGGCCTCCTCCAACCAATGTCTCCACTGTAATCCCCCCTCTGATCCTTAGAACTATTCATCCCTCCTTACCCTCTCTGTATCCCTATCCCTCTTGCTATCCAAGCTGACCTTCACCTTGTCCCTCACATCTTTGGGACAACGCGTGCACTTGGCAACATTCTTGTTATTGCCAACAAGATGTTCCTTCATCCTCGTGATTCCCCCTCCTTTCAACTTCTTCCCCACAAAAATTGCATTGTGGTTTGGCTTTGTTGCCATCAGGAGCAGAGGCCTCCTCCAACCAATGTCTCCACTGCAATCCCCTCCTCTGATCCTTAGAACTATCAGATCCTGATTCGAAATGTGCCATGATGATGATCACTGAAACCTGCGAGGAAATTGAAGAACAATCATTCATGAGCCATACAATGTGAACAATTAAGAATTTGCTAATTATTTTATGTTTTAATTTTCAGAATTAATATATTCTTAATTTTTCTAAGACCTAATAAGCACAAACTCGTAATTACTTGGTGTTTGAAATTGAAAGTATACTCTTAATAATCTGTTTTTCAGAAAAATACCTTATATTTATACATTAGGGTCTTAGATCTAGCAATTAGGAGACCATTTTTGAGAAAAAAGCACCTAAGAAACACAAAACATATAAAATAACACTTAAATCTAAGGTTTGATTTTTGGAATTACTCAATATTAAAATTTCATTTACAAAAACCGAATCATGTTTTCTATGTCCAAAAATTAAGATATGGATTTATCCTTGAAGAACTCATCATGATTCCATACTAAAACACTAAAGCCCTAATTTTCTCTTCTATAGATCTCATAAATTATTTCCAAAGTATGCTTTACTACATGTTATACACGAGATCTGAGTAAATTCATAACTCATCATTATTGTACATTAAAAACACAAAATCCCTAATTGTGGTCTCCAAAAAAATCAAGCTAGATATTCAAAATCTCTAAAAAAACACCACACCAAGCGAGATCAACATCTTAGGAACAATCCCTAGATAAATTGAAGAAATTGATGAAGATTTGATCAATTTTGGCTTACCTTGAAGAAAAGGGCGAAATATGAGCTTGGAAAAGCTTGGAGAAGCAAAGCAGAATGTGGGTCGAAATGGACGAATTTCGACCGACATTTCGATCTATCCCGCCAAAGAATTTTTTAATTCAAGATTAGCTATTTTGGGCGAGATCTCGAGACGACATGAAATCTCACCGATATCTCGTGAGATTTCGGATGAAATCCTAGAAATCCATATATATACAACTTTCGATATTTTGACCCCCATCGAAATCGAAATTTCGACGATATTTCGCCAAAATTTCACGATATTTAAAACCCTGCTTGTTTGATTATCTTCTCAACCATCCCATGTAAATATATCTCCGAAGGAAGAAATGTTGTCTGTAGTAACTGGTAAAACAATGAGATGGATGATATAATTTTATTTAAAGGGATAAAGGTTTCTTATATATAGTGAAACTTTAAAAATCCTAATCATACAAGGAGACAAATGGAGTCCCTTAATAAGTGTTTCTTATATTGAGTGAAATCCCTAAAATCCTAATCACATAAAAGAGGAAAGTACAATAGAGTCCTTAATAGGTCTACTAGAAATAAATATCGTAAAAATAGGAAAAAATAAGATACCTAAATATAGAGAACAAAAACACTCTACCTCAAGTTGGAACATATCTATCTATCATGCCTAACTTAGAGGTTAAGAATAAAATGTGCTCTTTTGGAAGAGTTTTGGTGAAGATATTTGCAAGTTGTAGCTCCATAGAAATGTAAGATATGATATTCTTTCCTTTACACACCACATCCCTGATAAAATGATAGTTTACCATGTGGCGTGGGGTTATTTCTGGGACTCCATGGATGCGGTTGGCTGTGGGGATAGTCCGACCAAAGTTTGTGTAGCTGCCATCACGTGGTCCTTGTGGCTGGCTCATAATGGTTCTATATTTCAAGGGAAACGATTATATATGGAAAATATATTTGAACATGCAAAAAGATTACATAATTTTTGGTCCATGTAAATGTAACAGTTTTACTTAAATATATAAAAATTGATGGATAGACGCTTTCTCGACGTCTTACCCTTTTTTTCCTAAAAAGATTTTAGGGACTGTCACGTGAGCAAGAAGGGTCTGAGCATTGTCTAGAAGATGTCAGAGTTTCCTTTCCACTACCCCATTTTTTTGCGAAGTGTACGGACATGCACTTTGGTGGAGGGCACCCATAGTAGCAAAGAAAGCGGTCAAGTCCCGTTGAAAAACCTCAAAAGCAATGCCAGTTCTGAAAATCTTAATACATTTAAAGAAAGAGATTTTTATGCACTATAAAAAGGACTTGACCATTTTAATTTTTGATCATTTCTTTATTAAATATACCTAAGAAGATATGCTATAATCACCAACAAAGACAACAAAATGCTTATGACCTCCCACAACATGGACTAAACATGGTCCCTAAACGTCATAATGGATTAAAGAGAAAGGTGAGGAACAACAATGCTTAGTCCTCTGAAGAAAAGAAGCTCGATGGTGTTTGTCAAACTGGCATGCTTCACACTCAAAAGTTTTCAGCGAGGTCAGTTCAAGAAACATACGAAACTGAGGGAGAGCTCTGGCAGAAGAATGATAGAGGCATAAATGCCATATGAACGTGTCAACAAAATCAGAGATAATGCCAACAAAATGGAATCCATAGGGATATCAAGTTAGGTCATTCTTTTCATGGCCCCACCAAAGATCTGCATCGTATGGATGTCTTGAAAATAACAGTAGTTCTCGTAAAATATCACTTTGCAGTTCAACTCTACACATATTTTATGAACAAACACTACGGGGCGGACACCATAGCGATGTTCCCCCTTTTTTGGCTCAAAATATTTTATGAGCAAACAATAAGCTCAAAGGAAAATTAGGTGCACACAAACCTCCAAATAGCTTGAGTTTGGGAAGAAAACTCCATGGTTTCAATGGTAGTGATTGGTGAATGGGCACCATTGGCTAAGTGAACCGAATTCACAGTGGATGAAGGTTTTGAGGAAGTCAGAAGGCAACATTCTCCACTTAAGTGAGTAGATGCACCAAAGTCAATTATCCATGCTGGCATTGAGGCAGAAGTGGAGTTGACTATAATACCTAAGATTGTAGCCATATTTGCACTAGTAGTACTCTCATAAGTAGGAGAGTTCTATAGCGGTTGCATGACAATGGGAGTAGTCTATAGCCAAAAGTCAGATCGTCTGTCCTGTCGACCCCTCCTGTCGACCCCTGATCTGAGGTCATCTCTATCATAGACACATCATAATCAAACGACGATGCCAAGTTGGCATGTGGAGGTTTGCCAAATTTTCCCCAATATCTTCCAGAGGTGTGGTTGGACATGTGGCAATTAATGCAAGAAGAGTTAGTGCAATGCAACTACGACCACGATCATAGTCACGATCTCGACTTCCTCGAGAACTGTGACGGCCACCCCGTCCAGACATCACAAGAAAAACAAATTTCTTCGCAGCATGCCTACGATTTGTCTATCCAATTGAAATCTCGAGTTTTTGTAGTCGACCAATGATGCCCTTAATGGAAGGAAGAGTATCATATGTAAGAAACCAGTCCTTTACAGTTTGATAACGAGGATGTAGCATGCATGGAATTTGTAAATTTGCCTCACAGATTGCTATGTCACATGTTTAGCACAACATGTTGGGTCGAAGATGGGAAGTTCCTCATATAGGTTGATGAGTTGTTGGTAGTATTTCACGAGTGAGAAATACCTCTTAAGAAGTGAGGAATTTCGTGACGTGATAATTGTCGCCCTCCACGAATCATAGTCACTATCATTTTCCTTCAAAGGTTTGTTTACTGAACACGTATCTTCCTTTGACCACCGATGGACACCTTGAAGGCCCGAGATAAGAGTATATGGTTGTTCGCATCCTTGAGTTTGATAGAAGTTCCCTGAACTACGATGGAAGATGTGGATATCAGGGGCTTGTCTTGGCTGGAGTCATTGCCATCGTGACTATGGAGAAAAATCAACAAAGTGTGTAATCAATTTAAGTCGGCATGACATGGCTTGAGCCGACATTTCAGTTTCGTCGAGTTACCTAAATGTCAGCGAAATGGCGAATTTTGATTGCGTTTCTTTGCCATTTCTCTGTTGTCTGTTGTAATTTGGGGCTGATTTCAAACAAAATTTCAACGACATGTCACCAATCTCAGCACGGGCACCTCTTATGAGGTGCGAGGTCGTGGGCTATTGGCGCAAGGAGTTGATTTGTGTCCATTGAGATGAGGCAAAGAGCTGCATGTCATGCGAGAGAAACTTTTTTGGCATATTATCAAGGTGGAGAGTTTCCACATTGGCATAAAATTAGTTTTTTATTTCATTGATAAACTTGATAATAATAGAGTAAACATCAACTTATTTTCAATAAAAAGTTCACGAAACAAGGAAAAGTTATTACCGAGAACATTATATCATCGATTCCCTAAACAGTTCGGATATGGACTAGGTCCTTAAACATCTAGGTGGATTAGTTCGAAAAAAGTATAATGGAAGGTACTAGAAATAGAGAAAGAGCTCCTTCGCCAGATGAGACAAGTCAGTTGAGGGTGAATGATTTAAGTAGCTGATTAGCGATCAAACCCCGTAAATGGAAGAGGGGAGATTCACCTCACCCCTAACATCTCTCTACAGAGATGAATGGAAGAACCAGTATCAACGAACCAATCAACAATATAAAATTGACAAAAAAATATAAATTTTTTGACTAAACAAATATACTTTTTTAACCGAAAAGACCGAAAATGAACAATATAAATAAACAACCAACTTAAATGGTATGGTGGTAGTGCAATGTGCCTACCACCCAAAAGACCGGGATTCAAATCCCTCTTTGTGGGGGTTGCATTAGATAGTCAACCAACGTAAAAAATAATTGAATCGCTCACCATGGATTTGAGCAAGAATCCATGTAGCCGACATTACAGTGGGAGAAGGCTTTGCCCTTTAATTTTTTTAATAAAATTTTTAACCGAACCTACGAAGATGCTTGAATGGGAGACGTCTGTCTCATAGTGATTATTTTGCTGGGAACAGTGGAGTATCCAGGGTTGAGCATGGCTAGGGCATGCCAATCCTCAAAATCCCTATTAGGGACCATCACACATTAGTTCACTGTCAGTGGGTGACACGAGAACCTGGTGGATACCCATTCTTGCTGCAACATACAATCTTAATATGCTCAGTTTTCCAATAGAATGTGCACTGGATTGTACTACGTCCTTTGCCTGGCATGGTACGCCTACGACCACATCCCCTATGTGCTCTACGTTCTCCATGCCCTGAAAAATGAGAGTGCGATAGTTTGTCCAAGAGTAGTAGTGCTGTGAGCTACCACATGATGGTTGTGTTGTCACATCTTCTAGTGCATGTAGCATGTCGGTTTTAACTATATGATCTCGGACTGCGTTATAGCTTGTGTGAACCACGGCAAATAAGATCATGACTGCATTGTGTTTTACGATATTCTTTATTTCTGACAGGTACATCCCGGAATACATGCATTATAGTTTCTAAACAATGATTTTAACCGAAAGAAATAATCCATTAAGGGACATCTTGCTTGTTTCGGATTCATCATATCAAAATAAGTCTGGAACATCATGTTTGAATTCTTCTCCCGTCCATATGTGGAATTAAGGAAGTATATACGTTATATGCATTTTCATAAAACACCCTAATCAACGATTCTGCTAATGATGCCCACCATGTTCCAAAAGCATATCATCCCTTCATCTTTGTCCCATGTGGTATTTTTCTTGTTTTTGTAGCATGCTTTGACTCTAGAAGAATGTGATCTTTTTTGTCGCACCCTCATAAATGATCACGAACATCCTTTGTCATTTGGGATAATTGGTCCTGTCCAATTTTGGGATTGAGCCATATGAGGGCGGTCATGTGCTTCCTCCATCGTATCCCGAGGATGTTATATCTGATTCTGATTTTTTACCATGCCAATGCATGCTTGCAGTGAAGAATGGTATGGTTATTTGCTTAGATCATACTGTCCAAAGTGTGATGCCTCAAGAATAATCAGAATCTATTGCTGATGGAAGGGTTCGTCAGCAATCAACTTGAGGCTGACTGGGCCATCGGAATAGTCTCTTGGGGGCTGTTGTAGGATGAGCTTGAGGATCCGGCTGTACAAAGAAAATACTAGCGTAGATTTGAGCAGGTTGAAAATCAAAACATCTCTCAATATTAACCAACTAGCTGTTTTATAAATAACCGTAAGTGTTCCAACATGCAAACCCTTGAAGTGTGCAACAATTACTAGGATGTGTGAACTGTTGGAGTTGTGAGCTTAGTTTGAGTGTTTTGGGAGGAATGCATGGTGTAATGGTGACTCAAAACAATTCCTCCAACCACGTGTCGTCTTCATATTACATGGGAGCTCGGGTGATACATAGCCCTCTTTCTCTGTTCATGGAAACAGACGAGTAGACCATCTGACAAAGAGAACCATCCTTTGGATCAGCAGTGACTCCAGCGAGGACATTGAGCTGTCAATTTCCATTTAGTAGAGATTTTCTACCCCTATAGGTTTATGTTAGTTGCATATATATCCTGGAGAATCCTCATTTTCTACTTTAAATGTGCTTGTTGACAATATTTACGAAAGAACATAAACATCTCAAAGTTTGCAGCTCAAGTTTATGTAACTTTTTTTCAGGATGGATCTGATATTTAATGGATTTCAAGGTTCCTAAATTATGTATGAATATTTGGCAGGTATGTTAAGAGTCGAAATGATAAACAGCTCAAGAATGGATTAGTGTACAGACATACTAGTTCATGCCAACCTGAAGAATTCAGCAATGGGCTTCCAATTGTCCCTTGTGGGCTGATCGCTTGGAGTTTGTTCAATGATAGTTTCAGTATCATCCGTCCCGGATCATTTAAACATTTAAACACTACTCTTCCTATACATATTAACCGAAAACATATTTCTTGGAAGAGTGATCGTGATCACAAATTTGGGAAAGATGTGTACCCCGTCAATTTCCAAAATGGTTCTTTAATTGGTGGGAGAGAGCTCGATCCTGGTCTTCCAGTAAGTACACAATTCATATTCATATTCATGATATAATTTAATCCTGAGTTCCACGGAAATTTTTTAATCTGTTTGAGCTCCTAGCTTTCCTTTCATCAAGGGTGTGGAAGTTCTTAATAATCATATTTAGTCATGTTGTTTTATGTTTTCTCCCTTATGTTCAATTAGCTGAGCGATCAGGAAGATCTTATTGTGTGGATGCGTACTGCTGCCTTGCCTAGTTTCAGAAAATTATATGGGAAGATAGAAGAGGATATTGATGCCGATGAAGTGTTAGTAGTGCACCTGGTCAATAACTACAATACTTACAGTTTTGGGGGGAAGAAGAAACTGGTTCTGTCAACTTCAAATTGGTTGGGAGGGAAGAATAACTTTCTTGGCATGGCCTATGTTGCCACTGGCTGTTTCTGCATCTTCATTGCCATTCTCTTCGCATTGCTTCACATCAAAAATCCCAGGTAATATTTGCAAGGAAAATTTAATTTCTTGAAGAGTGGGTTAATTCCTATCCCGAGGCACATCTATGCGAGGTTGTAAAAGTCAGTTTCAGTTGGAAGGGTCATTAAACATCAAATACATAGTAATTAGGTGATCTGGAAGAAACATTTGATTTTGTTTTATTTTAATTATAACAAATTGTAGCTGAAGGATCTTGATCTTATTCTTCACCTGACCATACGTCGCATCAACGATATCTCACATTGCATTGGCAGTGAGCTGATGTAAAATATCATTGGATGTCTCTGTTGTGAGAGTCATGGAGAGCCACACACGCACGTACACGTCATCTTGCTTTCATGAAGCATTCGTCCCAGTCTTGTTGGTTGGTTTTGTTTGTATCAAGATGTACTCCTTATTGTTGCACCACATTAGGACCATAAAATGCATGGACGACAACTCGTAGTTGGTTCCATCCATCTTCACAATGGGCATCATGCCCTTGAAAGCAGTGAACGAGGAGACGCCACCTATGATTTCATATCGAAGCGAATGTGTCTGCCCGAACATATAGTGAACATGGTTTGAAAAAACATACCTCGAGGCGCATGAGACATACGCCTCGAGGCGAGGCAGTCTGGAAACGCCCCGGAATGACCGCCTCAGTAGGTCTTTGAGAGGCGACTGCCTCATCTGCTCGAGGCGGTCGAGGCGGAGGTGAGGCGGTCCTCAAGGCATTTTTTGTTTTCAAATTATTTTTATGTAAATCATTTGTCCTATTGGCAATTTGAGATGTTTATAAAGGTCTAGTTGTTTAGGATATATTTATACAAGATTAATGCTTAAATTTGTCTGCTTTCATGTTCATATTTACCATCAATGTCCTAAATGTCGGTTTCGGTCACCATTTCGGTGACCGACCGAAACGGAATTTCGATCGAAATTCGACCAAAATTTCGGTCATTTTTTGTACTAGGGCCCCATATTTCGGTCATTTCGGTTGAATTTCGATTTCGACAGGATATCGATATTCGACAGAAATTCGACCGAATTTCGCTGAAATTTGAGGCCATGTTTACCACTGAACATGTCCAATTATGTCAAAAAACTCTTAAATTATACCCTTAAACATATGAATCCACAAATATTATGGAAAACATTACTCGTAAACTTATTTTTAAGGAGTGGTCACATAATTAGTTATGTAATATACTGATAACAACAAACAAGATGGAATTCAAAGTGAGTTTATGTACTACAACGAGACTGCCGTCTTGTTGGGGTATGGTATGGCAGGAGGGGGTGTATACAACGGTTTTTCAACTTGGGTTAGATGGTTAGAATTCAGGGGAATATCAACGTACTCATTCTCTGATTGGATGGAAATTTAGTAAAAAGGCATATATAGTTGTATATCTTTTTCTTTTAGTATTCCTATCTTTATAATTTCATCATATATTCTTGTGATATATATCATACGTTAGTCATAATATATAATTTCATTAGTATATATTCTATTGTAGGTTTTATAGGTATTTATCCTTGTAAACTGAGGCTTATGCTTCGAGGCTACGCCTCGCCTCGATTCGAAGGAAATCGCCTCATTCCGTTTTTAGTTTTTTCAAACCTTAATAGGGAATCAATTATGTGTGCAGATACATGCCACAACCGTTTCTGTCAATCGTAGTCATGCTCTAGGGCATGTGAATGTGTCCAGTAGTCTGGTTTCACCAGAAAATCCTCAAAATCAAACTGTTGAGAGACCTTTTGAGGTGCAATGGTGAACCTCAGTGCCCTAGGCAACGAGAGCGAATCCTCTTGGTGCTACATGAGGCATGCGAGATCGCTAAGATGGCAGCATGCGGATCACAGTGGTGCCCTAGAGGTTCGGTTTATGATCCTCAAAAGGAGCAGCTATCTGACCTGCCTGCCACATACGTTGGAGTTGTTCCCATAAATCGAATCGAGGACTGTCCTGCCTGCAGACATTAGAGTTGTTTTTGCTTTCCTCGTCTTGAGGGTCCTCTCAAGGTTGAGATCATACCACACACCGCCGTGCTGGGAGTCAAGTGAGGGGATGCTCCCTTGGTCCATATTCAGGTTTGAGAGGGCGTGGCTGATATATGAATGGAGGGAGTTGGTTATGACTGCAAAGATTGGATTAGAAGGTCGTGGGTCTGAGGGAAATGTTGAAGAAGCATAGGAATGAGCTGGGACAAAAACGTGAGGAGAGGTTGTGAAGTCTAGGGAGGAGATTGCCAGTTTGAATGGCATTGAGGATGAGCGAGATCTTTTTGAGGAGCGAGTGGTCAGATGACAGCATCAGAAGGTGTTAGCAGAGGAGGATAGGCGAAAGGAAGTGAAGTGGCAAAGTCGAGGCAGAAGTGGGTGAGGAGGGTGATGTGAATACGAGATTCTTCCATGCGGTAGAAGGAGAAATTTGATTTATGATCTGCATGTGGGAGGTGAGAGGATTTAGGGAGATTGGGGCAATTGGTACTCATTTTCATGAGTTTAGCAAGAGGTCAAGGTTGTCAGGAGCTAGATGGCTTGGAAGGGGGGGTTGGACTCTTGACAATTGAGCAGGTGGAGTTGCTTTCATCGGAGTTCTCTAAGGAGGTGTATAGGGTTTTTTGCTCTAAATTCTGATGGTTGTCGTAAGCCGGATGTTCTGCATGTTCTTTTTTATAGTGTTTTGGGATGCTATTGAGAAGGATGTCATGGCGATGATTATAGATTTCAGAGGGGCGAATCAGGGTTTGGAGAAGCTGAACAGATTCCAGTTGTTATTGCTCTCCAAGGAGGGAGCAGAGCATGTTGAAGATTTTCGACCGATAGCTTTGTCCAATGATGTCTACCTCATTGTTGCCAAGGTGGTGGCAAACCGGCTCATGGGTGTTCTCGACATGCTCATTTTGATCGCTCAGTGGGCTTTTATCCAGGATCGTCAACTGTTGGAGGGGGTGGTTGTCACCTCGGAGATTGTGCCAGATTGGAAGAGGAATGGGGTGGAGGGATTCCTTTAGAAGATGGATTTTTTGAAGGCATACGACAACATGAACTGGAGCTTCATCTGGGCATCTTTGGTCCAAAGGGGCTTCCCTGACATTTAGATTGATTAGATGAAGAGGTGCATTATGATGTTGTCGTGCTCGGTTCTGGTTAATGGGAAGCAAGACGGGGGTTTCTTTCAGCCACTGAGGGGTATGAAGGATGCCCCTTGGCACCTTTTGTTGTTTATCCTGGCAGTGGATGCTTTGTCAATGATGATTGGTCTAGGAGAAGCTGGTGGCTTCTATAAGGGCTATTCTAGGGAAGATTTTTCGTTCCCGATCTTGCAATACGCGGACGGCACTATTTTTTTCGTGGAGGGAGGTATGCCTGGGCGATTAGGGCGATGCTTGATATTTTTGGTGAGCTATCGAGATTGAAGGTAAATGGAGCAAAATCTGCTTTTGTTCCGTTCAACTTGTTCCAAGAAACAGCTTCGACATGTGAGGTGATTCTGGAGACTGAGCAGGGAAGTCTGCCTATTAATTACCTTGGCCTACCTTTGTTGTATGGAGTACTTAGGCATATAGATAAGTTACTTGTTATTGAGAAGATGGAGAGGAAGTTGGCTGGGTGGAAGGCTTCATACCTGTCCGGGGGGGGGGGGGGGGGGTGTTATATTGGACCTAGTGAAGGCGGTTCTCTCCTCTATCCTCGTTTTCTTTCTTTCCATTGAGATGCTCCCAGTTGGCGTCCATAGGAGGTTGGAGGTACTGAGGCTTCTAGTCATCAGGGTAGGATGGGAGGGGCATCACGCTGGTAGATTGGGAGGTGGTGTCCTCGCCAATCAACCATGGAGGTTTGGGTGTGTTACATCTTGACGGTATGAACAAGACACTGCTTGTGAAGTGGATTATGAGGATTTGGGAAGATGGTTGTGATCTGCTTTCCAGGTTGGTGAGTGAGATCAATTTATGGGATCTCATCAAGCTATGTGTTTGCTTCGCCCTCCACCCTTTGGAAGGGTATTTATTCGGTTCTGTCGAAGGTGTTGGTTTCGTTGAGGCCATACTCAGTGATGGCTGTGGATTCAGTTTTTGGAAGGATGATTGGTCAGAGGAATGTCTGTTTTGTGATCGTCTTCTTAGACTTTTTGCTTTGGCCTCGAACATGGATGCAAGTGTTGCTGATGTTTTGTCAAATAATTCGTGGATGCCTACGTTCATGAGTGAGTTGTCTGGTTAGAGGGTGGGAGGTTTTCTTTGTCTCTTGAGTATGTTGGCAAGAGAGGACATGCCCTCTACTGGAAGAGATTCCTGGTGCTGGAGAGATGTGGTCTTCACGATAAAGAAGACTTACAATGTGGTGTTGGAGTTTGTTGGGCCGGACATTGGCAGGGTCTCATGGGACTGTACTAATATCTGGAGCTGGAGGATAGCCAAGGATACAAAGTTTCATATGGTTGCGTAGAAGATTTTGACTGGAGGCAGGCGAGCGAGGCTGTTTCCCTGGAGCTATGAGATTTGCAAGGGATAAGGAGAGGCGGCGGAAGCTGTTGATCATCTATTCTTTAGGTGCTCTGTCTCAAAGGAGGTTTGGGGGGCTGTGGATCTTCCGGGTGTCCGAAGTGATGAAGCGAGTTGTTCTGGAGCTCAATTTGCAGGGGTTGGAGGGGTTCGATGGAGGGGAAACTTAACGTCTGTGCGCACATCTGGGACATTTGGCTGGCTAGAAACGAGGTTGTCTTCAGGAGGGAAGTTTTCATTTTGAGCATGTAATTGAGCTCGGGCTAACTAAACTGGGATTGACCTCTTTATCGCTCGCACCTCACAAGGGGTGCCTGCGAAATTTGGAGATTATAATTCCTGTACATAATTCTGTTTTATAGCTTAATATATTGTTTTGATGGGTCTCTCACAAAGGTCCATCCCGTCATTTCTACAAAAAGTGAATATTTACATCTACGGTCCCATTTTCCATGATCAGAAATCTTTAGTAACTAATAACCCATGCTCATACAGACCTTCACTAATAGGCTAATAGCACAGTGCTGTGGTCCAATTCTAGCAATTTCTATCATTACACAGACAGTACTCCCATTAATCTAATTTAATTTAAGTAATGTATATCTTATATATAACAAGAGATGCACTAATCGACTATTTACCCACTTTATTTTTTTTCCTAATATTTGTTCCTATTTAATAAATTCATATTCGCGATTTCATGTGAACTTACTTAAGAGCATACTTGAAAAAGAAGTATATGATTACAGGCTTACAGCGCACATACATATATGCATACACGAAAACTATTCAAATCAATCACTATTTCTAAACTATGTTGCCATGAGGACCTACACTTTTGCAAGTAATTACCTACTAAGATGATCAATAGTTTGTTAATGATTGTGGCTCCCACTAAATAACTTTCCTTGATCTCTGACTTCTTTGCCCCTGCTACTCCAGCAGCAGCACTTATGACTCGACAACTGCATCTCATTTGTGTCCAGATATGTCAGAAATGATGTTATTGTTCGTGCAGAGTAGTTTTATGTTGAAAATGTGATTCATCATTCCACGACTCTCTCGAGTCTTGGTTGTTTTGCATTGAATCTATTGATTAGTTTTTTAGTTTGATAATTTGGGGGCAGGGCACCTATGCATGTTTCCCCTTTTTTTGGCTTCAAGAAAAGAAAAAAAAACTTTCACGTGGCACCAATCTTCGACGTGATCTAATCATGTTATTCCACGGCTTTTAGTAGCGGAGAAACTTGTTAATATTTCTAAGGCGCACAATTAGGTCGCACTTTTGTAACTCTACTTTCTGCTGTTTCTTTGAATGAGAAGATCAAGTATTTATCTTTTTTTTTGCTTTAAACAATGGTAACGTAAAATCACTGGGTGAGGTGTAACTTTATCTTTTTTAATGCATTGGGTTTTCCAAAAGCGTAATTTTGCTATGTTGTTATGTTACTGCAATTTCCTTTTCTGCAGGCCTTACATGGACCCTTCTTTTCTGTTGTGGAACAAGAAGAACAACACCATATAAGCCGCCTACTTCCCGTCTATGTTGCCACTAATCTCCGTACTCTGCGATGCTGCGATTGTGAGAAGGATGCCACATGTAGATATTGGTCTGTTTCTGCAACTTACTTTCGGTAGCCACCATTGTCGAAGTTGCTCACACTTATAACAGCTGCTGTCGAGATTGCTGAGAAACGACTATACAACAGATGATTTTTTGCAGAACTGAAGATATTGGTTCGATTTGTAGAATTAAACACTTCAAGTAAGTCCTTTGGGTATTATTATCGGCCATATTGTTCTTACTGTAAAGTTAGAAATGATCTCAGTTGTTCGATTGTAAACATGAAACAGCCAGTAATGATCTATGTAATATCCTTAATCCAAACATCGTCACGTAAGTCAAAGACGACAAGTAGAAGTTCTTTAACTGAACAATCTCCAGCAATTTTGTGTATTCTTTCCATGTGCAACCTTAATTGCCTCGCTTTGGATTTTTGATTTATTTACCGATTTTCTTCTTCGTACCGATTTACAACTTCTTCATGGGACATAACGCTCAGCTCGTCGAGGTTGATCGCTTTCTTGATTACCTGTTAAATGGTTGAGTTGTCTCTGCATTTGCGGTGAAGTCTCGCCTCTAGTTCATGATGAAGAAAGTCGAGACTGGTAATGTCAGGCCTTTGGGTCGTCATCGAATCATCACATTATATTGCCAAACTCACCTTTTCATCTTGATGAAGATTGACCCTTTCAGCATCTGCGAAGATGATTTGATCGACTAGATGATGTGGATGGATTTACTGAGCCTGTAATGGGCACATATTTGAATAAAATGGCTCCGTAATAAACCGCGTCCTTGTTCCTGGATACACATCGCTTGCACATTCTTGCTCTCACAGTTCAGTTTAGTTGCTCTTTGTCTGCAGAACAATAAAAGTTCGCAGTTTATACGGAGATCCAGAAAAAAAATACATTGCTGGATCATCTGAGATCATTTTAATCGGCTTCCATTGAAAATAGTTTTTTTTGGGTTTTTATCACTTGTGCCCCTATGAGATATCACAATTTCAGTTATGTCCCTATCTTTTTGGTAATATCAGTTGTGCCCCTTCTTTCTCCGTTATCACTTGTGCCATTCCGTCAGATTGACCGTCAATGAATTGACTTAACCATGGTTTTTTCAAATCTTGATGCAGTTAAGAGGGGTATTATTGTCAGAAATCTTCATCCTCTTCATCCTCCATTTGTTCTTCTTCATTTCTCTTTATAATTTCTCTCTCTTAGTGATACCTTCATGCATCCACCAAATCTCTAAAATTTTTGCATTTTCACGGATATAACACTCATTACGGATCAAACGGTAAATTTTATTGAATTTTTATGAATCAATTAGTCAAAAATTTATCTCAAAGCTCTCTCGTTTCAACCAGGCGGAGGAGGAGGGCAGAAGGGGGAGGCATGGGGGAGGGGGAGGCGTAGGGGGCGGGAGCGACACGGGGCGGGGGCGGCGGGGCGACCTAGGAGCATGGGGCAGTGGGGGCAGGGGGAGGCATAGGGGGAGGGGGAGGCGCGAGACAGAGGGAGGGGGAGGTGCAGGGGGAGGGGGTTATGGGCCATGGGAGGCGCAGGGGGTGAGGGTGACGGGGAAGGTGCGGGGGGCGGAGGTTGCGCGGCTCGGCGGCGGTCCGCTGCTGGAGGGCGTGGCGGGGCGCGGTTGGCGCAGGAGGTGGACACACGCGGTGGATGCTGGGGATGAAGGGGCCATGCCGCGCAAGGCCTGGAGCGCGGTGCTGGGGTCGCACACGGCGTGCAGAGGGGTACGAGCTACAGGGAGGACCTGCGGGCAGAGGAGCGCGGGGATCGACGCGCGGCGAGGGCGCGACTGGAGGAGCGTGTGGGCGGAGGGCCTGGCCGTGGCGCAGCGGACTTGAATTCAGTTAACTGTAAAGAGTTTGCGAGCTATGCAGCATCTCGATCCGTTAAAAGTTCTTAAGCATTGATTTCTGGCGATTAACGAAAGCAATGCAACGCGTAAGTTATTATATGCATATTACTATCTGCATAACTGACATAAAAAAGAGAAAAAACTGAACAACTTGAGCTTACTGGGCTGCGATATATCCATACGAACCAGCAACCGACGACATCGTCTTCGAGTGGTTAAAATCGATCAACTTCACAAGCCTGAAATCTCCCACATGAGCTTCAAATGCTCCGTCCAGCATGATATTGTTCGACTTTATATCGCGGCGTATGATCTGCGGTTTGCAGTCGGAATGCAGATAGCGCAGAGACCCTCCACAGCTCCCAGCGTGATCCTTTAACGAGCCTCCCAGTCAAACGAGCACACGTCTTCGCTCTGTTGAAGGTGCTCCTGCAAGCTCCCATTCTCCATGTATTCGTACAATATCAGGATAACATCACGACAGTAGTAAAAAACGTAGAGCTTCACGATGTTCCGGTGCCGGATGTTCCCAGAGTGGAAATTTCATCATGGAAGCTACTGTCTACTCTGGAACTCTCAGTCTGGTTGTGCAGCCTCTTCACTGTGATCACGCCCCTATCCGCCATCACTGCACTGTAAACCGCCCACAAGTGCCTCTGCCGAGAACCGTATCGTCCGAGAATTCGCCCGTCGCTTCGACGATCTCCTGGTACGTGATCCCGCCCTTCGGAGGGTAAGAAATGTCTGATTCGCTGAATGTATGATCATCGTAGGAGATGTGTACGTGCTCCTTACGGAACACCGACCGGCATATAGCCGCTGCTAGGATTAAAGCAATTACACCAACGATTGCTCTGACAATGCTGGCGGTTTCCTCTCTTGATGCAACTGTTTTACCGGTTTCCTCTTGTGGCGGAGACGCCGGAATTGGGCTTGATCCGAACAGACCGGGATCGCCGAGAAAGTTTCTGGGATCCATTCTCCTGAATGCAGGAGTATCCGGCAGTGCACCGACGAGGTTGCTGTTCGAGACATTGCAGACGACAATGCTCGACAGATCGTTGAACGACGAGCCATCGAGGTGATTGTTGTTGAAATAGATTGCCTCCAGCATCTGTGACTGCAAGCTACTCAGCTCTGAAGGTATCGTGAAGGACAGGTTGTTGTAGCTTAGATTCAGACCAATCTGCAATGCACCGAGCCAGCCCGGCATGTTTGGTATCCGACCGGAGAATCGATTCCCGCCCATTTGCAGCTCGGTAAGCCACGACAGGTGATGAATCTCCATTTCATCACATTTATTCTATCATTTTGGCCTCAAAAACCGCAGCTAATGCATATAAATAGCATCAGTTTGTACATAATAGCATTCATGATTCATTGTATTAATTAAACATTAAATAAGGTTTTTAATGCCAAAATTATAGAATAAAGAGAAGAAAAGAAAAAGGAATAAAATATTGCAAATATTTTATGACCCTAACCCCGAGACCAAGGCCAGCATGGTATTGGTCGATAAGGAATAAAGTAGGGGGAGATAAGGGCCAGTGTACAATAAATACCTCATTTATTCATGCATTTATTTATGTATTTTTGACACCTATTTTGTATGTAATTATTCATTCATCAAATAAAGAAACTTTGTTCATGAAAGTTGTAGATAATAATGGAAATAAAAATACAAAATTGAGTTTGTGTAAAAATAATACTCAGTGTACATTTTATACACAGAATAAAAAGCCAAAATCTCAACTTCACAGACCCATATCTTGCAAATAAAAACTCCAAATCATCCAAACTCATCTTTAATTGTATATAGCTTTCCAAGAACTATTTAATAAAATTGGTTTCATAATTTTTGGAGTCCATCTGCAAAAGTTAGGTTTTTGACCCTCATTGTGCAGCCTGCCTGATTAAAATATTCAATTTAATTCATTATCTATTATTTTTATCAAATTATATTTTTAGAATTTTGTACATAATGTGTATGATACATGTACATATTGAGATTAAAAGAAAACCAAAAAGAATTTGTAAAATAAAATAAGCTTATGTAATACATAGGCAAAACACCTATGCTAAGTATGTACATAAATAAAAGGGGATTTAATTATTTTATTCTTTATTCATCTATATTTTTATAATAATGTAAATATCATACATAACTTATTAAAAATACAAATTCAGAATAAAAACAAATAAAATACATTAAATAAATAAAGTATATATAATATATAGGTAAAAGACCTACAAGTATACCTACATATACATATCCCTATTTACTTAAATATGAAAATAAACTCATAAAAATTAAATAAAAATACCCTCACACTCACACAAATAAATTATAAATTTATAAAATAAGACAATAAAATAATAAAATAAAATAAGCAAAATAAAAATAAAATACACAAAATACATGTAAATACATGCATATACACATTATTAAAATAAAACCATAATAAAATACTTCAAAAAATTAAATAAAAATCATAAATAAATACTACATGAAATAATACACATTTTTTATTTTATGAGAAAAAATAATAAAATCATTTATTATGTCAAATAAATCAATTTCGAGTAAAATTCCCTATTTTGTCCTCTAGCGTCCCAGGTGGACCAATGAGGGCGCGGCCTTTGTTGACCGCCCGGTCAACTGTCCCATCCGGGACCTGGCGCGCCAGAAGTGTCTTTTCCCCGATTTTCTTCCCTTTTTTACGGGCATCTCATCCATCGATCGCGCTCGCGTTCTTCACAAGAATCACCCCTGATCATCGCTGATGCCCGCCGATATCTTAGATCAACACGATACTCATTGGATTAATCAATAAACGCCAGTCAATAAGGGTCCAGGCCAATGTTTATAAATAAGAAGCTTCGCCCCCTCCTCAAATTTGGCCAATTTCATCCACCCAAAAGCCTTGTATTCGATCCTAGAGAGGTTCCTCGTGACAGGGGGAGCACCTCAGCGACTTGAATCGGCCGAATGAGGGATAATTTTTGACGCGGCGGAGCTCCGACGTCCGTCCTGCTCCCTGGTGGCCCCCAGGTATAAGTGCTGATCTTTCGTGCATTTTAGGTAGATTTTGGTGTTAGCTTTTCATTCCCGTTCTTAGTTTAGTCTTTAGTTAATTAACGTAGCTTAAAATCAAAAAATCGAAGTTCACCGGAGCTCCGCTCCGGCGACTTCTTCACTGTGATCTATACCGTTTCCGACCGCCACGTTCACCCCACGTCGTTCCCCATCGCGTTCTCCATTTATCTATCATCTTTGTTCAACCAAGGACCTCTGGTCTTTGCGAATCGGAGCTCCACCTCCGCCTATTGCCGGAGCTCCTCCGCCACACTCCATTTTGCGATAGAGCTTCAAAACCCGGGGTCGAGGAGATAGCCCTCGCTCCCCCGGTTCTTCCTATGCAGGTCAAACGAAGAAAGGAGCCCAGCTGGGCTCGATTCAAACCAGGAAGAGGCTCCTGGAGGTCCCGACCTTCATCGACCTCGTCCGAGCTCCTCGGACCTCCAGGAGCCATGGCGAGACCATCAGCAGACGCGGAAGGCCTCCAGCTACGTCCAGACCATCTCATACGTGAAAGAGAAGCCCGGAGGAGCCCAAGCTTCACGATCGAAGCTCGCCATGCACGAGCTTCTTCCCTGTTCTTCCAGGGGGCTCCATCGCCGTCAGATCAGGAGGCCTGGCCCAGATTGAACGAAGACCGTCAGATGAAGCCCTGTGCCCACCGTCCGATCAGCGAGGCTGATCTAATCTCAGCCTTCATCTGCGAACCGGTATCAGCCGATGGATGCGCAACGCGTGTCCAAGTGAAGCCTTCATCGCCGTCCATCGCGCGCCTGTTGGGGGTAAATTTCAGACATGTCCCCTGCCTTTTTGTATTTATATTTTAATGCTATAAATAAAATTCCCCGTTGTAAATAAATTGTAATATTTGCAGTAGGCCCCATGTAGTTTATATATTTGCATATTGGTCCCCCCGCGCCTCACGTGCAGTCCCACGTGAGGCGCGTGATTTTTTCACTTTAACCCTGGCGGGTTTTGGTAATTGTAAAACAACCCCAAAAATAAAAATAAATGTTTATTTATGTAGTAATTTTTGCACTGATGCCCCCGAGAAATATTTTATTTGCAAAAATGCCCCTGCCAGGATGTTTAATTTTTGTATGCTTTGTCCATTTATTTCATACATCATATTATCTTGAAAAATTCCATAAAAATGAACATAAGCTCCTGTTAGCTTACTCTTGCACGTCATATTTTTAGTTTTTAATTTTGTTGCATTTTTGCATTTATTAAAAATCAAAAACATGCATTTTATTTACTGTCTAGCTTATAAAATACCAAAAAAATATTAAACCACCTCGAAAAATTCCAAATAAATTACATATGGTATTTTTTATCATAATTAAGTGCTAGTTCAAAAATAATTAAAAATCTCAAAAGAAAAACCTTAAAAATTAAAAAATACTCGAAAACTTCTAAAAAATATAAAAAATCTAGAGAACCCCAAAAATTGCAAACTCAAGTTCTGTAGTTTCTATATCTTATCCTCTTTACTTTAAAAATGGTTTGGAAAAATTTTGTGGCTGTGTGATATTTTTAATTCCCTTTTTACCCCCAGCTAGTAGCTACTCCATTGTTTCGCTTTATTTCAGGATTTGAAAATACCAAAAATATTTTGAAAAATACCCAAAAATCACAAAAACAGTAAAAAAATCATGAAAATACCAAAAAGATTTTATTTCTGAATTTTTGACTATTTTGTATATTTTTATAGATAGTGTATCACCCCTCTCTCTACATTATATATATTCCCTTATTGAAAGAAAAATTTTTTAAAAAAAGTATATATATATTTACATATTTATTAATGTATAACAATCTGAGCATTAAATTAATATATATATATATATGTATGTATGTATTATATGCTTTACGCATACCTTCTATGTGTATACATCTTTATATATTTATATTCTATAAATTATATATATATATATATATATTACATAAGTATATATTATTAAAATAAAAAAATATAATATATATATAATAAAAATAAAAACCTACAAAAATAGGTTTCACACAAGGATGACTCTGTTGTATATGCACAATAGGCTACTTCATTTTTGCATTGCTCTCTGTGGTTCGACCTCTACATACTTAGTCACTATACATTTTGTGGTAGAGTAATAAATATTAATTCACACATTTGAGACTTAATCAATTCATTCTTTTATTGTGGGTTAATTGCTGACTAACCGATGTTCTGTGAGCGGTCGCCTCAGCGACAATATAATTTTGACCCTCGCAAAATGTCAGTTATCAGACGACGCCGTTGCCGGGGAGCAATGAGCATAGCCTATTTTATTTTGTCATTCTTGTGTAAAAATTGATTCATCATTGATTTTGTGAGCAGCTATTTCTCATGTAATTAATCACCATGCTTTATTAATTTATTTATTGTGATTAATTTCTTCCTGCTTTATTATTGATTGAGCTATACTAATCCAATCTCTTTGTGACTTTGATGCGAGGGCCCGCCACGTAAGGATGGCCTCTTAGGGAGCCAAGGCAACCGAGCTTGGAGGAGGGTGGTCTTCACCTCATGACCATATGGAGAGAGCACCAAGGATACAGAGGGATGTGGTTAGTTAGGCTTAAAGCAATTAGGTTTATTTCTGTAATTTATGGTAAGAGAGAGACAATTTTGGCATGTAATAATTAACAGGACTCTACTCTTCACAATGAGGTCCAGTGCCCGGGTGATTGTTCACCTGGGGGCCTCATCGCGGTTTTCCGAGTTTTCATCGCTTTCTTTTCTTTGTTTTCCGAAGTTTTGAGCTTTCCGCCTTTATTTTACTTTGTTTTGTGTGCTTGGAGCCCCTAGACATAGGTTGCTTGACTCGGTAGCTAGGTCCAAACATTAATAAGAATGCATGTTCCTATAGTCTACTTCGTATGGATCTAGTCAAACTTAAACAAGCCGTTCATTTGTCTCTTAGCCATTGTGCCACAACGAGCCCCATAAAGCACTATCTCCTAAACTCAAGTGTGTTGAGCAGAGGAGGGGTGAGCCAAGACCGGACCTTTCGGGCTAGAGATGAATGAGCGACTTATGGTTCTTCACGCTAATAGCAGCTAATGTTTAGGGCGATTTTGAGCCTTGCATACCGACATGTAGATATGTTTAAAAATTCTGTTTTGCATACCGCATGGAGAGAGCTGGGATGCACTGTAAGTCTTCTAACTCAGCATGCATCATTCGGTTCAATGGTGAGATTTCCATCATGGAACCACTTGCACGGCTTTTCCGCTATCTCCCTCTGATTTTGAGCACCTAGGACTTAAAGGAAAATTTATAAAAATGTTAGGCGCTGGTATAAAAACAGACTCAAAAAAAAAGTGAAAACCCAAAAATTAAAACAAGGGGACTGCTAAATAAACATTGACCTTAATTAAAATGTGTAATGGACTATCATTGTACCGGGTTCATAAAGCCCTCATTGTTTTCAGGTACCTTGGAGGGGGACCAAAACCCTACTCCCTTGAGCGAGTGCGACCCCCTAAGGATTAAAGCCAAAAACCCAGTCTACAACTGCCTTGTGTATCGCCTGGATTTCTGAAGTAATGGCGCTTCTATCGTACGTAGGCGAGTAGGACTTGGTCACCAAGGATGACTCTCTGTTGTGTAGAGCATCGACCCTGTCCGAAGTATTGAGCATAGGCCACGCCTTCACGGGGGTGTCTGTCTCATTGTCCTGCGTCCGAGTAGGTTCTTGCACGCTCACGGGTGATTCTGTTGCGAGCGAGAACCGAAGTATTGGTTTCTCCTATCGGCTTCCTCTCTATATTTCTTTGGCTGAGTAGGGATCCAGGAAGGGTTACAAGGACTCCAAAAAGTACAGACTACAGGTTACACAGGAGGAGGACAAGTACGGGATACTCTTCTGGCAGTGCTCTCTCTCATATAGGGTAGCGTACTAAGGACTTGTTATAAGATATGCCTGAAATCACAACTCTAAAAATGAAAAGATAATAAATAGCCGAACCTTCACGGCTTCACATGGCGTGAGTTGGTGAACCCGATTTTGTATTGCGTTTGTATGGATCTAGATTAAGGTTCAAAGATCGAGTCCCGCACCTTTGCGCAAAATTTTGTTATGTCATTCTCTTTTTGACCACCCCGCTCACCCGAGCCTTTCTACTGTTTTACACTCCTTTTATTCCTCGTTGACCATCGTATCTTTCTTCCAAAATCCGATCTTCTCTTGTGCTTTGCGAAGTTGATCCATGGATGGTTTCCGTCGGGACCATGCCGATACCCACATCGATTCCATGGACTCAACTCCGCCAATAAGTTCGAGGCGATTCCAGAGAACTCGATCCGGACTTTGCGGATCGATCTCCAGACTCCTCGTTTTCTACCTTCCTCTTGGCCACCCAATAAACTGGGATCACTTTTGTCCCGCCTTCGCCGTTGTGAATGGAAGTCGATTACAGTCTACATCCTTTTCCATTCACAACATGATGGGGTTGACCTGAATTCCAGCCCTATCGTGACAGCTGAACATTAATTGCAATCTGTTTGATCATGACTATCTCATTATGCAGATAGAAGACAGAGCGAGCCCTGGAGACTACTCCGGAGTTCATTTCGTCCGACTCAGACCCTGATATGGCTCCCGGAGGAAAGGGAAAGGGTCATCAGCCACCCCAACCAGAGGGACAGATGCCAGACCAGAATCAAGTCAATGCACAACTACTGGCGTCTATCCAGGCCATCCAACAGCAACTGACCGAGCAGGTCCTCACGCAGACAACCTTTCAGGATATGTTGAATGATATGATGAACCGAGACGAGGGAGGAGGAGGCAGAGGCAGAGGAGGTGGAGGTGGAGGTGGAGGAGGCGGTGGGCCTAACAATGACGATCTAGAATTTCCACCACCACCCAAGCCTACACTTAAAGAGACATACAATCCGGGAACATCCAGATGACCGAGTGGATCCTCATTCCACCGGTACATGCTCACTTTGAGCTGAAGCCCCAGTTCATTGCTCTTCTCCCTGCATTCCATGGAAATACCAGTGAAGAGCCGTACATTCACCTGCAGCAATTCTCCTGCATTTGCCTCACCACTCACTATCCCAATGTCCCTCTGGACATTGTCAAGATGACGACGTTCCCTTTCAGTTTACAAGATAAGGCCCTCTATTGGGTCAACCATCTGGGGAAGGTTGTGACGACCTGGGAGGAGCTGAAGTCAGCTTTTCTGCATAAGTATTACCCTCTCAGTCGGCTCAACCAGATGCGAGCCCGAATCAGTAATTTCTCCCAAGGACCCCATGAGTCAATACATGAAGCATGGGAGAGATTCACTGACCTGCAGGAGAAGTGTCCCCATCATGAGATCCCGAAGACCAGTTTGGTCCAGCACTTCTTTGGGGGACTGAACATTGAGAGCCAAAGGCTCGTTGACGCAGCCTGTGGGGGTTCGCACTTCAATAAGGATGAAGACGTAGTTTGGCAGATATTCGAAGAAATGGCCGAAGGAGAGGCCGCCCTCTCTTCATCCAAGGCGTATCAGAAGCAACCCCAGATTCTCCAGAATCAAGTACACATGGCAGCGTCCAAGGAGGCAGAGAGAGATGAGAGCTCCAACCTCAGTATCATCGGGGGTCATCTCTCTAAAGTTGACATCATTGAGAAGCGATCCACAGGACCTCGAAAAACTCGTTGTGATCGAGAAGAGGACACATAATTTAGATAAGCTTGATCAGATCAACAAGTACCTTGAACTGTTGGTGGGCACCATCAACTCTGTTCAGTCGGTGACACCATCGGAAGCTCCAACTGAGAAGAAGGACGAGCAGCAACCGCAGCATCAGCCTCAGCCGAGCCAGCAGCCATCGGCAATCCAGCATGTGTACTACGTGCAGGCGCCCGACCAGGGCCAACCGTAGCAGCAGATGGTTGTGTACCAACCAGAGTTTCTTTCAGGACCTGATCCAGTTTTCCCGCCACCACCCCTGATTCAGGAAGTGAACGAGGTATGGACCAATGATGCACAGCCGACCCGTCCTATGGGACAACCCCAGGGTCAGCCACTTGCCAACCGGCAATACCACCAACCTCAGGGTGGTTGCTTTGGACAGTCCTCTCAGCCTCATCAGCAGTATCATCAGCCTCCCCAATATGCAAATCAATGGAGGCAGAACCCACCATACCAGCAGCTGCAGTACCGCCACCCACAGCCTTTCCATCAGTATGCGGCTGCCCCACCTCAACAATATCAACAGTATCCTCCCCCCTCTTATCAGCAACTTCAACTTCCTGCACCACCTCAGCACCACCAGCAACAACCTCCGCACCCATCCATGCAACAGCAATGTGGTCTGCACGCTGAAACCACCAAGGTACCCCCTGCGAACCCCACCATGGATTGTCTGGCCCAACTTGTCAAAGGGCTAGCGGAAATGACCAAGAGGCTTGACGACCTGACCGCTACCAGAACCACCATCCCAGTTCAGGTCGAAGCCAACCCCAATAATTTCAAGAAGAAAGAGCAGGTAGAATGTGATGTCTTGTCCGTGTCAGAAAATGATATTACTGTGTATTTTAATGCTGTTACTCTCAGCAGCGGTAGGGCCTTGCCTCCGTCTGCTACAAAGATTGGGGTGAATAAAAAACAGGTGGATCGTCATCTTCCGCATCAGCCGTGCCAGCTACAGGGGCGGGTGAGGAGGAAGAAGATGGAGAAGCCATTCCAGCCGTCATGCATTTGCAGCAGCCTCAGTTAAAAATACAAAAAAATCAGCAAAATCAAAAACAACAAAAAGAAGTTCGCAGCCGAAGCGAAGCCGCGCCAACATTGGAGGAGCCGCCAGCAGCAGCCGATCCCGCGCCGGCCGACAGAGCAGACGCTACACTTTTTGCTCGCCCTACAGTACCAGCATGCCAGGATACAGTTTGTACTCCTTTTTGTAGTCTGGATGTACAACATTCTATGGGCGATGATTTTGATGTAAATAAGAACTCTATTTTACCAGCTAGAGATGTACATATTCCTTTTCCTCATGCAATAGAAAAATCCAAAAAAATTGCAAAACGAAAAAAGGTATTGACTGATCCAGGAGTTGTGGAAATTTTAGACAAGTTGACTGTTGAGATTCCCTTATTGAAGGCCGTGGAATACATGCCAGCTGTGAAGAAAGGACTAAAGGAGGCATGTACTAACAGGCGTCGCCCAACACAAGAAAATAGACGCCGAGATGTAGAAAAACACGTTCTCTCCATGGCCACTTTCGCAGCTATCAGCAACCTCCCACAGAAGAAGAAAGATACAAGAGCACCTCTGATCAGTTGTGAGATTTTTGACCAGGTCTTCGAGCGTACTCTCCTTGACAGTGGGTCTTCCATTAACCTTCTGCCCTCATCCATAATGCAAGAATTTGGGCTGGGTCCGCTCAGGCAGACACGCATGATCCTTCAGTTTGCTGACCGATCCGTCAAGCGGCCCCGAGGTCTTTTGGAAGACGTTGTAGTCAAAGTGCAGGAGATGCAATTCCCAGCTGATTTCGTAGTCCTTGATATGGACTCACCTGCACCCCTACTCCAGACCCCTATCATCCTTGGCCGACCTTTCCTTCGTACTTCAGGTTCC
Source organism: Ottelia alismoides (assembly GCA_037367405.1). Classification (NCBI taxonomy): domain Eukaryota; kingdom Viridiplantae; phylum Streptophyta; class Magnoliopsida; order Alismatales; family Hydrocharitaceae; genus Ottelia; species Ottelia alismoides. The sequence continues at coordinate 466,572 of JAZKJV010004838.1, forward strand.
GTGGTTGATTACGGATCTGGCAAGATTACTTTCAGCTCGAACACCCAGCAAATCACTATAAACATGAACAGAGAGCCGAATGCCACAACTGATGAGAGCCAGGCAGCATCCGAAGCAGGCTGTGACTTTATTGCAGAGATCAGAGACTCATCCTTATCATTGTATGATCTATAGACCCGAGGAATCCTCACTCTTGAGGAGGACTTGGAAAGCGCAGTTAGCTTATGCTCCGACGATTCTTGTGAGACAGATTCTCAGATGCAGGTGCATCTCTTTGAGCAGTCACTCCAGACCAAACACGACCAGCCTAGCGCGGAACCGTTCGGCACATTCCTGGGATCTCAACAGAACGATGAGGATGGTCACCCCTTCAAAGAAGTACATCCCACCACCAGCATAGTGTCTGAAGTGACCAACAAGTTGGACAGATCAACACCAGAACTCAAGCCACTTCCTGCAGGCCTGAAGTATGCTTTCCTTGCAGGTGAAGAACAAATGTATCCGGTCATCATCAGCAGCAGGCTGAATCCGGATCAGGAATCTCGTCTTCTCGAGGTTCTAGAAAAGAACCGCAAGGCACTTGGTTGGTGCGTATCAGATCTCCGAGGGATAAATCCGGCCTTGTGCTCACACCACATCTATCTGGAAGAAGATGCCAAGCCGTCCCGTGAATTTCAAAGAAGGCTGAACCCTAACCTCTGGGACGTCGTCATGAAAGAGATAACGAAATTGTGTGACGCAGGTTTTATCTATCCCATCTCCGACTCAAAATGGGTAAGCCCACTGCATGTAGTTCCGAAGAAATTAGGGCTTACCGTGGTTACAAATGACAAAGGAGAGGAAATATCCACTCGGGTACCAACATCCTGGCGGGTGTGTGTTGACTACCGCCATCTTAATGCAACAACTAAGAAGGACAACTTCCCCTTGCCATTCATTGATCAAGTTCTGGAAAGACTAGCAGGAAAGGAGTTCTTCTGCTTTTTGGATGGGTATTCCGGGTACAACCAAGTGGCAATCGCCCCTGAAGATCAAGAGAAGACTACCTTCACTTGCCCGTTCGGCACCTACGCCTTCAAGAGAATACCCTTTGGATTATGCAATGCACCTGCAACCTTCCAAAGATGCATGTTAGCAGTCTTCGTCGAGATGGTAGGCAGTTTTCTCAAGGTGTTCATGGACGACTTCTCTGTCTATGGTGATAGTTTCGATTCTTGTCTTGAGCACCTAGACAGAGTGCTTCAGAGGTGTAGGGAAGTTAATTTAGTGCTTTCATGGGAAAAGAGCCACTTCATGGTCACCGAAGGCATCGTGCTGGGCCACGTCGTTTCCAAACGTGGCATGGAAGTCGACCCGGTAAAGGTGGATGTCATTTCAAATCTACAGCCACCTCAGTCAGTAAAGAATGTAAGGTCATTCCTGGGGCATGTGGGATTTTACAGGCGATTCATCAAGGATTTCAGCCGCATTGCCCGACCTTTGACAGAACTTCTGTGCAAGGAAACTGAGTTCATTGTGGATCAGCAGGTTCTCCTTGCTTTCAATCAGTTGAAGGAGCTTATTACTCAGGTTCCAATCTTACAGCTGCCGGACTAGTCTCTTCCCTTTGAGATAATGACCGATGCGTCAGACTTTGCAGTCGGGGCTGTTCTTGGGCAAAGGAAAGAGAAAGCACCCTATGCCATTCACTATGCCAGCAGAACATTAGATGAAGCACAGAGAAATTATACAGTGACAGAGAAAGAATTGCTGGCTGTGGTTTTCGCCCTTGAGAAGTTCAGATCCTATTTGCTTGGACCGAAAGTCACAATTTTTACAGACCACTATGCTATCCGGTACTTACAGCAGAAGAAGGATGCCAAGCCAAGACTGATTCGTTGGATCTTTCTCCTCCAGGAATTTGATCTTGAAATTAAGGACAAGCCTGGAGTTCAGAACGTGGTAGCAGACCATCTCTCCAGAATCGAGCAGCATGAGCTTCCTCTGAACAATGCACCTATCACAGAAACCTTTCCTAACGAATCAATCCTTGCAGTGGATTCTCTTCCTTGGTATGCTGATATAGTCAACTACCTCGCCTCTGGGGTAACGCCGTCGGATTGGACGAAGAATCAGAAGAACAAATTCATGTCGACCATCCATTTCTACCAATGGGAGGATCCTCTTTTATTCAGGGAAGGAGCGGATTGCATTTGGCGCAGGTGCATCCCTCAGGAGGAGCAATCTAGTGTCCTCGAGCATTGTCACTCGCTCGAATCTGGTGGACATCACTCTGGAGATCGTACGGCAGCCAAAGTACTTCAGTGTGGCTTCTGGTGGCCCACAGTATTTAAGGATGCAGCAGAATTTGTCATGCGATGTATTGACTGTCAGAGACTGAAAGGTACACTCACTGCAAAAGATTCAATGCCCCTGAAAATCATTCAGATAACAGACGTTTTCGATGCATGGGGCATTGACTTCATGGGACCTTTCCCTAACAGTCAAGGTTTTGAGCACATCCTTCTTGTCGTCGACTACGTGAGTCGTTGGGTTGAAGCTATCCCTGCTCGAGCCGCCGACAGCCGTACAGTCTGTCAGTTCCTGAAGAAGAACATCATTTCGTGGTTCGGGATACCGAAAATTCTCATATCAGACGGGGGTAGCCATTTCATTAACAAAGAGGTCAAGAAATTGACGAAGGAGTATGGCATCGATCATCGTGTCGCATCTCCTTACCATCCTCAGACCAATAGCATGGCAGAATTATACAACAGAGAAATCAAGACTATCCTGCAGAAACTTGTCAGGCCGAACAGGAAAGACTGGTCCCAACTCTTGGACTCGGTCTTATGGGCTTACAGAACCGCCTACAAGTCTCCCTTGGGCATGTCGCCCTATCGTCTTGTATATGGGAAACCGTGCCATTTGCCAGTTGAATTAATTCACAAATCTTTATGGGCAGTTAACAGTTGCAATTTGGACTCATACAAAAGTGGTCAGAAAAGAAAGGATGATCTGAACAGGCTCTTGGAATTCCGAGACTATGCATACGATAACACATTGATGTACAAAGAGAAGGTGAAACGCTGGCATGACCGGCACATCAGACGAAAGACCTTTGATATTGGACAGAAAGTGTGGTTATTTGATGCAAAGTTGCGGATCTTCCCGGGCAAATTAAAGAGTAAGTGGACAGGGCCATTTCGAGTTTGTGAAGTGCGTGACAATGGAAGTATTGCCATATCAGAATTGTCCCCTGACGCACAGCCCTTCGTCGTCAACGGCCAACTCCTGAAGCCTTACCTCGAACCAGATGCATTCTTGGTCGTTGTAGACTCCATTCAGCTCGTGCACCACGAAGACATTTCCACAACAGCTGCAACATCAGAAGATTCAGACGATGTACTCCAAAAACTGTTTATCTGATTTTCTTCTTTTCTTTTCTATCTTCTTTTTTGTATCTAAAAGCTGCCGCCCTTGTAGACAGTTTTCTATACTTAGGGCATGCTTTGTCCTAAGTATAGGGGGGATGTGCACCCCGAGTTTGTCATTTCATTTCGATCCTCTCCATTGTCTCCTCTTCTTGTCTATACTTAGGAGTATCTTACCCTAAGTATAGGGGGAGACAATCAGAGAACGATGTGTGTTTTCCCACCCTTGACCCTCCCTACTTTGTGTACAGTCTGCTATACTTATGATTATTTGATCCTAAGTATAGGGGGGACGGTCAACTTCTCATTCATTCATTCATTCACATATATTCTTTAGATCTGTCTATACTCAGTACAAGTTATGTCTTCTCTTTTCTCTTCGATCTATGAGGACATAGCTCAAGCTAAGTATAGGGGGGTCGTATATACCACGTATATACTATCAGCCATAACTTATACTGAAAAATAAAATATCACCTCAATATAAAATAAAAAGTAATAAGTAACTCTATAATAATAAAAGATGATTGTGAGCTCCTCAGAATCTTTGTACTTGTACTGATTATTAAGTCAGGAAAAGCGTTTTCTGCAAAAAGTTTCTTTGAAAAATCTTTTGAAAATTGCTTGAAAAATAGTGTGTACAAGTATTCAACCTTTGAAAAACTTATCTATTCTGTGTGCAAAATTTATTTTCTTTGAGTGAAATAAAAATGTGTGAAAACTAATGTGCAAATGATTGGAAAAATTTTGTTGACAAATTGCTTTGAAAAACTTATCTATTCTGTGTGAAAAACATTTGTAAAATTATTGTCAAATGCGTGTACATGTTTGCAAAATTATTTTGGACTATAGTTTTCAAAATCCTTGTGAAAATGATTCTTGAATAAGTCTGAGGAGTCTGCACGAAAATCTCTCATACAAAAATAAGCATAATCCCAAATAAAGCTTATAAGAGCCAAAACCATATTGTACATCAAATACAGTTTTTCTTCTTTTGTATATACTGATTAATAAATCAGGTTAGATACCTATACAGTATGATTTGAAAAATAGTGTGAACTGTTTGAAAAATTTGCTGTGAAATATTTTCAACTTATGTAAAATTGTTTGGTTTGCAAAACTTTTCTTTGTGTGAAATAAAGGATTTGAAAAACCTATGTGCAAATGTTTTGAAAAATGTTTGTCAAAATTATTGTGAAAAATATATATAGTGTGAAAAATCTTTGCAAAAATAGTTTTCAAATGTGTGTAAATGCTTGCAAAAATTATCGTGTACTATAGTTTGCAAAATTATTTTCAAAAATAGATCTGAGAAATAAAAACATCATTACAAATACTTGTAAATTGTGAATAAGATACATAAAATTCTTTCTGTACAACCTGAATAAAGAATTCATTGAAACCTATAAAAGTCCTTATGAATCCATACATTTGTCAATAAAGCGGCTCGCCCGTGTAAATAATTGTATGTACTTTTTGTATGTGTCAAGCTTCTTATTTGCAAAAATTTTTTGTGTAAAAAGATTCTTTGATTCTTTTAAACTCTTTGTGAAAAAATTGCATCATTCATTGTGCATAGCATGAGCATACCATTCATATTCTTTTTGAGTGAGCTTGATGATTGAATCAGTCCAATAAAGTCTCAAATTGGAGCTTGGTTAGACCTTACCGCACCTAACTGCACTGGAACCTTACGGGAACTAGGTTTAAGGTACTTCAGGTCTATGCAGACTTAATTCTTTGAGAAATCAGGGCTGGGTTCAAGTCACCTCAACTGACTAACTAGAACTTTTCGAGACACACGCATGACTCTTGCCGACCGTGACCTAACTTGGACACTTGCACCTTTCACTTGGCTCAACTCAGTTGGAGTGGTGAGGGGGTTGGATTTGCCAGTCTGAGACGCACACGGGTGGAAACATTTGTCCTCGTCTAGGAAGGGAAGTGCACCCCAACCTGGTCCAATAGCCATGAGGTCTAAAGACAGGAGATTGTGGGTTGCGATAAAGCTTCAAAAGAGGGATAGTCTACTGGCTCAAGAGGAAAAACTCCTTATGTAAAAGCTGCTGTGAATAGTATGTTGAAAGAAAATGGTCAGGCCCGTACAAAAATAAAATGCCTGCAAAGTATGTACATATGTTGTAAAGCCAATAATCAAGCTTGAGTTCCAAAGTCAAATATATGAGCCTGCAACTGGATGACTTGACTACACTGGTCTTGCATCCTAGGATAGGTAGCTACACTGGCTACCGTCCATTCTTCTCTTCACCCCCTCCTCTTGAGCTGATTGCCACTTGAACTTAGAAGGGAATACCCTGCTCCTCGAGGAAAAAGCTGTTGGATTGGGGAATCATTGGGTTGTCATTCTGGAGAAGTCAGTTCCTTTGTCATTTCAGATGGGGAGAGCCACCATCACTTACATTGTACAAGTCAGCTTCATAGTTATAAGGATTTGCGTATGATGTAGACCAGTTCTGACCAGGCTATTGAGGTGGGTTGAACCGAGTTCTGTGGCTCTCGAAGGCTGTTGTATTTTAAAACTGGTTCCCGACTAGGTTCCACACACATCTACATCCAAGGTCTGACAGGAGCTCCAAATTCAGATTTTATAAAGACATGCATTGCACTGAAAGCACCCCTATTCACTCTATCCTTCTTTAATTCTCCTTTTTCTTTTCTTTATTCTTTTTGTACTTATTGCATAAGTGTTTGCTAGGGACTAGCAAAGGCAAGTATAGGGGGGTGATGAATCTCCATTTCATCACCTTTATTCTATCATTTTGACCTCAAATACCCCAGCAAATGCATGTAAATAGCATCAGTTTGTACATAATAGCATTCATGATTCATTGTATTAATTATACATTAAATAAGGTTTTTAATGCCAAAATTATAGAATAAAGAGAAGAAAAGAAAAAGGAATAAAATATTGCAAATATTTTATGACCCTAACCCCGAGACCAAGGCCAGCATGGTATTGGTCGACAAGGAATAAAGTAGGGGGAGATAAGGGCCAGTGTACAATAAATACCTCATTTATTCATGCATTTATTTATGCATTTTTGACACCTATTTTGTGTGTAATTATTCATTCATCAAATAAAGAAATTTTGTTCATGAAAGTAATAGATAATAATGGAAATACAAATACAAAATTGAGTTTGTGTAAAAATAATACTCAGTGTACATTTTATACACAGAATAAAAAACCAAAATCTCAACTTCACAGACCCATATCTTGCAAATAAAAACTCCAAATCACCCAAACTCACCTTTAATTGTATATAGCTTTCCAAGAACTATTTAATAAAATTGGTTTCATAATTTTTGGAGTCCATCTGCAAAAGTTAGGTTTTTGACCCTCATTGTGCAGCCTGCCTGATTAAAATATTCAATTTAATTCATTATCCATTATTTTTATCAAATTATATTTTTAGAATTTTGTACATAATGTGTATGATACATGTACATATTGAGATTAAAAGAAAACCAAAAAGAATTTTTAAAATAAAATAAGCTTATGTAATACATAGGCAAAACACCTATGCTAAGTATGTACATAAATAAAAGGGGATTTAATTATTTTATTCTTTATTCATCTATATTTTTATAATAATGTAAATATCATACATAACTTATTAAAAATACAAATTCAGAATAAAAACAAATAAAATACATTAAATAAATAAAGTATATATAATATATAGGTAAAAGACCTACAAGTATACCTACATATCCCTATTTATTTAAATATGAAAATAAACTCATAAAAATTATATAAAAATACCCTCAAACTCACAAAAATAAATTATAAATTTATAAAATAAGACAATAAAATAATAAAATAAAATAAGCAAAATAAAAATAAAATACATAAAATACATGTAAATACATGCATATACACATTATTAAAATAAAACCATACTAAAATACTTCAAAAAATTAAAAAAAAATCATAAATAAATACTACATGAAATAATACACATTTTTTATTTTATAAGAAAAAAATAATAAAATCATTTATTATGTCAAATAAATCAAGTTCGAGTAAAATTCCCTATTTTGTCCTCTAGCATCCCAGGTGGACAATGAGGGCGCGACCTTTGTTGACCGCCCGGTCAACTGTCCCATCCGGGACCTGGCGCGCCAGAAGTGTCTTTTCCTCGATTTTCTTCCCTTTTCTACGGGCATCTCGTCCATCGATCGCGCTCGCGTTCTTCACAATAAATCACCCCTGATCATCGTTGATGCCCGCCGATATCTTAGATCAACACGATACTCATTGGATTAATCAATAAACGCCGGTCAATAAGGGTCCAGGCCAATGTTTATAAATAAGAAGCTTCGCCCCCCTCCTCAAATTTGGCCAATTTCGGCCACCCAAAAGCCTTGTATTCGATCCTAGAGAGGTTCCTCGTGACAGGGAGATCACCTCAGCGACTTGAATCGGTCGGAGGAGGGATAATTTTTGACGCGGCGAAGCTCCGGCGTCCGTCCTGCTCCCTGGTGGCCCCCAGGTATAAGAGCTGATCTTTTGTGCATTTTAGGTAGATTTTAGTATTAGCTTTTCATTCCCGTTCTTAGTTTAGTCTTTAGTTAATTAGCGTAGCTTAAAATCAAAAAATCGAAGTTCGCCGGAGCTCCGCTCCGACGACTTCTTCACTGTGATCTATACCGTTTCCGACCGTCACGTTCTCCCCACGTCGTTCCCCATCGCGTTCTCCATTTATCTATCATCTTTGTTCAACCAAGGACCTCTGGTCTTTGCGAATCGGAGCTCCACCCTCGCCTATCGTCGGAGCTCCACCCTCGCCTATCGTCGGAGCTCCTCCGCCGCACTCCATTTTGCGATAGAGCTTCAAAACCCGGGGTCGAGGAGATAGCCCTCGCTCCCCCGGTTCTTCCTATGCAGGTCAAACGAAGAAAGGAGCCCAGCTGGGCTCGATTCAAACCAGGAAGAGGCTCCTGGAGGTCCCGACCTTCATCGACCTCGTCCGAGCTCCTCGGACCTTCAGGAGCCATGGCGAGACTATCAGCAGACGCGGAAGGCCTCCAGCTACGTCCAGACCATCTCAGACGCGAGGGAGAAGCCCGGAGGAGCCCAAGCTCCACGATCGAAGCTCGCCTCGCGCGAGCTTCTTCCATGTTCTTCCAGGGGGCTCCATCGTCGTCAGATCAGGAGGCCCGGCCCAGATTGAACGAAGACCGTCAGATGAAGCCCTGTGCCCACCGTCCGATCAGCGAGGCTGATCTAATCTCAGCCTTCATCTGCGAACCGGTATCAGTTGATGGATGCATGACGCGTGTCCAAGTGAAGCCTTCATCGCCGTCCATCGTGCGCCTGTTGGGGGTAAATTTCAGACATGTCCCCCGCCTTTTTGTATTTATATTTTAATGCTATAAATAAAATTCCCCATTGTAAATTTCAGACATGGGGAATTTTATTTATAGCATTAAAATATATTTGCATATTGGGACCAATATGCAAATATATAAACTACAGGGGGACATGGGGGTAAATTTCAGACATGTCCCCCTGTAGTTTATATATTTGCATATTGGTCCCTCCGCGCCTCACGTGCAGTCCCACGTGAGGCGCGTGATTTTTGTACTTTAACCCTGGCGGGTTTTGGTAGTTGTAAAACATCCCCAAAAATAAAAATAAATGTTTATTTCTGTAGTAATTTTTGCACTGATGCCCCCGAGAAATATTTTATTTGCAAAAATGCCCCTGCTAGGCTGATTAATTTTTGTATGCTTTGTCCATTTATTTTATGCATCATATTATCTTGAAAAATTCCACAAAAATGAACATAAGCTCATGTTAGCTTACTCTTGCACGCCATATTTTTAGTTTTTAATTTTGTTGCATTTTTGCATTTATTAAAAATAAAAAACATGCATTTTATTTACTGTCTAGCTTATAAAATACCAAAAAATATTAAACCACCTCGAAAAATTCCAAAAAAATTACCTACGATCTATTTTATCATAATTAAGTGTCAATCCAAAAATCATTAAAAATCTCAAAAGAAAAATCTTAAAAATTCAAAAATACTCAAAAACTTCTAAAAAATATAAAAAATTCTAGAAAACCCCAAAAATTGCAAACTCAAGTTCTGTAGTTTCTATATTTTATCCTCTTTACTTCAATGGTTTGGAAAAATTTTGTGGTTGTGTGATATTTTAATTCCCTTTTTACCCCTAGCCAGTAGCTACTCCAATGTTTCGCTTTATTTCAGGATTTGAAAATACCAAAAATATTTTTAAAAATTCCCAAAAATAACAAAAACAGTAAAAAATCATGAAAATACCAAAAAGATTTTATTTCTGAATTTTTGACTATTTTTGTATATTTTTATAAATAGTGTATCACCCCTCTCTCTACATTATATATATTCCCTTATTGAAAGAAACAAAATTTTTAAAAAAGTATATATATATATATTTTTACATATTTTATTAATGTATAACAATCTGAGCATTAACTTAAAAATATATATATATATATATGTATGTATGTATTATATGCTTTACACATACCTTCTATGTGTATACATCTGTTGGAAATGCGAGCCCACGGCGAGCCATTATGCAATAAATGTTGTTGCAATTCACTCCTTGATCTGAAATGAAGAATACATAATTTGCATAATAGGTCCCTTAGTACAATTAGGGTTATGTACCATGGCCATCTTAATGATCATACAGCTATTTATTCAATTATTGAATCATAGAGGCTGGTGCTTAGATGAATATCTAATGAGTTAGATTGAGGACTCATCAAGCACCGTCAAATGATTATTAAGAGATGATCTCCAGCCTGAGTAGGAGATGGCAATCCTTTTCTCAGTTAGGCTGATATCTGACCGACCTCTTGATGCAGGTCCTCTGCATAGGAATAGAGATTCGGAGGTGTCGGATGAGTTAGGTCAAAGAGTTGACTTAACGAGATCGAGATAACCAAAGTCCTATATCATATGTTGTCATGATATAGGCACACATCCTCTGACCGGAGACAGATGTGTTACTATATGTCTGAGTATGTACATTTGGCAGACCAATAGGTTGATGGCCTAATCAAGGTCTATACACCGGCGCGCTGGTGTGCATATAAGGGCATATGAGTAATACGATCTCTCAAAGGGATCATACAGGTTCACTACTGAACCGGAAGACATGAGCTCACTCATGAGATATTGGGAAGAATCAAATTCCGTGCGCACGGTCGTCTCGCTTTGGAAGCTTGACTGAATTTGTTGGTTTGATATATACTTTTGGAAAGTATATGATCAAGACCTAGGTATGATATATGTTTTTGGAAAGTATATGATCAATACCGACTCCCAATGATCGAATGAGAAACTTACTGATAAAACCCTGAAGTAGACAGTATAAAGTTGATCTAATACTTCGGGTTTAATCTGAGTCTTCCAGTATGCAGGATGTACAGGTATTGGGAATGCCTGAGGGTGATGTGATCATAAACGATTGTATAACCATGACGCTTCCATTCCTAGGGAGTGATGAAACGGGTCTGGATTTTAGTGACTCCTCTCAATAGAGAAGTAATCTAATCTTAGTCCAAATGTTGGACATTGATCTGAATGTGATTCAGATGCAATGAGAAGATTAGATTTGCGGTCTTGATTTAATCAAGCATCTATGGGAGGCCCGCGATCTGGATATGAGATATAATCTCAATATCCATGTCACTATACGTGGAACAATACAATCGCCCTGTCCTTATCTCCAAGTATTCGCGGAGAAAGCGCATTGTCCTTGAAAGAGTTCATGGATAATTCTATTGTTGATATATGTATCCGAGCATTGAGAAAATGGATAATTAAATGTGATTTAATTATCATGAATAATATGAATTTGATTCATATTATAAGGAGAGTTATCTTAGATAATTAAATGTGATTTGATTATCAAAGATGTGAATAATGTGAATGTGATTCATATTATTTGAACACATGAGATAAAGAGATCCAAGATGATTAAATATGATTTAATTATCAAGGATAAGAATAATGTGGATAGTAATATCCAATTATTCATAATATATTATAAATGTGATTTATAATGTATTAGAGAGAGTTAAATATAATTTATATTAGAAGATTAATTATTAATGTGTATTGGATACACATTGTTTAATTAATTGAAAATGTAAATTACATTTTGTTTTGGGTTGTGAATGTGATTCACAATATTCCAATGTCAAGATTGCAATATTCCCAAAATTAATTGAGAATTATATTTTGGTGAATAATTGTTGGAAAATAAGTTGAGAGAAAAACAAGGAGATATGCAATCCCATGGGAATCCATGGGATTGCCCTCCCCATATGGGAAGAGGGGGGCGGCACCAATTCCTTTATGGAATTGGTGGCCGTCCACTCCTCCCAATAGGGAAGGAGGCTCTCATTTGCTTTTCCACTCCTTATTTAGTTGGTTTAATTTGGTATTAATATATATTTGATTTATCAAATATATTTAATCAAAATTAAATCACAAGTTGTTGGCTTTTACCAACAACAATCTTGACCATTAGATTGTCATAAATCAATCTCAACCATTGATTTTATATGACACATGGATTGAGATCCATGGATCCCAAAACCCTATAAATAGAGAGGCACTCTTGGCTCTCTCTTTACACATAATGCTTGAGAAGCATCTCTCTCTCCCTCTCTCTTTCTCTCTAGAGGTCAGCCCTCTCTCTCCCTCTCGTGGTCGTCCACCATGGATGCCATGGAGAGGTTCTCCATTGCCGCGGCATCGTCGTTATGCTGCCCGTTCGTCTGCTCGTGGATCTCCGTCTCCTTTGGTGCGCCTCGCTCGTGAAGAAGACGTCGGATCTCGTGTGTCGAGATCAGGAGATCCGCCGCTTGGATCATCAACATGGATTGCGAGAAGCACGCGGTTCATCCCCGCGCTCGCAAGCGTCTCCTCCGTCGGATCGGACTTGAGACAGGAGGTCTCTTTGTTTAGAGACTTGATTGCAACCACGCTTCAAGAGGTAATCCTATTACTTGTTTGTGGTTTAGACGAGACGATCCGAGAAGTGTTCTTGGATCATATGGTCTCGTCGTAATAAATTTTTTAAATTCCGCTGCATCGAGCAACTAGTGCGACTAGTCGCTCCTCGTCGTATTCGATACGACGCTCACGCTTCCGTGATGCGCTTAAGGATCTAACCATATCCTTCAAGTAGTATCAGAGCCTTAGGTCGACGGTTTCGAATAGTGATTCGTTAACTAAGGACGACTTGGGTTCGCTAAGGTCGCGAAAGTTTTCATCGCATTTGATTTCGCAGATCTGTTTAGTAAATAAATTCGGCACTGTTTAAATTGTTTAAACACGAATTTTATACTTGGATTATGTTCCCCATTAAATAAGGAAACCATAGGATCTGAGTTTGCGTAAATCGGATTTCGTATGCTCAAGATATGGTCGTTTTAATGAACATGTATGCACTGTTGCGGGAACTGTGAATCTGAACGTGATTAAAATGTTAATTACTGTTTAGACTTGCCTCGAAATGCGTGAAACATCACTTAGGTTCTGTCCTAAATCAAATTAGCAAACTTTAGAAATTGACTTTGCTTAATTTGGATTTAATATGATTGAGATATGCCAATTTTAGTAAGTAGGGGTCACTGCCGAAATTGCTTTCCTAATCTAGAACCAAGTGATTGTCAATTAGTGAAATTAATTGTTAATTTCGTGAAATAATCTTGAAAAATATTTGTGAAATATTGAAACATGATTATTTGCCTAATTGACTTGGCCCCAACCAATTAGTTGATTAGATTTGATCTAAACCTTAATTGGAATTACAATCATCAAACTTCTTGCTTGAATAGGACTTGGGAATTTGCCTAGCAAATTTCCTTAAAATCAAAATTGTTTTGATTACTATATGGTATAATTTCGGTTGAAGAACCGATGATCATCTCAAGTACAAAATAATCAATTTGGCATTATCCTTTCCCGAGGTGGATATGGTGTCTAGTCGGGGTTCGCTGGTCAGCGGGTTGCAACGTATGTGGTCCGCCCCACTCCCGTCGGTACTGGCCATGACAGCGGGTAGGGCCGGGATAATGTCCGAGGGATTATGATGTATTTTTCTAATGATTAAAATTCGAATTAATACGTACTTTGAGAATAATATCATATATGTATATTCAAGCATAAAATTAAGTTTGATTGATTAAATTGGATTGATAATTAATTTAATATGATTAAGTTAATTATATCCAATTGAGAATACTCTAATATGATTAGAGTTAATAATTCCCTTGGAAGAATTAATTATATGAATGTGATTCATAGTAATTAATTAAATTTGAATAAGAGGTGGAGGATCGCATAAGTGACATCCATGGTCTCCCGTCAAGGCGAAGGGTTTCCGTCGCCAGGGATTGTATATAGGAGACGCCTGTACGAAGTGACAGCTCCTGTATGCAAGCGCATCTGGATCGGACTCTTTGCTTCTCGAAAGAGTAAGGCCGTATGCGTAGTGACCCCAATATCGGATCCTCATATTATTGGGGCGATATTGGATTGCGCATAGCGAGTTCTATTCCTGTTGACGGTTGGTTCAATTAACGACGGGTCAACATCACCTTAGGGGTGGTGGGCCCGGGTGTTAAAGACTGAATTGGGAAATGCAAGTTGGACTTGCAAGGCGGAATGTGTTCCCGCTTCTCTTTAATGGAGTTGCAGTTTCTCATATTATTGGGATGTAACAAAGATAAAGAGGAGATCCCAGATCTTGCTGAGATATAATGGTAAGTATATCTCTTACATTGAAAGTGATTAAGGGAATGAACTTTCATTGTTGACATGGCAAGACAACTTTGATATAAAAACTCCTAAATCAAAGTATAATATGTGTATATATATAAATATATACCTTTATGCAAAATTACTTATTTCAGATAATCCTTCATTAAACCCACTCAATGTTATACTCATTAATAACCAGTAGAATATCATGGATTGGACCCTTGATCCAGATATTGTAATTGCAGTTGGACACATAATGTATGTGGTTGCAATATGCAAGTTTCCTCATAACAATGAGAAGTGATAATTAAATAGACAATAGGACTAAAACCCTAGGGTTTGTATGTCTCTATAAGTCTTGATCTTATCGAATGTACTTTTGAAGTGACATGTCGATGATGATCATAATTATCAAAATTAATCCTTATAAAATCAATAAAGATATTCTGGCATACATATGTGCTCTCGACATTTAATCATGAATGATGTGGTTCTCTACATCATGCAGAATGGTAGCTCTATAAGAGATGATGTATTCAAATTATTTGAATACCTACCTGAACCTATGTTTTAAGAGTTTAGATGGATGTAGATGATGAGTGTCATCATTCTACTATCTATACTCTAGTCATTCATGAAGCTTCATAATATTCATATTGTATGAATTGGGTGAAGCTTGTATAAATGTTGAAATACTTTTATATTGAAATTTTTGATTTTAACATAAGAGATCCTTATTCTTAAGCAATGGTTGTTTATAGATAAAGGGAGCGCAGTGGAAGCATGGGTTGGACTCAAGCAAGAAGTATAATCAAATAGTTGACTGTATTTCTGTGACTTCCATATGACATCCAAAGAGTTGGATGAATGAATGCTGCAATAAGTTGACGTGTTGATAGTATGACTATCAAGTCTGTCTAGAATCCTCAGAAAAGGACTCGGATGGAGCATCAGTATAATCTACATATAATCATTGAAATTGACTTACTTATTTGATAAGATAAAGTGTAATAATTGTATCTCAATTTTCTAATGACACTTGCAATTGGTTGCATATGTATTAGAAATTTGATCTTAAGGTTTATTGGTCATCCATGTTGAAAGTGATGCAAGTGTTGCAACAATTTCCTTGAGATCAATAGACTTCATATTTTCAGTGGGAGCCCTTAGTCTTAGAGAATGTCTCTATGACCTAGATATTAGAATACACTCATTGTTTATTTCTAATTGTTGGATATAAACATGAATTCTGTAATAAATCTATCATAAAGAGTATGATGGAGATATTTCAGATAGTAATCTAAGATCTAGTGGACTCTTTTTTAAATTAGAAAATTAATGAATGGTTCATTAAGTTTTTTAATACTGAGAATTAAAAAGATCAATAGGAGGATAAAGATCATTTGATAATGATCTGACATCAAATTTTGGACATATGTCTGTTGATGAGATCAATGGACTAGTAAGACATGAAACTTTAGATTGTCTAAAGATTCAAATCTCACATACTTGTGAATATTGTATTCAAAGTAAAATGTCCAATACATCCTTCCTTGGGAAAGGTGTAAGATGCCAAGGTATTAAGGATCTCATACATATTGATGTATGCAGATCATCTATATCATAGTAAACATTATGGATATGTGATATCTGTTAATGATTATGTATGATATGAGATTTCTTCTCTTCACTTAGAGAACTTTGAAATATTCAAAGATTTCATAATTTTGGTTTAGAAACAAAGTTTGAAGGAAGATGAAATGAATTTAATCTAATCAAGGTAGCTTGTACCTATTAGATGAATTCAAGAAATACCTTATGGAGATATGAATATCATTCCTATCTCAATCCTCCTAATGAACCTGAACTCAATGGAGTTGTAGGGAGATACAATTGATCATGTGTGACATAATTTGATCAATGATTAATCATAGCGTAATTATCTCTTAGTTTCCAGGTATATATATGTGGTAGAGACTGCATTTTATATCCTTAATAAGGTTCCATGTGATTAAGCTGAAATCTGGCACTAGAGAGTGCTACTTCATTAGAAAATAAAGGATGGTATTGGATACCTACTTTATGACCTTGAGATTCTTAAAAGATCTAATCTTTGAGAATATGATTCTTGTAGGATGACTCTCTTGAGAATCAAGATGAAAATGAAGTAAAGGAACTCATTTAATCTTGAAAAGATAATGAGGCTCCTGAAATCGGAAACTAAAATAGATAAATTAAAGATGAAACATTAATACCTCTTCAAATAAGTTTGAGGATGGATTCCATGTGTCAGTTAAATCTGACGATGATCGTATTTCATGTGATGAAGCTCCTGAGGATCATGACATGGAAAGATGGATGTTAGCAATAAAAGTCTAATGTAGACTTCATATACAAGTGTTGTATATGGACCCTCGAGGATCCACCTATATGGGTCAGACCCATTAAGGTGTAAATGGATCTTCAAGAGAAAGAGGGAACCTGATGAGAAGGTATAGACCTTCAAAGCACGGTTCGTAGCCATGAGCTACACACCGAAGAGAAGGCATCGCTTGCGATAAGACTTGCTCTCCAGTAACCTTGCTTTAACCCATCAGAATATCGCTAACTATAGCTACACAACTTGTCTATGACATCTTCATGGTGTGAGTCAAGATTGCATTCCTCTATGAATACCTCTCTGAGGATATTCATATGAAGTAGCCCCAGGGCTTCATGGTTGAGGAAAGCAAGGTGTGCTAGCTGAAGAACTCCATCTTTGGACTCCAATAAGTTTCTTGTAGTTGGAACATAAGATTTGATGAAATCATAAATGTTGCGATTTCAGATAAAATCTTGATGAACCATGTGAAGCTTAGTGGGAGTGCCATTGTGTTCATCGTGCTAAATGTAGATATTATTCTAATCATTTGGAATGACATAAGGATAATAATAAGTGTTTTAAAATTTGGTTGTTTCATACCTGGAGATACGATCTCAAAGGATACCTCTTAGATCTTAATTCTGAAGTTGTTCAGAATCAAGGAAAAGAGGGTGTTAGAACCATCACATTAGTAGTACACCTTGGGCTTATTCCATTTCCTGGAAAATTCCAAGAAAGGCTTCTTTCCCTTAAGATATGGTACTGACCTATCTAAAGGGATAGCACCTCAAAGAGTTGAGGAAGAGAATGCTAGAACTGCTTGCACTTGTGCATCAGTTATGAGAAGCTGAATGTATGCTAGATGTGTACAAGAACCAGATGTCTACCATACAGTGGGAGTAGTAAACTGTTACTAATCCTACTATGGAGATAAAACACTTGATTGTAGTAATAATATATCTTCAAAGATGATAAAACTTAGAGATAGTGATCTCAAAGTCTTATCTTCAAAAGTTTAAGATCTTGTAGATAGTGATCTATAAGGGTCTTGACTGCAGAAACCTTAGGAGATAGAGATCTCCAGGAATGAAGGTATTCTAATAAGGATTATGGGAATACTGGTTATGATAATTAATAAGATGTAGTGTCAAGAACACTATAACCAACAAAATTGAGTATCGGTTGCATGAGATGCAACATTCGCATTGGATGCGAGCACTGTTACTATGAGATATGCAAGTGCCGTAAAAGGACTTGGCGTAGTCTCTTGGGAACGGAGTGACTGATCAGCTTACCTAGCTATTTTCTAAATAGCCTATGATTGTCACATGAGTGTGGGTTTAAATGATTAGCCCATTAATGGCTCTTTGGGCTAGTGGGAGATTGTTGGAAATGCGAGCCCACGGAGAGCCATTATGCAATAAATGTTGTTGCAATTCACTCCTTGATCTGAAATGAAGAATACATAATTTGCATAATAGGTCCCTTAGTACAATTAGGGTTATGTACCATGGCCATCTTAATGATCATACAGCTATTGATTCAATTATTGAATCATAGAGGCTGGTGCTTAGATGAATATCTAATGAGTTAGATTGAGGACTCATCAAGCACCGTCAAATGATTATTAAGAGATGATCTCCAGCCTGAGTAGGAGATGGCAATCCTTTTCTCAGTTAGGCTGATATCTGACCGACCTCTTGATGCAGGTCCTCTGCATAGGAATAGAGATTCGGAGGTGTCGGACGAGTTAGGTCAAAGAGTTGACTTAACGAGATCGAGATAACCAAAGTCCTATATCATATGCTGTCATGATATAGGCACACATCCTCTGACCGGAGACAGATGTGTTACCATATGTCTGACTATGTACATTTGGCAGACCAATAGGTTGATGGCCTAATCAAGGTCTATACACCGGGCGCGCTGGTGTGCATATAAGGGCATATGAGTAATACGATCTCTCAAAGGGATCATACAGGTTCACTACTGAACCGGAAGACATGAGCTCTCTCATGAGATATTGGGAAGAATCAAATTCCGCGCGCACGGTCGTCTCGCTTTGGAAGCTTGAACTGAATTTGTTGGTTTCATATATACTTTTGGAAAGTATATGATCAAGACCTAGGTATGATATATGTTTTTGGAAAGTATATGATCAATACCGACTCCCAATGATCGAATGAGAAACTTACTGATAAAACCCTGAAGTAGACAATATAAAGTTGATCTAATACTTCGGGTTTAATCTGAGTCTTCCAGTATGCAGGATGTACAGGTATTGGGAATGCCTGAGGGTGATGTGATCATAAACGATTGTATAACCATGACGCTTCCATTCCTAGGGAGTGATGAAACGGGTCTGGATTTTAGTGACTCCTCTCAGTAGAGAAGTAATCTAATCTTAGTCCAAATGTTGGACATTGATCTGAATGTGATTCAGATGCAATGAGAAGATTAGATTTGCGGTCTTGATTTAATCAAGCATCTATGGGAGGCCCGCGATCTGGATATGAGATATAATCTAAATATCCATGTCACTATACATGGAACAATACAATCGCCATGTCCTTATCTCCAAGTATTCACGGAGAAAGCGCATTGTCCTTGAAAGAGTTCATGGATAATTCTATTGTTGATATATGTATCCGAGCATTGAGAAAATGGATAATTAAATGTGATTTAATTATCATGAATAATATGAATTTGATTCATATTATAAGGAGAGTTATCTTAGATAATTAAATGTGATTTGATTATCAAAGATGTGAATAATGTGAATGTGATTCATATTATTTGAACACATGAGATAAAGAGATCCAAGATGATTAAATATGATTTAATTATCAAGGATAAGAATAATGTGGATAGTAATATCCAATTATTCATAATATATTATAAATGTGATTTATAATGTATTAGATAGAGTTAAATATAATTTATATTAGTAGATTAATTATTAATGTGTATTGGATACACATTGTTTAATTAATTGAAAATGTAAATTACATTTTGTTTGGGTTGTGAATGTGATTCACAATATTCCAATGTCAAGATTGCAATATTCCCCAAAATTAATTGAGAATTATTTTTTGGTGAATAATTGTTGGAAAATAAGTTGAGAGAAAAACAAGGAGATATGCAATCCCATGGGAATCCATGGGATTGCCCCTCCCCATATGGGAAGAGGGGGGCGGCACCAATTCCTTTATGGAATTGGTGGCCGTCCACTCCTCCCAATAGGGAAGGAGGCTCTCATTTGTTTTTCCACTCCTTATTTAGTTGGTTTAATTTGGTATTAATATATATTTGGATTTATCAAATATATTTAATCAAAATTAAATCACAAGTTGTTGGCTTTTACCAACAACAATCTTGACCATTAGATTGTCATAAATCAATCTCAACCATTGATTTTATATGACACATGGATTGAGATCCATGGATCCCAAAACCCTATAAATAGAGAGGCACTCTTGGCTCTCTCTTTACACATAATGCTTGAGAAGCATCTCTCTCTCCCTCTCTCTTTCTCTCTAGAGGTCAGCCCTCTCTCTCCCTCTCATGGCCGTCCACCATGGATGCCATGGAGAGGTTCTCCATTGCCGCGGCATCGTCGTTATGCTGCCCGTTCGTCTGCTCGTGGATCTCCGTCTCCTTTGGTGCGCCTCGCTCGTGAAGAAGACGTCGGATCTCGTGTGTCGAGATCAGGAGATCCGCCGCTTGGATCATCAACATGGATTGCGAGAAGCACGCGGTTCATCCCCGCGCTCGCAAGCGTCTCCTCCGTCGGATCGGACTTGAGACAGGAGGTCTCTTTGTTTAGAGACTTGATCGCAACCACGCTTCAAGAGGTAATCCTATTACTTGTTTGTGGTTTAGACGAGACGATCCGAGAAGTGTTCTTGGATCATGTGGTCTCGTCGTAATAAATTTTTTAAATTCCGCTGCATCGAGCAACTAGTGCGACTAGTCGCTCCTCGTCGTATTCGATACGACGCTCACGCTTCCATGATGCGCTTAAGGATCTAACCATATCCTTCAAGTGGTATCAGAGCCTTAGGTCGACGGTTTCGAATAGTGATTCGTTAACTAAGGACGACTTGGGTTCGCTAATGTCGCGAAAGTTTTCATCGCATTTGATTTCGCAGATCTGTTTAGTAAATAAATTCGGCACTGTTTAAATTGTTTAAACACGAATTTTATACTTAGATTATGTTCCCCATTTAATAAGGAAACCATAGGATCTGAGTTTGCGTAAATCGGATTTCGTATGCTCAAGATATGGTCGTTTTAATGAACATGTATGCACTGTTGCGGGAACTGTGAATCTGAACGTGATTAAAATGTTAATTACTGTTTAGACTTGCCTCGAAATGCGTGAAACATCACTTAGGTTCTGTCCTAAATCAAATTAGCAAACTTTAGAAATTGACTTTGCTTAATTTGGATTTAATATGATTGAGATATGCCAATTTTAGTAAGTAGGGGTCACTGCTGAAATTGCTTTCCTAATCTAGAACCAAGTGATTGTCAATTAGTGAAATTAATTGTTAATTTCATGAAATAATCTTGAAAAATATTTGTGAAATATTGAAACATGATTATTTGCCTAATTGACTTGGCCCCAACCAATTAGTTGATTAGATTTGATCTAAACCTTAATTGGAATTACAATCATCAAACTTCTTGCTTGAATAGGACTTGGGAATTTGCCTAGCAAATTTCCTTAAAATCAAAATTGTTTTGATTACTATATGGTATAATTTCGGTTGAAGAACCGATGATCATCTCAAGTACAAAATAATCAATTTGGCATTATCCTTTCCCGAGGTGGATATGGTGTCTAGGTGGGGATCGCTGGTCAGCGGGTTGCAACGTATGTGGTCCGCCCCACTCCCGTCGGTACTGGCCATGACAGCGGGTAGGGCCGGGATAATGTCCGAGGGATTATGATGTATTTTTCTAATGATTAAAATTCGAATTAATACGTACTTTGAGAATAATATCATATATGTATATTCAAGCATAAAATTAAGTTTGATTGATTAAATTGGATTGATAATTAATTTAATATGATTAAGTTAATTATATCCAATTGAGAATACTCTAATATGATTAGAGTTAATAATTCCCTTGGAAGAATTAATTATATGAATGTGATTCATAGTAATTAATTAAATTTGAATAAGAGGTGGAGGATCGCATAAGTGACATCCATGGTCTCCCGTCAAGGCGAAGGGTTTCCGTCGCCAGGGATTGTATATAGGAGACGCCTGTACGAAGTGACAGCTCCTATATGCAAGCGCATCTGGATCGGACTCTTTGCTTCTCGAAAGAGTAAGGCCGTATGCGTAGTGACCCCAATATCGGATCCTCATATTATTGGGGCGATATTGGATTGCGCATAGCGAGTTCTATTCCTGTTGACGGTTGGTTCAATTAACGACGGGTCAACATCACCTTAGGGGTGGTGGGCCCGGGTGTTAAAGACTGAATTGGGAAATGCAAGTTGGACTTGCAAGGCGGAATGTGTTCCCGCTTCTCTTTAATGGAGTTGCAGTTTCTCATATTATTGGGATGTAACAAAGATAAAGAGGAGATCCCAGATCTTGCTGAGATATAATGGTAAGTATATCTCTTACATTGAAAGTGATTAAGGGAATGAACTTTCATTGTTGACATGGCAAGACAACTTTGATATAAAAACTCCTAAATCAAAGTATAATATGTGTATATATATAAATATATACCTTTATGCAAAATTACTTATTTCAGATAATCCTTCATTAAACCCACTCAATGTTATACTCATTAATAACCAGTAGAATATCATGGATTGGACCCTTGATCCAGATATTGTAATTGCAGTTGGACACATAATGTATGTGGTTGCAATATGCAAGTTTCCTCATAACAATGAGAAGTGATAATTAAATAGACAATAGGACTAAAACCCTAGGGTTTGTATGTCTCTATAAGTCTTGATCTTATCGAATTTACTTTTGAAGTGACATGTCGATGATGATCGTAATTATCAAAGTTAATCCTTATAAAATCAATAAAGATATTCTGGCATACATATGTGCTCTCGACATTTAATCATGAATGATGTGGTTCTCTACATCATGCAGAATGGTAGCTCTATAAGAGATGATGTATTCAAATTATTTGAATACCTACCTGAACCTATGTTTTAAGAGTTTAGATGGATGTAGATGATGAGTGTCATCATTCTACTATCTATACTCTAGTCATTCATGAAGCTTCATAATATTCATATTGTATGAATTGGGTGAAGCTTGTATAAATGTTGAAATACTTTTATATTGAAATTTTTGATTTTAACATAAGAGATCCTTATTCTTAAGCAATGGTTGTTTATAGATAAAGGGAGCGCAGTGGAAGCATGGGTTGGACTCAAGCAAGAAGTATAATCAAATAGTTGACTGTATTTCTGTGACTTCCATATGACATCCAAAGAGTTGGATGAATGAATGCTGCAATAAGTTGATGTGTTGATAGTATGACTATCAAATCTGTCTAGAATCCTCAGAAAAGGACTCGGATGGAGCATCAGTATAATCTACATATAATCATTGAAATTGACTTACTTATTTGATAAGATAAAGTGTAATAATTGTATCTCAATTTTCTAATGACACTTGCAATTGGTTTCATATGTATTAGAAATTTGATCTTAAGGTTTATTGGTCATCCATGTTGAAAGTGATGCAAGTGTTGCAACAATTTCCATGAGATCAGTAGACTTCATATTTTTAGTGGGAGCCCTTAGTCTTAGAGAATGTCTCTATGACCTAGATATTAGAATACACTCATTGTTTATTTCTAATTGTTGGATATAAACATGAATTCTGTAATAAATCTATCATAAAGAGTATGATGGAGATATTTCAGATAGTAATCTAAGATCTAGTGGACTCTTTTTTAAATTAGAAAATTAA
Source organism: Ottelia alismoides (assembly GCA_037367405.1). Taxonomy (NCBI): domain Eukaryota; kingdom Viridiplantae; phylum Streptophyta; class Magnoliopsida; order Alismatales; family Hydrocharitaceae; genus Ottelia; species Ottelia alismoides. The sequence goes on from JAZKJV010004838.1 coordinate 490,111, forward strand.
TGAATGGTTCATTAAGTTTTTTAATACTGAGAATTAAAAAGATCAATAGGAGGATAAAGATCATTTGATAATGATCTGACATCAAATTTTGGACATATGTCTGTTGATGAGATCAATGGACTAGTAAGACATGAAACTTTAGATTGTCTAAAGATTCAAATCTCACATACTTGTGAATATTGTATTCAAAGTAAAATGTCCAATACATCCTTCCTTGGGAAAGGTGTAAGATGCCAAGGTATTAAGGATCTCATACATATTGATGTATGCAGATCATCTATATCATAGTAAACATTATGGATATGTGATATCTGTTAATGATTATGTATGATATGAGATTTCTTCTCTTCACTTAGAGAACTTTGAAATATTCAAAGATTTCATAATTTTGGTTTAGAACCAAAGTTTGAAGGAAGATGAAATGAATTTAATCTAATCAAGGTAGCTTGTACCTATTAGATGAATTCAAGAAATACCTTATGGAGATATGAATATCATTCCTATCTCAATCCTCCTAATGAACCTGAACTCAATGGAGTTGTAGGGAGATACAATTGATCATGTGTGACATGATTTGATCAATGATTAATCATAGCATAATTATCTCTTAGTTTCCAGGTATATATATGTGGTAGAGACTGCATTATATATCCTTAATAAGGTTCCATGTGATTAAGCTGGAATCTGGCACTAGAGAGTGCTACTTCATTAGGAAAATAAAGGATGGTATTGGATACCTACTTTATGACCTTGAGATTCTTAAAAGATCTAATCTTTGAGAATATGATTCTTGTAGGATGACTCTCTTGAGAATCAAGATGAAAATGAAGTAAAGGAACTCATTTAATCTTGAAAAGATAATGAGGCTCCTGAAATCGGAAACTAAAATAGATAATTAAAGATGAAACATTAATACCTCTTCAAATAAGTTTGAGCATGGATTCCATGTGTCAGTTAAATATGACGATGATCGTATTTCATGTGATGAAGCTCCTGAGGATCATGACATGGAAAGATGGATGTTAGCAATAAAAGTCTAATGTAGACTTCATATACAAGTGTTGTATATGGACCCTCGAGGATCCATCTATATGGGTCAGACCCATTAAGGTGTAAATGGATCTTCAAGAGAAAGAGGGAACCTGATGAGAAGGTATAGACCTTCAAAGCACGGTTCGTAGCCATGAGCTACACACCGAAGAGAAGGCATCGCTTGCGATAAGACTTGCTCTCCAGTGACCTTGCTTTAACCCATCAGAATATCGCTAACTATAGCTACACAACTTGTCTATGACATCTTCATGGTGTGAGTCAAGATTGCATTCCTCTATGAATACCTCTCTGAGGATATTCATATGAAGTAGCCCCAGGGCTTCATGGTTGAGGAAAGCAAGGTGTGCTAGCTGAAGAACTCCATCTTTGGACTCCAATAAGTTTCTTGTAGTTGGAACATAAGATTTGATGAAATCATAAATGTTGTGATTTCAGATAAAATCTTGATGAACCATGTGAAGCTTAGTGGGAGTGCCATTGTGTTCATCGTGCTAAATGTAGATATTATTCTAATCATTTGGAATGACATAAGGATAATAATAAGTGTTTTAAAATTTGGTTGTTTCATACCTGGAGATACGATCTCAAAGGATACCTCTTAGATCTTAATTCTGAAGTTGTTCAGAATCAAGGAAAAGAGGGTGTTAGAACCGTCACATTAGTAGTACACCTTGGGCTTATTCCATTTCCTGGAAAATTCCAAGAAAGGCTTCTTTCCCTTAAGATATGGTACTGACCTATCTAAAGGGATAGCACCTCAAAGAGTTGAGGAAGAGAATGCTAGAACTGCTTGCACTTGTGCATCAGTTATGAGAAGCTGAATGTATGCTAGATGTGTACAAGAACCAGATGTCTACCATGCAGTGGGAGTAGTAAACTGTTACTAATCCTACTATGGAGATAAAACACTTGATTGTAGTAATAATAATATCTTCAAAGATGATAAAACTTAGAGATAGTGATCTCAAAGTCTTATCTTCAATAGTTTAAGATCTTGTGGATTGTGATCTATAAGGGTCTTGACTGCAGAAACCTTAGGAGATAGAGATCTCCAGGAATGAAGGTATTCTAATAAGGATTATGGGAATACTGGTTATGATAATTAATAAGATGTAGTGTCAAGAACACTATAACCAACAAAATTGAGTATCGGTTGCATGAGATGCAACATTCGCATTGGATGCGAGCACTGTTACTATAAGATATGCAAGTGCCGTAAAAGGACTTGGCGTAGTCTCTTGGGAACGGAGTGACTGATCAGCTTACCTAGCTATTTTCTAAATAGCCTATGATTGTCACATGAGTGTGGGTTTAAATGATTAGCCCATTAATGACTCTTTGGGCTAGTGGGAGATTGTTGGAAATGCGAGCCCACGGCGAGCCATTATGCAATAAATGTTGTTGCAATTCACTCCTTGATCTGAAATGAAGAATACATAATTTGCATAATAGGTCACTTAGTACAATTAGGGTTATGTACCATGGCCATCTTAATGATCATACAGCTATTGATTCAATTATTGAATCATAGAGGCTGGTGCTTAGATGAATATCTAATGAGTTAGATTGAGGACTCATCAAGCACCGTCAAATGATTATTAAGAGATGATCTCCAGCCTGAGTAGGAGATGGAAATCCTTTTCTCATTTAGGCTGATATTTGACCGACCTCTTGATGCAGGTCCTCTACATAGGAATAGAGATTCGGAGGTGTCGGATGAGTTAGGTCAAAGAGTTGACTTAACGAGATCGAGATAACCAAAGTCCTATATCATATGCTGTCATGATATAGGCACACATACTCTGACCGGAGACAGATGTGTTACTATATGTCTGAGTATGTACATTTGGCAGACCAATAGGTTGATGGCCTAATCAAGGTCTATACACCGGCGCGCTGGTGTGCATGTAAGGGCATATGAGTAATACGATCTCTCAAAGGGATCATACAGGTTCACTACTGAACCGGAAGACATGAGCTCACTCATGAGATATTGGGAAGAATCAAATTCCGTGCGCACGATCATCTCGCTTTGGAAGCTTGACTGAATTTGTTGGTTTGATATATACTTTTGGAAAGTATATGATCAAGACCTAGGTATGATATATGTTTTTGGAAAGTATATGATCAATACCAACTCCCAATGATCGAATGAGAAACTTACTGATAAAACCCTGAAGTAGACAGTATAAAGTTGATCTAATACTTCAGGTTTAATCTGAGTCTTCCAGTATGCAGGATGTACAGGTATTGGGAATGCCTGAGGGTGATGTGATCATAAACGATTGTATAACCATGACGCTTCCATTCCTAGGGAGTGATGAAACGGGTCTGGATTTTAGTGACTCCTCTCAGTAGAGAAGTAATCTAATCTTAGTCCAAATGTTGGACATTGATCTGAATGTGATTCAGATGCAATGAGAAGATTAGATTTGCGGTCTTGATTTAATCAAGCATCTATGGGAGGCCCGCGATCTGGATATGAGATATAATCTCAATATCCATGTCACTATACGTGGAACAATACAATCGCCCCGTCCTTATCTCCAAGTATTCGCGGAGAAAGCGCATTGTCCTTGAAAGAGTTCATGGATAATTCTATTGTTGATATATGTATCTGAGCATTGAGAAAATGGATAATTAAATGTGATTTAATTATCATGAATAATATGAATTTGATTCATATTATAAGGAGAGTTATCTTAGATAATTAAATGTGATTTGATTATCAAAGATGTGAATAATGTGAATGTGATTCATATTATTTGAACACATGAGATAAAGAGATCCAAGATGATTAAATATGATTTAATTATCAAGGATAAGAATAATGTGGATAGTAATATCCAATTATTCATAATATATTATAAATGTGATTTATAATGTATTAGATAGAGTTAAATATAATTTATATTAGTAGATTAATTATTAATGTGTATTGGATACACATTGTTTAATTAATTGAAAATGTAAATTACATTTTGTTTTGGGTTGTGAATGTGATTCACAATATTCCAATGTCAAGATTGCAATATTCCCAAAATTAATTGAGAATTATTTTTTGGTGAATAATTGTTGGAAAATAAGTTGAGAGAAAAACAAGGAGATATGCAATCCCATGGGAATCCATGGGATTGCCCTCCCCATATGGGAAGAGGGGGGCGGCACCAATTCCTTTATGGAATTGGTGGCCGTCCACTCCTCCCAATAGGGAAGGAGGCTCTCATTTGTTTTTCCACTCCTTATTTAGTTGGTTTAATTTGGTATTAATATATATTTGATTTATCAAATATATTTAATCAAAATTAAATCACAAGTTGTTGGCTTTTACCAACAACAATCTTGACCATTAGATTGTCATAAATCAATCTCAACCATTGATTTTATATGACACATGGATTGAGATCCATGGATCCCAAAACCCTATAAATAGAGAGGCACTCTTGGCTATCTCTTTACACATAATGCTTGAGAAGCATCTCTCTCTCCCTCTCTCTTTCTCTCTAGAGGTCAGCCCTCTCTCTCCCTCTCATGGTCGTCCACCATGGATGCCATGGAGAGGTTCTCCATTGCCGCGGCATCGTCGTTATGCTGCCCGTTCGTCTGCTCGTGGATCTCCGTCTCCTTTGGTGCGCCTCGCTCGTGAAGAAGACGTCGGATCTCGTGTGTCGAGATCTTGAGATCCGCCGCTTGGATCATCAACATGGATTGCGAGAAGCACGCGGTTCATCCCCGCGCTCGCAAGCGTCTCCTCCGTCAGATCGGACTTGAGACAGGAGGTCTCTTCGTTTAGAGACTTGATCGCAACCACGCTTCAAGAGGTAATCCTATTACTTGTTTGTGGTTTAGACGAGACGATCCGAGAAGTGTTCTTGGATCATGTGGTCTCGTCGTAATAAATTTTTTAAATTCCGCTGCATCGAGCAACTAGTGCGACTAGTCGCTCCTCGTCGTATTCGATACGACGCTCACGCTTCCGTGATGCGCTTAAGGATCTAACCATATCCTTCAACATCTTTATATATTTAAATTCTATAAATTATATATATATATATATATATTACATAAGTATATATTATTAAAATAAAAAATATAAATAAAAATATATATATATATAATATATAAAAAATATAATAATAAAAATAAAAACCCACAAAAATAGGTTTCACACAAGGATGACTCTGTTGTATATGCACAATAGGCTACTTGATTTTTGCATTGCTCTCTGTGGTTCGACCTCTACATACTTAGTCACTGTACATTTTGTGGTAGAGTAATAAATATTAATTCACACTTTTGGGACTTAATTAATTCATTCTTTTATTGTGGGTTAATTGCTGACTAATCGATGTTCTGTGAGCAGTCGCCTCGGCGATAATATAATTTTGACCCTCGCAAAATGTCAGTTATCAACAGGCTGTCGAGGCTGCCCGGTATCGACCTGCTCAAGTTATTGTGAGACAATTTCAGCAACTCCAGATAGATCAGCTCCACGAACTCTGATGATAATTCTCCGGTGAATCGGTTTCTGCTAAGATCGAGCTGGTGTAGATTCTTGAATTGCGGGAGTTCGTGTAGGATGCTACTGGAGATCTGACTCGATGAGACGTTGAAGCTGACAAGCTCCGTCAGCAAGCTGATCTCCGGGGGGGGGGGGGGTGTCCCACGAAGTAGTTGCCAGACAAGAGCAGCCTCTCGAGGCTCGCAAGCTCTCTGATCTCCCCTGGTATCAGTCCGTAGAACCGGTTGCTGGACAGTTCTATGGCAGATAAGTTCTGGATTGCAGAGAGCCCGACCGGCAAGCAAGCTCCCTGTGAGCTGGTTATCGCCGAGGCGAAGCTGCACGAGAGATCTACAGTTCTTCACGCCTTCCGGTATGTTTCCGGTCAGCAAATTGGAGGCTGCGCTAAGATAGAATAGCTTCTGGTTCTTGCAGAGTTGCATCGGTATCACACCGATAAACTTGTTGTCGGATATGCCGAGCATGGAGAGGTTGTTGTTTGAACCGAGAAGTGGCGGGATCATGCCGGTGAGACCATTGTCGAAGAGTTGCATGTATTCGAGACTGGAAAGGTCTCCGAGCTCCGTCGGGATTGATCGAGCGAGGTTGTTTATCGACGGATCGAGCTTTCGAAGCAGCTTCAGATTACCAATCTCAATTGGTATGCTTCCCTGCAAGAGGTTCTCGAAGAGGTGAAGCAACGTGAGGTTGCGGAGACCGCCGAGCTCTGCGGGAATTGTCCCAGTGAGCTGGTTCTCCGACAGATCGAACGCAATTCCCGATCTCCCATGGGACGGATCCGTTCAGCTTGTTTGTGTAGATGTAGAGCTTATTGAGCTTGGAGAGATTGTCGACGTCCTTCGGGATCGGACCGGTGAACACGTTCTGGTCCAACGCGACTATTTCAAAACTGGTGAGGTTGCCGAGCTCGGTCGGTATCGATCCGGTCAGTCTGTTCTGCCAGAGGATCTGGTTCCTCAATCTGCCAATCTCCATGGGGAGCTTAGATGATGCCTCTCATTGTGCTTTAATTACTGTCCAAGTTTCATCGAAATTGGAGTTGTCGTTTGCATAAAATAAAATGTAGGGTGATTTCTGTAATTGATTTTTAATTAAATCCATGAATAAGATTTTTAAGAAAATTCAACTCTTCTGGATTCCTTATTGAACTATCTATCTGAGATAATTCATTCTTTGGATAATTTAACTTCGTAGATTTATTAGGAATTAAATACCTGCAGTCGCTCTGTTTTCAGTAAAAAATTCATAAAAAATCATAAAGCGTCAGAATCTCCTTCGAGTATGTTCCCCGACAGCCCGGGGATCTCTAGGCTCTTGCATCGCGTGATCTCAACGTGAATTGGACCGGAGATCACGTTGAGCCCGGCGTGCATAATCCAGAGTCTCTTCAGCTGCCCAATTGACCTTGGGATCTGTCGAGAATAATGATAGTTGTAGAGGGTATTTTGGGCATTAGCCCTAATGTTAGCTTTAGAGGGTATTTTGGGCATTAGCCCTAATGCTACATGTAGAGGGTATTTTGGGCATTAGCCCTAATTGATTTTCCCCCTTTGTAAACCCTAACCCTAATCCTCTTGTTATATAAGGAGGATTAGAGAGCCTAATGAAATACACAAAAACTTAATCTTGGTTTTAACATGGTATCAGAGCCCTAGGTTTCTGACCTAGGGATCTGTGTCGCTCCCCCCTCTCGGTTGGAGTGCCACCTCCCCACCTCTACGGTTCCCCACTGCCCCCGCATTGCCAGATCTCCTCCGTCCCCGCGCTGCCAGATCTCCTCCCCCCGCACTGGATTTGTGCCTCTCTCCCGCGCTGCTAGATCTCCTCCCCCCGCTGCCCCTCTCTCTGGTTGGATCTGTGCCTCTTTCCCCGCACTGCCAGATCTCCTCCGTCCCACCTCCTCGCTGCCAGGCGTCCCCCGTCCAGGCGCATCCTCGCTGCCAGATCCCCTCCGTACCACCTCCCAACCTCTGCGCGACCCCCATCCCCCCTCCCCCCCCCCCCCCCCCCCGCGCCCCCGACGCCCTACCGAAGCCTCTACCACGCCCTAGCCTCTGCACCCTCCGTCCATGCTCCGGGTGCGTCCAGGTGCATCCCCTCTCCAGGCGGATCCCCGCTGCCCCCCCCCCCCCCCGCGCGCTCCAGGCGCTCCGGGTACATCCCAGCCTCCGACGTGCTCCAGGCGCGCCTCCGTCCCTGCTCCAAGTGCATCCCCGCTGTTGGCGCATCCCAGCCTCCAACATGCTCCAGGTGCATCAAGTCACGCTCCTGCCCCGGGTCACCAGTCCTATTCACTTCAGTCGCATGTTCTCGAAGCTGCCATCCTCCAATACTCTTGCTTAATATGTAATATGTGTCCCTGAATGCATGTGGTAATATAAAAAAAAGAAAAAGAGGGAGAGAGAAAGAGATCATATAGAAACATAGCAGGATAGGTGGAAACATGGTAATAATAGTGCGAAAGGATCTTGTTGAAGGTTGACGATAGGAACAGATATGGCATCCGAGGTCACTGCATCATATGTCGATGGAGGAGGCCATTCAAAAATGCCATCATTTAGATCAATTCCAAAATTAGATGCCACAAACTATTCGATGTGGTCCCAGATTTTTCTAATGATTGTTCGAGGCTATGATAAAGAACATATCCTTCTCGAAGCAGAGCCAACCTCCAAGGTTGGTAAATATCCTACATGGGTCAAAGATAACAACATGGTGAGCTCGTGGATAATGGTCAGTGTCATTAACAGGATCGCCCAAGAGTTGGTCTACTATGAAAGCGCGCACGACATGTGGAAATCCTTGTTAGCCACCTATGGAAAAGACAAAAACTCCACCAAAATGTATCAATCATTTCATGAGTTGATGCATACGCGTCACAACAGGCGACCATTATCAGAATATTTCCCGGCCCTCAAATATCTGGTTGCAAGCTACATATGTGCCCCTCTATGCACATGTCCCACGCAACGACAACATCGACAGGATACGGCGACTATGATCTTTCTGGGTGGATTGGATCAAATGTTTACAACCTCTCGGGATCTAATGATCACATCCTCTACTCTTCCTACTATGGAGGAAGCATATAACACGTTGTGTCAAATACCAACTTCTCCGACTCTTTCTACAGAGACCTTGAGCTAAACAACGACTCTTGCAGCTTCTGGACGAGGCTTCAGAAGTCAATACAAGGGCCGAAGTCGCGGTCGCCACTTGCAGGGACGAGGTCGATCGCCAATACAATGCTCCTTATGTCACAAATTAGGGCATACTGAAGCTGTGTCTACAGCAAACACGGGCGTCCAGTACCATCTGCTCGAGTTGCTACTACAGATATCGACGGAGGTTCAATTAAAATTCCTCGAAAAGACCTTGAGGATCTCATGCAGCGACTATCGCAGATGCGCCCCGATGAGGCAACAAGTTCTGGAGATATCGCTGCCATCACCTAGACAGGTATGGTTCTTGTCTCAGTTAGCCATCATAATCACTCTGAATGGCTTATTGATACTAGGGGCCTTCACCCATTTGTGTGGAGATCAATGCCTTCTCCGGCAACTGCATCCAACCCAATGAGGGAAAACTATTCAAGTCGCTGATGGTAGATCGTCACCAGTTAAAGGTATTGGGGATGTGCGTCTTAGTCCTACAATAGATCTGAACAATGTTCTATTGATTCCAGATTTCTCGCATAGTCTGCTCTAGGTCAGCCAAATGAGTAAGGAACTTCATTGCCGCGTAGTTTTTGACGCTGCTACTTGTGTTTTTCAGGATATACTGACTGGGAGGACGATTGGTACGGGCTGTGAAGAAGGAGACATCTACCATCTTGAACACCCCTCTGCCGAGGTTGCATATTCTGGGAATTCTACAAGCTAGTTGTCGACCACTCTTTGGCATCAACGATTAGGTCATCCTTCTGCCCACAAGCTTCGTCGTCTTATACCACAATTGTCCCCCTCGAGTACTATCACTTGCAAAGCATGTCAAGTTGAGAAGCATCACCGTGCTACTTTTCCGCTCTCTGGTAACCAACATTCTACTGATATTTTTGATCTTGTTCACATGGACATTTGGGGTCCTAGTAGGTATCCTGATCGTTTGGGTCATCGACATTATCTTGTCCTTATTGATGACTTTTATAGAGTCACATGGATATTTCTGTTGAAAAATAAGTCGAACGCTATTAGATTCATTACTCAATACGTCACTACAATAAAAACTTAATTCGGGCGTACAATCAAAACTTTCCGATCCGACAATGGACAAGAGTTCATGTCTCATGACTTCCAAAATTTTCTGTCTAATCATGGTATTGTGCACCAAACCACATGTCCCCACACTTCTCAACAGAATGGTGTTGCCGAACGTAAACATCGCCACATTCTAGATACCATTCGCACAATACTTCTTGATTATCATGTCCCATCACTCTATTGGGGTGATGATGTCCTAACCGCAACATTCCTCATCAATAGAATGCCATCTACAACTCCAAATGAACAAATATTAATTGATATTCTTTTTCCAGGCAAACCTATCTATCCTATGCAGCCAAGGGTCTTTGGGTGTACTGCATTCATTCATCTACATGCACCCGGTAGAGATAAGCCTGTTGCACGAGCCATCAAATGTATTTTTTAGGGTATGCTACGAATTAAAAAGGATACCGATGTTTTGACACAAGACTACGTAAACACTATGTAAGTGCAGATGTCACCTTCTTCGAGTCAATCCCCTATTTCTCAGCATCCGCCATCAATATTTCCTCACCAACTATCTGCGTACGAGCCCCCACCATCCTCTTACCAGTTCCAACTCCTCAACGACCTCACTCTCCCCTTTCTGAGCTAGTACCACCTCCTCAGGTATGCTCTCCTCCTCAGAACCTGGAAGCTAATGTCACTACAGATAACCGGTGGATCTCCCAATAGCTCAATGCCGCTCAGCACGATAGTGTCCATCTGTCTATCGTACTAAGCACCCAATCTCTACAGCAGTGTCCCTCTCCAGACTTACTCCAGCTTATAAGAATTCTGCAAAGGATGTCTCTAACACTGTCATCCCGTCGAACCACATTGATGCATTAACAGATCCCCGCTGGTATCAACCAATGCAGGAAGAGATGTGAGCTCTGCAGTTGAGAAATACTTGGATACTGGTGGATCCTCCTGCAAATAGTTGAATCGTCAGCTCCAAATGGGTCTTCACTGTAAAGTACAATTCAGACGGCTCTATTGCATGCTACAAAGCTCGCTTGGTCGCAAAAGGGTTTATGCAAACCTATGGCATTGATTTCTTCGATACTTTTTCACCAGTTGCTCGTCTGTCCATGATACAAATTCTTATTGCTCTTGCAGTTCAGCTAGATTGGCCTTTACATCAGCTAGACGTCAAGAATATTTTCCTATATGGTGATCTTCATGAGGTTGTCTATATGCAACAACCACCTGGATTCGAGCGACAAGGGGAGTTTCAGAAGGTATGCCTTTTACGCAAGGCAATTTATGGGTTGAAACAGAGTCCTCAAGTCTGGTTTCACAAGCTGTCTGAATCGTTACATGTAATTGGATTCACAAGATCGTCATCTGATCACTCCTTGTTCACAAAAGGAGCTTGAAGGGCACAGTAGCAATTTTATGCTGGTGTGCTTTAATGGCATCATCCTCACAGGAGATGATTATGAAGAGATTGATAGAGTAAAGAAGCATCTTGCAGAACAGTTTGTAATTAAGGATTTGGGACCATTGCGATATTTCTTGGGGATTGAGATAGCTAGATCAAGGCATGGGTTGGTTATGTCTCAACGGAAATATGCCATTGATCTGCTAACAGAAACAAGGATGCTGGGCTATAAGCCGGCGCATATCCCTATGGATCCTAAAGGATGAATTTTTGAGGAAGGAACAACAGAGGATGCTAGGAGATACAAACGCTTAATTGGCAAACTGATTTATCTCACTATCACTCATCTAGATATTTGTCTAGCAGTAGGAAGACTAAGTTAGTTTATGGATTCTCCAACTCTAAATCACTTCGAGGCTTGCATGATGATCCTTCGATACATCAAGAAGTCCCCTGGGAAAAGACTATTATTTCACAAGGACAGCAACCTCAATCTTGTGGCATATTCTGATGTAGACTACGGAGGATGCTTGCAAGATAAAAAGTCTACCACAGGGTTTTGCACATATCTGGGAGGAAACCTAATCACATGGAAAAGCAAGAAGCAAGAAGTGATGTCACGGTCAAGTGCTGAAAGCGAATATAGAACCATGGCACAAGCAACAGCTGAACTCATGTGCGTCAAGTCCGTACTAGCTGACCTTCACGTCAAATCCAAGGACATTATGGAACTAATATGTGATAATCAAGCAGCAATGTACATTGCAAACATCCCCATGTTTCATGAATGAACAAAACATGTGGAAATCGATTGTCACTACATAAGGGATCTCATACAAAAAGGGATATTACGCACACAAGGCGTTTTATCTACAGAGCAAGCTGCAGATATATTTACAAAGCCGCTAGCACGAGTCCAATTTGAGAAATGTTGTAACAAGCTGAGCATGTATGACTTATATGCTCCAGCTTGAAGGGCAGTGTCGAGAATAATGTTAGCTGTAGAGGGTATTTTGGACGTTAGCCCTAATGTTAGCTGTAAAGGGTATTTTGGACATTAACCCTAATTGGTTTTCCCCCTTTGTGAAACCTAACCCTAATCCTCTTGTTATATAAGGAAGATTAGGGAGCCTAATAAAATACAGAGAAACTTAATCTCGATTTTAACAGGATCTGACAAGTAAGATTATTGCTGTAAATACCCAGCTCCTTCAGAAATGCCAGGTTGATGATCCCCACCGAGATTGCACCTTGCAGAAAATTCTCACTCAAGAACATGTTAAAAATACTACAGTTTTCTAACACTGTTTGCAAGGATAATGTGTTTTAAGATTGACAAGCAAATACGATCAAAATAGCAACAAAGAAATATTAGTTTGAAAGATCCAGCCTGGGAAATGGAGGCACGTCGAAAGACGCTGTCGTGAAGACATATTCTGCCGCTCCTATGCACGAACATGATGGCAGCCTGACTTCCAGATTCAGTCACCTCCCAACTGGATGACGTCTCTCGGTGCTAATAAGAGAACATCGTCGAACGCCCATTAACCCTCGTCATCGTAAAAAAACAAAGTACAAAATCCGCCTACGCGAATTCACAATGAGCGTATAAGTGGTGGAGAGCGGATGGGGATGGAAAACATAATGCTTCTTTTGTGTTGTGTTTGAAAGGCTAAGACTATAGTCATTTATATAGACGGACTGCCCATTAACAAAGAGACAAAAGAGAACTGTTTATCTCCCATCAATATATTAAGTGATAACACATTCCTATGGTCTCATTAGATGCACCCAACATTACCGAGGAGACCTGTTTAATGTCAAAAATGGCTATATGAACCCATATACAAAAGAGGGAAGGTGTTTGTTCAAATGGATTTATTGCGTCTCATTTACTAGGTCGTTATTGAGTTAGGTACTTGTAGGCAAATTGAAAATTGCGTAGACTTAAAATAAATCTTGGAAATTTAATATTTTAAATTAAACTCATACGCACGCTCACACGTACTAAAAAGGTAGAGAGGTTTTGAAATACAAAGAAAATCCAACATTCCCCCACATGTTTCATAAACCTTCTTAAAGAATAAAAAATAAAAAGAAAAATTAAAGAATGATAAGGAGGAAAAATAAAGAAAAAATCAAAATAAAATAAAATACGACTGAAGTATGTCTTTCAGCATAGGTAGCGTGTAGCTTTGAACCTTGCCTAACAATGATTCATCTACATCCGGAGAGGCGTGGTGAACTACGTCTTGAACTGAATTCTCTGATTTGGATTTCAATAAATCGTGCAAACATAGATGAGGGAACGGGGATGTTCATATTGGTGTGCGCATTACGGCCTTCACAAGAATTTGTTTCATGAGTGCTCAGAATACCCAACTCACATAAACTCCGGCCTTAGGTTACACTCACACATTAGGAATCTCCAAGGGTGTACTGTCCGGTCCTACACCCTGCCACATATGGCTCGATTCCATTCAGAAAAACTCTTCCTCTACCAAGACAACATCGAAGCACTATGCGCCATAGGGATAAGTCAGGAATAAACTCCTAGGTTTGTACTTTCATCGAACACTAACACAGCTTAGTTGTCCCTTTGAATCATTCCTCATAGGATCTCCAGTTTTGGATTGGTTGGATTACCACTATGGTGTTCAACTAATGGGTAAAAGATCCACCCCCTCGATGTACCGAGTACTAGCTTTCTAGCTAGACCCTTTATGAGAGGAGGCAATATTCTCTACAGATTTCACAAATTACAGAGCAAAGATATTATATTGGTTAATGAAGTCTCTCACTTCTTCATACCTCAATCTCATAAAACGTTTTCCAAAGTTACGCTTAGATTGTTTAGCTTTATCTATGGTAGATCTACTATCACAATGAATAGAGATAGGGGGAAAATGCTTTGAAATGATGGGTATATCTATTAAAAGATTTCTTAGCCAGTCTGCCTTACAACAAGCTAAATCCAAAGCTATAAACTCAGTTGTGGATCTTGCTCTAACAGTTTGTTTGGAGGATTTCCAAGAGACTGTCGCGCCACCAAGACGGAACACATAACCACTAGTAGACTTGGTTTCATCAGAATCTGCAATCCAATTTGCATCCGTGTAGTATTCTAAGACAGCTAGAAAACTAGTGTATTAAAGCATGTATTCCATAGTACCCTTAAGGTAACTAAAAACTCCAACCATAGCCTTCCAATGGTCAGCATCAGGACAACCAATGTACCTACTCAACCTACTGATAGCATATGCTATGTCAAATCTAGAACAGTTGGCTAGATACATTAAGCTTCGTATGACTTGAGCGTATCTAAACCGATCCACAAGATTACCAGCATGTGCCTTAAGATGTAGGGAAGAATCATATGGAGTACTGACCGGCACACTATGGTACATATCAAACCTATGTAATACCTTTTTCTACATAGTGAGACTGGTTTAGAGTGTAGTCAGAAGTAGATCTACTCAATTTTATTCCAAGTATAACATCAGCTATTCTTAAATCCTTCATATCAAAGTTTTTATCAAGAAAAGATTTAACCTCAAAGATAATATCTGAATTTGGTCCAAAGATTAAGATGTCATCAACATACAAGCACATGATTACAATATCATTCTCAGAGATCTTAGAATAAATGCATCTATCAGATTCATTAGTAGTGAAGCCAACAGATAAAACAGTTTTATCAAATTTATCATTCCACTGCTTAGGTGCTTGTTTCAAATCATATAAAGATTTTACTAATCTACACACCTTGTGTTCTTGTCCAGGGACTATGAACCTTTCAGGTTGATCCACTAAAATATCTTCCTCAAGGTCACCATTTAGGAAAGCAGTCTTGACATCCATTTGATGGATTTTACGATTGTGAATCACAACTAAGGCTACAAGAACACTGATAAATGTAATTTTTGTTACAGGAGTATACGTGTTAAAGTAATAAATACCTTCTTTTTGTTTGTATTTTTGGCTACAAGTCTAACCTTAAACTTATTTATGGAACCATCTGTCCATTTCTGAAAATCCACTTACATCTTATAGTTTTGTACCTTGGGGGAAGATCGGTCAGAATCCAAGTGTGGTTGTTCATTATAGATTCTATTTCATTATCAATTGCTTCCTTCTAGAAACTATGATCTATTGATTTCATAGCTTTATCACAGGTCTTGGGATCTTCTTATAGTAAGAGAGTATAGAAGTCCGGACCAAAGTTCTTAGCCACTCTAGTCCTTTTACCTCGACCTAGGTCATCAGGGGGCTCAACCACTTCTTGGTTTAATGATACTACTTCTTCAATAATTTGTGGTGCATCTTGAGGGCATTCAATGTTTTGAGAATTTGAAGTTCCTTCACCAACTTGTCTAGGGAGAGAAGATTTGAGAGGAAAGATGCTTTCATAATATAGTGCATCTATGGGTCTAAATCTCTAGTATTGTCTTGACATTGATTTCTTGGATATTAGATTTTATGATTATAAATCTATTGACATTACTATTTTATACATATCCTATGAAAACAGAGTCCACGGTCTTAGGACCTAATTTCCTCTTCTTATTTTCAAGAATTTTAACTTTGGCCAAGCATCCCCATACTTTAAGGTATTCTAGAACCGATTTCCTGTTGAACCAAAGTTCATAAGGAGTTTTATCAATATCTTTGAAAGGGATGCGATTAAGTACATAGTTTGTGTTAAAAGAGCCTTCCCTGACAATCGTTGGTTAAGACCAGATTCAGCTAACATGGCATTAACCATGTCGATAAGTGTTATATTTTTCCTTTCAGCCACACCATTAGACTGAGGGTTATAAGGGACGGTGGTTTCATTTATAAGGCCATGTTCCTCACAAAACTGGTTTAATTCATTTGAAGTATACTCATCCCATCTATCGGATCTAATCCTTTTTATGTTCTTATCGGTTTGGTTTTCTATTTGGGTTTTGTAGACTTTAAACTTTTCTATTTGCTCATCTTTATATCTTAGCAAATAAACATAACAATACTTTGAAAAAATCATCTATAAAGGTCACAAAGTAGCGCATGTTATCACGATTGAGAACATGGTTTAGGTCACATACATCAGTATGTACTAGTTCAAGTAGCATAGAGTTTCTTTCTATTGATCTAAAGGGTTTCTTAGGCAATTAGGCTTGCATGCAAATTTGACATCTTTCATTATTCTTTATGTCAGTTTTGGGAATTAAGTCCATGTGAACCAAACATTTCATTGTATTTTTGTTCACATGTCCTAAGCGTACATGCCAAAGATCAGATGGCATGATAGTAGAAAGAGTTCTAATGCAATTCTCATTAATATGTGAAGAACCATTACAAAGTTCAACACTAAACTTGATAAGATCATTACAAGCACAGCCGACACCTATGAAAGATCCAAAACGAGAGATTACAACTTTACTTCCATTACTTAATAAGGAGTAGCTAGAAGCATAACTAGGACTTCACTAATAAGGTTCTTTTTAAATTCAAGAACATGTAAGACATCATGTAGTTTCAAGACTTTCCCTGATGTGAGCTTTAAATCCACATGTCCGAAGCCTATGATGTGTTTTACGGAGACATCATCACTTCAGGAGATGATATGACTATTATCGGCTTGACAGGTGAAAAAAGAAGAGCGATCATAACAGATGTGAGATACGGCTCCAGAATCCAGCCACCTATTATCATGTGAGGCATAACTAATATTGGGAATAGCAGAATTAATTTCTAACCTTTCAGAAGTGTCGGCCCCCACAAAAATCATACTAACTTCAGCATTCTTAGGAGGTTGTTTCTTTTGTCCCTTGCGATTCTTGCATACATTCGTAAGGTGACCTGGCTTGCCACACGCGTAGCAGATGCGTTGGCCATAGAATCAATGTTATTATTCTGATCGAGTTGCTTGCATTTCTTGAAAGGTTCTTTGGATTTGGGGTGGAATTTATGGAGTTTCTTTTTGGAGTTGACATGGTCAACTAGATTGACAAGAGGGTTGTATTTGGAGTCTTTTGCTCTGTGATTAATTTTAGTTTGAAGAAACTTTGCGAGGGAAGACATGTTCATCTTCTCTTGTATATGAGGGAGATATTTAGCGAAATCTTTCCAAGAAGAAGGGAGTTTTTCGATTAGAGCGGTAACTTGTACAATTTCCTCGAGGTTATAGCCACTAGCAATAGACTTAGAGACAAGATTTTGATATTCAAGAATTTGTGCGGAAACAAGCTTATTCTCTACCATCTTATAGTCAAGCCATTGGATAAAGGCATATCGTTCTAATCTCGCATCTTGCGTACCAAGCTTATCATCTAAAGTTTTTCAAAGTTCGAGGGCAGTAGGGTGCATATGATATATGTCATAAAGCTCGTCGGATAAACCAGAGAGAATCCTACCATTACAAAGGTAATCTATCTCTTTGGGTATTTTTGGATGAGACGAGATAGGAGAAGAGAGTGGATCACCGTAAGTGGAGCCTAGTGAGAATAGGGCAGAGTTAACATGATCGATAGGAGTTCGGGTTCCTCGGGAGGAGTTATAGCAGAGACTAATCTTAAAGAAGTGAGTCAAACCTCAGTTTTTATTGCCATCTACGGAAATGTAGTCTTACGAGTTTTTCGGGTCTAAGACTAGCATGTCTTCCGAAGTAATCATTGTTTTAGGATCTATTTTGCAAAGGTTTAGTTAATAAAGCCGGTATAAAACAGTAGATAGAAAATTAGCTGACCTGTCCTCACAATGTTGGAAAAATTATAATTTTCTAGCAATGTTTGCAAGGATATTGTGTTTTAAGATCGGTAAGCAAATACGATCAAAAAAGAAACAAAGAAATATTAGTTTGAAAGATCCAATCTGGGAAATGAAGGCACGTCGAAAGACGCTGTCGTGAAGACAGATTCCACCGCTCATATGCACGAACTTGATGGCGACCCGACTCCCAGATTCAATCACCTCCCAGCTGGATGTTGTCTCCCGGTGCTAGCAAGAGAGCAGCGTCGAACGTCCGTTGGCCCTCGTCGTCGTAGAAAAACAAAGCACAAAATTCGCCTACGTGAATTTACAATAAGCGCACAAGTGGTAGAGAGCAGATGGGGGGTGGAGAATGGAATGCTTCTATTGTGTTGTGTTTGAAAGACTAAGACTACAATACTTTATATAGACGGAGTGCCCATTAACAAAGAGTCAAAAGAGAGCCGTATCTCCCATCAAGACATTAAGTTATAACAAGTTGCTATGGTCTCATTGGATGCACCCAATATTTTTTAAGAGACTCGTTTAATGCAAAAAATGACTATATGAACCTGGATACAACAGAGGGATGGTGTTTGTTCAAATGAATTTAATGAGTCTCATTTCCAAGGTCGTTATTGGTTAGGTAGTTGTGCGCAAATTGAAAATTGCGTAGACTTAAAACAAAGCTTGGAAAAGTAATATTTTAAATTAAACTCGTACGCACGCTCACGCGTACTAAAAAGGTAGAGAGATTTTGAAATACAAAGGAAATCCAACAGAACAGAGCTGACATCGAGGTGATCGAGCGCAATGCGCAGAGCTCCGTGGGGATCTCCCCGCGGAGGCGGTTCGTGTCGATATCGAGAATTACCAGATTGGTGCATGAGGCGATCCGGACCGGAGATCGTGTTACCGGACATGCTGAAGACAGTTAAGTTGCGGAGTGCACATGATCGGAGACAGAGCACTGGAGAGGTCGAACCGATGGAGGTTGACGAATATAACCTCCGAAGTGTCACCGCACGCGATGCCGTTCCATCGGCAGGGTTCGAATCAGCGGGATTCCAACTCTGGAGATTGCCGTTGGGATCAACAAGTGCTTCCTTGAAGGCCAGAGGGTGAGGAACCTCGACATCTGCTAATACGGCCATTGCCTCGAGGTGGAAGAAGGAAGCAAGTAGCAAAGTGGCACGGGATCTCATCTTGGTTCTTCAGATGAGCAGAGAATTGCAGGTGATACGAATCAAAAGGTGCTGTTTTGGAAGAAGATGAAGAGTACCAACAAGCCAAAATCGAGCAAAACGCCGGAAATGTGTCGGTTATCTTAACATCCACACACAAGTACTGCGATCAAAAGGTGCTCATTTCGCTAGAAGCGGAAAAAAAATACCTACATGCCAAAAATCATGGAAAATGCCGGAAAGGTGCCTTTTTTTTAAACATCCACACACAGCTACTAAGGTCTTGAGAAGAACAGAATTGTTGGCAACAGGAATCAAACGGTGCCAAAATCAAGAAAAAGAGCCAGAAAGATCCCCACATTCTGATATTACAAAAAGTAATGAAAAGAGCCAGAAAAAGAGCCAGATATAAGGAGAATTTTTGAAGTTCAGTGTTCCCCATTCTGCTTCCTCCATCCGAATTACGATTCAATATCTAACTAAGAGAATCAGCATTTGATAAACCCAATCAAAATAATCCACATTTAAAGTGTATTATACTGATATTATTTTCAAATGTGGAGTACAAAAGACATCTAATATTTTGTATATACCGATGAAATTGAATGTAGAACGAAAGGCATAGGAATATCATGTTACACTAAAGTGAATAGGAGTCCTGATATGAACACCCCTTGCACTGCCTAAACTACAACATCAAATCAAAAAAATCAAGCTTTTTGTACACAGGGACAATGGGAGAAAGCATCACAAGAACGCATAGCAGAAGATGATGTCTGAATTCTGAAACGAATGGTGCTGGACTGGTACTAGCTCATGTGCGGCCACCGGTGAGCAATGCGGATCCACCATTAAGGTTTTGGCTCCATTAGCCTTGGCTATGGGTGTAAACGGACCAAACCTGAGCAAACCTATATTTTTTAGGTTCGGTTCGTTTATTTAATCGAGCCTAAACTTGTGTTCAGGTTCGGTTCGTTTATTTTCGAACCGAATCCGAATCGAACCTTTTTTCAAACGAATTGAACCTAAACGAATATCGAACTTAAGAATTCTCTAATAAGAGGGAGTGAAAAGAAGAGAAATGGAAATATATATGTGTATCTACAATTAGAATAAATATTCATTTAGTTTTTTTCTTTATCTAATTCATCTTCATCTTTTGAAAAAATTAGATTAATAAGGATTCGTCTCTTTGAAAAAAGTATAATTATAATATATTTTACATCTATTCAGATGGGGATAAGGAATAAGAATAATGTGGAGATATTCGATAAGTAATGTTTGTACTTGTTCTGTTGATTTGAAGATAAAGAAGGGAAAAGTACTAGACACATAGATGATAGATGATGTAAACACGATGTGACTATTTATTTTCAGATAGTTTATATTGAGATAAAACCTACTTATCTCGTAAATATATAGTTATCTCTAGACAAAATTCACTTACCCTGCGATGAAAACCACTCATCTCAAAATAAGTCCACTTCTACGGATAATGATTTGTAAATATGTATATATGTATGTTTATCAAGCTTTTAACGAATCGAACCTGAGTGAACCTATGATTTTTAGGTTCGATTCGTTTATTTAATCGAGCCTAAACATGTGTTCAGGCTCGGTTCGTTTATTTCCGAACCGAATCTGAATCGAACTTTTAGCGAGCCGAACCTAAGCGAATATTGAACTTGAGAATTTTCTTACACCCCTAGCCTTGGCTCTATAAAGATGGCGGAAGGTTTCAATTTTTAATCGGAAATACTAAAATTTGATGCATAAAGGACATCAGAGAGCATCGGTGATTGCATATGCAATAAGCTTTTGGCACCCTTCTGAAACCATGAAGATGCTTTGGGAGGGACATGAAAGTTCAGATGCCATAGACGTGGTATGCTTAGCTATAACAACAAAATTTCTCGACTTTGGATCCACAAACTGTGTCGCATAATGGCAGATTTTTGGAGTTAGAAGCAGAAAATCTATGATGGATGTGATAATAATTCACGAGCATAAGATCTCTCACGAAGGGAAAGAGCTGTAGCAGACCTGAAAACGTCTGTGGCATAGCATACTTGATACCAAGAATGGGATAAAATCAAGATTATTTCCCTTGATTCAAAATGAAAATATGTGGTTGGTGAAAAATTAACATCACCGTAATCTATCGTCACTTGTAATTGGAATGCTAGTGCAGGCCCCGTGCAATGCATGGAGAAGCGTTGAAGATAACAATGTATATGAAAATACAATTATATGAGTATATTTAGAAACTAATAGATATTGAAAAATAATAATTGAAAGAAAATCAAACCTTGTTTTAATCAATATTGCTCTATTTGTCAACAGTCACTGACACATTCCTTTCAAATAGAAACTACCAGGTAATCAACAGTTTCTCACACATATGTTTTACAATTTCATGTTATGATATGTAAAGGAATTTTGAAATTTTAATTACATGATCTTCTTTGCACATTCTCAAATCATGTAGTAGCACATGAATAAAAATACCATGATGGCCAATAACTTAGCGACTACCAAGTGCATATTATAGTGTGACATGTCAAAATAGATTTTTTACTCCACAGTTTATAATTACTATCATTAAGATATTCAATTTCCCAATTTCAATGGTTATTATTTTACTTACCATTTTGAATCTAATGAAAGTAAGATGGGATATAAGATTATGCAACATACATGTGTGCACAACTCATGCAAAGAATGGGGAGAGAGAACTTGTCAGGAAATAAAATTATAATCGAAGGCTAAATACAACCGAATCATCAGTGAAATAGCATATATCGCGAAAAAGTTAGGAAATATATAACATTGTCATTCAAAATTCAACTTAATTCGAGATTCCTATCATCTTCATTAATACCGTCAAATTTTAACGGTCTCAGAATTGCTGAAAATGGCACCTTCTAGATGAACATGTTAGGAATGTTTATTTTGCATGAAACTTGAAACACATATTCATCTCAATATATTAAAAAAATCACCTTAAGGTTTCATTAAGAAAAACTCAAAAATCATGAAAAAGAAGGCCGGGGTGTAGGCTCCCAGCTCCCTATATATATAGGAGGGATATAGGGATGAATATACATGGTGATATTTTTCAAAAAAATAAAAAACATTTGCGAAAAATGGGGTGGGGGCAGCTCCATTTTCCCCTATATATATATATATATATATAGAGAGAGAGAGAGAGAGAGAGAAAATGGATCCTACACCCAGGGGTGTAGGTAACTACCTACACCCGTGCCATTTTTTCATGTTTTTTATGTTTTTTTTGAAATAAAAACTTGGGGTAATTAGATCACTATATCTGATTCCAATTTCAAGTTAATTTGAGACTTCTATCATCTCCATCAAGATCATCAAATTTTAACGGTCTGGAATTGCTGAAAATGACATATTCTAGATGAACATGTTAGGAATGTTAGTTTTGCATGAAAATCGAAACACATATTCCCCCTTAATATATTAAGTAAATCCCCCAAAGATTTTTTTCAAAAAAAAATAAAAAATAATGAGAAAAAGGCCGGGTGCAGGGAGTTACCTACACCCTCAGGTGCAGGCTCTCGGCTCATATATATATATAGAGAGAGAGAGAGGGCTTATCTAGAGGGCCCTGTGCCGATTTGGGTTGTAATGAGCACCCTACGAGAGACGTTAGATTATAATCTTGTGGATAAAATTAAATATAAAATTTAATAGTAAATTTGGCACGTTCTGATTTCCATAACCGCTCATGCGTAATTCTAGGACGTTAATTTCCTTTTTGAAAACGTAATTACTATTTGAGTAATTACCTAAAAATTCATTAGGGATGTGTGACTGCGGCAGACGATGATCAAACAGAGACAATTCCTATTATCATTTTCTTTGGCGATCGATTGAAGGTAGTTCTGCATCGATAATCAGTAAGTTTTTATGTTTATTAACATTCAATGAACAAGTTCTAACACATGGAATAAGTTAGTACTTCCGTATGTGTAAAAACTGATTTATTATTTTTTTCTCTGTGAAAATGAAGATTTCAATTTCTCAGATTCGCTTAGTATTTGTTTGCAAAGAAATGGATTAATTACTAATACAAGTTCTCACATATTTTAATCAAAATTTAATTCATATAGTATATCATGAATTTGTTTGCGAAATTGAAACTGTTTTCTTTCTAATATTCCTTCTGCCATAGGAATTTTTTTGGTTTTATTACTTGATATTATTATCAAGTCGCAATACTATTGCAATGTCAAATGTTACCAAAATATTCTTCTTTCTTAATGTTGATTATCTAATTCTTACTTTTACAACTTACTAGTTTTTTTGTTACTTACGTATATTAAAAGCTTACTTGTAATTAGGAGATTGTTACTGAATTGATAATTGTTACTTATCTTAGTAATATTCTTACCGATACCAAATATTTGTTGATTTGTTACTTGTAATTCTTAAGAAAATACTAATACATATTATAAAGTTACTGATGGTAAGTATAGAAATTACTAGTTATATTCAAAATGCATCAAAATACTTTTGTAAGTTTCCGAAGTTACAAAGCGTTTTCTTATGTGTTACTGATAGTAATCTCTTACGTATACAACCTAATGATACTTTACAAAAAATATGTTATGAGTTACAAGTCTATCCTAGATTCTTACTGATACCGTTATATTTCCTTAGTTTCTTATATATCATAAGAAATTACTGATACTTTATATAGTGTTACTAACAAATCCCATATTCTTACTGGTATTCCTATCATTAATACTTATTTAGGTTATATGACTTTAGTTACTTACGTATTTCAAAAATTTACTGATGCTTCAAATATTGTTACTGAATGCAACATGAATATTACTTTTCATATATCTTGTTATATAATATCAAACTTACTGATGTTTCAAAAATTGTTTTATGTGTTAGGTGTTACTTGAAGGCAACATGGACTTCAATTGCAATGAGGTCACGACCGGATTTGATATTGAAGAAATACCTAACTTCCGCGCCGAGATTGCTTCCATTTTCTTGAAGGGAAATAAATTATTCATTAGCTTCTTTTTGGATACAATTTTTTGTAAATGTATGAGGGCAATGTCAAATTCACTTGTAATTAGTATAGAAATTTTTAAAGATGTTATGTAATGTACAAACAAAGGGTTTAATTCAAACTTTCTCAAATGAATATCTTTTAATTTTTAAAGTGAAAGAATTTGTTGACGATTGCTTAGTTTTGCAATTGATATTTCAACAACAAAGATAATGGTGTGTTAACTCTTGAATGAACAATTTGTATCATTGTGTGTGCTTGTAATTTTATGATTATTCCAAAGTCGGTAAAATATTTATATTATCTTAGTTACTTACATATCATAACAAATTATTGATACTTCAAAAAGTGTTACTGATGGTAACCGTAAAGTTACTTGTCTAACTAATACCAATGTCTATATTACAAGTAGTTTTATTAGGGTTATTGGTCTTTCTCTCTTATTGGTACAATTTTATATAACCTTACTTACTTACGTATCCTAAACAAATTACTTATACTTCGAATAATGTTACTGATGGAAACACTAAAATACATATACTATTTTAATATATCAAGTTACTGATACTAATTGTCGATGTTACAAAAGTTTTGATAGGAGTTACTGGTCTTTCTCTCATAGTTACTAATACAGGTTATATGGTCTTACTTACGTATGCTAATAAATTACTTATACTTCGAAAATATTACAGATGACATCATTACAAATTACTTGTTATAAAAGTTTTTTATTATACCAAGTTACCGATGCCAATAACGTGTATTACTAGTTAGATTTTACTTAATTTCCTCTCATTCTTACCTATACAATTGAAGTAGTCAAACATCCAAATATACCACATAACATATTTTATTAATTCAAGCTCCTAACCAGAGCTTAGTAGCAAACAAATAAATGAATTTGTGTACTTATACATCATCTTTCTCGAAAACAAATGACAAATGCGTACACATAAAGGATTGATAATTAATAGACATGGAAACTATGACATGTGCGCCTCCATGATGATAAATATATTGGTCGTTCCGCATATGATGATCTTGAGAGATGATGACTCCACAGAGGAATCTATGAGAAAAGAGTTTATCATCGCAAGTAATATGGTTGATGATCCAGACATCTAACATACCTGAAAAATAAAACAATATAATTTAGATGTAACTCGTAAGAATTAATCATGGAATAGAAAAAATAAAATATTAATGAATCGTAATTATAATGTAATCGTGATCAATAATTTGTATTTTTTACCAACGTATTAGTAACACATGGGAGAAATATTACAAAACAATAGCCATATGATAAAATGATGTTAGTAATTGATTTGGATTCAAAAGTAACTAAGAACGAGACATTAGTAAATCAGTGTATAACATTAGTAACTAAAATGACATACCAAAATTAGTGTATAACCCCAGTAACATTTATATTGATTTTTTTACTTGAGATACTTAGCGACTTACTGATACATTAAAGAAATTTACTGATAGCAGAACGAAAATTACTTGTTATGCTTTTATTACAATAATTTACTAAAGCCTATTCACGATGATACGACTCCTTTAACATGTATTACTGATCACACTCTCATTACTACTATTATATTGCATTTTGTTACTATTATATTACTTTGTTACTTGTCATACATAGCGACTTACTGTTACCTTAAAGAAAGTTACTGATATCAGAACGAAAAATACTTGTTACTTATGTATTGCATTTTGTTACTTGTGATACCTTGTGATTTACTGCTACCTTAAAGAAAGTTACTGATAACAGAACGAAAATTACTTGATATGTTTTTATTAAAAAAAATTACTAAAGCCAATTCACGATGTTACGAATCCTTTGAATTTTTTTATTGGTCACACCCTCATTATTACATATGAAAAAACATGAAAAAACTAACTTTTTATGATTTTTCTAAATAGCATACAAACTGAAAAGTGAAACAATGAAAAATATTCGTATGAAATATAATAGATACATGATCTTTCAGAGATATTGTTCTTATCAACCAAATCGAGATGATTGTCTTCAATATTGACTTCCCAAAAATTATCTTCACTTTCTAATCCTTCGAGGAAATCGTTTTTTATAATTGCTTCAGAAATATGTCGATCACAATCCATTCGTGAATTATCCATGTACGAAACCTAATAAAAAATATTAGACAAGAAAAAACAATAATCATAAGAAAATTCTATCAAAATACCTTTGATTCCGAAAAGACTATCGCAGAAATACTAGCACACAGAACGATCGAGCGATCCACTCTCAAATTGTGAAAATTGAGTATATTCTGAATACAATAGCAAATGATACCAAAAAAGTCGATTGCTATTTTAGGGAGTTTCATTACGATTCAAAATCAAAGCACTTATCATTACAATTATCGCTCCTAAAATCATGGGATTTAAACGTTTGATCTAACGGTGGATATGATGGGCTCATTTTAACATAAATGGGCACAGGGCTCTCTGGATAAAAATCCTATATATATATATATATATATATGGGATTGGGGAGCCTACACCCATGTGTAGGTAACTTACCTAAACCCACCTCTTGTTTCTTAATTTTTTTGATTTTTTTTGAAATGGATCTTTAGGGGATTTACTTAGAATATTAAATGGAATATGTGTTTCAAATTTCATGTAAAACAGACATTCCTAACAGCTCCATCGGAATGGGCCGATTTCAGCAAATCTCAGACCGTTAAAATTTGACTGTCATGATGGATAAGTTAGAAGTCTCAAAATAAGTTGAAATTTGAATGACGATATAGTGATATATTGTGATCTAAATTCCCCAAGGAATTAATTCAAAAAAATAAAAAAAATTTGAGGGAAAAAGAGTTGGGTGTAGGTAAGTTACCTACACATGGGTGTAGGCTCCCTTTTCCCTATATATATATATATATATATATATATAGGATAGGGAGTATGCACCCAGGTGCATGTAATTTTACATGCACCCGGGCCTATAACTCCCACATTTGTTTACTTTTCTGAAAAATACTGCCATATATATTCATCTATAAATCCCTCCTATATGTCATTCCAATTTCGTCAGAAACAGAGACCCCTACGTCCTCCATCCAGGTGATGTCGATTACAGCAATTCTAAGACCGTTGAAATAATGTGTTCTAGATGGAGGACGTAGGGGTCTCTGTTTCTGATGAAATTGGAATGACATATAGGAGGGATATATAGATGAATATACATGACGGTATTTTTCAGAAAAGTAAAAAATGTGGGAGTTATAGGCCCGGGTGCATGTAAAATTACATGCACCTGGGTGCATATTCCCTATCCTCATATATATATATATATATATATATATATATATATATATATATATGGGGGCAGGGAGCCTGCACCCTGGGGTGTAGGAAACTCCCTGCACCCACCCTATTTTTTGACTATTTTTTTATTTTTTTTGAAATAAAAGTTGGGGGATTTACTTAATATGTTAAGGGGAATATGTGTTTCAAGTTTCATGCAAAACAAACATTACTAACATGTTCATCTAGATAGGGTCGATTTCAGCAATTCTGAAACCGTTAAAATTTGGTAGTCTTGATGGAGATGATAGAAGTCTCGAATTAAGTTGAATTTGTAATGACAACATGGTGATACATGGTGATCTAAATCCCCCAAGGTTTCATTTCAAAAAAATCAAAAAATAATGAAAAATTAGGTCGGGTGTAGGGAGTTACCTGCACCCGCCGAGGTAGGCTCCTTTTTCCCTATATATATATATTGAGGGAATAAGAGGTGGGTGTAGGAAAGTTACCTACACATGGGTGTAGGCTCCCCAATCCCTATATGTGTGTGTATATATATATATATATATATATATATATATATATATATATATATATATATATATATATATATATGGGGTTGTCCCCTTGGGGGAGCTAACTTGGCTCCCCCCGCGCTATTTCGCCTAATTTTTTATTTTTTTTAAATTTCTTCCATGAATATTCATCACTATATCCCTATATTATGCTATTAAAATTTCGTGCGAAACAGAGACTCGTACAACCTCCATCCAGTCAGTCATTTTTTAACGGTAACAGAATTGCTAAAAACGACCCTTCTGGATGGAGGACCCAGGAGTCTCTATTTTACGTGAAATTTGAATGACATAATATAGGGATATATTGATGGAAATCCACGGAAGAAAATTCGAAAAATAAAATAAAAAAGAGGGCAAAATGGTGCGGGGGGAGCCAAGTTAGCCCCCACATGGGGGCAACCCATTTTACCCATAAAATTTTTCGAATTTTCTTCCGTGGATTTCCATCAATATATCCCAATATTATGTCATTCAAATTTCACGCAAAACAGAGACTCCTACAGCCTCCATCCAGAAGGATCGTTTTTATCAATTCTGTTACCGTTAAAAAATGATTGTCTGGATGGAGGCCGTACAAGTCTCTGTTTCGCACGAAATTTTAATAGCATAATATAGGGATATAGTGATAAATATTCACGAAAGAAATTTTCAAAATAAAAAAAATAAAAAAACATGTGAAATAGCGCGGGGGGAACCAAGTTAGCTCCCCCCAGGGGGCAGCCCCATTTTACCCATATATATATGGGTAAAATGGGGCTGCCCCGTGATGAAATTTCACAGAAGAAATTTTCAAAAAAAAAATAAAAAAATCGGACGAAATGGGGCGGGGGGAGCCAAGTTAGCTCCCCCCACGGGGCAACCCCATTTAACCCTATATGGGTAAAATGGGACTGCCCCGTGGAGGGAGCTAACTTGCACCCCCCCCCCCCCCCCCGCCCCATTTCGTCCGATTTTTTATTTTTTTTTGAAAAAATTCTTTCGTGGATTTTCATCAATATATCCCTCTATTATGTAATTAAAATTTCATGCGAAACAGAGACTCCTACGGCCTCCATCCATACGTGGTGATTTTTTAGGAATTCTGTTATCGTTAAAAAATGACTATATGGATGGAGGTTGTAGGAGTTTCTGTTTCGCACGAAATTTTAATGACATAATATATGGATATAGTGATGAAATTCTACGGAAGAAATTTTCATAAAAAATAAAAAAATCGGACGAAATTGGGCGGGGAGAGCCAAGTTAGCTCCTCCCATGGGGCAACTCCATTTAACCCTAGGGCTGCCCCATGGGGGGAGCTAACTTGGCTCCCCCCGCCCCATTTCGCCCGGGTTTTTTATTTTTTTTTGAAAAAATTCTTCTGTGGATTTTCATCAATATATCCCTATATTATGTCATTAAAAATTCACGTGAAACAGAGACTCCTACGACCTCCATCCATATGTGGTCATTTTTAGCAATTCTGTTACCGTTAAAAAATGTCTGTCTTGATGGAGGTTGTAGGAGTCTCTGTTTCGCACGAAATTTTATTGACATAATATATAGATATAGTGATGAAATTTCACGGAAGAAATGTTTAAAAAAATAAAAAAAATTGGACGAAATGGGGCGATGGGAGCCAAGTTAGCTCCCTCCTAGGGGCAGCCAACATGGCTTCCCCCATCTCATTTTTCGCAAATTTTTTTATTTTTTTGGAAAAATATCAACATGTATATTCATCCCTATATCCCTCCTATATGTCACTCGAATTTCATCAGAAACAGAGACTCATACGGCCCCCATCCAGACGTCATTTTTTTAACGGTCGTAGGATTTTTTAAATTGACCATGTCTAGATGGAGGCCGTAGGAGTCTATGTTTCTAACGAAATTCGAATGTCATATAGGAGGGATATAGAGGTGAATATACATGACGATATTTTTCAAAAAAAAATAAAAAAATTGCTCAAAAATGGGGCGGGGCAGCCATGTTGGCTGCCCTCAGGAGGCAGCCCTGTCAACCCCTATATATATATATAGGAGAAACTTCAAATGAGACAGGGACTCACCAGTATAGTGGTGATCCCTCAATCCCGTCCTTCTATCTTTGATCTCACGGCTGGATTTATTGATGCATTAATTAAAATAATTTAATGATTAGGAACCTATTTTGGTCATTTCATCACATTCTAAGTATAGAATGTGACAACTATTTCACCTAATCCGGCGCCTCCCTCTCTCCCTCTCTCCCTCTCTCTCCCGATTTGTCCTCTTCCTCTCTCTTGAGTGCCGCTCCTTCCTTCTTTCCTTGATCAAGGGCGGCGGCGGCATTCGTCCACGCAGCGGAGGAGGCATTATTGATGGTCGACGGGGCACCAAGCTCCTGACAGAGGTTCTCCTCCATGCAAAGAGTGGGTGATGTTTCTTCTCCAACAAGGGCTCATGACGGATGGATGGGGCTCCTGTGGATGGCGGCAACAATGGAGAAGGAGGGTCGAGCTCGATGGTGGTGCTGGCAGTGATGGCGAAGAGGCTTTCGTCGAGGGTTATGAGGTTCCTCCAGACGAAAGGGGGTCGATCGGTGGATGTGCAATGGTAATGCACAGATTTATATTTTGTTTTGATAATTTATAAAATTGACCTTTCGATTTACATATTGATTCACTTTTTTACAAATCTCATTGTTGTTTTATCTTATTTTTGCAGAGCTCTCCGCGAATTTTACAAAAAAGCGTGATGCAGTTACAAAATATCACACAAATTTTACAAAATGAATATATACATTTACAAAAAAAGACTGGAGTTTACAAAGAGGATAATTACTCTTACAAAAACTCATAGGAGTTTACAAAACGCATGTACCCATTTACAAAACAGAATACCAATTTTAAAACAAAGATGTGAAAAACGAAATCATTAACAAAATTACAAAAAGAACATATATTTTCACAAAAACTCGCGGGCGTTTACAAAGATATTATTTAACCCAATTCATTCGGCGCAAAATTGAAAAAGACCAATAAAGGTATGATTCCAAAAATACCAAACCCAGAAAACATTAAATGGTAATTCAAATCCATTAAATGAAACTCGAATTTACAAAAAAAAATGGGATGACGGAAGTTCCCTTTTGGACATGATTTTTGATGCTACCGTCAGATTGGGATCCGACGAATCCTATTGAAGGCTCACCACAATATTGATGAGATCCCACTTCATTTGAAGTATCCCCTATATATATATATATATATATATATAGAGAGAGAGAGAGAGAGAGAGAGAGAGAGAGAGAGAGAGAGAGAGAGAGAAGGGAAGCTGTTTTGAGTAACAACCAAGATGGATGTTACACAAGGCAGTTTCGCCAATTTTTTTTTAATTTTTTTTCAAAAATTCCACCATGTATATTCATCTACATATCCCTCCTACATGTCATTCAAATTTTGTGAGAAACAAAGACTCCTAAGCCATCCATCTAGAACAAGTAATTTTTAACGGTCTGAAAATTGTTGTAATCTACATGTTCTAGATGGAGGGCATAGGAGTCTTCGTTTCTCACAAAATTTGAATGACATGTAGGAGGGATACGTAGATGAATATACATGGTGGAATTTTTGAAAAAAAATAAAAAAATATTGGAGAAATTGCCTTGTGTAACAACCATCTTGGCTATTACTCAAAACAACTTCCCCGGCCTCATATATATATATAGGGGTTGATGGGGCTGCCTCCTGGGGGCAGCCAACATGGATGCCCCGCCCCATTTTTGAGCAATTTTTTTATTTTTTTTGAAAAATATCGTCATGTATATTCACCTCTATATCCCTTTATATGACATTCGAATTTCGTCAGAAACAGAGACTCCTACGACCTCCATCTAGACAAGGTCGATTTAAAAAATCCTGCAACCGTTAAAAAAATGACGTCTGGATGGGGGCCGTATGAGTCTCTGTTTCTGACGAAATTCGAATGATATATAGGAGGGATATAGGGATGAATATACTTGTTGATATTTCTCCAAAAAAATAAAAATTTGTGAAAATGAAGTGGGGGCAGCCATGTTGGCTGCTGTCAAAGGGTCAAAATTCCGCTATCGATTTCGACTGATCCTGTGCGGCGTTAGCTAACCCGTAGCTAACCAGCCTTCCCGAGTAGAACGGTCACGGACGCGCTCCAACTCTTCTCGATACTCCTGCTTGCTAATGCACCGACGCTCAGACACAAGCACGAGCTCGACTATATGAATCGTTTAAGAACACTCTCAAAACTCGCTTAAGAACACTAAAAAACACTACCAAATAATCACACAAGGTACGGGCACAAAGATCTTCTTTTATTAGAAGGGGAACTCGCTCTGGAGTGGGTTATCTACAAATGAGCTCTACCTCTCCTTATATAGGCAAGCCAGGGGTATACGAAGGGACACCATTATTACATGTACAATGAATGGAGTGACTCTTAGTCTTCAACAGAAACCCTTCGTCTTTTGAGGTGACTCTTCGTGCACATGCCTCTTCATCTCGCATCCCTTCGTCTTTTGCAACCGACGCCATGTCACCCGCTCCGTCAACATGCCTTGTCGTCTGCCTCGTCAGCACGTCATGTCATCATGCCACGTCATCAGTGGGCCCTACGCTCCTACGTAGGATGTTGCAGCTCAAGCTCATCAAGTGCCGCCGAACACTTGTAACGTGCCAAGGGAAACCTGCGGTCTCCAGACACTCGTGCGGTAAACCCTTCCTTAGCATTCTGCATGCTAAGGGGAAGTCCTCTAAAACATCGCTATCATGGCCTCCAGACCACTGTCGTACATGTACTACCGAGCATGATCGATAATGCTCGTACTCAGCACCTGCAACGCTCCATGCCTCCTTGGATTGCCACGCCTCGATACCGATATCGTGCGCCTTCGTGCGTACGCCTATGTGACCGTACCGCATTGCTCCTCGATGTGTACTGCTTCACTACGTACCGCCCTTCTGCGCTCGTGTACGTACCGCTGCGTGCATCCACCGTCATGTCTTGCACTGTTGTCTGTACTCATTACTCGCACTGCTATTAGCACCACGACACTCTACTACCGAGCCAGTGTCTTGTGACGCTTCTCCATCACGTACGGTAGAGCCTCCAGACTCTCGTGGATAACTTCCTTGATACCCACGTATTTCGGACTCCTCCTGAAGTCCTTGCTCCATCGATCATTCTCGAGCATCCGCTACCGGGTCTGCACAATCATTCTCGATCACGGAATTTGGGGGTGTGACAAGCCTCCCCCACCTGAAGAATCGGTTGTCCTCAACCGAGCATCTCCTCTTCAGCTGGCGTCCCGTCACGATCCTCCATCCGCTATGCACCTCCTGATGATGTTCAATTGGAAGGGTGGCGCAAGCGTACACCGCCTCCCTTCCTGAACCTTGTCTTCTCACGAACCATGTCCCTCAATGACTTGGTCTTCGTCGTGAGAAATGGAGCTTCCTCGTCAGCTCCTGTTCTCGATGTATCCCTCCTAGATACAGCAGCTCCATCGCTGGTTTGTGGTAGCTCCAGCTCTACATGTGGAGTACTCACCTCCACGCTTGCTCGTTGACGATCTCGATCGTTCCCTGTGGGAATTCCCGCATCCTGGGAAATGAGCACCCCTGCGCTCCGAGCGTCTTCGGTATCTTGCCTCCTGCAAGATCGTTGGTGGTGTGGATCGTCACTACTCCACCTCCATGGACGTGTACCCTCTTGTTCATGCTGCATCGCCCTCCTGAGCTCTGCATCGCCTTCTCGTGCACGGATTTCCCCCTATCCGCGGCTTTGTTTGTGTGTCTCCAACACACCTATTGGTGCTCCACACGCACTTGCGCACTCCTGCGCATCCTCGATCGAGCCTTGGCGCCTCCAAAGCTCTTTGTTGTGGAGTTCCCTCGCTCCACCGAATTTGAAGCTCCAGCCCGAAGTGATGTGAGGCGTACCTTGTGCATAGCACCGATTGCTCCCAAACGTACCTCACCTTCTTCTTCTTCCTACTCGTCCGTACGAAGAGCGTTGAGCTTCTCCCTCTTTGGGCACTCCCGCGCCCGATGCGGTCCGTCGCATATGAAGCATCCCTTGCTCCTGGGTTGCTCCTTCTTCTTGGAGTACTCTCGTTCCTCCATTGGTGGATCATGGGCAACGCCTTTGCCCTTTTCCTTCGACCGTGCCTTTTTCTTGCTGGTGAACTCCTTCTCTTCAGCGTTGTAGCATGGTTGGGCACCGTAGTCGACCAACGCATCCGCCACCACGATCGCTGAATTTAGGTCCTTCACTCCCTGCCTCCGCAGTTCGGCTTGCGCCCAGCTCTGCAACCCGATCGTGAATTTGAACAGCTTGTCCTCCTCTGACATGCCCTTGATGTCCAGCAACAAGGACGTGAACTACTTCACGTACTCACGAACAATGCCTATCTGCTTAAGGCATCGAAGAGCCTCCCGTACGACCCACACAGTATTCTTCGGCAGGAACTGTGCCTTCAGTTCCGTGACTAGATCATCCCACCTGGATATCTTCGGTCTTTCCCCGTCTGCGACACGGCTCCTCCACCATATCTTGGTGTTGCTCGACATGTACATCGATGCCAAGCCAACCTTCTCGGCTTCCCTCATCTTGGTTGCCTCGAAGTAAACTTCTATGCCCCGTAGGAAGTTCTCCAAATCCTTGGCACTCCGCGTACCTGTAAAGGGTTTGGGTTCAGATACCTTGCGTCGCTGCACCTCCGTGGAGCTCCCGCTGTTCGCCAATGCCTTCTTGATGAGGGAGATCTCGCTGCGTAGATCCTCCATCATCGTGTTGAACGCCTTCAGTTTGTCCCACAAGGACTTGCTCTGCTCCGCTGAGCGTTGGGACTCGTCCCCAACTTCTGATCCTTCTGAAGAGCGATCCTCTAAGACGGCGATGCGGTGGGCATGAGTCCCAATAGTGGACTCCACTTCTGCCATCGCCTGCTCCAGTGCTGCTACGCGATCGTTAACACCCACCATCTTCGCTCCGCTGATTGAAGATGTACGTGCACCAACAAGTATCCTTGTTCCCGCGATCGACTGCTCCAACAGCCGCTCGTAGCTTTGCCCGCTCGCTTACCTGCTTCTTGGCAATAACCAAGCTCCGATACCAATTCGTACCAAAGAATGGTATCGCCTTCTGCTCTGATACCAATTGTCATAGGGTCAAAATCTTGCTATCGATTTCGACCGATCCTGTGCGGCGTTAGCTAACCCGTAGCTAACCAACCTTCTCGAATAGAACGTTCACGGACGTGCTTCAACACTTCTCGATACTCCTGCTTGCTAACGCACCGACGCTCACACACAAGCACGAGCTCGACTATATGGATCGCTCAAGAACACTCTCAAGAACTCGCTTAAGAACGCTCAAGAACGCTACCAAACAATCACACAAGGTACGAGCACAAAGCTCTTCTCTTATTAGAAAGGGAACTTGCTCTGAAGTGGGTTATATACAAATGAGCTCTACCCCTCCTTATATAGGCAAGCCAGGGGTATACGAAGGGACACCATTATTACATGTACAATGAATGGAGTGACTCTTAGTCTTCAACGGAAACCCTTCGTCTTCTGAGGTAACTCTTCGTGTACATGCCTCTTCATCTCGCATCCCTTCATCTTTTGCAACCGACGCCATGTCACCCGCTCCGTCAGCATGCCATGTCGTCTACCTCGTCAGCACGCCATGTCATCATGCCACATCATCAGTGGGCCCCACGCTCCTACGTAGGATGTTGCAGCTCAAGCTCATCAAGTACCGCCGAACACTTGTAACGTGCCAAGGGGAACCCGCGGTCTCCAGACCCTCGTGCGGTAAACCCTTCCTTAGCATTCTACATGATAAGGGGAAGTCCTCCAGAACTTCGCTATCATGGCCTTCAGACCACTGTCGTACGTGTACTACCGAGCATGCTCGACAATGCTCGCACTCAACACCTGCAACGCTCCATGCCTCCTTGGATCGCCACGCCTCGATACCGATATCGTGCGCCTTCGTGCGTACGCCTATGTGACCGTACCGCATTGCTCCTCGATGCGTACTACTTCACTACGTACCGGCCTTCTGCGCTCGTATACGTACCACTACGTGCATCCACCATCATGTCTTGCACTGCTGTCTGTACTCGCTACTCGCACTGCTATTAGCACCACGACACTCTAATATCGAGCCAGTATCCTGTGACGCTTCTCCATCATGTACGGTAGAGTCTGCAGACTCTCGTGGATAACCTCCTTGATACCCACGTATTTCGGACTCCTCCTGAAGTCGTTGCTCCATCAATCATTCTCGAGCATCCGCTACCGGGTCTGCACGATAATTCTCGATCACGGAATTTGGAGGTGTAACAAGCCTCCCCCACCTGAAGAATCGATTGTCCTCAACCGAGCATCTCCTCTTCAGCTGGCGTCCCGTCACGATCCTCCATCCGCTATGCACCTCCTGATGCTGCTCAATTGGAAGGGTGGTGCAAGCGTACGCCGCCTCCCTTCCTAAACCTTGTCTTCTCACGAACCATGTCCCTCCATGACTTGGTCTTCGTCGTGAGAAATGGAGCTTCCTCGTCAGCTCATGTTCTCGATGTATCCCTCCTGGATACAACAGCTCCATCGCTGGTTTGTGGTAGCTCCATCTCCACATGTGGAGTACTCACCTCCACGGTTGCTCGTTAACGATCTCGATCCTTCCCTGTGGGCATTCCTGCATCCTGGGAAATGAGCACCTCCTGTGCTCCGAACGTCTTCGGTATCTTGCGTCCTGCAAGATCGTTGGTGGTGTGGTTCGTCAGTACTCCACCTCCATGGACGTGTACCCTCTTGTTCATGCTGCATCGCCCTCCTGAGCTCTGCATCGCCTTCTCGTGCACAGATTTCCTCCTATCCACGGCTTCATTTGTGTGTCTCCAACACACCTGTTGGTGCTCCGCACGCACCTGCGCACTCCTGTGCATCCTCGATCGAGCCTTAGCGCCACCAAAGCTCTTTGTTGTGGAGTTCCCTCGCTCCACTGAATTTGAAGCTCCAGCCCGAAGTGATGTGAGGCGTACCTTGCGCATAGCACCAATTGCTCCAAAACGTACCTCACATTCTTCTTCTTCCTACTCGTCCGTACGAAGAGCGTTGAGCTTCTCCCACTTTGGGAACTCCGGCGCCCGATGCGGTCCGTCGCATATGAAGCATCCCTTGCTCCTGGGTTGCTCCTTCTTCTTGGAGTACTCCCGTTCCTCCTTTGGTGGATCATGGGCAACGCCTTTGCTCTTTTCCTTCGACCACTCCTTCTTGCTGGTGAACTCCTTCTCTTCAGCGTTGTAGCCTTGTCGGGCACCGTAGTCGACCAACGCATCCGCCACCACGATCGCTGAATTTAGGTCCTTCACTCCTTGCCTCCGCAATTCGGCCTGCGCCCAGCTCTGCAACCCGATCATGAAGTTGAACAGCTTGTCCTCCTCTGACATGCCCTTGATGTCCAGCAACAAGGACGTGAACTGCTTCACGTACTCACGAACAGTGCCTATCTGCTTCAGGCGTCGAAGAGCCTCCCGTGCGACCCACGCAGTGTTCTTCGACAGGAACTACGCCTTTAGTTCTGTGACTAGATCATCCCACCTGGATATCCTCGGTCTTGCCTCGTCTGCTACACGGCTCCTCCACCATAGCTTGGCGTCGTTCGACATGTACATCGATGCCAAGCCAACCTTCTTGGCTTCCCTCGTCTTGTCGCCTCGAAGTAAACTTCCATGTCCCGTAGGAAGTTCTTTAAATCCTTGGCACTCCGCGTACCTGTAAAGGGTTTGGATTCAAGTACCTTGCGTCACTGCACCTCCGTGGAG
Source organism: Ottelia alismoides (assembly GCA_037367405.1). Taxonomy (NCBI): domain Eukaryota; kingdom Viridiplantae; phylum Streptophyta; class Magnoliopsida; order Alismatales; family Hydrocharitaceae; genus Ottelia; species Ottelia alismoides. Next base: position 527,986 of record JAZKJV010004838.1, read on the forward strand.
ATCCCGCTGTTTGCCAATGCCTTCTTGATGAGGGAGATCTCGCTGCGTAGATCCTCCATCATCGTGTTGAACGCCTCCAATTTGTCTCCCAAGGACTTGATCTGCTCCGCTGAGCGTTGGGTCTCGGCCCCAACATCTGATCCTTCTGAAGAGCGATCCTCCAAAACAGCGATGCGGTGGGCATTAGTCCCAATAGTAGACTCCACTTCTGCCATCGCATGCTTCAGTGCTGATACGCGATCAGTAACACCCACCATCTTCGCTCCGCTGATTGAAGATGTACTTGCACCAACAAGTATCCTTGTTCCCGCGATCGACTGCTCCAACAGCCGCTCGTAGCTTTGCCCGCTCGCTTGCCTTCTTCTTGGCACCAATCAAGCTCCGATACCAATTCGTACCAACGAATGGTATCGCCTTCAACTCTGATACCAATTGTCACAGGGTCAAAATCCCTCTATCGATTTCGACCGATCCTGTGCGGCGTTAGCTAACCCGTAGCTAACCAGCCTTCCCAAGTAGAACGGTCACGGACGCGCTCCAACTCTTCTCGATACTCCTGCTTTCTAACGCACCGACGCTCACACACAAGCACGAGCTCGACTATATGGATCGCTCAAGAACACTCTCAAGAACTCGCTTAAGAACGCTCAAGAACGCTACCAAACAATCACACAAGTTACGGGCACAAAGCTCTTCTCTTATTAGAAGGGGAACTCGCTCTGGAGTGGGTTATCTACAAATGAGCTCTACCCCTCCTTATATAGGCAAGCTAGGGGTATACGAAGGGACACCATTATTACATGTACAATGAATTGAGTGACTCTTAGTCTTCAACGGAAACCCTTCGTCTTCTGAGGTAACTCTTCGTGCACATGCCTCTTCATCTCGCATCCCTTCATCTTTTGCAATCGACGTCATGTCACCCGCTCCGTCAGCATGCCATGTCGTATGCCTTGTCAGCACGCCATGTCATCATGCCACGTCATCAGTGGGCCCCACGCTCCTACGTAGGATATTGCAGCTCAAGCTCATCAAGTGCCGCAAAACACTTGTAACGTGCCAAGGGGAACCCGCAGTCTCTAGACCCTCGTGTGGTAAACCCTTCCTTAGCATTCTGCATGCTAAGGGGAAGTCCTCCAAAACTTCGCTATCGTGGCCTCCAGACCACTGTCGTACGTGTACTACCGAGCATGCTCGACAATGCTCGCACTCAGCACCTGCAATGCTTCATGCCTCCTTTTATCACCATGCCTCGATACCGATATCGTGCGCCTTCGTGCGTACGCCTATGTGACCGTACCGCATTGCTCCTCGATGCGTACTGCTTCACTACGTACCGCCCTTCTGCGCTCATGTACGTACCGCTGCGTGCATCCACCGTCATGTCTTGCACTACTGTCTGTACTCGCGGCTCGCACTGCTATTAGCACCACGACACTCTACTATCGAGCCAGTGTCCTATGACGCTTCTCCATCACGTACGGTAGAGCCTCCAGACTCTTGTGGATAACCTCCTTGATACCCACGTATTTCGGACTCCTCCTGAAGTCCTTACTACATCGATCATTCTCGAGCATCCGCTACCAGGTCTGCACGATCATTCTCGATCACGGAATTTGGGGGTGTGACAAGCCTCCCCCACCTGAAGAATCGGTTTTACTCAACCGAGCATCTCTTCTTCAGCTGGCGTCCCGTCACGATCCTCCATCCGCTATGCACCTCTTGATGCTGCTCAATTGGAAGGATGGTGCAAGCATACACCGCCTCCCTTTCTGAACATTATCTTCTCACGAACCATGTCCCTCCATGACTTGGTCTTCGTCGTGAGAAATGGAGCTTCCTCGTCAGCTCCAGTTCTTGATGTATCCCTCCTGGATACAGCAGCTTCATCGCTGGTTCGTGGTAGCTCCAGCTCCATATGTGGAGTACTCACCTCCACGCTTGCTCGTTGACGATCTCGATCGTTCCCTGTGGGCATTCCCGCATCCTGGGAAATGATCACCTCATGTGCTTCGAGCGTCTTCGGTATCTTGCCTCCTGCATGGACGTGTAGCCTCCTGGGAAATATCATTGGTGGTGTGGTTCGTCACTACTCCACCACCATGGATGTGTAGCCTCTTATTCATGCTGCATCGCCCTCCTGAGCTCTGCATCGCCTTCTCGTGCACAGATTCCTCCTATCCACGGCTTCGTTTGTGTGTCTCCAACACACTTGTTGGTGCTCCGCACGCACCTACGCACTCCTGTGCATCCTCGATCGAGCCTTGGCGCCTCCAAAGCTCCTTGTTGTGGAGTTCCCTCGCTCCACCGAATTTGAAGCTCCAGCCCGAAGTGATGTGAGGCGTATCTTGCGCATAGCACCGATTGCTCCCAAACGTACCTCACCTTCTTATTCTTCCTACTCGTCCTTACGAAGAGCGTTGAGCTTCTCCCTCTTTCGGCACTCCCGCGCCCAATGCGGTCCGTCGCATATGAAGCATCCTTTGCTCCTAGGTTGCTCCTTCTTGGAGTACTCCCGTTCCTCCATTGGTGGATCATGGGCAATGCCTTTGCCCTTTTCCTTTGACCGCACCTTCTGCTTGCTGGTGAATTCCTTCTCTTCAGCGTTGTAGCCTGTTTGGGCACCGTAGTCGACCAACGCATCCGCCACCACAATCGCTGAATTTAGGTCCTTCACTCCCTTCCTCCGTAGTTCGGCTTGCGCCCAGCTCTGCAACCCGATCGTGAAGTTGAACAGCTTGTCCTCCTCTGACATGCCCTTGATGTCCAGCAACAAGGACGTGAACTGCTTCACGTACTCACGAACAGTGCCTATCTGCTTAAGGTGTCGAAGAGCCTCCCGTACGACCCACGCAGTGTTATTCGACAGGAACTGCGCCTTCAGTTCCGTGACTAGATCATCCCACCTGGATATCTTCGGTCTTGCCTCATCTGCTACACGGCTCCTCCACCATAGCTTGGCGTCGCTCGACATGTACATCGATGCCAAGCCAACCTTCTCGGCTTCCCTCATCTTGGTCGCCTCGAAGTAAACTTCCGTGTCCAGTAGGAAGTTCTCCAAGTCCTTGGCACTCCGCGTACCTGTAAAGGGTTTGGTTTCATGTACCTTGCATCGCTGCACCTCCATGGAGCTCCCGCTGTTCGCCAATGCCTTCTTGATGAGGGAGATCTCGCTGCGTAAATCCTCCATCATCGTGTTGAACGCCTCCAGTTTGTCCCCCAAGGACTTGATCTGCTCCGCTGAGCATTGGGTCTCGTCCCCAACATCCGATCCTTCTGAAGAGCGATCCTCCAAGACGGCAATGCGGTGGGCATGAGTCCCAATAGTAGACTCCACTTCTGCCATCGCCTACTCCAGTGCTGCTACGCGATCGGTAACACCCACCATCTTCACTCCGCTGATTGAAGATGTACTTGCACCAACAAGTATCATTGTTCCCGCGATCGACTGCTCCAACAACCGCTCGTAGCTTTGCCCGCTCGCTTGCCTACTTCTTGGCACCAACCAAGCTCCGATACCAATTCGTACCAACGAATGGTATCGCCTTCTGCTCTGATACCAATTGTCATAGGGTCAAAATCATGCTGTCGATTTCGACCGATCCTGTGCGGTGTTAGCTAACCCGTAGCTAACCAGCCTTTCCGAGTAGAACGGTCACGGATGCGCTCTAACTCTTCTTGATACTCCTGCTTGCTAACGCACCGACGCTCACACACAAGCACGAGCTCGACTATATGTATCGCTCAAGAATACTCTCAAGAACTCTCTTAAGAATGCCCAAGAACGCTACCAAACAATTACAAAAGGCACGAGCATAAATCTCTTCTCTTATTAGAAAGGGAACTCGCTCTGGAGTGGGTTATCTACAAATGAGCTTTACCCCTCCTTATATAGGCAAGCCAGGGGTATACGAAAGGATACCATTATTACATGTACAATGAATGGAGTGACTCTTAGTCTTCAACCGTGTTACAGCATTAGTAGTATGCGCCTATTGAGTTGTAGCAGGGTAAATGGATCCTGAAGGAGATCCATTTACCCCATCCATGTGTTTAGTCCCAGATCGTCTAGTTGTGGGACTTGGAGGCTCTGGAGAGGCTATATAAGAAGCCCCAGACCTCCTGTATCCATTGAGAAAAAGAAATGCATATTACGCCCCTTTGAGGGCTTCTCCCGTGGTTTCATCCCGCTCCTCACGGAGTAGGGTTCCACGTAAAAATCCCGCTGTTCTTTATTTTGTTTATTCTTTTTCCATGTTCCGCTTCCGCTTCCGATTTTCTAACATGGTATCAGAGCGGGTTCGATTCTCGAGGAATCGTTATTGAAGTTTTTTTATTCGAGATTCGATTTTGAGATTTTTTTTCAATATGTGAGAGTTGTATGTCAGTTCTCTGGCTCGTCTTTCCAAGGTTTCATTGGAAACCCTAGTTTGATTTGTTCTTGAAGGTCTGGCTGCGCACGATCCAGTCCAAGGGTTCCACACCACGGTGACTTCCTTCGTGAGATCCAAGCGGCGAGCCCTAGTCGCAGTAAACAGCCGCCCGAGCGGCGCCCCTCTTGGCGCATCACGCGCATCCCTCCATCGCGTGCATCATCGTGCGCTCCAACACTGGCGCACGAGCACCGCTCCTCCTTCATCGCAGGCAGGCACGAAGCCCAGGCGGCATCTCGCGCTTCCCAAACCTCGCAGGCGAACCACTCGCGCATGCGACGCAGGTGGCCTTCTCGCATCACGAAAGCACCCCTACCTCGAGTTCTTATCCAGTCGATGGCGCGCTCTCCCATCTCGGCGATGCTTCCCCGCGTGTCTCCTCCCAAAGCCCCTTCCATCTCCGCGCGAGCTCCTCTCTACGCGCAGACCCCTCCCTTGTGCATCTTCTCGTGGCAGCGCACCCGCCTCTGCCTCCCAGCGTCGATCCAAGCCGTAAGCCACCTTCCCTTGCGCGACGTTGATCCTTGCCCTTGCGGCTTCTCCATCCAACAGGCGGCGGTGGCAACGAAGGGTTACCCACGATGGGAACCCTAGGGGGGTGCAGGATGCTTTAATGCGGAAAAAAAGGGAGGGGCCTTTTGGGACGTGAGCGGCGTTACAAAAAAAAGGGGGGGCACGTACAGAAGAAAAAAATAATGACCGTACGCACATCAACAAAAAAAAATTTTTTGAAGGTTATTTTTGAGAGCCCATGTTGGGGGGCCGAATAGTTATTTCGATTCTGAGAGCCATGGGCCATATGTATTAAAAAGGAAAAGTGATAAAAGCCCAAGTGAGATGTATGTCTTGTTATAAAAAAAGAAAAAAAAGAAAAGAATTTGAAAAGGCGCGTACAAAATGAAGAGCCGTACGCAAATTCAAAAAAAATCTGAAAAGCTGTATAAAAAAATGGTTTGAACGACTTTAAAAAAACAAAAAAAATTGACGACTTAAAAAATATGAATGAAAAAGCCGCAAGAATTTTTTTTTGAATGTTACATGTTTACCCCTATTTATCTTGTCTTCTCCCAACTTGGTCGACATCCATATTTTCCGACAAGTATGGGAGAAAGGGGGAGTATGGTGTAGAGTCACAGGTCTTGTGTTCCAGATTCCAGATTCAGATGCTAGTCTCCAGACCTTCCAGATTTTCAGACTCTACAGTTCGGTTTCAGACTCGACGTCAGAAGGTTCCGAGTCCAGTTTCAGACACGCACGAGTGTGCGGTCATTGTCAGATGAGCATAAGTTGCCATCATTGTCAGAGGTCCCCATCATTCTTCTAGTTGTCAGGCTAGAGTTTTCATGTGAGCCATAAGGATTCCAGAGCAGAGGACCATTCCCTTGAGGGCAAGGGTTTTCATGTGGTATCATAGGTACACCAGAGCAGTGCACCATTCTTTGAGCCAGATGGGAGAGACCCGGTTCTCCGACGAGGAGACTTCAGGTGCAAGTTCAGACTCGATCGTCAGGTTCCGAGTCTTCAGTTGACTCACACTCCAGCCCGTTCGTCCTCCTCACCTGCACGGCATGAGAAGCAACGTCCTCGACTGCAGCAATGTGCGCGTTGGGTTGATATTGTCCGTAGTGTCTTGTAGCGTTGAGTTGAGTTTCTGTATGTTTGTCCAAGCTGAGCATTGCATGCTCCAGCTTGAGGGGGAGTGTTACAACATTAGTAGTATGTGCCTATTGAGTTGTAGCAGGGTAAATGGATCCTGAAGGAGATCCATTTACCCCATCCATGTGTTTAGTCCCACATCGTCTAGTTGTGGGACTTGGAGGCTCTGGAGAGGCTATATAAGGAGCCCCAGACCTCCTGTATCTATTGAGAAAAAGAAATGCATATTACGCCCCTTTGAGGGCTTCTTCCGTGGTTTCATCCCGCTCCTCACGGAGTAGGGTTCCACGTAAAAATCCCGCTGTTCTTTATTTTGTTTATTCTTTTTCCATGTTCCGCTTCCGCTTCCGATTTTCTAACAAACCGAAACCCTTCGTCTTCTGAGGTAACTCTTCGTGCACATGCCTCTTCATCTCGCATCCCTTCATCTTTTGCAACCGACGCCATGTCACCCGCTCTGTCAGCATGCCATGTCGTCTACCTCGTCAGCACGCCACGCCATCATGCCACATCATCAGTGGGCCCCACGCTCCTACGTAGGATGTTGCAGCTCAAGCTCATCAAGTGTCGCCGAACACTTGTAACATGCCAAGGGGAACAAGTGGTCTCCAGACCCTCGTGCGGTAAACCCTTCCTTAGCATTCTGCATGCTAAGGGGAAGTCCTTCAGAACTTCGCTATCGTGGCCTCCAGACCACTGTCGTACGTGTACTACTGAGCATGCTCGACAATGCTCGCACTCAGCACCTGCAACGCTCCATGCCTCCTTGGATCGCCACGCCTCGATACCGATATCGTGCACCTTCGTGCGTACGCCTATGTGACCGTACCGCATTGCTCCTCGATGCGTACTACTTCACTACGTACCGCCCTTCTACGCTCGTGTACGTACCGCTGGGTGCATCCACCGTCATGTCTTGCACTGCTGTATGTACTCGTTGCTCGCACTGCTATTAGCACCACGACACTCTGCTATCGAGCCAGTATCCTGTGACGCTTCTCCATCACGTACGGTAGAGCCTCCAGACTCTCGTGGATAACCTCATTGATACCCACGTAATTCGGACTCCTCCTGAAGTCCTTGCTCCATCGATCATTCTCGAGCATCCGCTACCGGGTCTGCACGATAATTCTCGATTATGGAATTTGTGGGTGTGACAAGCCTCCCCCACCTGAAGAATCGATTGTCCTCAACCGAGCATCTCCTCTTCAGCTGGCGTCCCGTCACGTTCTCCATCCGCTATGCACCTCCTGATGCTGTTCAATTGGAAGGGTGGTGCAAGTGTACACCGCCTCCCTTCCTGAACCTTGTCTTCTTACAAACCATGTCCCTCCATGACTTGGTCTTCGTCATGAGAAATGGAGCATCCTCGTCAGCTCCTGTTCTCGATGTATCCCTCCTGAATACAACAGCTCCATCGCTGGTTTGTGGTAGCTCCAGCTCCACATGTGGAGTACTCACCTCCACGCTTGCTCGTTGACGATCTCGATCGTTCCCTGTGGGCATTCCCCCATCCTGGGAAATGAGCACCTCCAGTGCTCCGACCGTCTTCGGTATCTTGCCTCCTGTAAGATCGTTGGTGGTGTGGTTCGTCACTACTCCACCTCCATGGACGTGTACCCTCTTTTTATGCTGCATCGCCCTCCTAAGCTCTGCATCGCCTTCTCGTGCACATATTTCCTCCTATCTGCGGCTTCGTTTGTGTGTCTCCAACTAGGGATGCAAACGAACGAATACGAATGCGAATTCAGGTCATACCATAACCATATCCATATTATTTTACGAATACGAATACGAATACGAATGTTACACGAATGTAAAAAATCAGGATCCATATCCTTAAAATACGAATACGAATACGAAACGAATCTTCTACGAACGAATACGAATATTAAACGAATGTTAGCTTTAACATGAATATTAAATTATAAATAAAAAATGTACCTAGATTATTTGGTGACCGCTTCCACATAACTTCTGTCTTTTGTTTAACCACATTCCATGATTCAAACAAGCACTATGTGGTGTATAAAATCTACATTATATACCATAATATTAGAGATCCTCTCATGCAATCACATAAGAAAATGGTAGAATGAAATGAACATTATAAGATAAAGATGTTATACCATATCGGCTGCAACGAAGGGAAGAGGGCGGGCGAGGCGAGGTAGCGGTTGCAGCGAAGGGGGAGGAGATGGTCGGCACGAGGGTGGGGCTGGTTAGCATGGGGCTGCAAGGGGGCAGCGGGCGGATGAGGGGCTGCAAGGGGGCCGGCCGCAAGGAGGAGGTGGCGGTGGCTGTCTGTAGGGGTGCCGAAGGGGGGTGGTGGGCGACAGCAGGGTCGCGGGGGCGGCGTTGGGCTGGGCGGAGGGGAAGGAGGGGGGCCGCAGGGGCGGCATCGGGCTGGGCGGAGGAGAAGGAGGGGGGCGCAGGGGTGGGTCGGGCTGGGCGGAGGGGAAGGAGGGGGGCCGCAGGGGCGAGTCTATCTGGACGGAGGAGGGCGGAGGGGGGCGACGCGCGGGTAGAGGCGGGTGGTGGAGGGCGGCAGGAGGGGCGGATCCTCGGAGGGGGATGGCAGGGGGGCGGCGTGCGGGTCGCGGCTGCCGAAGGGGAGAAGGGGCGGCGTTGGGTAGGCGGATGGTGGAGGAGGGCGGCAGGAGGGGCGGAGGGGGACGGCAGAGGGGCGCGCGGGCCGCGGCTCTCAATGGGAGAAGGGGTGGAGTCGGGTATCGGGTAAGGGTGGGAGGGGGACTGTAGAACCAAAAAACCCTAAACCCTTAAATAATTTAAATAAAATAATTCATTTAGTAGCGAATATTCGTATTCGTATTCGTATTCGTTTTAATTTTCGTATTCGTATTCGAATTCGTATTCGTTAAGTAAGGATTCGTATTCGTATTCGTATCCGCAAAAAATTCGTTTCCAATATTCGTATTCGTATTCGTATTCGTCTGTTTTAACAAAACAAGATCCATATCCTCTTTAAAACGAATACGGATACGAACGAATACGAATATAACCGCATCCGTTTGCATCCCTATCTCCAACACATCTGTTGATGCTCCGCACGCTCCTGCGCACTCCTGAGCATCCTCGATCGAGCCTTGGCGCCTCCAAAGCTCTTTGTTGTGGAGTTCCCTCGCTCCACTGAATTTGAAGCTCCAGCCCGAAGCTTTGCGCGCTCGCTTGCCTTCTTCTTGGCACCAACCAAGCTCCGATACCAATTCGTACCAACGAATGGTATCGCCTTCTGCTCTGATACCAATTGTCACAGGGTCAAAATCCCACCATCGATTTCGACCGATCATGTGCGGCGTTAGCTAACCCGTAGCTAACCAGCCTTCCCGAGTAGAACGGTCACGGACGCGCTCCAACTCTTCTCGATACTCCTGCTTGTTAACGCACCGACGCTCACACACAAGCACGAGCTCGACTATGTGGATCGCTCAAGAACACTCTCAAGAACTCGCTTAAGAATGCTCAAGAACGCTACCAAACAATCACACAAGGCACGGGCACAAAGCTCTTCTCTTATTATAAGGGGAACTCGCTCTAGAGTGGGTTATCTACAAATGAGCTCTACCCCTCCTTATATAGGCAAGCTAGGGGTATACGAAGGGATACCATTATTACATGTACAATGAATGAAGTGACTCTTAGTCTTCAACGGAAACCCTTCGTCTTCTGAGGTGACTCTTCGTGCACATGCCTCTTCATCTCGCATCCCTTCGTCTTTTGCAACCGACACCATGTCACCCACTCCGTCAGCATGCCATGTCGTCTGCCTCGTTAGCACGTCATGTCATCATGCCACGTCATCAGTGGGCCCCACGCTCCTACGTAGGATGTTGTAGCTCAAGCTCATCAAGTGCCACCGAACACTTGTAACGTGCCAAGGGGAACCCGCGGTCTCCAGACCTCGTGCGGTAAACCCTTCCTTAGCATTCTGCATGCTAAGGGGAAGTCCTCCAGAACTTTGCTATCGTGGCCTCCAGACCACTGTCGTATGTGTACTACTGAGCATTCTCGACAATGCTCGCACTCAGCACCTGCAACGCTCTATGCCTCCTTGGATCGCCACGCCTCGATACCGATTTCGTGCGCCTTCGTGCGTACGACTATGTGACCGTACCGCATTGCTCCTCGATGCGTACTACTTCACTACGTACCGCCCTTCTGCGCCCGTGTATGTACCGTTGCGTGCATCCACCGTCATGTCTTGCACTGCTGTCTGTACTTGTTGCTCGCACTGCTATTAGGACCACGACACTCTGCTACCGATCCAGTGTCCTGTGACGCTTCTCCATCACGTACGGTAGAGCCTCCAGACTCTCGTGGATAACCTCCTTGATACCCACGTATTTCGGACTCCTCCTGAAGTCCTTGCTCCATCGATCATTCTCGAGCATCCGCTACCGGGTCTGCACGATCATTCTCGATCACGGAATTTGGGAGTGTGACAAGCCTCCCCCACCTGAAGAATCGATTTTCCTCAACCGAGCATCTCCTCTTCAGCTGGCGTCCCGTCACGATCCTCTATCCGCTATGCACCTCCTGATGCTGCTCAATTGGAAGGGTGGTGCAAGCGTACACCGCCTCCCTTCCTGAACCTTGTCTTATCACAAACCATGTCCCTCCATGACTTGGTCTTCGTCGTGAGAAATGGAGCTTACTCGTCAGCTCCTGTTCTCGATGTATCCCTCCTGGATACAGCAGCTCCATCGCTGGTTTGTGGTAGCTCCAGCTCCACATGTGGAGTACTCACCTCCACGCTTGCTCGTTGACGATCTCGATCGTTCCCTGTGGGCATTCCCCCATCCTGGGAAATGAGCACCTCCTGTGCTCCGACCGTCTTCGGTATCTTGCCTCCTGTAAGATCGTTGGTGGTGTGGTTCGTCACTACTCCACCTCCATAGACGTGTACCCTCTTTTTATGCTGCATCGCCCTCCTAAGATCTGCATCGCCTTCTCGTGCACAGATTTCCTCCTATCCGCGGCTTTGTTTGTGTGTCTCCAACACATCTGTTGGTGCTCCGCACGCTCCTGTGCACTCCTGAGCATCCTCGATCGAGCCTTGGTGCCTCCAAAGCTCTTTGTTGTGGAGTTCCCTCGGTCCACTGAATTTGAAGCTCCAGCCCGAAGTGATGTGAGGCATACCTTGCGCATAGCACCGATTGCTCCCAAACGTACCTCACCTTCTTCTTCTTCCTACTCGTCCGTACGAAGAGCGTTGAGATTCTCTCTCTTTGGGCACTCCCGCGCCCGATGCGGTCCGTCGCATATGAAGCATCCCATGCTCCTAGGTTGCTCCTTCTTCTTGGAGTACTCGCGTTCCTCCATTGGTTGATCATGGGCAATGCCTTTGCCCTTTTCCTTCGATCGCGCCTTCTGCTTGCTGGTGAACTCCTTCTCTTCAGCGTTGTAGCCTAGTTGGGCACCGTAGTCGACCAATGCATCCTCCACCACGATCGCTGAATTTAGGTCCTTCACTCCCTGCCTCCGTTGTTCGGCTTGCGCCCAGCTCTACAACCCGATCGTGAAGTTGAACAGCTTGTCCTCCTCTGACATGCCCTTGATGTCCAGCAACAAGGACGTGAACTGCTTCACGTACTCACGAACAGTGCCTATCTGCTTCAGGCCTCGAAGAGCCTCCCGTGCGACCCACGTAGTGTTCTTCGACAGGAACTGCGCCTTTAGTTCCGTGACTAGATCATCCCACCTGGATATCTTCGGTCTTGCCTCGTCTACTACACGGCTTCTCCACCATAGCTTGGCATCGCTCGACATGTACATCGATGCCAAGCCAACCTTCTCGGCTTCCCTCGTCTTGGTCGCCTCGAAGTAAACTTTCATATCCCGTAGGAAGTTCTCCACATCCTTGGCACTCCACGTACCTGTAAAGGATTTGGATTCAGGTACCTTGCATCGCTGCACCTCCGTGGAGCTCCCGCTATTCGCCAATGCCTTCTTGATGAGGGAGATCTCGCTGCGTAGATCCTCCATCATCGTGTTGAACGCCTCCAGTTTGTCCCCCAAGGACTTGATCTGCTCCGCTGAGCGTTGGGTCTCGTCCCCAACATCCGATCCTTCTGAAGAGCGATCCTCTAAGACGGCGATGCGGTGAGCATGAGTCCCAATAGTAGACTCCACTTCTGACATCTCCTGCTCCAGTGCTGCTACGCGATCGGTAACACCCACCATCTTCGCTCCGCTGATTGAAGATGTACTTGCACCAACAAGTATCCTTGTTCCCGCGATCGACTGCTCCAACAGCCGCTCGTAGCTTTGCCCGCTCGCTTGCCTACTTCTTGGCACCAACCAAGCTCCGATACCAATTCGTACCAACGAATGGTATCATCTTCTGCTCTGATACCAATTGTCACATGGTCAAAATCCGGCTATCGATTTCGACCGATCATGTGCGGCATTAGCTAACCCGTAGCTAACCAGCCTTCCCGAGTAGAACGGTCACGGACGCGCTCCAACTCTTCTCGATAATCCTGCTTGCTAACGCACCGACGCTCACACACAAGCACGAGCTCGACTATATGGATCGCTCAAGAACACTCTCAAGAACTCGCTTAAGAACGCTCAAGAACGCTACCAAACAATCACACAAGGTACGAGCGCAAAGTTCTTCTCTTATTAGAAAGGGAACTCGTTCTGGAGTGGGTTATCTATAAATGAGCTCTACCCCTCCTTATATAGGCAAGCCAGGGGTATACGAAGGGACACCATTATTACATGTACAATGAATGGAGTGACTCTTAGTCTTCAACGGAAACCCTTCGTCTTTTGAGGTGACTCTTTGTGCATATGCCTCTTCATCTCGCATCCCTTCGTCTTTTGCAACCGACGCCATGTCACCCGCTCCGTCAGTATGCCATGTCGTCTACCTCGTCAGCACACCATGTCATCATGCCACGTCATCAGTGGTCCCCACGCTCCTACGTAGGATGTTGCAGCTCAAGCTCATCATGTGCTACCGAACACTTGTAACGTGCCAAGGGGAACCCACGGTCTCCAGACCCTCGTGCGGTAAACCCTTCCTTAGCATTCTGCATGCTAAGGGGAAGTCCTCCAGAACTTCGCTATCGTGGCCTCCAGACCATTGTCGTACGTGTACTACCGAGTATGCTCGACAATGCTCGCACTCAGCACCTGAAACGCTCCGTGCCTCCTTGGATCGCCACGCCTCGACACTGATATCGTGTGCCTTCGTGCGTACGCCTATGTGACCGTACCGCATTGCTCCTCGATGCATACTGCTTCACTACGTACCGCCTTTCTGCGCTCATGTACGTACCGCTGCATGCATCCACCGTCATGTCTTGTACTGCTGTCTGTACTCGTTGCTCGCACTGCTATTAGCACCACGACATTCTCTATCGAGCCAGTGTCCTGTGACGCTTCTCCATCACGTACGGTAGAGCCTCCAGACTCTCGTGGATAATCTCCTTGATACCCATGTATTTCAGACTCCTCCTAAAGTCCTTGCTCCATTCGATCATTCTCGAGCATCCGCTACCGGGTCTACACGATCATTCTTGATCACGGAATTTAGGGGTGTGACAAGCCTCCCTGATGAATCCACATTTCATCATCTTTATTCTATCATTTTGGCACTAAAAACACTAGCAAATGCATGTAAATAGCATTAAAATCATCATCCTAGCATTCATGCATGTGCATCATACTAGTGTATAAAATACTGTAATTAAAGCCAAAATTATAAAATAATTAAAGAAAAGAAAAAGAATAAAATATTGTAAATATTTTATGACCCGAAACCCCGAGACCTAGGCATCTTGATGAATAGGTCGACAAGGAATAAAGTAGGGGAGATAAGGGTAAAATACCTATACATTCTATTCATTCTTTATTCATTTTGGGACCTATTTTTGGTTCCACTTTTTATACATCAAATAAAGAAACTTTGTACATGAAAGTTGTAGATAATTTAATAAAGAAAAATACAAAATTGATTTCACAGAAAAAATAATGTACAGATAAAAAGTTCAGGTCTGAATAAAAATCCAGAATCCCAACTTCCCAGACCCGTATTAGAGTACTGATTATATTATGAGAGATGATGTTGGTAAGTTAGTTAGACCTATAATCCGGATTTCACACCTTGGTTAACTCAAATGTAGCAAACTCCTTTAATTGTATATAGAATAAATATAAATATATTAATATATGGTTTGTATTTCTGTACAGATAAACATTTATTATTTATTTATTATTTGTATTTTATATTTATATATGTTGTAAATATTACTTATAATAATTGTGAACATTGAAATCATAATAAAAATGTAAATAAAACTCAAAAAAAATACTTGTATATATCATATATATAGGTATTAGACCTATACTCATACCTGTATAAACTACAACTTCTATTTTATTAATTAAATAAAACATATGAGAAAAATAAAATAAAAATATATTTGTGTAGATAAAAGTATTTTATAATTTTAGAAACTAATAAATAAAAATAATAAAATTAAAATACACAAAATAAAAATTAAATACTTAAATACATAGGTATTATACCTATATAGGGTTAAAAAGCAAACTTATAAAAATATACTTCATAAAATAAATTAAAATCATAATAAAATACTACAGAAAATAACGAATAATTTCCATTTTATAATCATTACTTAATTCAGCCTATTTCTATTTTTTAATGAATTAACAAAATAATACATTCGGGTTTTTCCTGGTTGGTCCACGTGGACCAACCAGGAGGCGTCAACAGTTGACTTCGGTCAACTGGACACCCTACCCCCTGTAGCCCTGTCAGGCTTGGTTTTTGAGCCATCTTCTTGGCTTTTTCCCAGCCGATTCTTTCACGTTTTCGTGTTGCACCCTTCTGCAACATTATTCACCAACCATCTATCTAGCTCGCACGAGCTTAATCTTGGTCTTTGGACCCAAGATTTGCTAGATGCTCGTCGATCTTTGGACCCCTGTCACCTTGGGTCAAACCCAATATAAGCGACCCCCCATCTTTGAATTCAAACTGAGTCCCCTTGGTCCACCCCTCTCTGCCTCTCTGGTGCTCTGATCCTTGCTGGAGGTGACAGCTCCACCGCGAGCTTCTCAGCCAAGGCGAACGAGTTCGAGGACGACTCCAGCACCTCCAGCAAGACCGACGGTCGAGGTATCTTCTTCCCTCTGGCTCCGGCATTGAGGGCTCCTTCCCCCATTTATTTCTCGCTCATTAGCTTAGCTGTAGTCTTAGGAACATTAGCCCCCAAGAAATTTTAAGTTTCATCGATTCATTCGCCAAATCACAACCCCTCGTCGGAGCGCAACTCCGGCCAACCATCATCGCTTCGCCTTTTGCCTCGATTCAGTCCACCTAAGGTCCAGGCAGTTTGCCCTGGACCTCTTAATCATTTTTGCAGGGTCAAAGGGTGTTGACTCGCGCCTGGGCACGATTTTGTTGCTCGCCGGAGCTCAGCCGAGCCCTCCAGCTCCGCCGACCGCCTGCGAGTGCCACGGCCGTCGCCGTGGTATTTTGACGCCTCCAGGATAAAGAGAAGACCCTCAGGATGCTCCACGTCCATTTTGAAGCCTCGACGTCGCCGGAGCTGGACGGAGGAGCTCGAGGAACTTCGCCCAGTCGGAGCTCCGCCGTGTTCTTCCACCTGCCTCCCCAGCCGTTGGATCTTGGAGTGCGCCCAGATACCACAGCAGCCGTTGGATCTCCCCACGCCTCGACCGTCGATCATCCTTGGAGATCTGATCTCAGCCGCACATCCACAAAGCGTCATCGGCCGTCCATCGTGCGCCACGTGTTTAAGTGGCTCTCCATCCGCCGTTGTATCACGCGCCAAGGGTATTTTGCACATTAACCCTCACGCATTTTGTATTTACTTTTTAGCATTTAAACTTTCGTCTGTAGTATAAAAACTTTGGGTTACTTGCATGTAAACCCCTAGCTTTTCGTTTATTTACATTCAGGTCCTGTGCCATGTCACCTCACGTGTGCGCGTGAGGGGGTGGGCTTTTTGCAAGGACCCTCCCTGGGTTTTATTTATTTCTGTTTAGTCCCAAGATTTTGTAACGCAGTGTAAAACTTTGGGATATTTTGCATTGAACCCCCTGATAGTTTTGAATATTGCACTTAGGTCCCTGCCAGGCGCGTGTTGCGCACGTGTTTGGCTTGGGAATTTTGTACTAAGGCCCCTCCGATTTCTGTCATTTATTTTTAGTCCATTAAATGCAAGTTTCAGTTTAAAAAGTTGTGGAAATTTTGCATGTGAGCCCCTGGATGTTTGAGAAATTGCAAATATACCCCTGCTAGGCTTGTTTAATATTTAATGCTTGTTCTAATTAGTTAAATTATCATTTTAAGTCCAAAAATTCCACAAAAATAGGCTTAAGCTTCTGGATGCATGTACTTTAACGCCCTATTTTTAGTTTTTGATTTTATTTTATTTTTATATTTATTAAAAATCAAAAACATGCTTTTTATTCACTGTCTAGCTTAGAAAATACCAAAAAAATATTAAATCATCCCTAAAAATTCCAAAAAAAGTCCCTAGTGTCTATTTTACCATATTTTAGTGTCAGTCCAAAAATCACTAAAAATCTCAAAAGAAAATCACTAAAAATTCAAAAATACATAAAAACTTCAAAAAAATATATAAAATCAAAGAAAACTCAGAAAAATACAACTCAATTCCTGTTTGTTCTATATTTCATTCTCTTTATTTGAAAATTAGTGTGAAAAAATTTGGTTGCTGTTTGCTAATTTTAATTCCCATTTTACTCACAGCCAGCACACATTTCACTGTTTTGACTTATTTCAGCTTTTAAAAATACCAAAAACACCTTGAAAAATCCCCTAAAATCACAAAAACAGTAAAAAATCCTAAAAATATCAAAAACATTTTATTTCTGAATTTTTGGTTATTTTTGCTCATTTTTATAAATACTTTATCTTGTCTTTTATTACATTGCTTTTAAATTCCAATATTGAAAAATAAATATATAAAATATAAAATTATAAAAATTAAAAAACTAAAAATCAAAATACAAAAGTAAAAATTAAATTAAAATAAAAAAATTTAAAAATTAAAAACCCACAAAAATTCCTTTGATTGCTTGCTTAGTGTAGACACTTCACACACACTCACTTGTGCACAATTATTTGAATTACCCTGCTTGCTCCCTGTGTTCGAACTCTCTACATACTTGCCCTTTACATCATTTGTGCAGAGTTAAAAATAAATTTTAACTCCACATTTATTTCTATTTCTGTGATCTGTAGTGTGGGTTAATTGCTGACTTTAATCGAGATTTGTGTGGTCGACACACCGACTGAGTTCACGCTTTGTGCCGAACTTAAGACCACCGAATTCCGGTTAAATCACTCCCCCACCTAAAGAATCGGTTTTCCTCAACCGAGCATCTCCTCTTCAGATGGCGTCCCGTTACGATCCTCCATCCGCTATGCACCTCCTGATGCTGCTCAATTGGAAGGGTGGTGCAAGCGTACACCGCCTCCCTTCCTGAACCTTGTCTTCTCACGAACCATGTCCCTCCATGACTTGGTCTTTGTCGTGAGAAATGGAGCTTCCTCGTCAGCTCCTTTTCTCGATGTATCCCTCCTGGATACAGCAGCTCCATCGCTGGTTTGTGGTTGCCCCAGCTCCACATGTGGAGTACTCACCTCTACGCATGCTCATTGACGATCTCGATTTTTCCCTGTGGGCATTCCCGCATCCTGGGAAATGAGCACCTCTTGCGCTCCGAGCGTCTTCGGTATCTTGCCTCCTGCAAGATCGTTGGTGGTGTGGTTTGTCACTACTCCACCTCCATGGACGTGTACCCTCTTGTTCATGCTGCATCACCCTCCTGAGCTCTGCATCGCCTTCTCGTGCACAGATTTCCTCCTATCCGCGGCTTCGTTTGTGTGTCTCCAACACACCTGTTGGTGCTCCGCATGCACCTGCGCACTCCTGTGCATCCTCGATCGAGCCTTGGCGCCTCCACAACTCTTTGTTGTGGAGTTCCCTCGCTCCACCAAATTTGAAGCTCCAGTCCAAAGTGATGTGAGGCGTACCTTGCGCATAGCACCGATTGCTCCCAAACGTACCTCACCTTCTTCTTCTTCCTACTCGTTCATACGAAGAGCGTTGAGATTCTCCCTCTTTGGGCACTCCCGCGCCCGATGCAGTCCGTCGCATATGAAGCATCCCTTTCTCATGGGTTGCTCCTTCTTCTTGGAGTACTCTCGTTCCTCCATTGGTGGATAATGGACAACGCATTTACCCTTTTCCTTCGACCGCACCTTCTGCTTGCCGGTGAACTCCTTCTCTTCAGCGTTGTAGCGTGGTTGGGCACCGTAGTCGACCAACGCATCCGCCACCACGATCGCGAATTTAGGTCCTTCACTCCCTGCCTCCGCAGTTCGGCTTGCGCCCAGCTCTGCAACCCGATCGTGAAGTTGAACATCTTATCCTCCTCTGACATGCCCTTGATGTCCAGCAACAAGGACGTGAACTGCTTCATGTACTCACTAACAGTGCATGTCTGCTTCAGGCATCGAAGAGCCTCCCGTGCGACCCACGCAGTGTTCTTTGGCACGAACTGCGCCTTCAGTTCTGTGACTAGATCATCCCACCTGGATATCTTCGGTCTTGCCTCGTCTGCTACATGGCTCCTCCACCATAGCTTGGCGTCGCTCGACATGTACATCGATGCCAAGCCAACCTTCTCGGCTTCCCTCGTCTTGGTCGCCTCGAAGTAAACTTTCATGTCCCATAGGAAGTTCTCCAAATTCTTGGCACTCTGCGTACCTGTAAAGGGTTTGGGTTCATGTACCTTGCGTCGCTGCACCTCCGTGGAGCTCCCGCTGTTCGCCAATGCCTTCTTGATGAGGGAGATCTCGTTGCGCAGATCCTCCATCATCGTGTTGAACGCCTCCGGTTTGTCCCCCAGGGACTTGATCTGCTCCGCTGAGCGTTGGGTCTCGTCCCCAACATCCGATCCTTCTGAAGAGCGAACCTCCAAGATGGCGATGCGGTGGGCATGAGTCTCAATAGTAGACTCCACTTCTGCCTTCACCTGCTCCAGTGCTGCTACACGATCGGTAACACCCACCATCTTCGCTCTGCTGATTGAAGATGTACTTGCACCAACAAGTATCCTTGTTCCCGCGATCGACTGCTCCAACAGCCGCTCGTAGCTTTGCCCGCTCGCTTTCCTGCTTCTTGGCACCAACCAAGCTCCGATACCAATTCGTACCAACGAATGGTATCTCCTTCAGCTCTGATACCAATTGTCACATGGTCAAAATCCCGCTATCGATTTCGACCGGTCTTGTGCGGCGTTAGCTAACCCGTATCTAACCAGCCTTCCAGAGTAGAACGGTCACGGACGCGCTCCAACTCTTCTCGATACTCCTGCTTTCTAACGCACCGATGCTCACACACAAGCACGAGCTCGACTATATGAATCGCTCAAGAACACTCTCAAGAACTCGCTTAAGAACGCTCAGGAATGCTACCAAACAATCACACAAGGCACGGGTACAAAGCTCTTCTCTTATTAGAAGGGGAACTCGCTCTGGAGTGGGTTATCTACAAATGAGCTCTACCCCTCCTTATATAGGCAAGACAGGGGTATATGAAGGGACACCATTATTACATGTACAATGAATGGAGTGACTCTTAGTGTTCAACGGAAACCCTTCGTCTTCTGAGGTGACTCTTCGTGCATATGTCTCTTCATCTCGCATCCCTTCATCTTTTGCAACCGACGCCATGTCACCCGCTCCGTCAGCATGCCATGTCGTCTACCTCGTCAGCACGCCATGTCATCATGCCACGTCATCAGTGGGCCCCACGCTCCTACGTAGGATGTTGCAGCTCAAGCTCATCAAGTGCCGCCAAACACTTGTAACGTGCCAAGGGGAACCCGCGGTCTCCAGACCCTCGTGCGGTAAACCCTTCCTTAGCATTCTGCGTGCTAAGGGGAAGTCCTCCAGAACTTCGCTATCATGGCCTCCAGACCACTGTCGTACGTGTACTACCGAGCATGCTCGACAATGCTCGTACTCGGCACCTGTAACGCTCCATGCCTCCTTGGATCGCCACGCCTCGATACTGATATCGTGCGCCTTCGTGCGTACGCCTATGTGACCGTACCGCATTGCTCCTCGATGCGTACTGCTTCACTACGTACCACCCTTCTACGCTCGTGTACGTACCGCTGCGTGCATCCACCGTCATGTCTTGCACTGTTGTCTGTACTCGCTGCTCGCACTGCTATTAGCACCACGACACTCTGCTACCGAGCAAGTGTCCTGTGACGCTTCTCTATCACGTACGGTAGAACCTCTAGACTCTCGTGGATAACCTCCTTGATACCCACGTATTTCGGACTCCTCCTGAAGTCCTTGCTCCATCGATCATTCTTGAGCATCCGCTACCGGGTCTGCACGATCATTCTCGATCACGGAATTTGGGGGTGTGACAGCTGCCCCTAGGGGGCAGCCCCATTTTTCCCATATATATAGGCAAAAGGGAGTATGCACCGGCAGGTGCAGCTAACTAGCTACATCTGACCATTTTTCTTATTGGTTTTTTATTTTTTTTGAAAAAAAAACTTATGGAGATTTACTTAGTTTATTGACAAGAATATGTGTTTCAAATTTCATGCAAAACAAACACTCCTAGCATGCCCATCTAGATATGGTCAATTTCAATAATTATGATACCGTTAAAATGTCATAGCCTTGATGGAGATGATAGAAATGTCGAATTTAGTTGAAATTGGTATGATATCATGGTGATATATGGTGATTCAAATCCCCCTAGGTTTCATTTCAAAAACAAAAAAACCAATGAAAAAAATGGCCGGGTGCAGCTAGTTAGCTATACCCGCCGGTGCAGCTTCCCCAACCATATATATATATATATATATATATATATATATATATATAGGGGACCTATCCAATGGGCCATGTGCCCATTTGAGATGAGACAAGCCCACTTATATTTACCAATATTTTCTATTATTTTGAGTTCAATGCTTATTTATTTACAATTGTTATATCATATTCTTACTATTAGTAACTATTTTCATATAAAGAAAACCTTAAATTCATAGGAAATGGTCATTAATAAGAATAAAAACGACACTAGTAATCCGAATAATAATACAATCATTTTGTATGAATTTAAGGTTTTCCTTCTGAAAATTGTTACTCTAGTAAGAATATGATATAACACGTGTAAACAAATAACTATTAAGCTCAAAATGATAGAAAATATTGGTAAAAAATAAGTGGACTCATCTCATCTCAAATGGGCATAGGGCTCATTGGATAATTTCCCTATATATATACATATATATAGGGACCCTTTCAAATGAGGTGGGGTCTCACCGAAATTGTGGTGAGCCATCGATCAGATTCGTCAGATCTCAATCTGACGGTTGAATCAAAAACCTCATCCAAAAGGGTATTTTCGTCAAATTGATTTCATTAATGTTGAGTTTCATTTATTAGTTTCAAATTGTCATTATAAGCTTTTCTCGATTTGGTATTTTCACAAATGTCTTTATTGATTAATTTCCGAGTTTGTTCCAAACGATCTGAAATCAACAACAGTTTTGTAAATTACAACGAGTGTTTGTAAAAAATATTATAGTCTTTGTAAAATTTCATTAATGATTTCATTTTATTACTGTAATTTCATTTTGTAAATAGTTGTATAAATTTTTTAAATTTGTACATTCATTTTGTAATTTCAGTGAGTTTTTTGTAAGATTATTTTTCCTCTTTGTAAGCTGCAACTTTTTTGTAATTGTGTATGATTGTTTTGTAAAAAATCCGTGAACCTTTGTAACTGAATCTCCCTTCTTTGTAAAATTCACGCATGTTTTCCATTGCGTTAAAGTTCAATTGCCATACATGTTTTCGAGTCCTGCAAAATAGAGAAAAAACAATGAGATTTGTAAAAAGGTACATAAATATGTAAATCTGAATATCAGTTAAGTAAAATTATTATACGATAATGTAATTGAATCTCCATCCTTTATAAGAGTGTCTTATCAGTTTGTAAAATTTAGACGCTCTATTGTAAAATCATCTGATCACTTTGTAATATTTATGTCGAGTTCTGCAACAATAAGTACACTGTTAGCTATTGAAAATAAGTAAAAAATTGACATGAGATTGTAAAAAAAAATTCAATATTTGCATAAAACATTCCAACTTTGTAAAAAAAACTACAATTTGTAAAAAAAGAGAATGTATCTTGTTTTCTAACATTGATTTTTGCAGGATACAATAAAAAATAAACTTTTTATCATCTCTAATCTTTGTTTTGCAGGAAAACTAAAAAAAACATATTTGTTTTTTTCTCACCTTTGTTTGTGTAGGAAAACATAAAAAAATATAAAACAACATAAGAACAAATTTTTTGTATCACTGTTTGTATTTCCAGTTAAAAAAAATAAAAAAACAACATTTTTTTATCAGTGTTCATAGGAAAAAAACAAAAAATTAAAAAGAACGCCCACGGCGTGAGCAGCGCCTCGACTCCCGCCGTGCCTGGCGGCGCTGCCCGCTGTCGTTTGTGCCTCCCTCCGCCCGGCTGCGTCCTCCACTTCTGCACCCCCCCAGCGCGCGCGAAACACCGCGCACGAGGCGGCATTCCGACCCGACAGACCCACGGTGAGCCGTCCGCATCGACCTCCTGCGCCATCACCGTCGACACACAGCCGTGCCTAGCCGCGGCACCGCCATGAGCCTCGCTCCTCGAACCCGCGCGGCCCCGTGCGCCGCCACGCAGCCCCGCCGACTTCCTCCACCTTCCCCGCACGTCAGCGCCGTGACCGACCTCCATCGCAACGTTGTGACTGGCCTGCTCCACACGTCTTCGAGCCGGCGACCGCCGAGCATCCTCACGGCCACCTCCACGCGCCCCCGCACGTCCCCGCTCCACGAGCCGCCGCCACCTCCATTGCCTGCGTAAATACGGATTAGGTTTTCAATATATGGAATGCAATAAAAGGAGATAATATAGGCTGTCACATTCTTTTTTTAGAATATGATAAAATGACTAAAATGGGTTTCTCAGCATTAAAATAATAGGATTAATACATCATTAATGACAGCCATTTGATTAAAAATAAACGGATGGGATTAATGGCTCACCATAAAAGTGGTGAGACACCACCTCATTTGAAGTTTCTCCTATATATATATATATATATATATATATATATATTCGTTTGCATCCCTTAGGTACAACATTATATAAAAAAGAAGATAGATATTCCAAATTTGAAGTATCTATATAAAAGTTCCTGATGCGCAGTGAAGAGCACACAATTATTTGAGTATTACAACAAAGACTCCATTTATCCATCGATTCTCAATTAAGGTATTCTTTTTCGAAGCGTAATAATAATGGTATAAACTTTGAATTTTAAGGTTTAACATTTACATAAATGTGCTATGGAGTCTTGCATTTGAGATTAGAAAAATAAGATCGAATCCTTCTTCGTTGTGGATGTGAGGCTCAAAATTGATATTTAGATATATAGATGGAGATTTTTTTTAATTACCCTAATTAATTTTTATATTTTGTTTTATTATAAAAATGCTCAATGATCGTTCTCTATTCTAAAAACACTTTTCATCTTTACAAATGTTTTGATGCGAGTTTCTCCATTTTACAAAGTATACTCACAACCACCACAGAAGGCTTTGTGTTACATTTGAAAAATGAAACCTTTAATCAAAAATTAATACATCGTTCGAGCTTTTTTTTCGACCTAACCTCGTTATGTTGTACTTTTTTAAAACAAGATGTCTGGAAAAATTTCAAGCGACGCTCAATTTCAATATCATACTCAAACATTGAAAATCAATAATGTGGTACTTGATCTTTAAGATTTTTCTGTAATTTAAATTGAATTATCGTGATTTAAAGTTACAATTAAAGACAAAATTAACAATTAAATTTTAATAGTATGGGACCATGTTGAAACAAATCTTATAGATCTAAGGACTTTTTTAAATAACTGTGAATTTATTCTATCAATTAAATATTCATGAAAAATAAATAATCAGTAATTTAGGTATATATCAGCACATGGAGGTTCTGATTTAGGGAGGAAGTCCAAAACGACACCTCAAGTGTTGATTTGGGATGGAGCTTTTGCATATCTATCCAATAATTTTGCACATATACCATTTCCAAAAACTTATTATTACAAATAGCTTTCTTATTTATAATATCAAAGACAGGTACATCTTGATGCATTGATGTTTATTAGGGGTGTCCATAGGGATCCATTTGATCGTGACCTGCCCCACCTCGTTGTATTGGGTCATGGGTCGATCCACCTCATTCCGGGTACCCAATTGTAACGGGTACCAGGTTAATGTCAATGGATGCTGGCTACCCACGAGTACACGCGGGTACCTGTAGGGATAAAGAGAGATACTTCTAGTGAAATGTCATATGTATAAAAATGCAAACGATATGTCCAACTATGTATATCCGTATCTATACCATATTCATAATGGTAATGTCGGGACACGAAAAGCTAAATGGTACGGAATGCATTCAGATAGGAATATATAAGCATAGATAAATAAACTAATGAGGATATTTAAAAATTATGTGGATAATGTAAACTATATGAATATATGAAATTGAAAGGAATACAATCGAATACGGATACAATAATGGCACATTCATGTTTCATCCTCATAATGAATTAAATACGGATAAACGAGATGCGTATGTGTATGTGTATTCAGAGGGCACATGACAACAATATATAAGTATATATTCCTATTCGTAAATAGTTGTATTAACTACCACCATATTTGGTTATCGCGATGTGTGTGTACGTGTGCGCATGTACGCGTGTGCACGTGGGCGTGGGCGCGTGCGCGCACAGGTGGGCATGTGTCACAGGGGTAAATCTCAAACTCTAATTTTTGAGACTAACCTGTGCGGCGTTAGCTTCCCGCAAGCTAATCAGCCTTCCCCTTGCGTGTAGACGTACACCAGCACGCTAAGTAACCACGCCGCTAGAATGCTCGTACACAAGCACACAAGCACAAGGACACAAGAGCTTTGGCACTAAACCCTCTTTGTTATTGCAAGAGACTCACTCTGAGTGTGATATCTAGAAATGAGCTCTACCCCTCCTTATATAGACCAGCCGGGGGTATGCGAAGGGACACCATTATTACATGTACAATAAATAGCCATGACCCTTCGTCTTCTACGGAGACCCTTCGTCTTCCGAGATGACTCTTCGTGCACGTGACTCTTCATCTTGCATCCCTTCGGCTTTTGCAACCGACACCATGTCACCCGCTCCGTTAGCATGCCATGTCGTATGCCTCATCAGCATGCCATGTCATCATGCCACGTCATCAGTGGGCCCCACGCTCCTACATAGGATGTTGCAGCTCAAGCTCATCAAGTGCCGCCGAACACTTGTAACGTGCCAAGGGGAACCCGCTGTCATGCGGTAAACCCCATCCTTAGCCGTCAGTAAGCTAAGGTGAAGTCCTCCAGAACTTCATAGTGTGGCCACCGAACCACACGGTCGTGTGATACCGCTATCGCACGGTATTCTCGTACCACGGGAGTTGGGGGTGTTACAGCATGGGCGTGGGCCCGAGTGCGCGCGTGCGCCTGGGCGGGTGGGTGCATGTGTTTGTGTGTGCGTATGTGTATTCGATACAATTCATATCCAATTGTATTCATTATCAGCATGTTTGGATGTCAGGATTTAAGTATATCGATTTGGATCGTATCCGACTCGTTACCATATATGTTAATTCAAATTTTGATATCCACACACACAAACAGATATACACACACACATATTTCAATTTTAAAATGGATACATATATAAGCCCTCTCATTTATATAAATTTAATCTTATCTATACAGTTTTGATTCTATTATTTTTCCTATCTAATATGCATCCATTTCATATCGGTATTCATTTTTAGTGATTTGGCAATATATTTTCCATATTCACCGATATTTGTATATGCATCCATATTTATATTTTTAAAATAGATAAGAATAACTAACATCTATATTGGTATTTGTATATAACCATTTGCATTTTTGTGAATTCGCTTCCAACCGAGTACCCGCGGGAACCTGTCAGATTTTTTATACAGGGCACGGGTCATAACATAACGGATACCGGCCTCATCATTTCTAAATAGGTAGCCGAGGATTTAGGGTCAAAACTAACGGGTCAAGTCGGGTACCCATTTGACCCGGATATTTTTGAAGACCCCTAATGTTCATAATTCTAATGAATAATTAATTTGTATAATTGCATGGGTATATGTATTTATTTTGGAACATACGGATAGGGGATAGGGAAACGCATTTATTTTTTACAAATATAGGCATAAAGATGGTATAATTTACATTTTAAAGATATAAATGAATATAGTTTCATTTTTTCTGATATGGAAGTTTATTATATTGAATCGATGTGTATACATTGTGTAAACATATATAATTGTATGTATAGACTTATACTCGAATATGATATAGAGTTACATATGGCGTGGGAAGAAAAAAACATATATTTGGTTTGCGATTTTAATATCCTTATAACTATTTTTTAAAAAAAATGAAAACAAAATCCGTATTCACGTCTATGTTTACACAAAAATTAAAAATAGGTTTCATTATATATATATATATATATCCATGCTTCAGAATAAAAAAATAAATATCCATATCCATGTAAAAATTGACATGATAGCGGATGTTTACGAGTTATCCGTCGCATCGCTATGAAAGGTCCTAACAGATATGAGCGAACCTATAACTAATACTTAGATCATTATATGTTTCTCAAAAAAATGAAAATAATGTCAGTATTAATTATACCGATATCCGTAAAAATAATTGAAACCCCTATTCTTTTCTGTATCTGTATCTGTCAAAATAAAAACTAAATATCCATATCCACACAAAAAAAGATTCCATAACTGGCATATAATTGTTATCCGGTTGCATCTATATGATAGTGCTAACACAAATAAAAGAATCTACAACTAGTACTTAGATCCACGTATGTATCCAATAAAATGAAAATAGCATTCACATTCATATATGTATCTGCAAAATAATTAAAATCTGTATTCTCTTTTGTATATGTATCCATAAAAAAACTATATCCACAAAAAATCGGATATTGTTAGACAAGTGAATCCTGCGAACCATTTCTACAATAAATATTATTGTAATCCTTTTATATCAATAAAAGTTATTGACTTTCATTCACTATCTGAGACTAATAAATACATGCATTTATAAGATCCTTTCGTACAATTAGGGTTATGTATCATGACCATCTTGATAATCATACAATTGTTAATCTAATAGTTGGATCATAGAAGTTGGTGTTGAGATGGTATCTAAAAAGTTAGATTGAGGACTTATCTAGCACCGTTAAATGATTATCAAGAGAGGACATCCAGCCTGAGAAGGAGATGGTAATTTTTAATTCGAAGACTGATATTCGACCGACCTCTTAATACAAGTCCTCTGCATAGGAATATAGATTCGGAAGTGTCAGATGTATTAAGTCAAAGAGTTGACTTAGTGATATCGGGATATTTATGACCTATATCGTATTCCATCATGATAGAGGCACGCATCCTCTGACCGGAGACAGATATATTACTATATGTATGAGTACGTACATTAGACAGACTATTAGGTTGATGACCTAATCAAGGTCTATACACACTGATGAGCTGATGTGCATACAAGGGTATACGAGTAATATGATCGCTCAAAGGGATCATACAGGTTCGTTACCGAACCTGAAGACATGAGCTCACTAATGAGATATTTGGACCAACCAAATTCCATTGATGAGCACCTCGTTTTGGAATTAAGACATGATTTGTGGGTATGATTTTATATGCTTTTGGAAAGCATATGATCGATACCGACTCCCAATGATCGAATGAGAACTTAAGGACAAACAAAAGGAGACAATCGAAAATGAGATCAGAACTTTCGATTTAATATTGATCTTTCAGTATGCATGATGTACGTGTTTTAGGGATACTCGAGGGTGATGCAATCTTAAATGAGTGTTTACCATAACGCTTTCATTCTGAAGGACTGATGAAACATGTTTGGATTTTAGTGACTCCTCTCAGTAGTTTGGATATCCGATCTTGATCCAATTGTTGGACATTGATCCAAATATGATTCAAATACAATGAGAAGATGTGATATCATGTCTGATATGATCATTCATCTATGAGTGATTTTCTAGATCTGGATATGATATTGGATCTCACTATCCAAGTCTGATACATAGCACATACAATCGTCCTAACCTTATCTTCAAGTATCTGAGAAGAATGCACACAATTCTTGAAAGAGTTCGCGAATTATTCCATGAGCAATTTTATCTAAGCACTGAAAAATTGGATAATTAAATGTGATTTAATTATCAAAATAAATATAAATGAAGATATCTTGGATAATTAAATTTGATTTGATCATCATGGATAGGGTTAGTATGGATAACACTATCTATAATAATCATGTATAATTTGATTATGATTCACAATATCCTGGAGAGAGTTAATTGTGAATGAAATTCACAATTTATATGTTAATGTGAATTGGATCCACATATATAAGTTAATGTAAAGATGATCTACTCTAAATATTGGAGGAATTTAATTCTCGATCGTCAATGGTATAATTGCAATTATCACAAATAATTTGGAATTATTTGATGATAATTCAATTAATTAATATAATAGATAAATTAATTTGACCCATTCTATTACTTAGAGTGGACGTCTATAGGTTGTTAAAATGGATGGAGTCTCTTTTTATTTAAATCTGTTTATCAATTAATTATTTTAATTAATATAATTTGGAAATTGTTTTCAAGTTATCTCTTTGTGTTTTTTTGTTTTTATTTGTAAACTTAAAAGAAAGCCAAATCAATCTAAATTATTGATTATTGAGAGCACGTGGATTGAGATCTATGTACTTTCAAAATGCTATAAAAGAGAGGCTAGCCCTAGCCCTTTTTACACAAATTATACACAATTGTTGCATAAACTAAATTCTCTCTCTCCATATGTATAGTTTCTCTCACTCCACAACCCTAGGTCGTCCCCCTACCCAAGCTTGGTGGAGATCGTGATCATTGATGTACTGTCGTCGTGCTGCCAGACTTATTGCTCGAGCGACTCCATTCTCTTCAGTGCATCATGATCGTGAAGAAGACAAGTAATTTCATGATACAAAATTAGGAGGCTGCTCGCTTGGATTGTCGCTCGAGATTGCAGGAAGTTCGAGACTCATCATGATGCTCGCAAGTGCATTTTGTCGGATCGGACTTGAGTCGGGAGGCTTCTTCCTTTAGAAGCTTTTAGGATAACAACCACGCTTTAAGAGGTAAGCCTAAACTCATGTGATCTTGATGAAATGACATGAGAAAGGTAGTGCCATGTGGTTTCTCTATTTTTTTATTCGATAATTATTTGACGATAATTCAATTAAACAATATAATAAATAAATAAATTTGGCACATTCCATTACTTAGAGTGGACGTCTATGGGTTGTTAAAGTGGATGGAGTCTCTTTTTATTTAAATCTGTTTATCAATTAATTAATTTAATTAATATAATTTGGAAATTATTTTCAAGCTATCTCTTTGTGTTTTTTTGTGTTTATTTGTAAACTTAAAAGAAAGACAAATCAATCTAAATTATTGATTATTTAGAGCACATGGATTGAGATCTATGTACTTCCAAAATGCTATAAAAGAGAGACTAGCCCTAGCCCTTTTTACACAAATTATATACAATTGTTGCATAAACTAAATTCTCTCTCCATATTTCTCTCTCTCTCTCTCTCTCTCTCCATATGTCTAGTTTCTCTCACTCCACAACCCTAGGTCGTCCCCCTACCCAAGCTTGTGGAGATCGTGATCATTGATGTACTGTCGTCGTGCCGCCGGACTTATTGCTTGAGCGACTCTGTTCCCTTCAGTGCATCATGATCGTGAAGAAGACAAGTAATTTCATGAGACAAATCAGGAGGCTGCTTGCTTGGATTGTCGCTCGAGATTGCAGGAAGTTCGAGACTCATCATCATGCCCGCAAGTGCATTTTGTCGGATCGGACTTGAGTCAGGAGGCTTCTTCCTTAAGAAGCTTTTAGGATAACAACCACGCTTTAAGAGGTAAGCCTAAACTCATGTGATCTTCATGATATGACATGAGAAAGGTAGTGCCATGTGGTTTCGTCTTAAATTTTTTTATTTTTCTGATGATAATTCAATTAAACAATATAATAGATAAATTAATTTGACACATTCCATTAGTTAGAGTGGACGTCTATGGGTTGTTAAATGGGATGAAGTCTCTTTTTATTTAAATCGGTTTATCACTTAATTATTTTAATTAATATAATTTGGAAATTGTTTTCAAGTTATCTCTTTGTGTTTTTTTTTTGTGATTATTTGTAAATTTAAAAGAAAGATAAATCAATCTAAACTGTTGATTATTGAGAGCACATGGATTGAGATCTATGTACTTCCAAAATGCAATAAAAGGGAGGCTAGTCCTAGCCCTTTTTACACAAATTATACACGATTGTTACATGAACTAAATTCTCTCTCTATATCTCTCTCTCTCTCTATATGTCTAGTTTCTCTCACTCCACAACCCTAGGTCGTCCCCCTACCCAAGCTTGGTGGAGATCGTGATTATTGATGTACTGCCGTCGTGCTGCCGGACTTATTGCTCGAGCGACTCTGTTCTCTTCAGTGCATCATGATCGTGAAGAAGACAAGTAATTTCATGAGACAAAATCAGGAGGCTGCTCGCTTGGATTGTCGCTCGAGATTGCAGGGTGTTCGAGACTCATCATCATGCCCGCAAGTGCATTTTGTCGGATCGGACTTGAGTCAGGAGGCTTCTTCCTTTACAAGCTTTTAGGATAACAACCACGCTTTAAAAAGTAAGCCTAAACTCATGTGATCTTGATGAAATGACATGAGAAAGGTAGTGCCATGTGGTTTCATCTTAAATTTTTATATTTTTATGATGTTGTGCCAACTAGTATGACTAGTTGACGTAGATCGGATTTGATATGATCTCCACGCTTATGTGATGCGTGAGGCTAACACATTGCTTTCAGTGATAACATATGGATATTGGTATATCTATACTCAATTGCATCCCAATGATTGGCGCTAACAAGTATAATCCTAAAGTTAAAAAGGTAAAACATTAATTTCACTAATCGTAATCATAAAATTAATAACCAATTATTTTTTCCATTATCACTATGAAAATTAATGCATCTAAAAAGAAACTACCATAAAAATATATTTTATTTGATAATGTATAAGAATGTTATTTGTAATAATACGTGTTTGGAAATGATATGTAAGCAAAATTCTTGGATAAAATGTAGAAGCTCCGTCCAAATCGATTTCCTCCCAAATGGACAAAGAGGTACCAATATATCTCAAAATTATTAATTATTTATTTTTCATGATTATTTAACTAATTAATATTAAATTCATAATTATTTTTAAAAAATCCGAATTTTATGACCACAATCCTATTTTTTAAAGTTCAGGGATGATATTGAAATTAAGTACATGATTAAGGACTTTTAAGTAATTTTACTCAAATCCTAATATTAAGAAAAATTAACACCACACCTTCACCTTCTTAGAGAGTTCTTTGGATTTATATGCTTGCGTAAGCATTTGGTGTAAGATTTCTTAATTAACCATGAGTTTATTATTGTGTCCATTTATGTTGTATGCGAGTCTACCGGACATCAATTGGGGTATTGATGAATCCACATTTCATCATCTTTATTCTATCATTTTGGCCTCGAAACCCTGGCAAATGCTTGTAGATACCATTAATTCCCGCATTTTAGCACTCGTGCATGTGTGTGTAAATAGTGTATAAAATACAGTTTTTAAAGCCAAAATAATATAATAAAGAAAAGAAAAGAAAAAGAATAAAATATTGTAAATATTTTATGACCCGAAACCCCGAGACCTAGGCATCTCGATGAATAGGTCGACAAGGAATAAAGTAGGGGGAGATAAGGGCCAAAAACCAATAAAAAATCATTTTATTTATTTCATTCTTTATTCATTTTGGGACCTATTTTTGGTTCCGCTTTTTATACTTAAAATAAAGAAATCTTACATGAAAGTTGTAGATACTTAAATATAGAAAAAATACAAAATTGATTTCACTCAAAAATAATGTATAGACAAAAAGTTATGATCGGAATAAGATTTTAGAATCCCAATTTCCCAGACATGTATCTCTCAAATAAAAACTTGAAATACATCAAAATCACATTTAATTGTATATAATTTCCAATAAGTTATTTAATAAAGGCAGTTTTGTATTTTGCGGATCTACGGTTTGAAAGTTAGGTTTTGGACCCCTATTGTTTACTTGTACAGATTAAAATATTCAACTTAATTATTATTCATCATTTATATAATTTCTTATTTTTATAATTTTGTAAATATTATTTATAATAAAGGTGTACATTAAAATCAGAATAAAACACTAAATACAACACAAAAATAAAATACATGTATATAATACATAGGTATAATACATGTACAGATACCTATATAATTAATTCTCCTATTTTATTAAATGTACAAAACACTTCAGAAAAATAAAATAAAAATATATTTAAGTGTATAAAAATAATTTATAAATTTATAAAATATTAAAGAAAATTAATAAAATTAAAAATGCAAAATAAAAATAAAATACTAAAATATATAGATATGTATATATCTACAAGCCATAAAAGGCAACTTGTATTTTTATACCTCATAAAATAAATAAAAATCATAATAAAATACATCATAAAATAACAAATATTTTTCATTTTATAATCCAAAAATAATAAATTCATTTACTATTTTTAAATGAATTTTTAAACCTTTTTCAGGGCTTTTTCTTGGTTGGTCCAGGTGGCAGTCAATGTTGACCTCCGTCAACTGGTTGTCCTTCACCCTGTGGCTTTGTCAGAAATCGATTTTGACTCCTTTTCTCAATTTTTCGAGGCCAACCCTTGCATTATTTCGCGTAACATCCTTCGCGACTTTTATGCCTCGTTTATCCGTCTTACATGCCCATGCTTCTTCTTGGGCTGAGCACCATCGATTTTGGCGATCTACCTTGATTTTTGGAGTCGCTCGTCAACGTCCTCAAATATGCCCCGAGTTTCTCATTCAAACTTGAACCCCTTTTGGCCAACTTCCTCTCCACCTATTGTGTCCCAGAGCACAAGGGAGGTGACAGCTCCCCTCTCCCACCTTCAGGAGGATCGAGGACGGCCTGAGGCGGCTCCACCACCTCCGGCAAGCCATCGCCGTCGAGGTCTTCTCCCTCAGGTATACTACCTTCGAGGGCCTTGTTTTTCTTCATTTTCTTTTGCTATTTCGTTTGACGTAGTCCTAGGATCAAAATCCCATCATTCGCGTTGCGTTTCAACCATCTAATCGTCAAATCGCACCCTTCGCCGGAGTTGGCTCCGGCCGACCTCCACCTTGCCATTCCCAGCACCCATTCGCTCCGTCGACCGTCGAGGCATTTTGCCCTCAACGGTCTAACCCTTTTTGCAGGTCTTGCGCGTTAAAGAAGAGCCTGGGGCTCACTTTTGCATCTCGCCGGAGGTACCTGGGCACCCTAGCTCCGCCGCCACCGCGTGCAAGCTCCGGCCATCGCTGGAGGTTTTTGAGTTCCCAGCTTTCAGAGGAAGACCCCAGGAAGTCGCCCGACCATCCTTGAGCTCGAAAGAACGCTAGAGTGCCGCGATCGAGGGAGAAGAAGTTCACCATAGCGGTGGTTCTTCCCTGTTCTTGCTCACCGTCCGATCGGGGGCGTCTCCCAGTTCGTCTACCAACCGTCAGATCTTCACACGTCGCCACCATCCGATCACCCTTGGAGGATCTGATATGGGCCATCAAACGCGAACCGTCATCGGCCGTCCGTATGCTGCCACGTGTCAAGTGAAGCGACGCTCGCCGTTGGATCACGCCTTGTGGGGGTAATTTTGCCTGATACCCCCCTTAGTTTTGTATTTAAAGGTTTGATCCATAAACTTTCATTTGAAATTTATAATTTTGTGTAAAAATTGCAAAAAGACCCGCGTAGTTTTTTTATTTGCACTCTAGTCCTTGTCCATGTCACCTCACGTGATTCGTGCATGTGGGGTGGTGGAAATTTTACAGAGGCCCCCTCGCGGGTTTTGTTATTTTGTTTTAGTCTAGGAAAAGTTTTATTAAGTGTATTATTTTGGTGAAATTGCAAAGCTGTCCCTCAAGTTTTTCATATTTACGTTTACGTCCCTACTAGGTGTGTGCGTAGTACGTGCGTAGGTGGAAATTTTGCACTGTAACCTGTAGATGTTTGGCTATTTGTGATTGGTGCTAGAACTTAATTAATTATTTATGAATTTCTGGAAAAATTGTACTTGGCCCCTTGGACTTTCTGGATATTTACATATATACCCCTGTTAGTGTTTATTTTCTCTTTGTTGTTTGCATTTATTTCATGCATCTATAAAATCCTAAAAATTCCCATAAAAATAGCATAATCTCCAGTTTAGTAGCTCTTTCACACCATATTTTTTGCATTTTTATTGCATTTTCATATTTATAAAAATTTAAAAACATGCATTTTTAGCTTTGTTTGCATTAGAAAATACCAAAAAATATAAAACTCCGTGAAAAATTCCAGAAAATGTCTTTTGTGTGTTTATGTGTGTTTTAACTTCAGAGAAAAATTCACTTAAAAATTCAAAAGAAAACTCCTAAAAATAGCAAAACCCCTTAAAACTTCATAAAAATATTAAAAATTTCAGAAAAATCCTAAAAATACATTCTCTGTTCCTAATTTTTTTCTTTTTATTCTCTTTGTTTTAAAATTAATTTAAGGAATTTGAGTCTGTTGATATTTTTCATCCTCATTTTAAGTTCGGTCAGCAACTTTGTTCAATGTTTTTCAATATTTTTGTCTTTAAATACCAAAAATAAGAAAATATTTTAAAAAATCAAAAACACTAGAAAATATAAAAAGCACAAAAAGATTTTATTTCCTGAATTTTGACTATTTTACCTCTTTTTATAAATATATTATATTGCTTTTCTTATATTGTGTACTTATTTTATTAAAAGAAAAGAAAATATAAAAATATAAAATACAAAAAGAGAATACAAATCAGTAAAATTAAAAATCAAAATATAAAATCTAAAATAATAATAAATTAAAAATTAAAAATTAAAAAACCCACAAAAATAGCACACTTATAGGCATTTGATCACATTCACATTTTTTGTGTAGTGATTGCCCGATCTTTCCTGCTGCTTCATGTGTTCGACATTCTACTTTCTTGCACTATGATGAAACCCAATTTCATCATCTTAATTGTCCATTATTAACTCCCTTTGCTTAAAATGTGTCAATAAAATCTAGATAAAGTTTTGTAATTATCAGAGTCCTTAATAAATTAAAAAATCACAAAAAAAATCTCAAAACTAAAATTCGTGGTATTTTTAGCCTTAAAAATACCTTCAAAAATATTTTGTGGCTCTATTTGATCTCATCTCCAGTTTTGGTCAACGTGAAACTTGTAGATCTCATCAAGATCTACAACTTTCATGTTTTGAGTTTTCTCAAATTCGGCCATCTTCACCCTCATACTTCAATTTCTTGTTTGGAATAATCTGATTGGGCCACGTGGCCTGTTCTGGTGGAGCCACGTGGCCCGCCCCTCCTTGTCTTATCCGCCCCCTTCCAAGCCGTGGATCTTCTCCTGATCCAATGGCCCAGCTCTCTCCACATCCGCTCATATTCCTAGCCGTCTAATCTTCCCCCATTTCGGATCTGCACCGCATGTTCGCGCCTCGCCCTTAGCTTGCCACGTGTCACTTTGTGCACCGTTGGATGCAGGTCTAAGAGCCTTAATCACCACCACCCATCCTTCATTTAAGCCCGGTCGTCCGATCAAACTCCTGACCTAATCACCGCCATCCAGTAGCACCACGCTTTCCTTTTGCCACGTGTCGCAGTTGCCGCCGTCCGATTAGCATCTGGAGTTCCAATCCTCACCATCCAAATCCATGACAGATCTCAACCTCCGATTGACCCTGGATATAATCTGGATCGCTCGTTAGCGCCTCTCCCACAGCTCGACACGTGGCATCTTATACACCTTTAGATCGTGTCGCCTCAGATCTAATCCAAGCCGATCATTAGCGCTTTCTTCTCCATCGTTGGATCGCAAGATCCAACGGCCGGGACCTTGTCTTCTACCTCCGGTCGGTCTCTTTCCCACGATCCTCATCCTCGCGACGCTCATTGCCCCTTCCTTTTTTCGCCGCTTTTCCAGCCATCATCTCCACGATCCCGTTGACCCTCGATGCTCCCTGATACACCACGATCCTCGCGCATGCTTCCACGATCCATGATTCTCCTCCAATCGCCCCACATCTCCCTCGCACTCCTCGGCTCCAACCACCAGAACCGCCACCTTCAAACCCTTAAATACTCCGCTCCCTCTGCCTGCCATGGTCGTCCATCTTTATACGGAGGGAGGCCCAACCCTCCTCCTCCTCCATGTGATAGGGGGAGGAGCGAGGATAGAGCGAAGATGACCTACCCTTCTGGTGATGACCCTCCGCCGATCACGGCGGTGCTGCGGTGCCCAGCGCCCGTTCGAGCTCGTTGGGATGGTCGCCCAGCATGTGCAAAGACCCCGAGGTCCTCAGATGACCTCAAGCCCAGGCCATTACCTCCGCCCAACCTCTGGTTAG
Source organism: Ottelia alismoides (assembly GCA_037367405.1). Taxonomy (NCBI): domain Eukaryota; kingdom Viridiplantae; phylum Streptophyta; class Magnoliopsida; order Alismatales; family Hydrocharitaceae; genus Ottelia; species Ottelia alismoides. The sequence continues at coordinate 564,980 of JAZKJV010004838.1, forward strand.
CCTTCCGATCCCCTTCTGTAATTTTCATTTAATTTCTCATAATTTTGTAGGTCGTTTCACCCCTGTTCGCCCTTCACCGTCTGCCTCCCGAGCTTCGTCCCTTCATCCAACACTCACGCGCCCACTTCAGATCATCCTCTCCTTCCCTCCAGATCCCCCGATCGCGTCCGACCCCTCTCCTCCGCCCTCGCGGTGGAGGAGCTCCGAGCTCCCACCTTCTTCACCTACCAGAGCTCCCGTTTTCATTCACGCACACGTCTCCCTTGGTTTCGACTATATTCCTAACGATGCAGGTTCTCAAAGCTCGCAATGGCCGGAATCTCGTCGGAGGCAACTTCGTAGACCATGCAACATCTACCAGAGCTCCGATGAACCGCCCTAGAAGCTCCTGGACCTTCCCCGAGCTCCCAGCTACCATGACGAACCCTCGGGGATCTCTGGGGAGGTCCATGTCATCCAACAACGAGAGGCGGAGGAGGAGCTCCTTCGCCGGAGCTCTGAACTCGCCGCAGCTGAAGATGGAGGAGAAGATTCAACAACCGTTGGATGTTCAATCTCCAACGATCAACCAACGGTCCCGAGGAGGCCAAGCCCACGACTTCAGATACCGTTGGATCTTCGAAGATCTGACGGTCGCCAGCCGGCCACGTGTCATCCCAGAGCGGCCCCGAGCCTTCGTCCTCGACCCTCCAAGCTTGGAGCTCCCGAGTCGCTTCCGAGCCTGACCGAGCCTACACCGAGCCAGAAGATGATCCGAAGCTGCATACCGAGCCTCTGCCATGCCCGAGCCTTCATCCGAGCCTGGATGGCGCGTGCATGGCACGTGCCATCTGGGAAAATTGTGCAGAAGCCCCGCCGATTTCTTCAATTTGCAGGCAGGTCCTCGTCACGTGCAGCATCACGCGTGTCTGGGGATATTTGCACTTTGGCCCTTGCAAGTTTCAATAATTGCAAATATGCCCCTGTGCGTGTGGTTTATTTACAGGGAAAGCCCCACACCTATATTTTTATTGCATTTTAGTCCCTCCCAGGGACTTGTTTGTAGTTATCTTTTCTTATTTTCTTTCATTTATGCCCTTGTCTTCTTCATTGCATATCTTGAGCATCGTGTTTCCGTTTCAGTTGATTTTAGTTTCATTTCGAAGCTTGGTTTGACGAACTTTCTCATGGCATGATCATTTCATATGATGGACACTGTAATTTTGATGTATTATTTTGATAGCTATGTGTCTCTTGTTACTTAATCTATGCCTTGTTCAAATTAAGTTTGTCATCTCAATTAAATCTGAAATTGACTTGTTGTTTAGTTTGCTCATCATTCTGATTTAGGGCATATTTTTATTGCAGCTCATTGCATTTATTTGCATGATAAAAATGAAATAAAAAATGTATGTTTTGTTTCGATTTTATGCATTGTCTTGTCCTTCATGCATATTTGACCTATGATTCTTTAACTCAACACTTAGTTAAAATTAGATAAAAATCTAGATGATACGAGAGAGGCTCATGTCCTTGAGTTCGACCTTGGTTTCTTGCCAAGTAAATAAGAAAATTCGACCATCTTATTCTTATTGAAATATCAATGAGATGGTCTTTGACGACCCATTTCGGCCCGACTGCGATGACAATATCAAGTGTTAAAACCACACTTTTAAAGGGCCGATTTCGAAGATCGACAAATGGCACCGTTGCCGGGGACACGGCTCATTTCTTATATTATTTGGAATTTTGTTTATTTAATTAAGTATTTTATTTTTATAAGTCAACTTGTTCATTTATGTTGCACTATAAAATTTGTCTTTTTTGTTTGATCTCTAACCTTCGTTTCTGTGGCAGGGCCCTTGATCACTCAAGGAGGCGAGGAGCTGGTGCTTCCCGCTGCGAGGAGCCGCAGAAGCTTGCTTGGAGCAAATAGAAAAAATGTCTTGTATTGTTATTTCTGTTCATGTAATAACCGTCTTTACAGCGGTCTTCGATCGAAGGCTCACGTTTGTAAATGAACGATTATATGTGGTTGTGTGGGGATCGTCCCCACTTGAGTGTCGAACTAGGACCTGGCACGCGGCTCTTCGAGCTTAGTTTAAAATTCATATTTTTTTGTGCTTGCTCGTAGGTAGGACACACATTATTTAGAGGCGCACGTAGCATCGCCTCACTTAGCCCAAATTTAAAAGAAATTCTTCACCGCTGATAGAAGCATGATTAGGTGGCTTTCTGATCGACTTGCATACATGAGCTTTAGTTTACAAATCAGCCCAAGTTTTCACGGATTTTTGCCAAGTCACTGCATGTTTTATCGCTTAACCTAGATCGCGGTTTTTATCGAATACATGGTTTTTCTCGATTTCCCTTTCCTAGCTTGATCACCTAGGTTAAACGGGAATATGGGAATGAACGGTAGACATTGATTGCTTGATTTTTTGCTAATCTTAATTCAGTGACAATCTTAAATAATAACTGGGACTGTTAATTGCAAGTCAACCAAAAATGGAGTAAAATTTGGTTTTGGGAGAGCAACCCCCTCGTTTACGCATTGGATTTTCCCTAACATTTTTTCTCCACATAAACATCAATGTTTTATCACCAATAAAACAGACAAGATAATAAACCAACCTCGGTTGGTTCATGCGTGAGTTGGTGAATTCGAGGGTCTTGCTTGCTTGGTTGAGCCATGTTTGCTTTGATATACTCCCCAGATCCCTAAACACTCCATGCATCTCCGCAGATTCATCCGATCACTTGTAAATCCATCCTTCTTCTTCGTTCACCTTTGGTCTCTCCCAACATCGAATCTTCATCTTTATACTTAGGCTAATCTCAGCCTAAGTATAGGGGGGACCCGAGTCCCCGTGATTTTCTCTACTCTCCTTTCCTTGCCTTTATACTTAGGTTATTTCTAACCTAAGTATAGGGGGAGCTCCTCTTAGCTCCCGTATATTTCTCTATATTTAAATGACCTATGTACTTGTATCATCTAGTGCTATGAGGACATAGCAAAGTTTAAGTATAGGGGGTATACCGTATATACAGATACTTACTTTAGCTATAATCTGAAAAATTTGACAAATTTAAAACTTTTTGGCTAAAGTAAAATCCTTTGGACTAAGAGGACTCTAATGTTTTTCACGGCTTTTTCTATACTATTTACACTATTTTGATAAAAATATTTTCGAAATAATGATTTTTCCTTGTTTTGAAAAAAAAAACTTTTGAAAATGTTTTAAAAACTTTTTATTTGTGTGACATGGTTTTGAAAATTTTCTCTCTTTTCAAGGAAAGTTGAGTCTAACCTATGTTTTAACCTTCTATTAAAATCTATAAAAATGAGGAAAAAACCAAAAACCGTTTAAGAGTCATTAATGACTACTAAGCCCAATTAAGTAACCGTGTTCGGTGAGGGTTCGCCCTTAGCAGATTGGATGGTTTAGAGGACATCGCGTAAGGCCATGTTCTCAAGCAACGGGCTTCGTCCTGTACTTACATCCATACTGGCTGAATGCAGATGCTTAATTGAGTTTAGGCAGTCCTAATATCTCTTAAAGCTAAAAAATCTTGTTTTTGAATGAAGGAGTTGGATTAATCCTCTACTTTTACACTTCTACCCATGATCTGAAATGATCAAGGAAACTTAGTTATATAAGGTCTTTGAGATTTTAGGTTAACTAGCCTTAGCCATCAGGGTCTTAGACTTAATCATCCATATTCCCCTAGGTTTCTAGATTTGCATGCTATATTCCATGCTTAGTCTCAGACATAAAGAATATGATCAGCACATCACATGCACGGCTGCGGTTTCGATGAGATGAGTTGATTTTTCACTTGAGGGATTGGGATGAGGAATTCAAGTTTGGATTTGATATAATGATGCTCGAGGATGGGATAAAATCTTTGAAGGCTTCATGAAACCTGAGTGTCAGCAAATTTTAGCCAGTATGAGAACTTGGTTCTTATACTAATCTCTTGATATTGACCTAAGTGCCAGGGTGTGATATTATAAAAAATATTGATCAGTGTGCGCCAACTCTTGGTAAAAGCAGAGGAGCTAGCCAAAAATATTACAAAGCAATGAAATTCCAAAGAAAAGCTCCCATTCCACAAAGTCAAATACCAAAGAGCTTCCACCAAAGGTGAGCGTTCCCAGACTTTTCAAAGTGTCCACTTGGACCACCGCTATTAGGACCAGGAGTCGGGCTTTCACCAAAAAAGGGCTCTGCATTGTAAATTCTACAAGTCTGGGTGTCGAAGGTATAATATGTACTCAAAAAAGACACACCCCGGTGTATTCCCAGGAAAACAAGTGCAGACGGCTCCAACTTCTCTTGACGGACGCACTGATCAACACCAAAAAAATGTGTTGCATAAAAGGCACTAGAGAGAACCTCCATTACTGGCCTGCCATCTACATTTTCTAAGTCTGACAACTAAAGAGATGGTGGACTGGATGCAAGATTGGATTTATTCCCTAGTATTGAGGAATGGGTCCTTAGGAGATTTTCTTGGACTAAGACTTTGGGTGACGATTTGACTCTACTCTTGGAATTGCAGTCAACACTAAATTTCATATCCCTAGATTATACGTACATCAGAGAGAGTCTAGAGAATTAAAAGAATTGGATGCCTCTTGTTTAAGGCTGGGTTGAACCCAAGAATTTTGGACCTCTAAGGATTGAGTAAACTTGAACGGATTGGATCTTGTACTCACATGCACAAGGGGGTTAATCCAGCTTAGTCATTTTTTTGATGCTCTAGGACGAGCATAGTTTAAGTATAGGGGGTGATGAAACCCAATTTCATCATCTTAATTGTCGATTATTAACCCCCATTGCTTAAAAATATGTCAATAAAATCCAGATAAAGTCTTGTAATTATCAGAGTCCTTAATAAAATTAAAAAATCACAAAAAAAATCTCAAAACTAAAATTCATGGTATTTTTAGCCTTAAAAGTACCTTCAAAAATATTTTGTGGCTTTATTTGATATCATCTCCAGTTTTGGTCAACATGAAATTTGTAGATCTCATCAAGATCTACAACTTTCATGTTTTGAGTTTTCTCAAATTCGGCCATCTTCACCCTCATACTTCAATTTCTTGTTTGGAATAATCTGATTGAGCCACGTGGCCCGTTCTGGTGGAGCCACGTGGCCCGCCCTCCTTGTCTTATCCGCCCCAGTTCCAAGCCGTTGGATCTTCTCCTGATCCAATGGCCCAGCTCTCTCCACATCCGCTCATTTTCCTAGCCATCAGATCTTCCCCCATTTCGGATCTGCACCGCACGTTCGCGCCTCGCCCTTAGCTTGCCACGTGTCACTTTGTGCGTCGTTGGATGCAGGTCTAAGAGCCTTAATCACCACCACCCATCCTTCATTTAAGCCCGGTCGTCCGATCAAACTCCTGACCTAATCACCGCCATCCGCTAGCGTCGTGCTTTCCTTTCGCCACGTGTCGCAGTTGCCGCCATCCGATTAGCATCTGGAGTTCCAATCCTCACCATCCAAATCCATGACAGATCTCAACCCTCCGATTGACCCCAGATGTAATCTGGATCGCTCGTTAGTGCCTCTCTCGTAGCTCGACACGTGGCATCTTATACACCTTTAGATCGTGTCACCTCAGATCTAATCCAAGCTGATCCTTAGCGCTTTCTTCTCCACCGTTGGATCGCAAGATCCAACGGCCGGGACCTTGTCTTCTACCTCCGGTCGGTCTCTTTCCCACGATCCCCATCTTCACGACACTCCTTGCCCCTTCCTTTTTTTCACCGCTTTTCCAGCCATCATCTCCACGATCCCGTTGGCCCTCGATGCTCCCCGATACACCACGATCCTCGCGCATGCTTCCACGATCCATGATTCTCCTCCAATCGCCCCACATCTCCCTCGCACTGCTCGGCTCCAACCACCAGAACCGCCACCTTCAAACCCTTAAATACTCCGCTCCCTCCGCCTGTCATGGTCGTCCACCTTTACACGGAGGGAGGCCCAGCCCTCCTCCTCCTCCCTATGACAGGGGGAGGAGAGAGGATAGAGCGAAGACGACGACCTACCCTTCTGGTGATGACCCTCCGCCGATCACGGCGGTGCTGCGGTGCCCAGCGCCCGCTCGAGCTCGCTGGGCATTACCTGTCACTGGTCGCTCAGCATGTGCGAAGACCCCGAGGTCCTCAGATGACCTCAAGCCCAGGCCATTACCTCTGCCCAACCTCAGGTAAGCCTTCCGATCCCCTTCTGTAATTTTCATTTAATTTCTCTTAATTTTGTAGGTCGTTTCACCGCCCTTCACCGTTCGCTTCCCGAGCTTCGTCCTTCATCCACCACTCACGCGCCCACTTCAGATCATCCTCTCCTTCCTCCAGATCCCCCGATCGCGTCCGACCCCTCTCCTCCACCCTCGCGGCGGAGGAGCTCCGAGCTCCCACCTTCTTCACCTACCAGAGCTCCCATTTCATTCACGCACACGTCTCCCTTGGCTTCGGCTATATTCCTAACGATGCAGGTTCTCAAAGCTCGCAATGGCCGGAACCTCATCGGAGGCAACTTCGTAGACCATGCAGCAGCTACCAGAGCTCCGATGAACCGCCCTAGAAGCTCCTGGACCTTCCCCGAGCTCCTAGCTACCTCGACGAACCCTCAGGGATCTCTGGGGAGGTCCATGTTGTCCAAGAACAAGAGGCGGAGGAGGAGCTCCTTCGCCGGAGCTCTGAACTCGCCGCCAACTGAAGATGGAGGAGAAGATTCAGCGACCTAGATGTTCAATCTTCGACGATCATTCAATGATCCCGATGAGGCCAAGCCCACGACTTCAGATACCGTTGGATCTTCGAAGATCTGACGGTCGTCAGCCGGCCACGTGTCAATCCAGAGCGGCCCCGAGCCTTCGTCCTCGACCCTCCAAGCTTGGAGCTCCCGAGCCGCTTCCGAGCCTGACCGAGCCTACACCGAGCCAGAAGATGATCCGAAGCTGCAGACCGAGCCTCTGCCGCACCCGAGCCTTCCTCCGAGCCTGGATGGCGCGTGCATGGCACGTGCCATCTGGGAAAATTACGCAGAAGCCCTGCCGATTTCTTCAATTTGCAGACAGGTCCTCGTCACGTGCAGCATCACGCGCGCCTGGGGATATTTGCACATTGGCCCTTGCGGGTTTCAATAATTGCAAATATGCCCCTGCGCGTGTGGTTTATTTATAGGGAAGGCCCCGCACCTTATTTTTATTGCATTTTAGTCCCTCCCAGGGACCTGTTTGTAGTTATCTTTTCATGTTTTCTTTCATTTATGCCCTTGTCTTCTTCATTGCATATCTTGAGCATCGTGTTTCCGTTTCAGTTGATTTCAGTTTCATTTCGAAGCTTGTTTGACGAACTTTTTCATGGCATGATCATTTCGTATGATGGACACTGTAACTTTGATGTATTATTTTGATAGCTATGCGTCTCTTGTTACTTAATCTATGCCTTGTTCAAATTAAGTTTGTCATCTCAATTAAATCTGAAATTGACTTGTTGTTTAGTTTGCTCATCATTCTTATTTAGAGCATATTTTTATTGGAGCTCATTGCATTTATTTGCATGATAAAAATGAAATAAAAAATGCATGTTTTATTTCGATTTTATGCATTATCTTGTCCTTCATGCATAATTTGACCTATGATTCTTTAACTCAACACTTAGTTAAAATTAGATAAAAATCTAGATGATACGAGAGAGGCTCGTGTCCTTGAGTTCGACCTTGGTTTCTTGCCAAGTAAAATAACAAAAGTCGATCATCTAATTCTTATTGAAATATCAATGAGATGGTCTTTGACGACCCATTTCGGCCCGACTGCGATGACAATATCAAGTATTAAAACCACACTTTTAAAGGGCCGATTTCGCGGATCGTCACACTATACACATTCATTGTAGAGTTATAATAAATTTTAACTCCACACTTTGATTTTCATTGCTTGATTTATTTATTGTGGGTTGATTGTTGACTGATTGAGGTTTATTGAGGGTCGCCACAACAACTTTGCCTCCGCCTTGTGTGAGGCATATTTAGACCCCCGATAAATCAAATTCATCAGGTACTCATATGAGGATGGGAATTTATAATTGATTTAGAGTATGATAAGTTCTAGTTTTTTTAGAGAGGGTTGGGGATTTGAATTTTGGTCTTTTTAAAGTGGGAGCTACTACTTCTATCACCAGACCATTAGATGTAGGGACACAAACAAATGTGGTTATATTTGTATTCGTCTTTAAGAGGATATGGTTCTTATTTATTTTTAAAAACAGATGAATAAGAATACGAGTATTCTAAACGAATTTTTCATGGATACGAATACGAATACGAATACTTATACGAAAAAACAAATCCGGTTATGAATACAAATATTCGTATTCAATATTTAAAATTTAAAAATAAAATTAAAGGTTTGTTGCCTCCAAATTAATCCTCATTTCCCCAAATCCCCTCTCCATTGTCGACCCCTCTCCCTCCTCAGGTTTCCTCTCCTCTTCTCCCCTGCCACCCACGGCCACACACCAACCTCTTCCTCCCCCGCCACCCCCGCTGGTCTGCTGCCCTCTTCCTCCCCAACCTCCCTCTGCCTCCCCGCAGCATTCCGCCTCCCCTGCAGACCTCCGCCGCCCCCACCCAGTTGCCCTCCACCTCCCCTTGACCTCCGCCTCCCCATGCCGCCCTCTGCCTCCCCCTCCTCCCCTACCCAACATCCCTCCGCCACCTCCCAACCTCTCTCCCGCCTCCCCTGCCCTCTGTCTCGCCCACCGCCCTCCTCCCCCTGTCCTCAGCCTCCCCTTCCCCCTCTCCGTCGCCCTCCGACTCCCCTACCCAGCTAAACTCCACCTCCACCCAACTCCACTCTACCTCCCAATGCCCTCCGCCTCCCCGCAGCCCTCTGTCTCCCTGACACCTATCCTACCTCCCTTACCCTGCTGCCCTCCGCCCCTTGCCCTCTGTCTTCCCCGTCAAGCCGCCACCCTCTACCTTCCCCCACACCCTCGTCCAACCTCCCTCCAACAGTGCTCGATCGCTTTGTTGCCGTGCTCGAGAAGACGCTACCGTAACCTCCTTCCGTCGTAGCTGCAACCTCCCTCTCAGTCGCAGTTGCATCCGATTTGGTATATCATCTTAAATTCTTAATCTTGTAATGCTAATTACAAGAAATCAAATATAATTTTTTTGTAGAATAAAAATTAGAATGTGGATTTTTTTTTTGTGAATGGAATGTTATTGTTTAGAAATGTAATATGGAATGTTAATGTTTACCTCCCTCGCAACTGCAACCAAATTGGAATGTTATTGTTTAAAAGAATTTTTTTTAGAAAGCAAATTGAAATGTGGTTAAACAACTTAGAAGTTATTTGGAAGTGAATTTCAGATTTATATTGTTATTGTTAAAAAAGTCTTTTTATGTTATTGGTATTGAAAGCAAATTGCAATATTCATTATTATAGTGTTGTATCATATTAAGTTGAATTTTAGATCCAAGTCGAAAAGATGCAAGTTTTATGGAAGTGGTTATCAAATAAGCAGGTACGTTTATATTTATAATTTAATATTCATGTTAAAAGTTAACATTCGATATCTGTATTCGTTCGTAAAGATTCGTATTCGTATTCGTATTTTGAGGATATGGATCTTGATTTTTTTTACATTCGTGTAACATTCGTATTCGTCTTCATATTCGTAAAATAATATGAATATGGTTATGGTATGACCTGAATTCGCATTCGTTCGTTTGCATCCTTAGTTAGAGGGCTTCACTTGATTCCAATTACTGATCTTATTTTTGAAATGTAACATTAACTCAAATACATTTTTTTTCTAAACTTTCGATGTTAAATCATAAAGTTGAAAGTTTAATACCGTTTTTTTTACATTTCCGAAACAAGGCTCGTAATTGGAAATCGATGCATATTTGATTCTTTAAAAAAAATTATCCATTCATATTCCTCGTTCTGAGATTTAAGAAAGAATCGATCTTCCTCTCTAGCCCTTGATGAAGCTTTCTTTATCTCGATTGTCGTGGCTTTCTAAGGTACTTTGGAGGAACAATCTACTTGGAAGAAGCAATGTTGCGCATATGTCGACATGTACATTTTTGAACATTCAAATGAATTTTTACTCCTATTCCATACTCTGGCATAGGCTGATATTGAAACTTTACGAGCACTTTGAAGTTGACTCGATTGTAGAAAAATTTTCCAACTACATCTTACGGGTGTTAGTAATTTATAACTTCATGTTAGTTTTTAGAATCTCTGCATCGTTATTGGAATATTAGAGGCCTCTTTATATGTCAGAGATCTAGTTATATTTGTTGCTAACATGTGGCATGTACAAGGTGCACAATCCATGTTAGCTGACTCTGCAACAAGCGACTATGGCTTCAGTCGTTGCTTCTTAGTGTAACACTCCTATCCTAAAGATAGCCACACGTCTAAAACTTACAAAGTGTGAGAGTGTGTTATAAGTTGTGGGGATTACTACTTGACAATTTGGACTTAAGCATTTTGGGTGGTTGTCAACGGGTCCATCTGGGCTTGTATCCAACAAGTTGTCATGCCAGTTTTCCTCGATAACGGACCGAGGACCTAAGCCCGGAACGTTACACTTAACTTTAAAGCACGTGCAAAAAGTGACATGATATCGCGTTCAGGCGGATAACAAGTGGTGGGCAGCAAATGTGGCATTCACCTTTCCAATACTTAATGGGGCGTGACACCACATGTTATTTGTTTCATTCCTTGATGGCAAGTGGGAGGGTCTTACTGAGACTTTAAGGATGTGTTTGGTACGCGGGTTAAGGCTCGTTAAACTGGTAGAGGGTAATCTGTTTTGGGGTTTGAATAGAGTGTTAAACTGGGGGTGGGTTAGAAGTGGGTTTCTTGTGATATGATTGTACTGAAGTTTGAAAAACTGAGTAGTTATTGTGATGTGATTGTATTGAAGTTTGAAAGAGTGAGTAAAAGTGGAGTAGTTTATAATTTTTATATGATATGATGGTATAATATATTATTTTTTGATGGAAGTAATGATGGAGAATTGATTTATTTAATTTTTTAAAAAGATAAAAAGCGGGGCCCACGTAAGAGTGAGAAGGAGTGGGGTAAGGGGGGTTACCCCTCTACCCAAACTGGTCCTAAAAGTTTCTCAACTTATTTTTCTGTTCATTGTGGGACAAAACCCATCAACACTTTTATAACAAAGAAATAAGGGTAACAAGCTTCTTATGCCCTAATACCACTCCTCTCGCTCGTGCAAAGGATGCGAAGAAGCTATTTAGCCCTCTCCTCGTCATCCCTTGATTCTCAACTCATGTTAAAGAGTAGAAGACGCTACAAGGTGCATTAGCAAGGTCTTTTTCAAAGGAGAGCAATGAACCACTTATAATTCACTCCTGCACTTTGTGAGTTTCCGAGGTAGCACTATGTATGGGTTGGGTTGTTATAGTAAGATTTTTAACCATTTTCCTTCTTAATTTTGGAAAATCTATCTTTTGATTCACGAAGATGATCAGAATTCATTTTCAAAAAAACTCACACATGTGTCTCTTTGGAAATAGGAAGGTTATCTCGCTTTTCCATCCAGTTGTGGTCAAGATTTTTGCATAGTGAGGATTTCCTCTTAATGATCATGAGACATAACAAACTAATCACTCGAGATAATCTTCATAATTTTTTCATCCGTTCAGCTACGGATGTGTGACCTAGTCGGCTTATCCTTCTACAGTTAACGTTACAACTGTTGACGTTAGTTAATGACACATTTGATGGAATGATACGATCTTTTTAACCTTAAGTTTACATACTTGGTAATTAAAACACAATCTCTATAAACCACCTCTACTATGCACCATCTATTCGTCATTAGAAGTTAATTATGTAGTATATATGAGTTAGGATGTAATTATTAAATTATACATGAGCATGCATGTAGAAACTCTTTTTATGTCACTTCTACGAGCCACAAACCATCAAAAGAATCTCCGATGATCAGAAAGAGAAACTTTTCAAGGAAGGACGAGGAATAAGTAAGGCTTATCCTTCATTCCTCCTCCACTGGTGATTGATTAAGAATAGCAAGAGTAAAATAAGAGATACTAGTTGGTTGTTCCATAATGTGATCACATAAAGTTCAGATAACTAATTTCGGTAATCCGTTTTTTTCAAGAGAAAAAGGATCTTACTCCATGGAGTAGGTAATTTACCTACTCACTTTCTTTTTTGTTCAATTTTTTTATTTTTTTTGAAAAATGCTTCCACAGATTTTCATAACTATATCCCTCTAATATGTCATCCAAATTTCGTCAGAAACAAAGACTCCTACATCCTCCGTCCAGACAGTCTTTTTTTAACGGTCACAGATTTTGTTGTATTTTACCTGTTCTAGATGTAGGCCATAGGAGTCTCTGTTTCTGACGAAATTTGAATGACATATTAGAGAGATTTAGTTGTGAAAATCCATGGAAGTATTTTAAAAAAATGAAAAAAAGAAAAAAAAATTGAAGTATAGATAAGTTACATACTCCATAGAGTAGGATCTCTTTTCTTTTTTTTAATATCAAGTCCGATAATTTTGAGAGCTCGAGTATCCCTTCTCATTCGGTAAGCAGTTGGCTAAACTAAGTTAATTAATACCAAAAAACTAAGTTAATTAGCCCTTCTAGACAATGGCCACCTTCCGACAAATGGGCACAGATCAGCTCGCATCTTAAATCCCTAAATCCCCAAATCAACAGCCCTACGCGCCCATGTCGGCGACACTCCCTTCTTCCTCCGCCGGCGCTGGCGACGCACACAAGAAGCCGAGATCCGACGCCGACGCCGACGCCGGTGCCGGAGCCTTCCCCCTAGACGACGACGTGCTCTTCGAGGTTCTCGGCCGCGCCGACGCACGCTCCCTCGCACGCGCCGCCTGCGTCAGCCGGCACTGGCGCCGTCTGACCCGCGACGAGCGCCTCTGGGAGATCGTCTGCACCCGCCACTGGTCGCGCCGTCTCGGCGCCTCCCAGCTGCAGCTCCGCTCCGCTCCGCCGTCCTCGCGGTTGGCGGCTTCCGGCGCCTCCACTCCCTCTACATCCTCCCCCTCGTCCGGCGCCAGTGCCTCTCCGCGTCTTCTTCGTCGCTCGCGGCGATCACGCCATCGGGCAGCGGAGAGGGGAAGGAGGAGGGGCTGACGGTGAAGGCGAAGCCATTGCCGGAGAGGTGGGGGAAGGACGAGATCATGCTGTCTATGTCGCTGATGTCGACGAAGTACTATCGGGAGAACATGGGGATCGGGAGAGGAAGCTGCGGTGGCAGCGACAACAGCAACAACGGCGACGATTGGAAGGTTAGAGCGTCGCTACTGCTTTGTTGTTGGCTTGAATTCCTTGCTTCTTTGGATGTTCTACTTGATGTTCTTGCTGCGATAGGCTTGCTCATGGTTTGCCAACGGCTTGAATTCCATCCTGATAGGATTGTTGGCTTGTAGGCGATGTTCTAATAGGACACCTTAGCAGAAGTTGGTTTGAATCCATTAGCCGTTAGTGGACAAGTTGCAAAATACGTGTGGCTATAGTACGTTTTGGTGCAAGATGCGTGGTTGCGAAACGCTCAATTATACGATGCTTGGTCGATCTAAGCACTAGTTCTGACTTTGAGTGTTCGGTTGGTCGGATATTCTGGTTCCACTCAGTTTGCAACCGTGCAATTTGGATCGAGATGTTCTATGGCCACAGGAGATTTTTTGGCCTAACCACCGACAGTTAGAGGTCTGTGATTATACACCAGTTATGTCGCTTATGCAAAGTGTACAATTACCAAATTGTTTGCGCAATTTGGTTGTGTCTTAGTTGTGCTATATTTATTGTTTGTTTAGATGTTTTAATCGTCCAGTTTGCGAATGTTGATATTGACCCATTAGATGTCAAACTCTGGCAAAGTTGTGCTTCGATATAATGATTGAGCTCCAAGATGTGAGGCTGCAACCATTTTGTTGCAAAAATCTCGGCCGATTGAAATGTAAAACAAACATGATAGAACTAAACTTCAAGCTAAACCACAATCTTTCCTACTCTGACAAATGGGTTTTAGCTAGTGTTGCTAGATTTAATAGTTTTTTTAAAGGAAAAAGAAGGTATGACGTCAAGAAGACGCCTACCATGTAACTTCCATATATTCATAGTAATTGCTAGATTTAATAATTGGGAGTGGATCAAGTTGAGAGAAGTCTGTCCTCTGATGTTGATGGTGTTTAGGAAGCTTTTATTGCTACCATTGCTTTAGCTTTTATTGCTACCATTACTAACAATTTGTAAGCATGAAGATCCAACAATGGTTAGATGCTTAGAAACAAGAAGCTTGTATGAGGTATGGAAGTGTTTGACGTGTGATGGGCAAGGTTTGAGATATCAATGTCGATATCATAGCTGCATGTTTGGAAAGGAGTATATCAATGATATCGGTGGAGATCTTGGAAATAACCTAAAAAGGTGATTTTTTGCAATTAAGGGCACCCTGTCTTTTAGAACAATTAGTGGCATACAAATACTCTCAATATATGCAAGAGGTGATGTATTTAATGCATTAATATTCATTATATCAAACATATCAATTAGATAACAGAATTTTGTGTAATGACGATTTATAGACATAAAGGTGTATTTAGCATATTGACATTGCATTACTTTTTATACTGCGTAAACAAAAGCTTAGCTACATTGAAAATCAAACAAATAAATGGGTATACTATAATAACCTTGATTTTGAAAGAAAGAAGATGAAGTAAAATAGATTAGAAACTAAACTTTCTACCTAAATTAAAGATAACCGATACCAATTGGAGTCCAACCTGGATCCATATCACTAAGTTGCTAATACTTACTATGTAATAACTATTGAATATTAGTATAGTAACATATGCCTATATGGATTCTCCTCAATCAATGTTGGAGTTTTTTATCTACATCACGAAAAAAGGGGTGAAGCCCCCCATTCAAAATTGGGGGCCTTGCTACTTGGGGGTGCGAGCATGCCCGGCTGCCCCCTGAAGCAAAATCATAAATCGAATATATAGTTATATTACTTTTGTATCCAAATGTTAATACTGGGATTAAGTAGCTATACAAAATCCCAAACAAATTGACCTTTAAAGGCTTAAACTTAGGGGAAAATACATTTCAATCTTCTTACATCACATAAACAAGCAATGAAATCGATAATGATATTTGACGACATGGATCAAAATGGTAGAATTTTTAAATTGAAAACTCCATATTTACATTGCGATCACCAATGATATCCTGTAAAGGATATGCAAGGTAATATTGATACCCCATACGGGCCATACGGGTCGATACCCCGACATTTCAGCGATATGTCGCAATATTCCGAACTATGTTGATGGTGAGTTTGGGGGTAGTTTGTCAAGGAAGGTATTTTATGCAGCAGATCTAAATCTGCGGTGGTTTCTTTGGTAGAGAAGATGTTTCTATCCAAAGGAGAGATTTGCACGAAAACCTTAGCTTTTATTACATGCATACTTGATGTTACATTATTTTTGAGAAATTTTATTTTTCATTGGGAAGTGGAGGTTGAGATTCTAGTTACAATTGTAGTTGGTTTAGGGACTATAATATCCTTGTTCTGATATCAAGTGACCATTGAATTTGGTTTCTGCAGTATGCACACTAAGAAGGATGCATTTGTGTTGCTAAGCTGCATCTCGTGCTCTCCCAATCAATGTTTTGAAAACCGGACCAACCGGGCCTGGACTGGACCGGTTAACCGGTTTATGCCGGTTCGGTTTGATTATTATAATTTTAATTAACCCACTCGGTTCAACCTATTTTTTTGACTCGGTTTAACCTGGTTCAACCAAAGTTGAATCACATTTAAGTTTTAAATTATTTAAAAATAGAGGGGCGATCCTATGAGATGGGATTTTGGTGAGATGGTGAGATGGGGCATTCTGGACCACTAGTTCCAACCAGGAGAGAGAAAGGCAGGAGAGAGAATACATCAACTTGTGGTCCAGAATGTCCCATCTCACCATCTCACAAAATCTCATCTCATAGGATCACTCCTCTTAAAAATAATGTTGGTAGGAGTTGAACCCGTGACTTTTCGTTATCTATTTTAAACTTCTGACCAACTACACTAACACAAATTTTTGCATATATTGGGTTTTAAATATAATTAAACTACTATCATGTTATAGAGCAACTAGTCCAAATAATATATTAATATATATGATATGTATGATATTTGATGGTGTATACGAAAAATATTTTATATATAGTGTGAAATATATACATTATTTATGTATCTTATTTATATTTCAAGTATATTTAAGTGTATATTATATATATTTTTATTTCATTTTGGTTTGATTAGCTGGTTCAACTACTTTTTTTCATTGGTCCGATTTAATCCAATTGTAAATAATCATGACATCATCATCCGGTTGAACTGGTTTGATTACATGGTTCAAACCCGATCCGTTCGGTGTTCGGTTCGGTTTCAAAAACATTGCTCCCAATCCATCATGGAGTCCATCTCTATATCTTGTTATGCATTCCTCCTCAGTTAGAGGAGTTGGTCCATTGAACTTCATCACTTCTACAAATCTCGAGCCATACTCCTCAGAAGTACGATTTCCTTGTATCGGCCCCTGAAACTCCTTGCGATTCTCCTCGCGCGAATGGGGTGGGTGATATTGGGCTTCAAATAGCTCTAAGAATTCTGATCATTGCCAGGTTACTGCAAGTCTACCCCTGCACAAAATCCAAATTCAACTCAATTTTTTTCAAGATCTTTGGTATGCCAGAGATTTGTAGAGTTTACGAGGTTCAATGGACCGACTCCTCTAACCGAGGAAAGCATAGCAAGATATAGAGATGGACTTCGTGATGGGTTGAGATAGCTCGTGCAAGGGTATTCACAATAAGGCGAAGGTTTATGCCTTCATGGTATAATAGGTGTGTGCTTGGTTAAACAAAGGTCGGCTGATGAACAGTCCCTGCAGGACTGCCAATCTTAAACAAGGTATTTAGAACAGGAAATACGGGAAGAGTGAAAGGGAAGATGATTTGCCTGTAAATGGACGAGGTCAGATCGTCTGCATGTGATCAAGGATGAGCACTAGGATAGGCTGGCCCGACTTCCAACCCGACCCTCCTAATCTGGCCCATCCCAGAATTTGAATTGGTCGGGCTTGGGTCGATTATAAGCCCATGTAATTTTTCATGCCGAGGATGGCTCAAGTCCATGCCGAGGATGGCTCAAGTCCTATCTGACTTGCAAGCCCTAAAATAATATGCAATGTCAAAATGATGTATAATATATGTTGCAAAATTCGAGTGACCAATATGGTAGTCTAGGAGTTTGAGGGGGGACTGCTAAACCTTTTAGGTTTTTTACTTTTTTACACTTGTGCCTCTTCGTGATGCTACAGATTTAGTTATACCCTTATTTTTTTCGAGAGTAATAACAAAAAAGTCCTGAAATATACATTTGATTCTAATGTCATACATAAACTTTCGTCATTTTAACCTTAAATTTCAATAGCTAGGGACCACATTGAGACAAATTTGAAAGTTCGGGTATCACATTGTTATTTTTTGAAGTTAAGTATGATATTGAAATCAGATGTATAGTTTGTTTAAGGGTCTTTTTTTGTAATTTACTCTTTTTTCAATAGCATTTGTGCGCTTATGTTACATAATTCAATGTACTGTCTATCTGTTGTGCTCCTATTTTACCTTAGCGGAAGAGCAGTGCTGTGAATATTTTAAGAATGTAGAGGCGTTAGTATTATTGCCAAAATAAAGATGGGAGAACAACTGTAACTGCAGAATCTTGAAGAGGTACAAATGTAAATATCCCAATCTTTTATATCACTTATTTGTTTTTCAATTAATTCGGTAACGTCCGTCGATGTCTTAATTATTGGCCTAATTATGACGAAGGTTAGGTCAGAATTTATCATCTAATTAATTGTTTTAAAAGTGAGAGGAACGTGCAATTAATTATTGCCCTGGGAGACCCGGGGGGGAGGGGTGTGTGTGGCCAACACACTGGATGTTGCATTTTACACTTGATCCTCTAAGTTAAATTGCAGTTATATTTATATATAGGGATAAAAGTGCAATTCGAAAAGTGTTCTCAAGGAAACACAAGCGTCGCTAGCTAAAATTTCCAAAATATCTAGACGATCGTGGACCCTATGGAATGCGATCGTTTGCGCACCTTTTGGATTGAAAAGCAGATATTTTTCCATCTTAAGAAATAAACGTTTGATCCATATAGTCGACCCCACTTAACACGATAAATATCTCATGTGGCTTATGCCGCGACTTCGCGCCACTTGGCTCCAGATATTTGGATCGTACTCCCACATTCAATGAAAGGTAAAAAAAAAGAGAGAAAAAAAGGCAACGAGAAAGAATCGATTGACCAATTTCATACGCCCGCCCGCACGCCCGCACGTGTGATTTTAAGCTTGCCTCGGGATCATGACTGCTCCTGCTGCCGCTGCTTCGGGTGATGGCTGTATGGCGGCCTGCCGCTCGTCATCCGGCTCTTCCTCCTCTTCAGGAACGACTCGAGGGACCTCTTCATCGAGAAGGCCCCAGGACCCGCGATCGACGCCGGAGGCACCAATCCCAATGCTATGGCCGCCGATGATGGCGGAGACTGCGGCGCCTTGTTGGAGAAGTACGGCTGCCATAACCGGCTCCTCAGTCTCTCCTCTGTCTCCCGCTTCGCCACGTACAGATCACCCTCACCTACGAGAAAGAGTTCTTCGCCCTCTAAGAAGCAGGGTTATAGCTTTTCAAAATATGTTTTTACCTAGGTAACTTCGACTTGGTTCAACTTGCCTGCAGTTCTGCCACGTCGCAGGACGGCTTGTGCTGATTGCGAGGCACCTCTACGCTCAGTATCGACGAGCATGATGACGACGGCGATGAGGATGGTGACATATTCTTCCTGCATTTTAAAAGTTTAAAACAATCCTTGCAAGTCACTTCTTTTTGGACTAGATGGTGCTAAAAAATAATCGCCGTTTCCGCGTAAATACCCTCTACCAATTTTGTATTCACAAAAAAAACCCTTCTTATTATAGAAAAACTGCGTAAACTTCTCCAGTTTACAGAAATGACAATTTGACAAATGGATGGAAGGGCATTTTGGGAAATGGAGAAATCAACAGGGTTATTGTGTAATGTATCACTACTTACGGGTTTTTTCTATGTAGAAATATCAAAAATAAAAGCAAATAAAAAATATAAAAATCGTATAAATAAAAGGGTATAATTACATATAAATACCCCGATAGATTTTGTATTTACAAAAACGACCCTTAATGGAAGGGTATTTTTGTCAAACAGATTAGCTTACAGGAGTAGTCGTGCAACATATCAAGTCTACGGCCTTTGTCTTAAAGAATTTCCAGTAAAAATGGGAAATCCATGTAAAACCTCGTGTTCCTCGCCACGTAAAAGCTCGCGGTCGGAGTCGTCAAGGGAAGCG
This sequence comes from Ottelia alismoides, assembly GCA_037367405.1. Classification (NCBI taxonomy): domain Eukaryota; kingdom Viridiplantae; phylum Streptophyta; class Magnoliopsida; order Alismatales; family Hydrocharitaceae; genus Ottelia; species Ottelia alismoides. The sequence goes on from JAZKJV010004838.1 coordinate 584,494, forward strand.
ATGATCTTAAACATGCGCGAAATTGTGAAATGTGCTAACAAGATGCGCATTGCAGGTGCCGTAGAGGTCACATACTTACGCCGACGAATGCGTTTTCACGATCTAATGCGAAAACGTGCTTGAGGAATCAAGAAACATATAGATCATTGAGACGATCAAGGCGAACGTACCCGGACGACGACTTGCCGCAGCTAGAGGCGCAATCGATCCAACCCTTGCCATCCATGGTCAAGCACTTCACCCCGTCGTCCTCTCGAGTCTCGGCACCTAAAGATCCCAAAAGCACGTATCGCAAAAGGGAAGGGAGAGGAGGGCCTTATATAAAAAGTGCCCAAAAGCTCAGGAGTGGATGAGAGACCGCACATGTGGGCGTGGGGCTCCTCTTAGGAAGGATGGGAAAAAAAGCGCACATTTCGCACGTGCTGAATGGGGGCAACTGTGCTGGCAACAGCAGCCCGTGGTTGGGACAAAAGTGCACATGCTCATCAAGGCTGGGTGGGGTCCGGTGAGGGTGCCCTTTTCCTACTTGTGGAGGAGGCATGACTTGGGGGTTATTCCTAGTTCGGTATGCGGGCCGCATCGGGAAGCGGTCCTCGATGCGGGGCCGCGGATGCGGGAGATTTCCGAGGATGACTTCACCCATCCTCTTTCATGATGAGATCCAGAGTCTTAGAACTCGTTTGGTTGCAAGGTTAACTCAAGGTATGCTGGCATACCTCATTCTTTACCTCTACATTCTTGTGTTCGAATTAGTTGTATGGACCTCACAATTTCTTTATTATAATATCTTTTAATCACGTTCAAATAAAAAATTAATATAAAATAAAATTATAATCATTAAAAAATTAATATAACACAATCAATGGCATGTCACATCACATTTTATCATTCAACCCTCAACCATCCAAACTACTACATACAGTAGGTAACTCCAACCCAACTTTGTTACCAAACAAGTCCTTAAGAACCTATTTGATAACTGGGTTGGGTTGGGGTATCCTATGTGAATTATATGTGTTTAGATAGTTGGGAAGGTTGGAATGACAAATGTGATATAGCATTGATTGTGTGTTATATTAACTTTTTTATAATTATAATACATTTGTTATGTTAATTTTTAAAATTAAACTTGGTTATAAAATATTATAACAAATAAATTGTATAGTTCATACAACTAATTCCAACTCACTATTGCAGGGATAGAGCAAGAGTATATTGTATGCCAGGTTACTTCAGGGTAACATGGCAACCAAACAAGCCCTAAGACTCCCCTTCGGATGCATGGGTAAACTTGCAAAATGGTAACTTTTTTTTGATGGGGGTAAGATGGTGGTTATGTTGTCTGTTTGTTTTGTTGTTTAGATGGTGGGTAGTTGTTGGAAGGGATTTATGTGATATAATTCTAATAGCAATAACAATAGAGTTGTATTCTATGTAAAGTTCTGCTGCATGTTCAGATTGAATGATCGAAAAAGCGGAGATTTCAATTCCGACGTATTGCCACTCAAGACTGAAGGATCGACGATCGACAGCTCGAATCATAATGGGTACTCCAGGCCTAGTAAATTGCCGCGTGCTCGATCAAGCCCGGACAACTGATGTCGATGCTCTGCCTTCACCTGGGGTGGGGAGAAAGAGAGTCACTCCTCCTTCCCACATCGAGAGGATGTGGAGTGATCCGTATAGTCGTCGACATCAATGAGGGCTTATCAAACACAGCTGTGTTGTGTGAATGATTCGGTCATGGGATTGTGCTTGGTTAGGTTGGGTTCTGCTGGTTGATGCGTATGTTTTGGGAGCAACCACACACATGACCCAAACTACAACGTGGCCATTTCGTTTCTGAGGAGACGTTGCCTTCTACCTAACGTACCTTCTTCTTGGTGGCATGTCCATGGGAGGAGGATTCCAACGGTGCAAGAAACAAGGCCCCTCTTTGCCTACCCCCGTGCTCAATTTCGCAAGCCGATTCACCGTGACGGGCGCCTGATCGAATGGAGCTGGAGGTATAGTTGTAAAAGTCGGCCCAACTAGTCAAGTCTGGGGCAACCGACTCGACTAGGCTTAGTCGGCTATTAGTCGGTCAATCCGACTAATCAGATCGACTAGTCGACCCCATACTCGGCCAAATTTATTATGTTTTTTGCTTTTCTAAAAGTAATTCTATTCTAATGCTTAATATTATATTTAAAGCGATTAATTTATTTGTTTCAAAAAAATCAAAACCAACTAATGATCGATTAAATCCAATTAACCGCACAACTGCCGATTAATCATTAACCACTGGCCATACCAATGGAGTACCGACTTCCGATTTCAGAAACCTTGTCCGAAGGCATCTGCAAACACGGAGCCAGGTAGCTGTCGTCGTCTATTTACTTAAACGTTCAGCTTTAAAGTAACACGGAGATCGATTCTTGGAAGTCACTGCAATTCAGTTCATTGAAAATTCAATTAAAGATTTGGTTCGAATCGAACCTAATTAAGATGTGTTCATTTCGGTAGATATCGTTAAGTTGTCTATTGGATTTAATATATTTGCGCACATATGTATTTAGTGGAGGAAAAATAAAAAAAATAGTTGTTAATCATTGATGTAAAACTTCTTATATATCGAAGGGATTTTTACCTGGCAAACCCTATAATCTTTGCCAATGACCTCTACGACCTTTGAAAAATCGATATTCCTCCCTTGACCCCGTAAACTTGCTAATCCTTACCCTACATACCCTATAAATAACCCCCATCCATTTAACCGTTAAAACTAACAGGATTTTGTTATCTTCTTTATATTATACCCATTTTATTTAGCAAATTTACTACAAGTGCCACTGCCTCCCACCCTCCACCTCCCGCTCCCTCCCACCCTCCACCTGCAGCTGAACACGGTACCCTCCTCCCCCGGTCCGTCGCCGCTCGAAACCCCCCTGCTGCTCAAAGCCCACGCCCACCACCTCCCCCTGCTCGACCCCCTGCTGCTGAAGCCCCACACACCTGCTCGAAGCCCACTCCTCCCTCGACCACCTCCCCTGAAAAGAGCCCCCCCCCCCCCCCCCCCCCCGCAAAAGAAACCCCCCGCCCCCCCCCCTCCCCGCCTCCTCCTCTCCTGCGAGCTTCAAGCTCCTGCTGGCAGCCGACCTCCCTCGACCACCACCAATCTCATACAGTGTCAGAGGAGGGATGATTATTTTTTTTCCTTTTCTTGGTTAATTCTAGCCTTCCGATCTTGGAATGGTTAGATTAACGCGTTTTTAACTCAAGGAAGTTAACTTTAGATGTGTCAATATAACGATAGAGTTCATAGGGTAAGACGAAGCAAGTTTACGGGGTCGAGGGAGGAATTACGACGTTTCAAAGGTCGTAGAGGTCATTGGCAAAGATTACAGGGTCTACTAGGTAAAAATCCCTATATTGAAATGGATTTTAATGAAGGTCAAATTAGCCAAATCGCATTATAATCATTAGTGTGGAATGATTGTTCGCAACGAACATTAATCGAAGAGAGTGAATAGAAAATGGACATCATTAAAAGGCTTTGTTCGAAATCAAACCTTCAACGACTCCAGTTCAACGTTCACAAATCTGGATCGAGCCGAACCGAACATATAAACCATTTTTATCTAGACGAATCAAATCGACCCCTTAGATATGCTAAACAAATTGAACATAGGTCAAGCACGAGGTATAGGAGATGCTCTAGCTGGCCGAGCTCTAGTACGGATGACAACCGGACTCGGTGTTAGATATACTACATGGAGCCTATATTCTCGGAGTCGCGATATGATTTCCTTCCTCAATAAGTACTTGATCTTCGTTGCCAAGAAGTCCTAGCATGTCCATGCAAAGCTTGATAAAGCGATCTTCACCATGGAGGAAGATCCGGTCGAGGGAGCGGCGCTGAGGTCAGGGCGGAGGCAAGGGGGGCGGGTAGGGGCCATGCCCCCCCTCCCAATTACAAATTTGCACAGCCGTCCATATTATTTACATCCTTTCCACATTTTATTAGTTTTAAATGTAAAATCTGCCAACAACTTTTGGCAATTTTTCCACACAGATCATGGCAGGCAGAATACCAATCGTTCCCCAAATGGCAAATTGGAATCAGCAGCAATCTCTCCTCCAGTTTGACGCACCACGCCTCCCCCACCCGACGGCAGTTCCTAATCTCCCCCTCTCCCCGCCTCGATGCCATCGGAGTCTCGGACTCTCCTCTTCCTCCACTCACGATCACGCGTGACGCGGCCATCCACAACAACTTCTCGCTGAAGTGATTGAACCAATCCATCTCTTCGCACACGAGGTACCAATCTTCCGAGTCTTGATTTCGATTTTTTATTTCCGTATCTTGTCGGATTTCAGTGTTGGGTTGTATTCGACTTAGAATTAGTAAAGCCATTCATCAACTTTTAATCATTTATTTTAATCTTATCGCTGCAAGAGAACAACAACCGCGAGATATATATGCCATGTGCGAGGGTTGACAATGGTTGCCCCTGTCAATCGTATTGTTAACTTAAAAAAAGAAACATCAGTTGGTACTCTAGACTTCTAATATGGTAGTATAAAGCTACTATGTCTTGATGCAATATGTTTTGTTGGGGGGATAAATATAGTATCCACATTTAGGGCACATAACCACATTTGTCATCATATACTATCCAGTGAAGTATGTATCTTTAAAATCATCCCTCTCGTAATGCCGCATAAGAATTTTCTTGAGGTGTAGATAAATTATTTGACATATAAATTCATAACATATTAGTTATTTACATTGTGTCATGTGAATTTAGGTTTACTTATGGCTAAAAGAACAATCGACTCCTATTTCAAGAAACCGAGGGTTGAAATTTGTGATAAAGATATATCGCAGTCTTTTACAAATTCTCCATCTATTTTAGATGATGCTCTTCAGACCGTCAATCCATCTCCTCTTGATATACATGTTCAAAATTATCAACAAGAAGTGCAAAATTAACATGTTGATGAATATTCTATAGTTCGTGATCCGGGATTGCACCGTCGAATTTGGGAATATCCAGTTAACGAGCGGGATAAGATTTGACGTGCATATATTTAAATGTGGACCATATCAACATTATCTTCTAGAATATCCAGCATTCAAAAGTTATTCGTGATGAGATTGGAAATGCAAAATATTGCATCATTGTTGATGAAGCTCGTGATGAATCTAAGAGAGAACAAATGGCTATTGTCATCCGTTTTGTTGATACTAACGGCTTATCAGAGAAAGATTCTTAGATATTGTACATGTCAAAGATACAAGTGCAACTACATTAAAGAAAGCGATTTCAGATGTCCTTTCTCATCATAATCTCAGTATTCAAGACATGCGTGGACAAGGTTACGATGTTGCAAGCAACATGCGTGGAGAATGGAAGGGACTCCAAGCACTCTTTATTGTGGAATGCAAGTATGCATATTATGTACATTGTTTTGCTCATAGACTCCAATTAGCCTTAATTGCAGCATCAAGAGAAGTGGTTTCCGTTCATCAATATTTTTCTAAATTAACAATTGTCACTAATATTTTTGGTTCTTCTACCAAGAGGAATGACGAGCTCCAAGATGTTCAAGCATCTATATTGGCTGAAAAAATTCTAGCTAATGAAATTGAAAGAGGAAGAGGTCTTAATCAGATTGGAACATTACTCGTGCGGGAGATACCAGATGGGGATCTCATTTCCATTCAATTTCTAGTTTGATAAGATTGTTTGATTCAACATGCCATGTACTAAGTCAAATCGTGAAAGATGGTTCCATGTATTCTCAACGTGGGGATGCTGGTTCTGCTTACAATTCAATACCATCCTTTGAATTCATATTTATTTTACACTTGATGAAGGAAATTTTGGGATTTACAGATATATTATGTCGTGCATTGCAAAATACCAATCAAGATATTTTAAATGCAATTGCTTTGGTTTCCACCACTAGATCTCTTATTCAAGGCATGCGTGAAGATGGTTGGAGCAGATTTTTTGATAATGTACAATCATTTTGTTCAAAGCAAAATATCGATGTTCCGGACATGAGGCTTCCTTATTCTAGTCGAGTACGTTCTTACATGAGAAAAACAACATTACACTTGAACATCATTATCGAGTTGATATTTTTATGGCTACATTGGATTCACATCTTCAGGAGTTGGATCACAGATTTAATGATACGGCTATGGAGCTCTTGCGTCTTAGTTCTGCGCTGCACCCACAAGATGGTTATAAAAAATTCAATATAAATGATATTTGCTTTCTTGCAGCAAATTATTATCCACAGGATTTCTCCGATAGTGAAAGAGACTTATTACAGTTTCAATTTATGCAGTATCAACTTGATGTCCCTCATCATCCAAAGATGGAAATTTTGACTAGAATATCTGAACTATGTCAAGCACTAGCAGAAACTGGAAAGTCACGAGTCTATTATTTAGTTGATAGATTGATCCGGCTTATCTTGACTCTTCCTGTCTCAACTGCTACAATTGAACGCGTATTTTCAGCTATGAACCTCGTGAAGACAAGGCTTCGAAATAAAATGGAAGACGGATTTCTACGCAGTTGTATGATTACTTATATAGAAAAGGAGATAGCAGAAAATGTCACCGTAGAAGAAGTCATGGATGATTTTTATGTAATGAAAAATCGTCGAGCGCAGCTTCGATAAATTATGTAAGTTTCTCTTAGAGTATGTGAGGTCATTCCTGGGGCATGTGGATTTTATAGGCGATTCATCAAGGATTTCAGCCGCATTGCCCGACCTCTGACAGAACTTTTGTGCAAGGAAACAGAGTTCGTTGTTGATCAGCCAGTTCTCCTTGCTTTCAATCAGTTGAAGGAGCTCATCACTCAGGCTCCAATCTTGCAGCCTCCTGACTGGACTCTTCCCTTTTGAGATAATGACCGATGCGTCAGATTTTGCAGTCGGCGCTGTTCTTGGGCAGAGGAAAGACAGAGCATCCTATGCCATTCACTATGCCAGCAGAACATTAGATGAAGCACAAAGAAATTATACAGTGACAGAGAAAGAATTGCTGGCTGTGGTTTTCGCCTTAGAGAAGTTCAGATCCTATTTGTTGGGATCAAAAGTCACAATTTTCACGGACCACTCTGCTATCCGGTACCTACAGCAGAAGAAAGATGCCAAGACAAGACTGATTCGTTGGATCCTTCTCCTTCAGGAATTCGATTTGGAAATCAAGGACAAGCCTGGAGTTCAGAATGTGGTAGCAGATCACCTCTCCAGAATTGAACAACATGAGTCTCCTCTGAGCAATGCACCTATAACAGAAACCTTCCCTGACGAAGCCATCTTAGCTGTAGATTCTCTTCCTTGGTATGCTGATATAGTCAATTACCTCTCCTCTGGGGTAATACCTTCGGATTGGATGAAGAACCAAAAGAACAAATTCATGTCGACCATCCGCTTCTACCAATGGGAAGATCCTCTTTTATTCAGAGAAGGAGCAGATTGTATTTGGCGCAGGTGCATCCCTCAGACGGAGCAATCTAGTGTCCTCGAGCATTGTCATTCGCTCGAATCTGGTGGACATCACGCTGGAGATCGGACGGCAGCCAAAGTACTTCAGTGTGGCTTTTGGTGGCCCACTTTATTTAAGGATGCAGCTGAGTTTGTCAAAAAATGCATTGACTGTCAGAGACTGAAAGGAACACTAACTGCCAAAGATTCAATGCCTCTGAAAATCATTCAGATAGCAGACGTTTTCGATGCATGGGGCATTGACTTCATGGGGCCTTTCCCTAACAGTCAAGGTTTTGAGCACATCCTTCTTGCCGTCGATTACGTGAGTCGTTGGGTTGAAGCTATTCCCGCCCGAGCCGCCGACAGCAAAACAGTTTGCCAGTTTCTGAAGAAGAACATCATTTCGCGGTTTGGGATACCAAAGATTCTCATATCAGACGGGGGTAGCCACTTCATCAACAAAGAGGTCAAGAAGTTAATGAAGGAGTACGTCATCGATCACCGTGTCGCGTCTCCTTATCATCCGCAGACCAATGGCATGGCAGAGTTATCCAACAGAGAAATCAAGACTATACTGTAGAAACTTGTTAGGCCAAACAGAAAATACTGGTCTCAACTCTTGGACTCAGTTCTATGGGCTTACCAAACAGCCTACAAGTCTCCCTTGGGCATGTCGCCCTATCGTCTTGTATATGGGAAACTATGCCATCTGCCCGTGGAATTGATCCACAAATCTCTTTGGGCAATCAACAGTTGTAATTTGGACTCACGAAGAAGTGGTCAGAAGAGAAAAGACGATCTGAACAGGCTCTTGGAATTCCGAGACTATGCATACGATAACACCTTGATGTACAAAGATAAGGTAAAACACTGGCATGACCGGCACATCAGACGAAAGACCTTCGACATCGGACAAAAAGTGTGGCTATTTGATGCAAAGTTGCGAGTATTCCCAGGTAAATTAAAGAGTAAGTGGACAGGGCCATTTCGAGTATGTGAAGTGCGTGACAATGGAAGCATCTCTATATCAGAATTGTCCCCTGACGTACAGCCCTTCGTCGTCAACGGCCAACTACTGAAGCCTTACCTCGAACCAGATGCATTCTTGGCCGTTGTAGACTCTATTCAGCTAGTGCACCACGATGACATCTTCACAGCACCTGCGACATCGAAAGATTCAGACGATGTACTCCAGCCACTGTTTATCTGATTTTCTTTTTTTCTTCTTTTCTTCTTTTCCTTTCCTATTTTCTTTTAATACCTAAAAGGTGCCGTCCTTGTAGACAGCTTTCTATACTTAGGATGTACTTTGTCCTAATTATAGGGGGGATGTGCACCTAGAGTTTTTCATTTCGGTCCGATCCTCTCAATTGTCTCCTCTTCTTGTCTATACTTAGGAGTATCTTACCCTAAGTATAGGGGGAGACAATCTGAGTACGATCAGTATATTCCCACCCTTGACCCTCCCTGCTTTTTGTACAGTCTGCTATACTTAGGATTATTTGATCCTAAATATAGGAGGGACGGTCAACTTCTCATTCATTCATTTCATTCATATTTATTCTTTAGATCTGTCTATACTCAGTACGAGTTATGTCTTTGCTCTTCCTTTCGATCTATGAGGACATAGCTCAAGCTAAGTATAAGGGGGTCGTATATACCATGTATATACTATAAGCCATAACTCATACTGAAAAATAAAAGATCACCTCAATATAAAATACGGTGTAAAAAGTAGCTTTATAATAATGAAAGATGATTGTGAGTTCCTCAGACTCCTTGTACTTGTACTGATTAGTAAGTCAGAAAAGCATTTTGTGCAAAACATTCTCCTTTGAAAAATCTTGTGAAATTTGTTTGAAAATAATGTGTACAAGTATTCAACATTTGAAAAATCAGTTTTGTGTGTAAAATTTATTTTCTTTGCGTGAAATCAAAATGTGTGAAAATCAATGTGAAAATGATTGTAAAAACTTGATTGACAAAATTGTTTTGAAAAACCTAGATATGATGTGTAAAACTTTTGTAAAGTCATTTTCAAATACGTGTACATGGTTGCAAAAATTATTTTGGACTAAAGTTTTCAAAGCTCTTGTGAAAATGATTCTTAAATAAGTCTGAGGAGTCTGCACAAAAATCTCTCATTTGTAAATAATGAATAAACCCGAACAAAGCCTATAAGAACCAAACCATATTGTACATCAAATACAATCTTTCTTCTTTCGTACATACTGATTAATAAATCAGATACCTATACAGTATGATTTGAAAATTAGTGTGACCAGTTTTGAAAAATTTGATGTGAAATGATTTCAAATGTGTGAAAATGTTTTGATTGCAAAACTTTTCTTTGTGTGAAAGAAAGGATTTGGAAAATCTATTTGCAAATAGTTTGAAAAATGCTTGTCAAAAGTATTATGAAAATTATATATAGTGTGAAAAATCTTTGCAAAAATAGTTTTCAAATGTGTGTAAATGATTGCAAAAATTATTGTGTACTATAGTTTGCAAAATTAATTTCAAAAACTAATAAGAACACCATTACAAATACTTGTAAATCATAAATAAGACACATACAATTCTTTCTGTGCAGTTCTAAATAAACTACTTCATTCAAACCTGTAAAGTTTTTACAAATGCATACAGTTTGTAAATAAAGCAGCACGCCCGTGTGAATAATTGTATACACTTTTTGTATATGTCCAGTTCTTAGTTTGTTTGCAAAAATTCTTTGTGTAAAAACATTCTTTGATTCTTTCAAACTCTTTGTGAAAAAATACATCATTCATTGTGCATAGCATAAGCATACCATTCATATTCTTTTTGAGTGAGCTTGATGATTGAATCAGTCTAATAAAGTCTCAAATTGGAGCTCGGTTAGACCTTAACGCACCTAACTGCACTGGAACCTTATGGGAACTAGGTTTAAGGTACTTCAGGTCTATGCATACTTAATTCTTTGAGAAATCAGGGCTGGGTTCAAGTCACCTCAGTGGAATAACTAGAACTTTTCGAGACACACGTACGACTCTTGCCGACCGTGACCTAACTTAGACACTTGCACCTTTCACTCGGCTCAACTCAGTTGGAGTGGTGAGGGGGTTGGATTTGCCAGTCTGAGACGCACACGGGTGGAAACATTCGTCCTCGTCTAGGGAGGGAAGTGCACCCCAACCTGGTCCAATAGCCATGAGGTCTAAAGACAGGAGATTGTGGGTTGCGATAAGGCTTCAAAAGAGGGATAGTCTACTGGCTCAAGAGGAAAAACTCCTTATGTAAATGCTGCTGTGAATAATATGTTGAAAAAAAATGGTCAGGCCTATACAAAAATAAAATGCCTGCAAAATATGTACAAAGTCAATAAGCTAGCTTGAGTTCCAAAGACAAATATGTGAGCCTGCAGCTGGATGACTTGACTACACTGGTCTTGCATCCCAGGATAGGTAGCTACACTGGCTACCGTCCATTCTTCTCTTCACCCCCTCCTCTTGAGCTGGTTGCCACTTGAACTTAGAAGGGAATACCCTGCTCCTCGAGGAAAGAGCTGTTGGACCGGGGAATCATTGGGTTGTCATTCTGGAGAAGTCAGTTCCTTTGTCATTTCAGTTGGGGAGAGCCACTATCACTTACACCGTACAAGTCAGATTCATAGTCATAAGGGTTTGCGTATGATGTAGACTAGATCTGACCCGGCTATTGAGGTGGGTTGAACCGAGTTCTGCGACTATCGAAGGCTGTTGTATTTTAGAGCTGGTTCCCGACTAGGTTCCACACACATCTACACCCAAGGTCTGACAGGAGCTCCGAATTCAGATTTTGTAAAGACATGCATTGCACTGAAAGCACCCCTATTCACTCTATCTTTCTTCATTCTCCTTTTTCTTTTCTTTATTCTTTTTGTACTTATTGCATAAGTGTTTGCTAGGGACTAGCAAAGGCAGGTATAGGGGGGTGATGAATCTCCATTTCATCACCTTTATTCTATCATTTTGGCCTCAAAAACCCCAACAAATGCATGTAAATAGCATCAAATTGTACATAATAGCATTCATGATTCCTTGTATTAATTATACATTAAATACCTTGTTTAATGCCAAAATTATAGAATAAAGAAAAGAAAAGAAAAAGGAATAAAATATTGGAGATATTTTATGACCCAAATCCCGAGACCAAGGCCAGCATGGTATTGGTCGATCAGGAATAAAGTAGGGGGAGATAAGGGCTAGTGTACAATAAATACCTCATTTATTCATGCATCTATTTATGCATTTCTGACACCTAGTTTATACATAATTATTTATTTATCAAATAAAGAAACTTTGTACATGAAAGTTGTAGATAATAAAGTAAATAAAAATACAAAATTGAGTTTGTGTAAAAACAATACTTAGTGCACATTTTATACACAAAATAAAAAGCCAAAATCTCAACTTCACAGACCCATATCTTGCAAATAAAAACTCCAAATCAACCAAACTCACCTTTAATTGTATATAGCATTTCAAGAACTATTTAATAAAATTGGTTTCATAATTTTTGGAGTCCATATGCAGAAGTTAGGTTTTTGGCCCTTCTTGTATATAGGATTGATTAAAATATTCTTTTTATTCAATATTCATTATTTTTATAAATTCATATTTTTAGAATTTTGTAAATAATGTATATAATGCATACACATATTAAAAGTAAAAGAAAACCAAAAATAATTTGTAAAATAAAATAAGTCTACAAAAATTCATAGACAAAATACCTATGCTATATATCTATACATACATAAAAAGGATTTTATTCCTTGGTTCTTTTATTCTTTTATATTTTATAATAATGTATACACTATATATAACTCATTAAAAATACAAACCCAAAATAAAAATCAAGAAAATACAAATAATAAATTAAGTATACAAAATACATAGGTAAAAGACCTATAAGGATACCTACATATACCTATACCTATTTCTTTAAAAATATAAATAAAAATACCTTTATACTCACAAAAATAAATTATAAATTTATAAAATAAGCCAATAAAATAATAAAAGAAAATAAACAAATTAAAAATAAAATACACAAAGATACATGTAAATACATACATATACACATTATTAAATTAAAACCATAATATAACACTTCGAAAAATTCAATAAAAATCACAAATAAATACTACATGAAAAAATACACATTTTTTATGTTTTAAGAAAATTTTAATAAAATCATTTACTATTGTAAATAAATCAATTTCAACTCAAATTCCCTGTTTTGTCTTCTAGCGGATGACTTGGACCAATCCCAGGCCGTCAACTGCCCGATGTGATGCCGCCTGTCTCTTCGCCCGTCTTCTCCCATTTTTCCCGGGCACACCATCCATCAATCGAAGATGCTTCCTTCACAAGAATTACTCCCTAATCATCCATGATGCCCGCTAAAATCTTAGATCAATTAGATACTAATTGGATCAGCCAATAATCGCCGGTCAATAAGGCTACTCGCCAATGTCTATAAATAAGTAGCTCCGCCTCCTTCCTCGAATTTGGCCACTTTTAATCCGATCTCAAGCCTTGATTCTAGTCCTAGGACATTCCTCGTGACAGGGGGGGTGAGCTGGTGCCTTGAATCGACCGGAGGTAGGAGAGTTTTGTCGCGGTGGAGCTCCGGCGTCCGCCCTGCTCCCTGGAGGCCCCCAGGTGTAAGAGCTGTCCATTTATGCATTTTTAGTTAGCTTTTAATGCTAGTTTTTCATTCCAGTAGTTAGATTAGTTGTTAGTTAATTCCCTTAGCATAAAAATCCAAATTCGAAGTTCGTCAGAGCTCAGCTCCGGCGACTTCTCCACCGTTGTCTTGCCCGTCTCCGACCGCCTCGTTCATCCCATTTCAAACCTCAACGCCTTCTCCATCGATCGCACCCATTTGCTCAACCCAGGACCCTTGGTCTTGGCGAATCGAGGCTCCACCTCCGCCGTTCGCCGGAGCCCCTCCGCCCACCTTCATTTTGCGTCGCAGCTTCAAAACCCCGGGTCGAGGAGATAGCTCTCTCGCCCGCGGTTCTTCCTATGCAGGTACATCGAGGAATAGAGACCATCTGGGCTTGCATTGAACCAGGAAGAGGTTCCTGGGGGTCCCCTTCTTCATCGACCTCGACCCAGCGACTCGGACCTCCAGGAGCCATGAGAGAACCATCAGACGACGCGGAAGCTTCCCAGCTACGTTCAGAGCACTTCAGATGCGCGGGTGGTGCCCGGAGGAGCCCGAGCTGCTCGATCGAAGCTCGCCGGGGGCGAGCTTCTTCCCCGTTCTTCTAGATGCCTCCAGCACCGTTGGATCGGAAGGCCAGACACAGATTGAAGGAGAACCGTCCGATGAAGACACGTGCCCACCGTCAGATCAGCCAGGAGCTTCTAATCCAAGCCCTTCATCGACGAACCGGCATCCGTCGTCCGATGGGCGACACGTGGATAAGTGGAGCATCCAGCGCCGCAGGATGAGGTGCCCTTAGGGGGTAAATTTCACATCTAGCCCCCCCGTTTTTTGTATTTATTATTTAATACCGAAAATAAAAGTTTAAATTGTAAATAAGTTGTAGAAATTGCAGAACAACCCTTAAGGTTTTGATATTTACGTTTTAGTCCCTCCGCGCCTCACGTGCAGTACCCACGTGAGGCGCGTGAAATTTGCATGTAAACCCTATCGTGTTTTATTAATTGTAAAATGGTCCAGAAAATAAAAGTTAACGTGTATTTTTATTGTGATTTTTGCATGTATGCCCCTGTCAACTATTTTATTTGCAAAAATACCCCTGCCAGGCCATTTAGTTTTGAATGCTTTGTCTATTTATTTTGTGCTTCATATTTATTCGAAAAATCTAGCAAAAATAGACTTAAGCTCCTGATTGGTTGTTCGTGTACGTCATATTTTTAGTTTTTCATTTTGTTGCCTTTTTGTGTTTATTAAAAATCAAAAACATGTCTTTTATTCACTGTCTAACTTATAAAATCCAAAAAAAATATGAAAATGCCTCGAAAAATTCCAAAAAAATTCCCTATGGTGCATTTTGACCTATTTCAGTATCAATCCAAAAATCCCTAAAAATCTCAAAAAGAAAACCTTAAAAATTCAAAAACACCCAAAAACTTCAAAAAAATGTATAAAATCAAAGAAAAATCAGAAAAATATGAACTCAGTCCCTATTTATGCTATATTTTATTATCTTTATTAGAAAAATAGTGTGGAAAAATTTTGAGGCTGTTTGCTATTTTTAATACCTACTTTTCTTACAGCCAGACCCTAATCCACTTTTTGCTCTTATTTTGCTATTTAAAAATACTAAAAATGTTTGGAAAAATGCCCAAAAATCACAAAAATAGTAAAAAATCATGAAAATCCCAAAAAGACCTTATTCCTGAATTTTTGAATATTTTTGAGTATTTTTATAAATTTTATAGTACCCCTTTATATATATGTATTTCCTAAAAAAAAGGAAAATATATATATATATATATATTTAACTATTTATATGTATTTATATATCTATTTATTAACCCTAATAAATTTAAAAAAATAATAATAAATGTATTTTATCATATTTATATATACCTATATATATTGTATGTGTTACAAGCTATATACTAACCCTCTATGGGTATACATATATCTATAAATATATTATATATATATATATATATATTACCTAATTATGTTATTAAAAACAACAAAAAATAATATATAAAATAAAATAAAAAAATTCTAAAATTCAAAAACCCACTTCACACAAGGATGACTCTGAGATACATGTAGGCTATGGTATTTTGTATTGCTCTCTGTGGTTCGACCTCTACATGCTTGTCACTGTACATTTTATGGTAGAGTAAATATAGATTAATTCACATTTCTTTTTGAGTTTCATTGTTGTATTCTTTGGTTGTGGGTTAATTGCTGGTCAACCCAATGTTTGGTGAGCGGTCGCCTCAGCGACACTTGATACATTTATTATGGTGACCCTCGCTGAATGTTTGC